>OY751451.1:13467852-14189783 GCA_963565745.1 Phengaris arion
TTGCCGTAGTCATCAATATGTTTGTCTTTGTTTTATTGTGACATAATTTGTTTTATGTCCATTTTATAAGTTACAAAATTTTATAAGTTGTATGAACGCTAAAAATATTAATCATGCACCTAAATTGACTATAATCATTTTGATAATAGCTTTGTATTTCATTAAAAAAATCTACTTACATTATATAAAATAAACCAACACTACAAAAATTACAAATAAATTTGCACTAATAATATTATGCATCCAAATTGATTTTAATCATTATGGCCTTTATTACTAAAAAAAGAATGCAATATAATATAGTCCTTAGGTAAACATTTTTTATCGCCTAACAAAACCATCAATTATAAATCATTGCAAAACAACGACTGTTACCAAGAACAACACGTCTTAAAAGTATCAAGACTACTCCGCGAGCTGACACTTTTAATTTTCCCTCCTTAAAAATGGGGGGTGGTGTTTCCGTGTGTGCCTCCCCGAGGGTCCGGGCGGTAATCAAGGCACGCAATCTTCGGCGAACCCTTAAAAACTTTAAAACTCACCCGCGCCCGCCCCACACGTCTTACTTATTTAATTTCAAATGAATTTTACGTAACATCATAATTCATGACGTAATGGCTAACTCAGGATGGAAGCTACATAGTATTTATATATGTATATAAGTTGGATGTATGTATGTTTGTTCCACTGCAACGCCTATTGCTGCGAATTTAATGAATGAGGTGTGAACAGATTCGAAATACAACATCTATGACCCATTAACACAGAAAAACTTTTCGATCCTTCGGCGGGATTCGAACCAGCGGCCCACGGCTTGAACACCAACACGGTCAACCACTGAGCCACAGAGGTCCTCAAGGCCGGCTAATAATGAGAAGTACTGTTTAAGCTTGTTACATTATATAATCCACTAACTTCCCCCACCGAACCGGCTGCGCCTAGTTTTTGGGGGGGGCAGAATTAACGTCTGTAAACTACATTGAAAATAAACGATTTATTAATTTAACAGATCTATGTATCTAAATTGCAAAAGGTATTCAATTCTCAGGTATATCAAAGTATTTTATTCATTTACTTTATTTATTCTTCATGTACACAACAAAATAAAACAAAACATACAAAAGAGATGGTACAAAGGCGTGCTCATCTATAAAAAGAGATCTCTGCCAGCAGATCTTAGACAGAGTTTAGGAAACACAAAATAAGAATAAGAACAGGTAGTCCAGCAAAGAATAATTAATTACAAATAATGATAATAATCTAATAAATATAAAACACTAATACTAATAGATATAATAAATTATATGATACCTACATAAAAGAATAATAAACAAAAATTATTGAACCTAATAAATAGTAATAATATATAAATAATGTCATTAAATAAATCTAACAAGTACTCTATCACGTAAAATATATAAACTCGTCAGTAAATCGATTAGCTCGCATATTTATTAGGGCATTTTAAAATCGGTTTAAAATACGCGCATAACCGTTACATAGGCCATTCCAGCGTTGCGTGCCCTTTATAGGGCCATAAAGCTCGCGATTCCCTTTAATTGCCCTAACATTAAAATGAGCGTAAAGTTTGTTTATTTTTCTATAAATACGAGTAATTGGTTTGGGCGTAAGCTCGTGAGCTCGGCTTCTGTTAGTAGGATGAATTTTTGTAACGACGCACCGCGGCGATACGCGACGCGGCGCCCCATTTTTAGGACAGCCACTCAAAATTGAACTTTATTCACTACACAAAAAGATACACGTTTCTTATGACATTAGATGTAAACTGCACACGCGCTGTGAAGCGCGGCGCAACTTGACATTCGAACTCTTACAATGAAACGTGTATCGTCTTATGCAATTAATAAAGTTCATTTTTGAATAGCTGTCTTAAAAACGCAGCGCCGCGTAGCGTATCTTTTCATTTCGGTGTGAATTGACCCTAAAATAATACTATGTTTTAAATTATTTAGGTAATTATTACTTAATCGATTTCATCTTCATAATCATCATCTCTCCTAATGGTAATTAAATCTCTGTATAATTATGAGGAGTATTGGGTTATCCTTCACCAGCCTTTTCTTAACGATAATTTCTGATTTTTAGAATCGCTTCGAGTTTTTTATACATAGCTCTTTTACTGTGCAGACATTACAATTTCCCCACGAACAATAGTGTCATAATTATTAATAATAGCACGGCAGCATATCTTCATCCTACTAATATTAATATTATTATATGTGATGCAAGACGTAAGTCTGTTTTTAAAACCTGAACTACAGTAAGGAGGAGGACGAAACTTATACAAAACGAGGTCATATACAAATAGGCTACTTTTATCCTAGCAAAAGGATAAAATAGATACATCTTACTGCGCAAATCCAAGCATCTAGTTACCATATAAATAGCGGAAAATATTCAAGTCGCGAACTCGAGATAATGAAAAATTGCTAACAGGAAGACATAAAAACATAAAAAGTCTCCCTACACGTTTTAGTTCATTAGCCTGTATGTCTTATTAGTCTTGTGTGTGTGTGTGTGTGTGTGTGTGTGTGTGTGTGTGTGTGTGTGTGTGTGTATGTGCTCAAACAGCGAGGGTTTTAATTTTTGGGGGTTCTTTAATGACACTTCTTTGCATCGATTTTAGCGTTTTCGAGGGTTACTCCTTTGTTTTGAGCTATCGATTTTTATTCGGATAGTGAATGCATACGTGGCACGCAGGGATGAATTTTATTAGTTTCTGGGCTATGTCATGCGTCAGCAGTTTTAAAGCAAATACGAAATTTAATTATTATTATTATAACAGCAATAATTATTATCATAGTATAATGAATTGCACTTAGTACCTACGTTCTTATGCACATGCAGGGAAACATCGTTCGGAAGCCTATGTGTATTAAAAAACGAACATCTTTTAAGTTACGAAATTGTGCTATACGCAGTGATTTTAAAGTGCATATTTGCATACAGCAACTAAAAGTGCAAAGTGCATAAGTAGCCTCCGTGGAATAGCTCCATAGTACTTCCACGCGTGTAATAGTGCCGGGACTATATTGTCCGGAATCCGTAAGGCCGGGGAAAATTCAGAGCACTGAAAATAGAACAGTAGAGCTGAAAATTCGAACACACAAGGGTCGACTCAAATGTCAATGTCATAAATGACGACACGGCACTCGACACTTCGATATTCAACTTTAATTTATTAGCGCAGAGTTCTATTATCGGCGACCACAAACGAGTTTCTTTTCTCAAAGTTATCCACAACGCTACCTACTTGGCATGAATCGGTAACAAATTAAGACAATCAGAAATCAGAACTTCCAACAATACATAGGCCTTATTATATACAATGTTAACTGTATTAAAACCCGTTCAAAAACATAATTAACAAAAATTAGAGGGAGACGCCACCCGGGCCTCCCTCTAAAAATTTAATTCATCACAGCATCGTCCTGAGACATCTCACCCATCCCCTTTCTTCCAACCTTCTTTGCTTTCTTACAAGCTTTTTCCAAGAGCAAGACGGGGATATACAACCTGTATCTTGAAATCTCCATAAGCTAATTTGTATCTTATGCGATGAGGATAAAGTTAATTTTGGTGCGTTGGCTGTGAAAATTTTATGTCGTTTTCGGAAACCCGATACATCTGTTTTATTCCGCATTGAAACTCTAAACAAATAAACGTGGAACGCCGCGAGATAAGATTTTAATAGTTCTCCTCGAAACTCTCTATAAATTCGTTTGGCTTTTCAAATTACATGTCTGGTTATTCTGTGACAAATATCAATAAAATTTTGCTAGGGTTTCTGAAGAGGGAAACATGATGAAGGAGATGTGAGAAAAAAAACGAAGCTACATAGATTAAGTTATCTAAAAGCTATATCGTGTACCTACTATGATATAAACTAAAAATATATATATTATTTTATATCATGCTATAAAATTTTATATTATAATATGAATAGCAATTATTCAAGTTATATACACGTCACAATTAATTTTTTTTTATTCTACCATATTTTTAAATACTTTAATAATGTCCAAAGTTCTACTTTTTAAAGGCGAAACTAGACTTGCAATAGCTGATGGGAACACATTAATTAGTAAGTTTGAATTTTTGCAAACGTAGGTAATATATTATTGAAATTTAATTCATTTAACGACAAATTATATACTTCCAACAATTATTACGAATGTTTATAGTTTTCAGGATTCATTAGCTGTTAAAACTTAAAACTTATAGAAAACTCACTTGAAACAAAGATCTGTATAGTGTGACTGCCCAATTATTTCGAACGATTTATTTAAAAGTAAGATACAATAGATTACGTTATGGAATGGAAAGGGTTATACAATGTTTATTTTTAGTAAACCAACGAACTAAAATGACAGGACATCATGTCGAAAATTAAAAATGATATCGCGAATGACAGGAAAAAAAGGAAAACAAAATGGCGCTAAAAACAGAGATTGCCTATTAATAAATTGAGTGGAAAACCGCTGTCTTTGCCAGGCTCTTATCAGGAACGCCTTCAATTAACCAGTAAATAACCCTATACATAATGAGTTAATACACAAACGCACACACAGACACGCACACACGTACATAACGTCTTTCTTCTTGTATTCTTAATTAGCGCGTGCCGTCCCACTCGCGCGCGTTGTGTTAATTAGTGCTGTCCTTGTCGCGCTTTCTTAATACATTCTTCCTCTCCGTGGTGTTTCTTTGCGTTTTTATTTGTGTGCGTGTCTGTGTGCGATGTTTAATTTACATGTACTTGTATGACAGTACTGTCGGGAGGAAAACGCTTTTCTTTTATGTAGCTTTTGCGTTAAATGCAAAGGGTTGTACCTAATGGTTTTTTTATTATTACTTTTAGAAAATGAATGTTCCAAGTAACAATTATAGTAATGGTACAATTTATACTATTTATTTACGAGCTACGAGCTACTTTACTCCGTCTATCAAAATCAAATGATATACATTTGTTATTTGTATAGTTTCTATCATAAGAAATACGAGTACAACACTATTTTGTTATTTATATATGCGATTTATTTATAATTTCAAAAATAAAACTGTAGCTTTATTATCTGTATGTCACGTGACCGAAAACGCCAGCCGCCATATTTTTCTTGTAAGTGACGTCATAAGAACATGATCAAATCGAATAAACAACAGCGAAAGTTAAATCTAAAGTTTATGCACTACACACGCACATATGACATTTATTTGTTTCTGCTCTTATGACGTCACGATAATGGTGGCTGTCGTTTTAGCGCAAACATTTGTCGTTTAAATTTTAATCATGTTTTCTTTGCATAAAGAAATAAATATTAGTTGACCATCGAGTCGATACCAACATTTTAAAATATATTTGAAAAAAATGTAGAATAGCCTATTGTAAGATTCCTTTAATTCAGTTTTATGAAACATAATAATTATTAGTTAAGTTTTAGCAGTTACATAAGTTTACAAATGAAAAAACACAATAATCCTTTGTAGCTCATCATGAAAATCAAAACCAAAAATATGCAACACATTATTATTATTGTCTATTAGACGCACAACAAATAATTCAATAATAATATCAAATCAAAAAGCCAACCATTATTTTATATAAAAATCTAGCAATCTATTTGGAACCATGGTCCATGATAATATAGGTCACATTATAATTTAAGTTCTTAAGATCGAGCGAAGTTAAAATCCACTTGAGTCGGGACTGTACCTACGAGTGTGTAGACACAGAAGGGGTGTCGGGGCCGCACGTACACATAAACACTTAACTTTTTTGACAACAACCCCCCCAAGGCGATTCGCTAATTTATGTTGCTTTTTTAATCAATACTGCTATAGATTGTATCGGCGCGCGTGTTTTGATTGAAATTGTGCACGTGCTGAAGTGACTTTGGTGAGATGTTTTAGAAAATTTCATAAGCATTGAGATTTTATGGTTAGTCTTTAAACTACCTAAGTCTATTGTTAGATTTAAGAATGATTTAAGATTGATATACATAGACGTACCTATATGTTGTAGACGAGGCATGTTGAGGCAAAAAGTGTCTCCAGTTAAATGGCCCCACTTTTGAGATTTTTGGGGCCATTTAGACATTTGAAAAATAAGACTTCGGGTGGCTGACATTTGAAGTACGGTGAAAACCAAGATGGCGTAACTTTTTCTTGTATGAAGATTTGTTCTGTCAAAAGTACTATGACGTATCTTGCCGTGCCTATCTTGAGTTTGAAATCTTTGTTTAGTATGAAAAGCGCTAGTCTGTCGGCTGTAATCTTACGTCGTCGTCATTAACGTCGCGTGGCACAGAATTTTGAAAACAGTGATTCAAAGTTGAACTTCACTCAGTAAACATGAAGATACGCGTTACATTGCAATAGCGGTGCCGCGCTATGCCGAGCGTCTAGTTTGACATTCAAACTCTTGCAATTAAACGTGTTTCTTCTTGTGTAGTGCATAAAGCTCAATTTTGAGTCGCTATTTTAAAAATGCCACGCCGTGTCGCGTATCGTATCGTTTCGGTATGAACTGACGCTAAGACTCTCGTGTCATGTAAAATTCTAGTAGAATCTTGTATAACCTCATAGCGCCCTGACATAATAGAAAATTGACATGTATGTTTACGTTGGAACCGTAGCGCCTAAACTACTGATCCGATTTTAACAAGTGTGGTGTCAATAGATTCGTAAAAATATAATATAATTTATGTGGTCGTAAATTGAAATAATATTAGAAATAGAAATAGAAATAATATTTGTTTGTGAAATGCAGGTATATACAATTTTACAGGTGTTAAAATTTAATAATAAATAGTTCAGAATAGAATTACATTTCCACCTTTGTCAAGGTATACAAATATTTTATAAACAAATGTTACGCTTCATAGATATACATATATCAAAAGAAATAAAAACAAAACCATTAAAAGTGTATTAAAAATTAAACATGTCCAACTATTTCAGGGCCTTGTCTTATAGAAATTCAGTAACCGAGTAATATGACTTTTCATTAAACAACAATGTCAAACGTTTTTGAAAAGACTTAACTGGCAAAGACTTCAAACCATTCGGAATTTTATTAAATATTCTATGTGCGGGTAATAAGTAGTTTCTTATAAAAAACATCGGTTGTCTGACAACTTTGACAACAACAACAACAACAACAACAACAGTAATAATAATAATAATAATAAGGTACCGGCAATGCGAGGTAACGCTGGTACTTGGTAACGATAACGAGTGACAGGTAGGTAACGATAACGGGTAACAGGTAACGCATGAGTCATGTTTTTTCGTGCGTGCAGCCGGCTCCATCGATTTATAAGACGTTATCACGTCAAAAACATAGTAATAACATTCATCGCGGGAATTGTGCCAAGGTATCAAACCGACTGCCTCCATCCAGAGTTCCTACGCAACATCCAACTAATTTTATTTTTTAAATAATGATATTATTTAAAAAATGAATGATATTAGGCCTTTTATCGTACATTTATATCTCGTGATACAAATCGTTTCCTTCATATTCTCGTTAAACACGTCAATATTCGTGGCATAAATTTTAACAAAATTAAGTATGCCCGCTCCCCGTATTAGCGGGATGAGATTACCGATAATATATCACGGAACCGTCAATCTCCGGGTTTAAGTAAGTTACGACAATTTCACGTTCCGCCAACCCTAGCGTGAAAAAAGTGTGTGAGACGTGTTAATCTTGAGGACGATCAGGCGAAATTCTACCTTATTAATTTACGCAAAACACAAAAAATCGGTGTTGACATATATTATAACCCATCTATAAGCAAAATTTAACTTTATTGTGACGTGGTAAGGTGGAATATCGAGTGTATGGCGTTAGGGTTGCAACCCGCAGCGTGATGGATGGTTCATCAGGCTTCACGCGTGTCATGCGGAGGTTTTGCGTGACATGTGATTTAATTCTAAGAATTGGGGGAAACCTGTAAATGAAGTGAGGATCCGAAAAAATGATAAATCTTATTTATTCATAATTTGAATAGGCACGTTATACACGGAATAATAAATTGAATCGATTTCTTCAGCTGAAAGGGCATGGCGCATTTTACTATGGAAATATTAGCCACGGCGGCTGAAGATAAAATGAGATTAGATGTAAGTGTACAGCTCTATTACAACGGCACTGGTCGCATATCTGGAGGAGGTAAGGTAAATATTTTAAGTCACCTTAACGAATATTTATATAATAATAGGTATTTACCTATGAAATTTCCATTCTGCAGTACTGGCCATTTCAAATCAAAATAATTTTTGTTTGGCTAAGAATTCTAATTTCAAATTAATTTTATATTAAAAACATGAAATTCTTTTTCCAAAGGTAGTCATTTTTTTATTGATTAGTGTTACATTTTAATCGCATTTGCATCTTTTTCGTCATCATGGATACGTTAGAAATTCGAGTAATTATGGAATATGAGTACCGTCGTGGCAGCAACGCGGCACAAGCGGCACGCAACATCAACGACGTTTACGGAGCTAACACTACAAACCAACGCACCACCTGTTATTGGTTTGCTCGCTTCCGTTCTGGAAATTTCGATCTGAAAAATGAACCTCGCGGTCGTCCGAAGACTTTGGTCGACAATGACGAATTAAAGGCGATTGTGGAAGCTGATGATACACAATCTACGGCTGAATTAGCAGCAGCTTTCGACGATAGTATCAAAACAATATAGGTCCATTTGCGTCAAATTGGCAAGGTAAAAAAGTTTGACAAATGGGTGCCCTACGAACTCAATGATCGCCAGCGCGAAGTACGCGTCGAGACGTGCCTTGCACTGCTCATCAGAAATACAAATGAAGGAATTTTGAACCGCATTGTTACTTGCGATGAAAATGGATTCTGTTTGATAACCGCAAGCGCTCAGCAAGTTGGTTGGATCCTGGTTCAGCACCTAAACAATGCCCTAAACGAAAACTTACCCCTAGAAAAGTGATGGTCACTGTTTGGTGGTCTAGCGCACTGAACACAATGATGGAGAAGCTGGCACATCTCCAACCAGCATTGGTCAATCGCTCGTCTCCGCTGCTCCTGCACGACAACGCGCGACCTCATACTGCACAGCAGACGGTCTCCAAGTTGCAAGAACTGGGGTTGGAGACTCTCCGTCATCCGCCGTACTCACCAGACCTTGCGCCTACAGACTTTTTCTTTTTCCAGAATTTAGATAACTTCTTGGCGAGAAAAAATTCAATACCCGAGAGGCAGTACAAAATGCCTTTGAAGAATTTGTTGCCTCCCGTCCAACTGACTTCTTTAAGAAGGACATCAATAAACTGCCACTGCGTTGGCAAGGATGCATTGATTGCATGGGTGATTACTTCAATTAATACAAATAAAAAATACATGAAAAAAATTGTTTTAAATTTTTCATACAAAATGGCAATTTCATAGGTAAAGACTTAATATATTATGATTATATGATATGGATTATTGATTATCTCTACTTTTCCATGGATCTGAATTAATATTTTAATTACAGAAAATGAAATTTGAATGAAAATTGTACAATATAATAGTATTTTGGTTTGTGGTCGCCACTCATTTAAACAGCGGGTTTAAAAATCCAATGTCCTTTCGTATCTTACAGTATGTAGGTAGTAAGATTCCTGCAGTAGTTTTGCCGCTACGAATGACTTATAGTGTCTAAGAATTATTGCTCGTTTTAAAACGGGCTGTTTTCAGTACGTTCAAATCTCCAAATTTTATAGATTTACCATGAAAAGCCGAAAACTAAATAAAATTTAAAAAAAAAACCTAATTCTAAATTTAAAATTAGCTACCACATAAATTCATAACCAATCACGGAGCACGCAACTCGATTTATAGAACACGCATCTGCCCGAGGCCAGACTAAATTAGTAGTCCAGGGCTCAGGCCGGGTGTAGTCAGGCCGAGTAATGAGGCCAAACGCTGGTTACTCTTAGCTTCGTCTGCACAATATTATATCCTTTACATTTTATACGATAATTATTATACCCGTTACTCACCACGGTATAAAACTGCACAGTTCGGTCACAGTAGACGAATACAGTACTACATCTTCATACTAGACTTCCCGAATCGGCGCACGCGCACATACTATTGCCCGCTACACATCACAACGATAAAACTGCACAGTTCGGTCACAGTAGACGAATACAGTACTACATCTTCATACAAGACAACCCAAATCGGCGCACGCACACATACTAAATGTGTCTCCTGTGCCCGAACTGTGCAGTTTTGTCGGTGTGGTCTGTAGAAGTCATTAGTAATTTGGTGCACTTTAAGTGTGGAAAGTAGCTACGTATGGATTTTTGTAACTCGACCAAGGAGGAAGGCCTCGGAATAGGAATTAGGTAGTACTTGATTTTCAACCCCCGGTGAAAACAGACGGGTGTTGTAAGTTTGACGTGTCTGTTCATCTGTCCGTGGCATCGCAGCTCCAAAACGGATGAAATAATTTTAATCTTTTTTTTTGTTTGAAAGTTGACATGATCGCGAATGTTCTTCGCTATAATTCATCATCATGATCTCGCTCACTGCTTGACAATCCGGGGGGTTACGTATTTTTTTTTCATTTTGTTGATTCTACGAAGCCTAAATGAAAGAAATCTATGTTAAACTATAATTTCATACGAACCACATTTTTCGTGTAATATTGAAATATCCATACATGCGAAAATTACTAAGGACTTGTTTTGTATTCTTCTGAAAAGATAGCTTATTCGGAAGTTTTGTCGCTGCTTACTTAATATCGAGCGACAGAGACAAAACATGCAGTTATCAGTAGATTGTGCAACAGGCCTTAATACATAATTTAGTTACCGGTAACTGCTCGGTTAGCTTATTACATTGTTCGCGCATCCGGCTCTTATCGGGCAAGTTTTACTAATAATAGACCATAAATAACTAATATAGATCGATCGATATACAATGAGGTTACTGAAAACAATACAACGCGATTAAGATGTTTATTGGGTTAATAATATATTAGATAAATTAATAGATAGATTTTCAGGGCAAGAACTTACTCTTGGTGGCCGGATTTTAGTGAAGAAGTCCGTTTCGAACAAGTAATAAGCTGCCTTTTGATTTATAAAGAATGAAACCAATAGGTTCCCAAATATTGGGATTTGGTGAGACTAATAACAACGAAATTATTTTGCTATGAAATAAGATGCTAGCCTAGTACAAAAATAATACTTGAAAAAAGATTTGACGATTCAAACGTTATCGAATGAAAATTGTAAAGGCGCTGCAGTGTCATGATCTTCATACAATTAGATAACGTTACGAATACGTTATTGTCAATTTTTCGTTCTAAGCCCACAGTACAAATATAGGCAAGTAGGTCAACAATAGCAGACAATGAAATAGTTGATATAAAAAAAAAAAAAAACTATATATATGCAATATAAATGCAATAGTAAATATTGTAAATCAATCGTTACATCTGTACCTTAGCTGGTAGCCGTGGCGACAGGGCATTGAATGACGCTGATACGAAGATAACGCTGCGGTGTCCTAGATAGAGTAAGGGTGCAAACACACCTTACGTTTGTCAGAAAAGAAACAGTGTCCAAGATACGCACAGGCCCACGATCTCAATGGCTTTCGGCAACCGTCATTTTTCATGCATCGTCTGTCATTTATGTAGAACAACGAAGATTACCGAGGGCCGTTATCAACACGGCCTTACTGTAATAACTTCATTCCATTCGAAATTTTATTTTATTAAAAGGCATTGGGCGTTTATGACCCGCTATTTAAAAAAGTGTCGACGACAAACCAAAATAGTATAAGATTGTACAAGTTTCGTTCACATTTCATTCCCCGCAGTTATTTTCATTCAGGAGATAACCAATAAATTATTAATCGTGTGTAATATGAATATTCGTTGGAATGAGTCAATATATCACAGTATATTTTATGATTCCTGCAGATATGCCACCTATGCCGCTTTAGTTTAAATGCAATTACATTTACATTTAACCTATGTTTATCTTTGGTGGCCCGCACGAGTCGAACCGTTGGTAGGCATCATGTAGGACAATATGTTAAACATTATAATCTATATGGAAATAAAAAAATTAGTTTTATTTTTTTGAGTTTGCACATCGACATTGTTCCATAGTAAAATTCCCCATGTCCTTATCTTATAGATCACACAATATGTCATTTGGATACAACGATTTAACCCAGTCTCTTCATTCAAAATATAACAGTGTCGTGGCAAAATATTACAGTGGGGCTTAAAGCAAAGCCAGCTTAGCTGCTTAGCAGCTATTCTGCTGCAAACTCAGCTAAAAGCCCGTTTTTTCTAACCGCGATCATGTGAGTAAGTTAATAGCTTATTAATTCGCAGATCCGGCTTCGATAATTACCGACTGTCGCGGCCCGCCGCCGTGCGCTTGTGAACTACTAACGGAATTACTGACTTACGATAAACCAATGGATTATTATAAGTTTTACATATTATTATCTATGTTATACCCAAGCGGAGTATGGCACAATTGCTGTTAAAATCTCTTAACCTCGGGAAGGCACACTGTATATGGCAACCTTACATTGAGTCAATATAATAAGTAGCTAACACATCATATTATATACTTGGAGCAAAAAACTTTATGTACAGAAACAAGAAGTTTGGTGACGGAGGAGTATGAAATTTTGCACAGTTAATGTTTGTGTTAAAAATACTAGCCGACCTCTAGTTTTATTTAAATCAATATGATTTATGTAAAGTGGGGCTGAATCGATTTTCGTACATAATACGTACATAATAATATTAAAAACAGGTTTATTAAAATAATAACATTGCATAGATAATACCGAGAGATCAATAATAATTTTAATAAAGAAACCTAAATTGTCTTTTTTACACAATTTGTCGTTTAATTTTCACTCCGCGAAACCAATTTCGCCAAGATAAACTCATAAACCGTTTACCGATTAATAACCATAATCCGAGCAGCATGCAACTTGCATGCAGTACAAAATATAATGCGGACCGTGTAAGGTAATACAAAGTATGTTCATGTGTACGAAAGGCATTTTAATGAAAACACGAAGTATTAACTATAATGTTTCCGATACGTCTGACCAGTTAATCCACTTGCAATAACATAGGCTATATTTTATCCTTGGAAACCTTAGCTTTTAATGAGACTTTTGAGTTTTGGCTATCTGCGTATAGTTTACTCCACCTATGTAAAATGTATGCTATATTGAGTTTACAATTCAAGAGATTCAAACTAATAAAAGAAAAATATTACCATTACCCATTCGAATGCAAAATTGATAATACAAAAAATTTATCACCAATAACTTTCTCAAAATAGTGAACTTCCTATTCGTAGTACAGCAATAAAATTGCCATTCAAAGAAGACTAAAAGATACGTTAAGGCTAAACGACAGGGCGAAACAAATTACTTGTCTAAACTCTCATTAAAAGCCTCCATACGACCAATAGCTCATCTGGTGACCACACAATCAGCTGTAAATGGTCAGCGAGCGGCACGATCCTCAGATATATGGTCGGCGCTTGCTCTAAATAAATCACTTCCTACTACGATACAATGCCTGGAGAAGCGTGTAGAGTTGCGTGGTTGAGAGGTGGCAAAATATTTTGTATACGAATGAGTAAAGGATAAAATAAAAATAAAAATCTTAATTATTTTCTCGAATATTGTGAACTGTTAACAACAAAATTAGATTTCCAACAGTCGCTTCTCTACTGCAAGTAATGCTGTTTGCATTTACTTTTTCTACTTACTTTAAGTCTATTTACCATTTTTTCAACACTGACAAATTTTAGAACTTTATGTACAATAATAATAATAGTAACTGTGGACGCTTTCACACCACGTCAATCTGGTCCTCGTGGCAAGGTCTCGAAAAACTTGTGTTACAGGTACCAGACAACGGACATAGTTTATAGTTATACTGTATACATAATATTTAAGATTTTTAGTATAATATTATAAACATATTTTTTACACATCCATGACCCCGTATACAGAAAACTGTTTTATTCCCTGACACGATTCAAACCCGTAACCTCCGGCTTGAGTGCCAACGCGCTAATCACTGAGTCACAGAGGTCGTCGTCATCTTCAGTTCTCTAACTTTTAAATCTTTCATCCAGCTTTTCATATTTATCTACAACCTCTATACCGTTTAACTCTTCTATCACTATTTCAGAAGCAACCTGTTGTGTAACTCTATCTTCTCAGCCTCTAGCACTATCTACCAGTTCTCTAGCGCTATAGTCTAGGAGCGTATTGTCAGCTCTATCTTCTCAGCCTCTAGCACTATCTACCAGTTCTCTAGCGCTACAGTCTAGGAGCATATTGTCAGCTCTATCTTCACAGCCTCTAGCACTATCTACCAGTTCTCTAGCGCTATAGTCTAGGAGCGTATTGTCAGCTCTATCTTCTCAGCCTCTAGCACTATCTACCAGTTTTCTAGCACTATAGTCTAGAAGCGTACTGTCAGCTCTATCATCTCAGCCTCTAGCACTATCTACCAGTTCTCTAGCGCTATAGTCTAAGAGCGTATTGTGAGCTCTATCTACCAGTTTTCTAGCGCTACAGTCTAGGAGCGTATGGCGGGCGTATGAGGGCGTGATATATCGGGCGCGGCGTTAATAAGCGAACACGCTCGTGATAGCCGACAGCTCCTCGGTGCTGTTACTTCAGCACTTTTGACACTGTTGTAGGGATGTGCGTAATATTAGAGTAAATACTTTTGTTAATTTGTTTCACAACTTTTACAGATGCCTCCGAAATTTCTTCATTTCTATCCAGCATCCTTAAATAACTATCTATACTGTTTAGTTGTAGATACTTCAACTCATAGTTGTGCGCACGGCCATATTTTTGCGTTGCTATGGCTACAAATATGCAGCTTTTATTTGTGCGGCAGTGACGTGGCCCACTACTCTGACGTTAAACGCACGTTATAGTGTTACCCTCATATAGCGCTTCACACAATTGAATTGACCTATGTATGTTTACCAATGTTTTAAAATTGTAAATAATCTAAGTTTGCCTTGAATTTAGAACCCAACGATACGGATGCTGATAATATTATACTTTGTACCTTCTCAGTCCCTTCACATCCCTCTAGAGATTTCGATTTAATTTCAAAATCATTCTTCAATGCCGTTGTGCCAACATATGGCTCACATTCGCGCCATTACCCATGTCCAACAAGATGACTCACTCGAAACACGTCGCACGCGCGGCCAATACACATACACACACACATACATACACACATCTTCAGTGAGCTATCAGCGGATTCGGGATAAAGTCGGGATAAATACTGAAGTGTGTTAATTAGATTAATGATAGTAATCTTCTATACTAATCTAAATAAGAGGAAAAAATTGTATGTATGTTTGTTTGTCTGCATTGAATGGGTTCCGAAACTACTGGACCGATTCTGATGAAATTTCACACAGATATAGAGTAGATATACAGTACTATAGTACGAAGCCGCGGGCAACATCTAGTATATTATAGAATAGTATTAGAACAGTAAATAGAATATAGTATGCAATCAACTTTACATCTAATAATATCTTGTCCCACGAACAATGCAGAACAACCAGTAGCGTATAACTACTTATTTACACGTGAATCAGTGGCGGTGTTAAGTGATTTTCATCAAAAATCAAAACCACTCATATCTTATTAGTTATTACGCGACGAAAGAACAAACATTTATAACTTAAAAATGCGCAGTTTCCTAGGATGGAACCAACCTAGGAACTGACAGGAGAAAACTGCCTGCACACTAAATTTCATGGAAATACATGCAGCCGTTTCCAAGATTCCGATTATATATACAAGATTAGCTCGTTTATGGCTTACGAGTTCACAAGTAATACAACATTACCAATTAAGGTATATTGCTTACAGAGTTGGTATTGTTACACGTCGATATAACAATAATAATAATTTAGACAGGTCACAAAATCGCATTAAAGGGTCAAGACAGACAGACTATAAGAACTAACAATAAATATAACAGCCAAATATAAATTATAAATTCAAAAAACATAGCCCATATAATCAGGTACTAAACCACCTAAATGTACCTTTAGAAATTGAACCTTACAGCTAATAACATAAAGACGATGTCTGTTTCAACTAAATTGACTGCAAGTTAGTGCTTAGTACATGAAAGAGAAAGGTGGAACAAGGTCTGAATCGGTGTTTTACAATTAAATACACTCGCGAAAGCTAAATAAAACACATTAAGGCAATAATAAGACAATAATCTGCGTTAATAAAGATAGTTGGTCTGTTTGTAACACGTAACCTCTGAAAGTATAGCGATTGTAATGGTGGTTTAGATTTAATTTAATCGCGAGGAATTTGTTTTACTGTTTTCTTATTATACGTCTCAAACTAAGACATCGATTAAAATAATCTATAATATAATACCTACACTACAAAAATTACCCAAAAAATTAAAAAAAAAAATTCATGACAAGAAACAAAAAAAAAATTAAAACAGAAGATATTACTAAGTGAGGTTCTAGTATAGTAATTATATTACCACAAAAAAGTCAATTAAATACGATTGTAGCTGAATGATATATACATCAAATATAAATTATTTTCCTTATCTGTTTATAAAATATACAGGCAATGAAAAAAATATTTAGATTTTAGCCGTTCAATAGTCTTCGTAAGTTGTTACTACATGTACACTGTACATGTAGTAACAACTACATGCGCTGTGCAGCGTGGTGCAACCTGACATTCGAACTCTTACAATCAAACGTGTATCTTCTTGTGTAATGAATAAAGTTCGATTTTGAATAGCCACCTTATAAATGCCCATGTTGCGTATTGTTTCGGTGTAAATTGGCCCTAAAAATTACATCTAGATGTTAACTTAGTATAGGTGTTTTATTATCGAAATGTTACATTATCGACCTAGGGGAGATAAGCCTAAATCGGGTACCCCGCCTAAATCGGGTATGCTTGTTTGTTGCGTGTTACGTCTATTAGTGAGAATGTACGAGCGCAGCGAGGTGGCGTGACAGTCGGCCAATCACAGGCAGTCGGCTCTCCGCTGTGACGCAAGCGCTTGCAAGGTAAGATTGAAAACAATATTTTTGATGGTTTTACTAAAAAAAAATGACTTTTGGTAACAGTGAATACTCAAATATTGTATGGATTATGTTTACTTAAGTTTTGTGTTGTGATTTTGTAAGGAATTATGCATCTAAATTTAAAAAACTTGTGGCATTCCTGCATTTGGTTTTGAGGTTATGGCGGTTAAAAATAAAAACATGCGTTTGGGCATAACGGGTAGGGGTAAAACGGGTATGTACCCGATTTGCCCTAGTATGGTCATGTAAGTAGTTTGGGTGGTTGAAATGAGGTTTTAATTATGATTTTTGGTTTGTTTTATTCTAGATGGTTAACAAATATAAAAGAAAAACGTGTAATGCATCATGGGACGAGGCAGTTATGAAACTTGCTATGGAAGAAGCTAGCAAAACCTCAGTGAAAGGTGCGGCTAAGAAGTACGGTATAAACTTATCCACGTTGCAGCGGCACATCAAAAAAGGATGCCCGAAGAAGAAACTTGGCAGGTACACAACTGTATTCACGGATCCTCAGGAACTCGAGCTTCTTGAATATGTGTTTCATATGGAAGGTTTGTTTTTTGGACTGACCAAGAAAGAATTCTTAGAACTCGTGTACCAATATGCCGAAAACAACAATATTCCACACCCATTCAAAAATGGAATGGCAGGTGAAGATTGGTACATTGGGTTTAAAGTACGACATCCTGATTTAAGTCTACGCCGTCCAGAACCGACGTCATTAGCACGCGCTAGGGGTTTTAACAAACCACAAGTACAGAGGTTTTTCGATTTGCTAGAGGGAGAGATCGATAAACATAAAATTGACGCGACGCGCATTTACAATGTTGACGAAACTGGAATTCAGACTAATAGCAACAAGCCGCCTAGAGTTCTTAGTAGATCAGGAAAAAAACAGGATGGTGTGATATCTAGTGTCGAGCGTGGTAAACTCACAACAGTGGTTTGCTGTTGCAATGCAGCAGGTGCGTTTATACCCCCATTTTTAATCTTTGGGAGAAAGCGAATGGTGCCAAGACTTCTAGATGGCGCTTCACCTGGATCAGTCGCAAGCTGCACAGACAACGGCTGGATAAATGGCCCAACATTCTTAGACTGGCTTCGACATTTTGTGGCTATGACTAGGCCAACTAGTGAGCAAAAAATAATTTTAGTAATGGACAATCACGTGTCACATAAATATTTAGAAGTCCTGGATTATGCTTCAAAGAACAATGTGATTTTTGTGTCTTTTCCACCACACACAACGCACCGATTACAGCCTTTGGATACGTGTGTTTACGGACCACTTAAAAATTATTTCGAACAAGCTGTTTCGGTATATCAGCGTACCCACGTCGGGCGCATTATTTCACAGTATGACGTGGCCAGATTGTTCGGTGAAGCCTACATGAAAGCGGCCAGTGCCCATAACGCAATAAAAGGGTTTTCATCTACTGGCATTTGGCCAACCAATCGGAACGTATTTGACGAAAGTGATTATATGCCATCTACTTTGACAGACAGGCCGGAGCCAGTTACTGGAAATGAGGAGTCGGCAAATATTCAACCCGCTGTGTTGAATATCGAGATACCTACCAACGATAACACCGATATTACAGAAACACCGACTATTTTAAGCGAAACAGCAGAAGTGACAGCAGGACAAACTGAAGAAACAGCATCTGAGATGCAGTCCAACAATTCTCCGCCACTAGTAGCTGACACAGACTTGGAGTTACACGTTACTGAAGTCAACAGGCCCACAACTCCGGAAATGCAGCCGTCACCACCAACAAAACAGCATAAAACTCCAATAGACATCAGACCACTCCCTCAAATCACACCGAATATAACTACACGAAAACGTAAGGCACAAAAGGCTGAAATACTAACAAGCACACCAGTAAAAGAGGAACTAAGGGAAAAAGAAAACAAAAAGAAGAAACCTACTAACACTAAACTTAAGGCAGTGAAGAAAAATTTAAAGGAACCCAGCACTAATAAGAAGGAAGTAATAGCTTGTTGTAGTAATACCAACAAGAGACAGGTAAGATCCAAACGTGGTCCTAAAAACAGAATGACAAAATTGAATACGCTTGCTTAGTCTGTGCTGATCTATATACTGAACCACCTCTAGAAGATTGGATCAGGTGTGACGATTGTGAAATGTGGGCTCACGAAGCGTGCACTTCTTATTCTGGCAGAGGCAATTATGACTGTGATGCCTGCCAAGAGTAATTTAGTTTTTATTTAATTCTTATTTACTAGTTTTTATTTAGTTGTTTTGTTCCACCGATGATTTATAATTTAAACAAGATTAAAGATTGAATACGGGTCTAATTAAACATTTAGGAAGTTTTAATGAGCAAATATAAGTGATCTCATGTTAAAGTATTTCGTAAAACTATAAAAATAACAATAGGTACTCTAGTTTATTTTTAAATTCTTCTTAGTAGCTGTTTGTTGCCAAAGATGATTTATAGTTTAAACAAGATAAGATTGAATATGAGTCTGATTAATAATTTAAGACGCTTAAATGAAAATATAAGTGATTTTATGTTAATAAATATTGTAAAACTATAAAAATAAGTTGATTGTTCTCATTATATAGCCTTTACCCGTTATGCCCTGATGAGGTACCTGATTTAGGCCCCCTATAAGGGCAAAACGGGTATTTGGAAGGGTCTCCTAATTTCTGTTTTTCTAAGATTGTTGAAGAGAATGGTTATGTTTGTTATTTTTTTTATATACTATATTAAATAAACATTTCCTTTAGTAAAACTATTTGGTACATTTTACGTTTCTAAGTATTTTTTATTTCACATGTCCCTTAGCGTACCCGTTTTAGGCTTACCTCCCCTACTAGCTATTTCCGGCGGCTCCGCCCGCGTAAATACAGTATTCCGCGGGAACAACGTATATTTTCGGAATAAAAAGTAGCCTTTGTGGTAATCCACAGTTTAAATTTCATCAAAATCCCTTCAGTAGTTTTTGCGTGAGAAGTAACAAACATCGACCCTCACAAACTTTCATATTTATGATAGCAGTAGGATACTCTACCAGTATAGGTCACACTATACGTTCATATCTGGCATTCTGCGCCCCAGATTTAGGATGAATCACAGTTCCGCGTGCTAATGAAATCCACTTTCCAACAGAGCATTGTTATCTACGTATTACTTTAGTATCAAGATATCGAGAGATGTACCGGGAGATCGATAGAAAATTAATATTGAAATTTTTGTATTTTACAATATTTTACACTGGAAATTAAGAAGTAAAGAAGCGGCTGTGGCTTATTGATAAATCGCTTCGATTCCTCTACAGTAAATATGGTCTATATTTTTTGGCGACCTCTGTGGTCAGCGTGTCGACACTCAAGCCGGAGGTCGCGAGTTCGAATCCCACCGAAGAAACAAAATGTTATCGGTGTTCCTAGGTCATGGATTTGTACTAAATAAGTGTATAATATGTTTAAAAATATTTTAAATATATGTCAGGATAAAATATATTTCCATTGTCTGGTAACCGTAACAAAAGTTCTTCGAGAACTTACCACGGTTCAGTATAAAAATAAAATTTGCGTTGGGCCACCCTTAGCACTTTGGGGTATAAAAATTAGTTTGTAACCTGTATCATACTTACTGAGTACACCTGCAAAATGTCATTAAAATCGATCGAGTCATTTTCGGAGGAGTTCTGCCATAAACACTTATACACGAGAATTTTATATACCTTTTCATTTTGGAGTAGTTTATGAAACGATTTTCATATATAAGCCCGGGGTATGAAAATCTATGGGAGCAAAATCGAATTCACACGGTTACACGGCACGGTGTCACACGATGTTAGCCGAAGATGCGTCGGTCGCTTTGCATTGTACACCAAATTTTACTTTTAGAGTAAACTCCAGTCGTGCATCGGAGCTGACACACGCACTTTTTATCCCTAGTACAAATCATCGCATCCAACTACATTGTAAAACTCAGTGTATCTCAATCCTTCTGTAACAAAATCTACTGATGTAGTATGTATGTGTAACACAGCCAATACTAAGTACCAGACCGTCCGCCGCGGGCGAGGGCGGGGGCGAGGGCGGGCACACTGGTATTAATACCATTCCAGCTTCCTACAGCTTGAATTTACACGTAAGCGCTCTATGAAATTAAACATAATTTTATTTTATCTATGCTCATATAATGAAGAGAGATGATTTGTATTTTTGAGGCGAACAAGGTCAAAGAATACAGAACAGATTTCAAATTATTAACATACATATTATTTTTATTTTGTGTACACATTTACATATTATTCGTATTGTATCTAAGAGGCAAAAAAACCCTTATAAAGGTGCTGCACACTGCCGTTATTATATAAACGTTTACAAACATTTTCAAACACTAAAACTTTTAATAACAAATGTTAACAGTTGTTATTAAAAGTTTTAGGAACTTTTAGATGTTAAGATGTTAAACTGTGGCTACAGTGATAGAAAATGTTTACTAACATTTTAAAATATATTGACTCGCAGTTTGGTTGTGCGTTCTGAGGCGTCTACACGAAAATGTAATAGTTTTTATTTTTGTTTGAAAAAAAGAAAAAGCGCTTTTATTGGATGCGCCGAACGCTAAAAGCTACCTGTATAAAATGTTTCCAATCAAGAGATAACAAATGTTTTATTTTGTTACAATTTGTCAAATGTTTACTAACGTAAACATTTTCTAACGGCAGTGTGGGGAGCACCAAGTTATAATATGAACCAGTTTTTCGCGAGGCTCCGCTTATGATAACCCGCTCCGCTCGAGATCAAAAGTAGCCTATGTGTTAATCCAAAGCTTATACTACTACCATACCAAATTTAATCAATATCCGTTCAGTAGTTCTTGCGTAAAAAGTAACAAACATCCGTTCTCACAAACTTTCACACTTATAATAGTAGTAAGATTATTATGGTCGAATTTCGGCAACAGGGCGATCTCTAATTATTTCTAAAACCAAATGTATTTACGAAAATTTGCACCGTAGCTACGCACGCGGCACGGGCCGGACATGTGTGAGCTCGTTGATATCTTTCACATGTGACTACGTGACGTAAGCTCGTAGCGCGCTACGGTTTTGCACATTATTTTGATTTTTAACCGACTCCGCTAGTATGTATGTATGTATGTATTTGTCCGCGATTTTCTCAAAAACTACTGATGCTATTCGGACAAGGTTTTCACCATTGACTAGCACATATATCAGGGAAGATTATTAAAATAAACTAATTAAATTAAAAACACACAATACACACACTTGAATTTGTTTAAAAATAATCGTTGTAATGTAATATAGTTTAATAATAATTAAAGATTGAGGTTAATTTTGTCCCTACTTAACCTAAATCTAATTAGGTGTATTATTGCTTTTTTACAACAAAATCTGTCATATTCATTGACGCTCTTCAGTAGTTATACCCAATTCAATCTACTTATAAATAAGGTGACCACAGCCAAAGGAAATGAAGCCTATAATAGGACTTCTGTTGCTACTAATTAAATCTTGAAACATACGACTTCGGATCACAAAAAGAAGGAGTGATCAAAAGAAATCAAACGGACTGCGGGGATAATTAAGAGGCTATGAAGACTACATGAGCACTAGATCTTTGATCTACAACTATTGCAGTCAGAGATTTATGATCAAGAGATGATCTATACTATGCTAGATGATCTATGATATCTAGGTATCTATTGGCGCTTTACTTCATGACATATAACAAGATTTCTAGTGCTTGCAATGGACAAGTTATATTGTGACATATGGTGGCGGACAGGCGAGGCGTGCATACAAGCCAGCTTCCCTTATCTTTAATATATATATGTATATATATATTAAAGATAGCCTCCGTGGTCTAGTGGTTAGAGCTTGGCTCTCGACTCGGAGGTCGTGGGTTCGATTCCCGCATTGGAACAAAAAAAATGTTGTTTCCAAGTTTGGTTAGGACAATTCAGGCTGATCACCTGACTGTCCGACAAGAAAGATGATCCATGCGTCGGATGGGCATGTAAAAAGTCGGACCTGCGCCTAATCTCTCGCCAGTCGTGTCGGTTATCCGTCCCACTGGGTTACGAGAGTAAAAGGAGGAGAGAGTGCTCTTGTGTACTGCGCACACACTTGGGCACTATAACATAACTCCTGCGCAGCTGGCCTGGTTTCAATGAAACAGGCCACCGTCACCGAAATCGGTGTGGGAGCTATTATATATTTCTTAAATACGGTACTAAACCAAAACAATATTTTGCGCCCAATGCATCCAAAAAATTTGCGCTAACACTATGTGGCGAACCAAATCCGTATTTTAAAATTAATATAATATATTAAACTAGCTGACCCGTGCCCACTTCGTTGGGCGGTAAACATTTTAACTTGTGATGAAATTATGATTGTGGTTCGGTTAATACTGAGTGCTATGACTTATTTCTTGACTGCCAATAGGAGGGTTATATTTTAACTTCTTATTTATGTGTGTATTTGCATATACTATATTAGATGTACTGCTATTATTTGGTAATAATATATATTGTCTTTCAGCAGTTCCAACCCGAGATAAGGCAACATATAATCTAAATAGAACTTCCTTGTAGAAGCGATTTATTTCTGAATACATTGACGTGTTGTATATGAAAAATTGTCTAAATAGAAATATCACTCTATAGATGATGGCACGTTTGCGGTTCCATACCTGTGTTGTTAGTCGTATTATCTCTCTAGCCATTCGTGCAAATTATACTATGCAGTAAAAGAAAAAATATCTTGTTTTAAACCCTTGAGACTATAAATTCACTTGTTTTGATAATAATTAATAATTATTGATAATATTGACCAATAAATATGACATAACGATATAAATATTTTTTTTAAATATAAAAACCTACTTTTTATACTTATATATAAAAGTTAGACATATGCTGTCGCTGACTTTTTGAAAGCATTATCAAGCTCTATAACTTGTCTCTGGGACTTAATCATAATATATCTCCCATCGGTAAAGCAGCGTTCGTATGAAACGTTTTCGTTCGACCGTTTTTTCTCCGACTTACTCTGTGAATCCAGCTACCACGAATAAGTCTTTTCATTTTTCGGGTTAATATATAGCATATGTGACATACAAATAACGTAGCATTATATCAGTAAAATAATTTTCAAAATCGGTTCAGTAGATCCAAAGATTACCCCCTACAACCTCACAAACTCACAAACTTTACCTCTTTATAATATTAGTATAGATTAGTATAGATATAGAAATATAGATAATATACTCAAAGTAATATAATATATACTTAAGCCGGCTATGCATGTCTCACCTGTGGCGATTTTATTTTATATGGCCGTATCTAAAAATGAATTCTATTATTCAAGCAAGAGGGTGCAAGTTTAAGCCCCGGCTGCACATATCACGCTAATTACATAGGCAGGTTGTACAATATACAAATTGAATAATATTCGGATAAACATCATGAAAATTGACTTACTTTTGTAGCTCCATAGTTAGTATACATTTCCAAAAAAATGAGATTGTGGATATAAATCCATCGATATAACGACATCTGTCAGAAGCTACTTATACTAATTACATAACAACTTCATTTTCTGAGGTACGACCATACACAGATGGCGCTAGGTGCCCAAATTTTATTTTTTTCTATTCTTTTTTAATTGATGCTCCATCGGCACGATAAGAATATTTTAGAATTTCAAATGATTTAAAATTCTAAAATATTTATTTTTTATTTTATTATAATATTGAATTTTATTTTCAAGTACCTCCATACTTAAATGCGCATACACATCCTTTATATCTTTCGCAATACTATTCTAGTTACAGTTACACCAGCATCATTACACACTGTCATGACGACGTGAGCTACGGCCTATCCCGGTACGCCGTGACCGTATCGACAGATTATCGCTTCCTGCTCGCGAGCCGCGACAATGGACCACGGGACAGTGTGCGTGTACCTTATAGGGTGGTAGGTACATTCTTGTTGGAGAATATGGATTTTATAGTGTCTAGGAAACAAACAAATAGCTAGGCATCTAGGCTAGGTTCCGTAGTATTACAAAAAACCCTCATAGTTGCGCTCTGTCCGTCTGTCTGTCCGGCCGTCTAACTTCCGTAATTATGAATATAGATTTATGAAACTTAGTACACTTGTAGATTGCATTGTACGTAAAATAATAAAAATATATTTAAATTAGGTGTGACCCCATCATGTGGGGTATCTACGAATAGGTATTTTATATAAATAAGAGATTTCATACATAACTTTTTTTAAAGTCACCATATTCGAGTAATTGGCCTGCCAAGTGGCTATCAAGTGCCCCCCTCCCCTCCCCTCCCTCCCGGCATTTCTAAACTAAAACTATAAGATGTAAAAACTTGTAGCTCTCCATGCTAAATACTCTTAAGGAAAATAAATATTTTGAGCATAATAGTGCAATAACTTTTGAAGTAAATTGAAAAAAGTAAGTTACAAATATACTACGAAGATCGGCAATGAATCATGCTTCTTCATACATTATTAACAATCATACATACATACGTCTCACACGTCCGTCACAATCACACCCGCTCCCACCCGCCGCCTGTCACATAATTGTGATTAATTCTGCGTGTGCTGCGGTCGCCGCAGGAATGCTGTCCTAGGTACGTACACATGCGATGTGCGCATGAGCGGAGCGGAGGAGAGAGCGATTTCTTATATTCACTCCTTTTACACTCCTATAACGGCCAGTCTTAAAATTCATCCTGTATACCAGAACCCACTATTCTAGTATTTAACTTGGCCTTTATATTTACTCTTAGTTAATTATGGATGAATCATAAACTGGTCTTTTGAGTTTAGGCTAATCAAAGCCCGTTAAACGTTGGTCTGACGTTTATGAGAATACCATTTTGTTGTTCTAACATATTGAGTCTGCATCGAAACTATATTATTGTAAGATTTATTTAGCGGAATCTGGTTAAAATTTATTCTATAGCTGGATCGGGTTTTTGATTTTCAAGAAAAATCTTATGTAATGGATGTAGTCTTGACGTCCTCTATTGTATACATAACATACATTTTAATAACTTTTGAGAAGCTAATAATTAATGGTTCAGTTAAATTTATGTCTAATGCCGGCATAATATTAAAATAATTTTTTGCTAAAACTTCGATGTTGATAAGAGGAGCGACTTAGCGTATAGAGGATACGCTAACTCGCTCCTCTTATCAACATACTATCCACCTTAAACCACATTTACTAATAGAAAACTCCTGCGCACGCTAGAATTAGGCATCCTCTGTAATTTGGTTGCGACACCCCGGGGTATTTACTCAGGTTTTGTATAAAAATAATTGCACCACAAGTACTGAATGTCATTACACTTCGTGTGGTAACCTTGGCCAGAATAGAACTTGCACTAACATTATTATGTCGACGACCTCTGTGGCTCAGTGGTTAGCGCGTAGTAGCGCTCAAGACGGAGGTCACTGGTTTTCGAGATTCTCATTAAATATGTCTTTATATGATAGTTGGCAAAAAAATAATTATTTCATTAGTACTAAATTGGAATTTTCCGATACAAATATTTTTAACCGACTTCCAAAAAAAGGAGGCAGTTATACGTTCGGCTATATATATATAGACCGATTTACAAAATTCTTTTTTTATGTTAAGGACATGATCCGAAGTTGATCTCGTTATCAACAAAGTGGTGACCTGATGATGGCATCCATGAGGAATCGAGGAGACTCCTCGAAATTTATATAGACATATATAGTGATTTCGACTTTTTCTGAAGTTACCCAAGCATATGCTACCAAAAAGTAAGATTTTGCATCAAGGTATACCCGGATCCAAAAGGATTAAACAGAACTCCTGACTCTCTATAGATACATTATGTTTTGGGATTTTGGCGTTATTTAAATAACTGCAAGCATAAGCCACAGTGTAAATTAAAGTAATCATCATCATCACCACCATCATCACACCATACATCATCACATAATAGGTACTTCTCATAGTATTTTACACCGACACGGATATCTTTGAACATTACTCTGTCGTTTATTGACTGATTTTCAAAATTATTTTTTTGATTTAAATGGAATTCGAAGTTGGTCCCGTCGTCACCAAAGTGGTGACCTGATGATAGCATCCATGAGGAATCGAGGGAACTCCTCGAAATTTATATGGACACATGTAGTAATAATATAATAATAATGTCTATGGATGCTTCACACCACGTCAATCTGGTTCCATGGTAAGTTCTCAAAGAACTTCTGTTACGGGTACCACACAGTGAAAATATATTTAATATTTTATATTATACACATATATAATACACCTCCATGACCCAGGAATACAGAATAACTTTTTGTCCCTTCGGCTTAATTCAAACCCGCACCCCGGCTTGAGCACCAACACGCGAAACCACTGAGCCACAGAGGTTGTCATTTTGACTTAGTGATTTTAACTTTTTCTGAAGTAACCTAAGCATAATAATATGCTACCAAAAAGTAAGATTTTGCACGAAAGTATACCCTGCATCCAAAAGCACTGAACAAAACTCCTCCATCTTTAAGATACGCGTTTGGAAATTTCATATGCCATTATGTAACTTACAGTAACCATCATTATCTTATATACAATACCTAATGGAAGCCTGACGCGTATTCAATTATACATTCGATAGTTTATTTTAAAAGTTCTTAAAATGTGTTATTATTAATATAACAAATATGAGTAAAAAGGGAAAAATTATTACTTTTAAACAAAAAATCAAACCGACTTCCTTCCTTCCTTTGGAAGTCGGTTTAATTTACAATATAAATACTAGTCAGTAATAAAGAAGTACCATTACATCCAGACTACAGCGGCATGGACTACATGTAAAATGTTCGTACTATATCATTTGCACCACAGTAAACTCATGACCTAGATAGATGCTAGATTTATGACCTAGGCTAGTGGATGTCTTAATTTAGAGACGCCATTACAGAACCTATGGCCAGTTCTAGTACCATATTATAGTTCGGAGCTCGTGTTGTTGGGAGGGAATTACTATAGTTTCATGGTTCAACATTTATTTGCCCGTTAAAATAAAGTTTGTGAGGATGGATGGATAGATGAATGGATTTTTTTGAGTCTTTCATGCAAATACCTGAACGGATTATGAAAAATTTTAATATGGTAGTAACTTAGGCTCTGAGTTAAAATATAGGCTACATTTTATCCCGAAAAAATGTAGCCTATATTTCAAAATAAATTAAACAATTATAGAAAGAAACAATAGCATAGGTAGGTGATGTCTGTGAGTGCCGCAAACATGTTTCCAACAGTTAAAAGGTGGATATTAGCTTGTATGTAAATCCATACCAAGCTGTGTAATAAACTTCATTAAAATTCGATTAGCCATTACAACGGCGAAATATTACTAAAATTGTACATTGCCATTTTTCATAGGGTACAGCACAAGCTGCTTTTATAATACTAGTAGTAAGTAAAATACTAGTTTCCTCTTTTGACATTGGAAATGTCTTTGTATTGTAGGCTCCGTTTTCACGAAAAAGTGCGATCTCCTTATATATCCGAGAGTTGTGACGATATGATATTTAATAAAGGCTCAAAAGTCGCGTATTCACAACAGCTGTAAGGTGAAAAAATAATTATTCGATAAAGTCAAAAACGAAAAAAGTTATGGCTGAGATATGGAAAAAAAATATTCCGATTTTTTTATTTTGGCGCTCGATATTTTGGAAAAGGAAAATGATATCAAAAATTTGAAGAAAATTCCGCTGGTCAATTTAGTCAGCTACAATTTGAGCTTAAAACAAAGACGATCGGTTAAAGGGTTTGCCCTGTAGCCTTGCTTTTTGCGAGAATGTTTTTTCTAATTCCGTAGATTTTTTTCAATTTTTCGATTTACACATTTCCAATGTGCTCGATAGTCGGGTGACGCACGAAATCTGTATTTTTTTTAGTATTAGTATAGATAAACGGAGAATTTAAGCATATACTTTCTTTACATAGCCTCTAAAGCCAGTAGCCTACAACAGGCTCGTTCTAATTGCAGTATCATACAGAGTGTATCGCTAATATCGATTCCCACCACACTCTAGTAGCCTTTACCGAACAATCGACGGATTAGCATACGACAAAATTACTGTATGTATTCAGAGATGGCTGGAAACGACAAGCTATATTCGTTAAAGGTGTAGTTTTAATGCGCAAATTGGTGTGGTCGAAATTCGCCCATAACATTTCATAGAATAATTTTTATTTTTGAACTTTTTATGGGTTCTTTTGCCTCTTAGATAGAAAAAAAATAAAAAAAATCGAAATATTGTGACGGATAAACATTGACAAGCGTCAATGTGTAACAAAATTGTATACACCATCAAACGCACGGGGGTGTGTGTTAGTAATCTGAGGTAGTGTGTGTTCAGGTTATTTATAATAATTATATGTATTTCATACATATTTCATATATATTTCAAACATATTATTAAAAAATAAAGCTTTCTGGCCTGCACACCTTCCTTCATATAAAGGTGACGAAAGGGCGGAGGTTCCGAAACTTGGGTGAGGAACAGATGGCAACTCGCCGCGAATCTGTCAAAAAACGTCATACCGCCCGCCCCAACAAATAACATGCATTGAGACCTTGTCAACTCTCTTGTAGGTACTCGTCGCTGGGGTGCAGAGTGTTTTACACCGAGGCCTATAAATCTGGTCACCCATCACACATGTCAGTGGAGTCGTGTTCTGCTTAAAATTCCGATGTGTTATGGTAATGCCGGCCACATCCATCTTGCTCCAGCCGCGCACGATCTTAACTGTATCTGCGAATTTACATGTGGTAAACTTAGTGAATGTTCAGTAAGGCATACTATTTAAATAATTCTAGTCTGGCTGGAGTAAATCTAGCAAAATATATTACTCCTGTAACTCTTCCAAAGAGGAGAAATCAATGATTTCAAAACTAAGGATGGGCCATGACGTACATTTGCCAGAACAAATCTTACTTAATCTTAATACAAGAAAAAGTTACGCCATCTTGATTTCACCATACCCCAAATGTCAAAATGGCCCCAAAAACTCCAAAAATAGGGTCATTTAAATGGAGACAATTTTTGCCTCGACTTGCCTCGACATGCCTCGTCTATAATATTTACGTCTATGGGAGAAACAGACTACGTGATATGCGTCAGTAAACTTAACAAAAGCCCAGAAAACCCTAAGTCAGATTTTTTCCGTGTTCGTCCCCTCGATTTTCAACCCTCGTCCATACGTAACATTATTATAAGGACGGAGTTTGAAAATCAAAGGCTTGAACACTGTATAAACCCTCTCTCATACTTCTCCGCAATCGAAGAGTCTTTTGTCACACCAACTGCAGTTTGTTATATGCTCATCTATCAAGAGAGAAGCAGAGAAACTGGAAGATATCCACCGCCTCAAAAAACAAAAATTTTCCCAAAAGCTCGGTATTAGACAGAAAAGCTTTGTGATCGCGGGTAATCAATATTTTATTGCAATAACTACCAATACAAATAATATGAGATTTTAATATTATATGACCTTCAGCTCAAACGTTCACTACTGGGATAGTTACGTAATAAATGAGCATTCCACCTGTTCGTAAGTGTGCCTTTACCCAGTAATTTCTACACGGCACTAAAGTATTGCCAGATGAAATCATAAAATTGTCTCTCAAACGCAACATAAAGTAAACATGGGCTCTTACATTTCACGAATTTGATTATAAATACACTATTTGCGTATAGGGCTACCAATAAATAAGAGTAAGGGTAACACTACACTACGCGGCAGCGGAGCGATGCGACGCGACACTTCACTATTAATAATACCACAATGGAGTGCCGTGTTGCCTAGTTCCGCTGCCGCGTAGTGCGTTATACAATTTTATACAAAGAATATTTATTTGGCCGTGTTGCGTCGCGTAGTTCCGCTGCCGCGAAGTTACGCTTAATACGGTCCCACCTTAATCATAATCTTTATTTTTAAGTACATTTACACCTTAAGTATCTAATTTAATAAAACTTAACCCATTTCAATAACCTATCTATCTTTATAGAATTGTTAGAAACGTCAGACTTGTATCGCAAAAAACCGCAAAAAATAGTTATTGGTAGATACGTTATTGAAACGGGCCATTAGAAGCTTTCAATAAACAACAAATCACTTACCGTCAGTTCACACTGGAACGCGACGCGGTGCGCACTTTTTAAGACAGCGATGCAAAATCGAACTTTATTCACTACACAAGAAGATACACGTTTCATTTACGGCCCGTTTCAATGACCTATATGTCTATAACTATTTGTTAAAAACGTCGCCATTCAATCATTTGACAGTTTTTTGGCAATACAAGTTTGACGTTTCTAACAAATAGTTATTGGTAGATAGGTTATTGAAACGGGCCATTAATGGTTCGAATTATGAGCGGCACCGCGCTGCGCTGCTCTGGGCTGCTCTGGGCTGCTCTGGGCTGATCTGGGCTGATCTGGGCTGATCTTGCAATGAAACGTGTATCTTTTTGCGCGACGCGTCACACATAATACTTGAGGAATCCGTTTATGTTTTACTTTTTGTTGTTTTATTGCGCTCAATTATTCATTCCATTATATCCATTCGTTAAAATAGCTACGACAGCCCTGCTTATAAACACAAGTACACTATATTTACTGTTTGCAGAAATATAGTTTATTTTAATGACTCACGTCAAATTAGGTTTTAAACATTCATTTGGCTGATTGAAACACCGGCTGATTTTTAGAAAAAGCTGAAATATGTACTTTATTACTTCTGTTTATTACATTATTTTGTATTCTATTTAGTACATAATTATTTATGTACTCAAGTCACACGAAATATCATGCAAATATGTGCATAAACTAAAAAGTTTCATACTAATTTTTGTCACCTATTTTACCCCCTTGGGGGTTGAATTATGTAAAATCCTTTTTTAGTGGATGCCTACATCATATGAGAAATACGTGTTCAAAATTTCAAATTTCTAGCCTTAAGGGTTTGGCCTGTGCGTTGAAGAACAAGAACCATAGCCACGTTAATAATAATTATATATCCTTTGGCATAGATCCACATCTTACAGTGCCACAGGTAGCGTATCAGACCTATTACACACCGTCAACATCCTTTATAACGGGTGCCAGGGCGGGTACACACTGGCCGCTTAATTTGTTTGTTTCAAAATAAATAATATTAAATTAGCTTCATGAATAATTTTCGCGAGAATTGGTTAAGAAAAGCGAAGGTGGTTTAAAGGTTCTTACTATACTGATTTAATTGCAAATAATTTGAAAATATTGGTTTTTCGAAGTTTTTAAAAGTGCAGTGTGAAATATATTTTTTCAGTGTGTGTGTTCCTCACAATAAATAAAGGCAACATAATACATATATCTACATCTTCAAAATTGTTTTTCATGCTACTGAAACCCAGAAGTAGATAAGTAGGTAAAGGTAACTCAAGTGACTTAAAAATTATATTTATGTTTGTTAACTTGTCTTTGTTTTCTAAAATATTAATATCCACCATTGTATACCCGTCCTTATCACGCAGCTATTGAACGGTTTACACTTAATTAAGGAATTAGTTTGCAGGAGCGAGATGGGAGATATCGTTGCGTGCGTCGCGGCATTTCGCAAGCGGAGCCGCGTGCATTCTATTCTATATGCCTATATGTGCGATTGAACATATTATTGAGCAAATACACGAGCATACTAAGGTCTTGGGTACCTGCAGCTATGCTAGCGTCGATACAGGAACAGCCTAACCACGGCATTGAAAGGATAAAACCTCAGGAGGAGCCACGGTGATGATGACAATTACCAATTCAGTCATTGGCCAGTGAAATAGACTAGAGCAAAATATAAATGCCGAAGCCTTTAGACTTATTACCATCTCCATACTTGTGACATATAGCGTTGCTCATGTCACTTAGCGATTCTTATGTCTAATCCCATACACTTTTGTTTTCGAACTTCGTCGACATAATTAGTGATGGCAACTTGGCTACAGGCTCTAGTCGCTTACGTGCTGGTAAGAGTGTACTTAGTTACACACTCCCTTAGTAATAAAAATATTTATACAGTATATAAGCTATACAATGTTTTGTTCTTGTCTGTCAAGCGACTTTTCCGACGTATCACACAAGGACAAAACAAAAAATTTTAAATAAACTTTTTTAATAGTAAGTTGGTTGGAGTCTGCTGTACCAGGCGGCTTGCAGTTACAGTTGCCAGATGAGACCAGATTGGTCTTCTATACCTACTTTGTCTCCACTGATCTCAAGTTATAAAAAATAAGTATTTTTATGTTTATTATATCCTTCACACACTATGCAACTTTGTTGTTAATGGATATTGGTATGAGCATTTACGCTGTCAGATTACGTTAATTAGGAATAGTGATCCTTTCATAATTGCAAGTAACTCACTCACTAAAGAGTTGCTAGCATACAAATATTGCTATCTAATTTAACGCAAAAGGAGTAAGGAATCGGCTGCAATATCGACAGATGATCAAATGAATGAACAATTTAATGCATTTGTTAATTAACGAATAATAAAATAAGTCAATGAATTAATACTATTTATATGGTAGTATTTATTATTATTTTATATTTTATATAAACTCAAAATGTCTAAATCTATGTTTCCTTTAAATACTATGCATCTACCTCACACTGTCTCTGCATCACCCATAGGTTAGCTGGTAGAAAATGCCACAAGGCATTAAGCCCGCCTCTGTATTGTGTGCATAAAGTATAATAAATAAATAAATAAATTAATTAATTAATTAATATTAACGTAGGTACATACACATTTTCGTAATAGGAATTTATTTTAAAAACCAAACCAAAACCAAAAAGTTTGACAAATTTTGTGTCCAAGCACGCTCGCGTTCTCTCCAAATGTTCTCCTACCTCTGCAGGCTATATAAATACTAATAGCTGGCACCGCTCATGCCAGTTACTAGCCCGTACCAGTGGCATAATTAGCCTGCTATTAGTGTTTAATCCAGGCGATATTATGTGACAGGCGTCAAAACAACAGTTTATGAAATGTGGTCTCATACCACTTTCTTATGGCGCCTAGCGGTACTAGGAGACCAAAACATATTACCCTGTCTCATACCTGCTAGCCCAGTAAGTACTTTTAGAATTGGCAGGATCTAAACCCGCTACAGATGAGAGAATTATGGCGTACCGCGTAACAAATAAAATATATTAATTGAAAATTTACCTGTACAATACATATTATATATTTTGAGATAGATAACCATTAAAATGATGGCGGTAAAGCAATAAACCATTGCCAGTGTCAAGTTAAAATGGTGGTATAATTGATTTTTCGTTTTAAAGTTTACAACACGGTTTTTCTAAATCTTCTTGTCCAAAATCTAGTCAGAATTCAAGTAAGTCGTCAGTGCAGTCAGAGTCATGTAAAAGTGGTGGATGTGTGTCAAATGTCCACTCATTCATTAAAGTGGTGGACTCTACTGAAACTTTTAAGGAGGAAACAAAAAACATCAACGTGACACTTTAACATCCCCGCCAAGAAACCGGCATTTCAACCCTTAAAAGAGACAATCTTGTATTTATATAATCAGTTTCTCGAAAACGGCTACAAGTATCACCATGAAATATAGTATGCAGAGAGTTTTGTGGGAAAAATCAATATAGCTAGGTCTTATCCCTGGGAAGCTGCGCATTTTCAAGCTGTATATGTTTTTTCTTTCGTCAGTGCGATTGGCAGTTTGGTATGCGTATGTATAATTTTGTGGTTTTGTTCGAAATTTCGGAATGTGGTGGGTTCGAAGTCCGATCAAAATATTTTTGAGATTTTTTTTTTTTATTTTATTATTTATCAGGACTCTGAGCAAAGCTTGGCTACCCAGGTCCTATAACATTTTACGTAGACAATCCTACTTACTATTGTAAATGTGAAAATTTGTGAGGGTGGATGTATGAATGGATGTTTGTTACTCTTTCACGCAAAAACTACGGAACGGATTTTGTTGAAATTTAGTATGGTAGTAGTTTAGGCTCTGAATTAAAAAAGATTCTACTTTTTATCCCGAAAAATTACAGTATTCTCGCGAGCTCTATTTACGTGGGCGGAGCCGCGGGCAAAAGCTAGTAAGAATTAAACGTACCTACCTCCAAAAAAGTGTAACCATAATACTTATTTTAAGAACGAACATGATATTAGAATGTAGTTTGAATGATATAAATAAAGTGCGATAAAATCCTTAGTAGTAACTTGTAGTAGGTTACTTTTAAATCTGCCAACACTTACATTATTATCCAATTAATTAAGATGTGTTACTGTCTTCATTAACATTACAGTTTAATAGCAACTTAATCAGGAATACGGTGGGTCGTGGCAAATGGTAACATACAGCGTGGTGTCGTGGTGTCAGGCGACACGTCGCGTGGGACGTAACGGGAGTCGGGGAACATACACTAGTTAGTAACCGCTGGCCTGAGTGGAGAAAGCTTAAGAAAATATTATATTGTTAGCTTTCGTCCGCGCCCCAAAAGTAAATTTGCCGTTTTCAGTTCCACACAGAATGTAATAGATCCACCGCACCGACTTCGGTGACGGTGGCCGGTTTCATTGTAACCAGGCCAGCTACGCAGAAGTTATTTTTTATAATGCCCAACTCCCAAGTGTGTGCGCAGTACGCAAGAGATCTCTCTCTTCCTTTATTTTCGAAACCCAGTGGGACGGATAACAACCGATACGACTGGCGAAAGACCAGGCGCAGGTCCGACTTTTTAACCGACTTCCAAAAAAAGAAGGCGGTTATACGTACTGCTGTATACATATAAATATTATATTTTGTATGTTCAACGATTACTCCGCCGTCTGTGGACCGATGTCCAAAATTATTTTTTTAATATATAGGGTATAATTCCAAATTGGTCATTTTGCCATCAAAGTGGTGACCTGATGATGGGATCCATGAGGAAACGAGGGAACTCCTCGAAATTTATATGGACACATACGATGGTTTCAACTTTTTCTAAAGTAAACTAAGCATATGCTACCAAAAAGTAAGATTTTGCTCCAAGGTAGACCCTGGATCCAACAGTACTGAATAGAACTGCTGACTCCTTATAAATACATATTTGGGGATTTGGGCGTTGTTTAAAGAACTGCAAGCATATGCCACTATGTCAAATAGAGTAATTATCATCATCACCACCATCTTCACACCATACATCATCACATTATGATGATATATAAGGTGCTTCTCACAGTATTTTACGCCGACACGGATATCTTTGAACATTACTCTGCCGTTTATGGACATATTTGCAAAATTATTTTGTTTTTGTAAAGGGTATAATTCGAAATTGGTCCTTTTAGTCACATAAGTGGAAACCTGATGATGGGAACCATGAGGAATCGAGGAAACTCCTCGAAATTTATATTGACACATATAGTATTTTGACTTTTTCTGAAGTAACACAAGCATATGCTACCAAAAAATAATATTTTGCACCAATGCATACCCTGGATCCTAAAGCACTGAACAGAACTCCTCGGTCTTTAAAGATACGAGTTTGGAAATGTTGGTATTGTTTCAAGAACTTCAAGCATATGCTACTATGTAACTTAAAGTAATCATCATCATCATCTTATTTACAATACCTAATGGAAGCTTGGCGCGTATTCAATTATTCATTCGATCGTTTATTTTAAACGTTCTTAAAATGTATTTATAATAATTTAACAAATATCACTAAAAAGGGAAAAAATATTATTTTTAAACAAAAAATTAAACCGACTTCCAAAGTAAAATACACAAAAAAAGTATGAAACTCAATCTTCTTAACTTTGAAGTCGATACCAGCAAATTTGAACGTGAGTTCTATAAAATACTGTAGGATATTGTTCGGGCCGGTACCGACTTCAAAATTAAGAAGATTTAGTAGGGAAATAGTTAAAATTTTAGCCGAATTTAAAAGGGGAATTATTTATAAAATAAGACTTATTTCATACTTTTTGTGTATATTACTTTGGAAGTCAGTTTAATTTTTTGTTTAAAAATAATAATAACATGCCCATCCGACGCATGGATCACCTTTTTTGTCAGACAATCAGGTGATCAGCCTGCATTGTCCTAACCAAACATGGAAACATCATTTTTTCCAACAACAAGCCAAGCTTAAACCTGGACCTGGCCTGGACCACGGAGGCTGTTATTGATTCTCTAGCCCAAGCACGAATAAACTGCGAAAAAGTATTCGTATCATCGACGTCTTCGAATGGAGGGGAATGAGACCGAAGAGGGTTGAGGATTTTAAGGACGTAGGAACGTAAGTGCGCCACACCAGAGGAGTTACAAGTGTAACTTCTCTGGTGTTGCGTGTGTCTATGGGCGGCGGTAATTGCTTACCATCACCGATCCATCTGCTCGTTTCTTGGTCCATTTCATGGTTCATGTCCATTGATCCAAAAATATAATTTTATTATTATTATATCTAGCTCTAGCAATACCCCGCGAAAAATACCCACAACCTGCAAGCAAATGTATGCGTACACTCAGAAACAAGATCGTGCAAATACCACCACCACACAAGCAACAATATCAGCAAGATCGTGCAAGGCCCCACACCACCATGCAGGTTGCAAAACCTGACACGCGTTTCGCCCTGAACCCGGATACTCCGGGTTCAGGTCCTCAGAAAGTGGACCTGCGAACAAAGTTCGTTAGTTTTGCAATCTGCATGGTGGTGTGGGGCCTTGCACGATCTTGCTGACGTTGTTGCTTGTGTGGTGGTGGTGTGTGTACGATCTTATTTCTGAGTGTACGCATAAGCAGTGTGGGTGCACTCACATATTTGTTTGCAGGTTGTGGTTACTTTTTCGCGGGATATTGTTAGATATAATATTAATTAAATTGTATGCTATGGATTTCCGCAAAGTAACACCTGATTGTATTAACTATTCAAAAATAATAATATAAAAATGAGTAGCAAATACACTGCTGTTTCAAAACTCGAACGCGCACCATAGTTTGCTCGCCCGTGTGCCTGTGAAGTTGATTACGAAGTTATATTGCATTTCATTCTGAGTACTGAGAAATGTAGAGTTCCACTTTACGCTGTGCTGGAAAAAGTTCGTTCATCATCATCACGCTGCTACCTTCTGATATAGGTATGATTTTTATGGCATTAGATATTAAATATGTCGAGATTTTTTTATTCCTGTATACCGTAATAAGTATACCTTGAGGCTTTGTCAAGGTGCTTCTTTAATTACATTCTCGAAGTTCAAATACAAGAATTAGGTATATGGCATTGACATGATCACTTCATCGATAAGTGACGTGACTAATGCCGTACATTTTTCGTTATCGTTATAACATTTCATTTGTCTTAGGCCCCAGAGGACCTATGCCATCGTTATTTACCATGGCGATCTTCGAATCTGAAAATATATGGGATTGAAAATGACGTTCGCTATGCATTAATATCAATTCTAACTTTGTCATCGTAATTAGCGATGGCATCTTGGCTGAAGGCCTGACCCTTTAGCCATTAATTGTTAATAATTAATAGCTAAAGGCTGCGGGATGTCAAATCTCATACATTTTTATTTTCGAGCTTCACCGCCGTAATAAGCGATGACATCTTGGCTGAAGGCCCTGAACCTTTGGCCATAATTAACATAGCGATGCTTCTATCAAATCTCATACATTTTTGTTTTCGAACTTCATCTTCGTAATTAGCGATGGCATCTTGACTAAAGGCTCCGTATATAAACTGTCTTTGTGCGTTATCGCAGGCCTGGAAACATTGTATAGATCCAGTCCAGTTGGGTCGCGTGTGACCGCTTGCTCCATTAGGGAGTAAATACGGATTGTCGCCATTATTGTCGCCGGCTGACTTATATCATACTATTTTAAACGATATAGGAAATAGCCGAGAAGTAGTGTTTACCCATGGCTTCGTCCACATTACGCGTGCTTTGAACATATAAATATTTTTCTCTTATCATCACTCTCCCCTTTATTAATTAATAAAAATATTTTCGCAACGGATACGCCAATCCATGTTGCTGTCTCTGTCTGTCAAGTGACTTTGTCAACGTATCAGATAAAGACAGCAACATTGATTACCGTTTCCGTTGCGTAAATATTTTCATTAATAGTCGGGTCTGCGTATTGGTTGAAACCATTAAAATCCATTGCGTAGCTTAAAATTTACGTTTCTAGTTTATAATGTTATATTATAAATATAAAGCAATTAAAAAGATATTACACTGGCATTTAAATTCTAAAACAATGATCCTGAATCCAGAGACTTTAATTTTTGTATTAAGTATCATGGTTTATTTACATGTTTAATGTTAACCAAACCAATTAAAAAGTTGTGATAATAATAATAATAATAAAACAATGCAAAACATTTTAAAAAATGTCATGTTTTAAGAAAAACAAATATAAATTGAATAGCTGAATACTCTTTACATTCAACTACAAAATTAACAACAAAAATGACTCCAGCCGATTAGTAATCATAGCCATCAAAGTATTTAACATACAAGATATATATGACAGCATATGATCGAGTAAACACATTACATACCTACACATTTCAACATACTTTGTTTATCACCCGCCATTCATCATAGTACCGCGTGCCGCGAGCTTGTCAGCCTGATGCAAGATAGCGGAATACTTGCTTTATTTAACAGAGAAAATAATTTATTTTATTAGGACGGAAAGTTCACAATATGTAAGAACCATCGAATCGAATATTGTTTTTGTAATGTAAGGTGAGATGAAATAAGAGCGCTTCTTAGATATATAGAATTTGTACACTGTACAATCGCCGACGATCCGGGAGCTCATTATCATAGTATTAAGATCGAGATGCGGTCCGCTGTCAATCGCTGCGCAGTCTGCTAATCCCATAAGTAACCAATATTTTGGAAATAAAAATGTATGTGTTTTTATGGTTTTCCTACTAGCGACCACCTCCAGCTTCGCACGGGTGCAATCTTTATAATATATGATTTTCTCTTCAATCACTATATCTATTGCTGACAACTGCATTAAAATCTGTCGAGTAGTTTAAAAGATCTAAGCGAACAGGACAAGAAGCGAATTCATTTGACGAAAAAATAAAAACTTTGAGTTTGAGTCTGGGGAACGTTTGGGTGGAGACTGGTCAGATAATAAGCGTAACTTCACACCGAAATAAGATGATATGCTACGAGGCGCTGCATTTTTAGTAAACAAACGTGTATATTCTTATGTACTGAATTATGTTCAATTGTGAGCCGCGTATCGTCTCGTTTTGGTGTTAACTGTCACTTATCAGTTGACCAGTCTCAACCCAAACGTTTCCCATACGCAAACTCAAGGTTTTTAGGGTTCCGTCGTTCGCGTCTCGGAACCCTTAGGGTCAGCTCAGACCGCATCGCGTCCCGGCGCTGCGTGAGGATGCATTTTTAAAATATCCATTAAAAATTAAACTTCACGAAAAGATACATATTTCATTGTGACAATTCAGAATACATTGCATCACGTAGCGCTGCACATCTCGGCGTAGAGTGGTGCTTCTCGACGCAGCGGTATACGAGTATGTGCGCCGTCACCCGCGTGATGAGCGGCGCGACATAGCTCGACATAGCTCGACACCCCGAGACTCAGCCTGAGGTTGCCGTCCGCCGTCATAGAAACGTCCTAACGAAACCAAAGAGGAGGATTTTTAATGTCGCCACATAGATACACGTTCGGCTGCATGCGCGGCACCTCGCAGCGTCCTGCTGTCAAATATGCTTTGAGGCTATGCGCTGCGCAGCGAACAGCCACTGGTTTCTTCAAGTATCGTTGCGTCGCGTCGCGCGGCGCCGCTCTGGATCTGAGCTGACCCTTATGGTTTCGTCTTGTCCGTCCGTCTTCGGCTTACCGTCCAAACGGTTCGTGCTAGAAAGTTAGCGCGTATCGTCTCGTTTAGTGTGAGCTGATCTTAAGTAAAAAAAAAAATGTTTTTCTCAGTAACATAAAAAATACCAACAGTGAATTAAAAAGTAATCACACATAACATCTATTCTCAAACGACTTTAACATTACAAAACATAGTTATGTAAAGCGCAGTTTTGCAAAAGTCATGCGCATGCGATATGCATGTACGGGGCATGCCGTTTTAGGCGTGCGAAATGAGACGTATGCACACGTCGTATCTGCTCGACCCAGATACATGAACGTATTGTTAACATACATTTAAGAGCTGTTATAAGAGGTATGGTATAGCTTAGGTTGCAACATAATACTTTCTCAGAATCAAGGAAATAGCGCGCGAAAAGTTATGTATGTGGATGATGCCTTATAATAATCATCTATGTAATATATAAAAGAAAGTCGTGTTAGTTACACTATTTATAACTCAAGAACGGCTGAACCGATTTGGCTGAAAATTGGTGGGGAGGTAGCTTAGAACCAGGAGATGGACATAGGATACTTAGACATGTCACGTGACATAAAACGTGGTATAACAAACTGACAGCTAAACGTAATGTTGTCTATAAATAAGTATGGTTGAAAATTTGACAGAAATTTTGAAGTTGAACGGTTGATGTGTTTGTTTCGAGTTTCTATTAGATATTGTGCCGATATTATTATTAAAAATGCCGCGACCAAGACGATCGAATAGACAGACATACATACAGACAGACGGCCGGACAGCGCGTAACTACAATAGTTCCTTAAGTATTACGGAACCCATAAAATGGATTGCAATTCCAATGTCTCGCTACAACTCGAGAACGGCTGGACCGATTTGGCTAATTTTGGTATTGAAATGATTGTGGAAGTTCAGGGAAGGAAGGTTAATGGTGAGAAGTATTGGGAAAATTACGGAGAAAATCCTGTAGATGTAGGTGTAGGTGTATGTTATTTGTTTATTCCAGTTCATAGTTGAGGCAGAACAACGTGTGTCGGGACTGCTAGTGTAATATAAATATAATATGACATGATTAAGGATCGCACTGAAGTGCAGTTCTATAGAAAATCGTGTTATAAGTATTTTAAACTAGCTGATGCTGACAACTTCGTTTGCATAGAACTAACGGAAACGGAACTAACGGAATTAAAGTAAATGTAGCCCATGTTAGACCTTATAACATCAGCTATCTGCCAGTGAAAGTCCCGTGAAAATCGGTTCAGCCGTTTCAGACATTAGCTGAAACAAACAGACAGACGGACAGACAAAAATTTTAAAAAAATATACACAAAATTATATTAAGTGAAAACCTGTTAATTTGAAATTACAAACAGACACTTCAATTTTATTTATCTGTATAGATGTATAGACAGGAGGTCGCACTGTGGTGGAACTTTTAAGTTTGAACTTTAATGTCTATTTACATTTTTATGATTTTATGACAAACATCAACATGTAAAAAAATTGTATCTATTAAACGCGCGGTAGTGTGTGTTAATAATCTGAGGTAGTGTGTGTTGTTGTTATTTTTATTAATTTTATGTATGTCTAAGGATAATTTAAAATATTATTAGCTTTCTGCACACCTTCCTCCATATAAACTTTAATTTACCGGCCAAATTTCATACTTCTCAGGTTGCACAATGCACAATTCTGTGCTGAAAGGTAAAAAATTTGATAGGAACCTTTCTGCTAGTAGTCACGTGTTGATCGTTACCTAATCAGTAACTATAGTTTGTTCGTCTTAAGTTCATAGTGAATCATCAGTACAAATGTCAAAATAGCTTACTTTGGTTAGATAATGTGAACACGGCTTGTACGTCATTGGTAAATTTTGACATTTGCACTGCTGATTCACTGCAAACTTAACGTGATTATACAACTGTCGTCCTTAATAACTTTTTCCCGCGCATCCGCCAAATTGGAAGTGTTCGTTGCAAATAATATTTTATATTTCTGTAAAATTGCATCAAAATCTGCAAAGCTGTTTTTGAATGTTGCATGAAAGAGTCACAAACATCCATCCATGCTCACAGACTTTCACACTTATAATGGTGGTTGGATGTGATGATGATGGTGATGGTGGTGAGTACGTAATGAATGCGGCTGGCAGTCAGCTACACGCGTGTCGCCGCCCCGGGAGAGACTTTCCATTACCTATCACGCGCCCGTTACAATGCGTGCACCTACAATTCATATAGAAAGCGATGCTGCACCTGTGTGTGCGAACTTGAGATCATTTTAATAATATCTAGTAATAATAATTTGTATGGATGCTTAGACACCACGTCAGTGTGGTGCCGCGGTAAGTTCTCGAAGAACTAGGTGTTACGGGCATCAGACAACGGAAATATATTCAATACTTTTATACTATACACATATTTAAGATTTTATTAAATTATACACATATTATTTAATACACACCTATGACCCTGGATCATAGACAAACTTTTTTGTTCCTCTGGCGTTATACAAACCCGCGACCTCCGGCTTGAGCACAGACGCGCTCAACCGCTGAGCCACAGAGGTCGTAGATTTTGGTAGCGAGCGATCTTGTTTATGTAAACTCGAGTGTTGCGTGAATCATTTATTTTTGCAGGTTCTGATGGAGGCTCTGTTGTTGTTGAAACGATGTTTGAAAAAATCCTACATCTACTAAATTGTAATTTGAATTCAATTTACTCTCTACATTATTAAACCCTTAACAAATTGGTCCGGGCATTATTAATAGCATAATTGAAGCGGTAGCAAAAGTTGTTGAATTGCAATAAATTCGCAGTTTAAGTGGTGTAACTTGTAGAAAGCTCGCGCTTGATATCTGATGAAGGAGCTGCCCTGCGGACATCCTGTGCAATGTGTTGCACATCTAATGACTAGCTACTAGCAACCTACGCCGACCACTATCAACCGCTGACCACTGACCACTACTGACCAGTATTGATCACTGTTTCGTACAGGTACCATCCCTGTAATGTTCATGTATTTTGACGACCTCTGTGGCTCAGTGGTTAGCGCGCCGGCGCCAGGTCGCAGATTCGAATCCCGCCGCAGGAACAAAATGAGATCCATAGATTTTATTATTATTGATCAATGTAACAATGTAACACATTGTTACAATAATAGGCTGGTTAACTGAATTTTTATTGAATAAATTAAAAGTAGGCACTCCTAAATATGAGTAACTTCACAGAAGAATTATCAACAGAAGGTTTATCAATATTATCAATTTGTAATACAGAATTTCGCAAGTATCGTGAAAACTCTCCATACAAAAGTCTGACGTCACGCGTTCCTGCAGTTGTATGAAATATATAGGACACAACAACATATTTGCGAATACCTCCGGAATTATTGCGTTTATGTTAATAATTACTATAATGAATGTTTTTATATTTCGTGCAAGTAAACTAATTATGTAGGTTTTTTAAACTTATTATGCGATTAAAATATTTCAACTTTTTGGTCATATTGAAATGCGTCTAATTACAAAACTACACATAATATTTTTTACATTTATCAAATATTAACTAAATAATTTACCTATTATATTATGAGTTATGACTATACCTGACAATTTCTTTTTATAATTTTCATTTTGCAAGATTGCCTTGACCAATGAGGATCAATCACTTAGTAGGAAATCTGATTTATACTAAGTATATCGTATGTGTATTAACGTACTGAGCATTTCATTTTTTAAATTATTAAAATCCGTCACAAAATGGTAGATTTATTCAAGATTTTCTGAACGGCTAGTTTGAAACACGCGTTTCCGCCTTATTGGTTATGTCGACGTCATCTGTCGCGATTCGTGCGACAACCGATGGATTGTCATCATACTTCATAGGTATTGCATAAGTATTCATTATCCGATTCTTGACGCTTGTGCCTCGAGTGCATTGTTTTTGTTTACGTTAAATATTTTAGTTGTGTTTTGACGGGAGGTGACCACGACAGATGACGTCACAGCAACTCGCTTAATTCTCGGGCGCGTTTTAGGAACTAATGCACTAAAATTGCTGTATCTTCGTCATTTTCGGTCCGATTTAAATAATTTCTTTACAGTATTAACTGTTTTTTTTGCGCCATAAGTCTACATACCCCACAAAACACATGACTGATCCACATTGTCAAATATTACAATTTTCTAGAAAGTACGAACGGTGATACATAATAATAAATATGCCGTTATCTGTAGGTTTTCGATCAGATAGTCTGGTTATGAGGCAGGCTGTTCGCGACGCCGTGTGTGGGCACAACCTGTACGGATTAACATAGATTAATTAAAGACCCGTTATAGGAAATTGAAGAAAATTAGATTGTACGCTGTAAAATGGCAAATGTGAAACGTTCATACTTTGTTATATAAGGTCAAGAAAAATCAATTACGGGATATTTCGGGCACATGATTTACTGCTTTGTGAAGACGTTTAGGGAGAAAAATAATTGTCCTACTTGAAAAAAATATTATTTCTTTATATGGGCGAGTTTGCGTTTTGCGGAGAGTCACACATAATTATATGAGATGATTTTTTACTTTGACTATAACAAATATTTTTTTGCCTAGAACGTCTTTACACAAGAAGTGCCCGAATTATCCGTAATTACGTATTTAGTATACATAATAATATGTTGCACTGTGACGTGGCGACGCATATTCCACGTTATCTATGGCCACTTATAGAGATCATATTATATTTCGACATCGAAATGTTTTGTAGATGACAATAATCAATCTTTCAGGCACGACTAAAGTCTGATCCAAAAGCGTCAAGCGTCGACCGAAGTCACTAAAGTCTGCTTTAAAATAAAATGAGTGTTTTTCCATTCACCGGGCCAGCACCGGGGCGACCGGTGGCATGTATGTGTATGTAGGAGGTGTCTGAAACGGTAAAAAAACCAGCCAGGTGCGAGTCGGACTCGCACACGAAGGGTTCTGTACCATTAACGGTATCTAAAGAACTATTAGTACTAATATCGAGCACTAGTATCTACTAGGAATCACAGCGGAAAATCAAGTTTTTTGTATAGGAGTCATAAATATATTTAATTTTATTATTTATTTTTAACCAGCATAAGCCCGCGGCTTCGCCCGCGTGAAATTGTTTTTTTAAACGATATCTTTATAATTATTTAAAACCTGTATCATCCCCACCCCTCCCCCCCACTATTTTACCCTTCTAGAGTCTGAATTTTAGGAAACGCTGAAATGCATACCTCATAATTTTTTTCGTACTCAATTCATACAAAATATCATGCAAATATGTCCGCGGAATAAAAAGCTTCATACGAACCTTTGTCCCCTATTTTTACCCCCTTTGAAAAATCCTTAGTGGACGCCTACGTCATATGAGAAATACGTGTGCAAAATTTCAAATTTCCAGCCTTAAGGGTTTGGCCTGTGCGTTGATACATCAGTCAATCAGCTTTGACTTTTATATATTATAAAGATAGATAAGAATATACAATTGAATACTAAGCGAATATTTCACGCGTCTACATGTTGTGAGTAATCGTTATTGATATCGAGCAAAAAAAAACACGTTTGTTGTATGGGTCACCCTTGATGTTTATTTTAAGCTATTGCATAGCTACTATCGCGGGCCTTGAGCGCGGGGACCGAATCCAGAAATTCCGTAACGAAAAAACCTCACGCTCCCCACTCCGACGGGCACGGAGGTGTGGCTTGAAGGCCGTGCATCGTCTAACGTCGTTTCAGTTCGGCAGTCTTCGACACGGCGTTGTGTGCGTGCGATAATGCTATGCAATAGCTTTACCGCGGCAGTCCCCGAGTGCCACACGTCTTTTTTATTCTGATAATAGTATTTTTTGTTACAGCGTCAAGAGAAATACATCATGGGCGCGGGCCGGTGCCGGCTGTTAAGTGGAGAAACACCTAAAAAGCCCGCGATCTCGTAACTAGAACTCAGGTATTTATTTAGTTCGTAATTCATTGTTACCATTACGTGCTGACCTCGTACACATGGGCATTATTTACCCAATGCATGTTGCGGCACTTAATCATTAGAATGTGGGTATCTTTCAATGTACACGCCGCGAACAAAGTAACCCGTTAAGTTTATAACTCACTAGGCGTTGCCCGCGACAATCTCTCTATATCTGTGCCGAGCTTCATCAAAATCGGTCCTGTTAGTTTCGGAAACTATTCGATGCAAAGAAACAAACAAACTTTTCCTCATTATAATATTAGTATACATTAACCATTATTTTATTTACCATTATGTACATTGTCATAATAGCTGAAACTAAGAAAGATTTAGAGAAAATGATGTGTTCACTTGACTGCGAAAGCTCCGAAATCGGCCTAGAAATAAATGTGAAAGACAAAGATATTAACCAACAGTGGTGAACGCCCAATAGTAATAAAACGTCAGTGACTACATCTACTTGGGAAAGAAAATTTCATTTAAAACATCAAACAATGAAGAAGAAGTAATAAGAAGAATCAACACAACTTGGAGAAAATTCTGGGCATTAAGAGAAATCCTAAAAGGAAACTATAGCTTGCGCATGAAAAAGACAACATATGATACATGCCTTTTACCATGCTTACTGTACGGTTGTCAAACTTGGGTATATAGAAACAAAATCAAACAAAAAAATTAGATACAGTCAAACAGCAATGGAAAGAAGCATGTTGAAAATTCGAAAAATACACAAAATTAAAAATGTAATCATTCGTCAAAAAACTAAACTCACAGACGCTCTCAGACATGCACTCTCACTAAAATGGAGATGGGCTGGACACATCTCACGATACCCAGACAGAAGATGGACCATAGAAGCCACACGATGGAAAGGACCAAAAGGGAAAAGGAATGTGGGTCGACAAATAAGACGGTGGGCTGATGACATAACACAAGTCGCAGGACATGACTGGATAATGTCAGGCAAAGACAGGGGTCCATATCACATAAATTAAAGGTACTAACATTAATTTATAAGTAACTTTATCTTATTTCTAAGCTACAACTTACTAACACAAAAACAAATGTTTATGATATGGAATAAATGGCTTTAGTATATTATTATTATACATAGGTCCAATCTGACCACGGAGAATGACATACGCCACTTTTTATCGCGGCAAAATGTACGGTGCATGTCCTGGAGATTTCCTTTGGTGCGCACGGAGGCGCGGCCAATATCTAGTGATAAATATTAGGTCTTTACCTATGAAATTGCCATTTGTATGAAAAAAATTTCAACGAATTTTTTTCATGTATTTTTTATTTCTATTAATCGAAGTAATCACCCGTGCAATCAATGCATCTTTGCCAACGTAGTGGCAGTTTATTGATGCCCTTCTTAAAGAAATCAGCTGGACGGGAGGCAACAAATTCTTCAAAGGCATTTTGTACTGCCTCTTGGGTATTGAATTTTTTCCCGCCAAGAAGTTATCCAAATTCTGGAAAAAGTAGTAGTCTGTAGGCGCAAGGTCTGGTGAGTAGGGCGGATGACGGAGAGCTTCCAACCCCAGTTCTTGCAACTTGGAGACCGTCTGCTGTGCAGTATGAGGTCGCGCGTTGTCGTGCAGGAGCAGCGGAGACGAGCATTGACCAATGCTGGTTGGAGATGTGCCAGCTTCTCCATCATTGTGTTCAGTTCTTTACAGTACACATCTGCAGTAATGCTCACCCCGTTTGGTAAGAAGCTGTGTTGAATCACACCGGCGCTAGACCACCAAACAGTGACCATCACTTTTCTAGGGGTAAGTTTTCATTTAGGGCATTGTTTAGGTGCTGAACCAGGATCCAACCAACTTGCTGAGCGCTTGCGGTTATCAAACAGAATCCATTTTTCATCGCAGGTAACAATGCGGTTTAAAATTCCTTCATTTTTTTGTCTGTTGAGCAGTGCAAGGCACGTCTCGACGCGTACTTCGCGCTGGCGATCATTGAGTTCGTGGGGCACCCATTTGTCAAGCTTTTTTACCTTGCCAATTTGACGCAAATGGACCAATATTGTTTTGAGCTAACGTCGAAAGCTGCTGCTAATTCAGCCGTAGATTGTGTATCATCAGCTTCCACAATCGCCTTTAATTCGTCATTGTCGACCAGTCTTCGGACGACCGCGAGGTTCATTTTCAGGTCGAAATTTTCAGAACGGAAGCGAGCAAACCAATAACAGGCGGTTGTAGTTGTAGTGTTAGCTCCGTAAACGTCGTTGATATTGCGTGCCGCTTGTGCCGCGTTGCTGCCACGACGGTACTCATATTCCATAATTACTCGAATTTTTAACGTATCCATGATGACGAAAAAGATTGATATGCGATGAAAATGTAACACTAATAAACAAATGACTACTTTTGGAAAAAGAATTCCATGTTTTAAAATTAATTTGAAATTAGAATTCTTAGCCAAACAAAAATTATTTTGATTTGAAATGCCGAGTACTGCAGAACGGCAATTTCATAGGTAAATACCTATTATAAATCAAGGGGCTTACACTACTCATGGTGGTTTAGTTAGCCAAGAAGTATCTTAGGCACATTGCACCAGTGATATTTAAGAAGCGACTTTTCAGAATCCTATTGTCTTATCTTCATCTGCAGTTTACGTGGTCTAACTGGTGCAATCTGCATACACCTTACAGACTACTCTATGTACGATGAATTACAGTCTTCCTGAGACTAGCTTTTTAAGCATCTACTTTATATTTTCCTAATCCTGACTGTACTTTAAAACACTACCGCTTTTCACTTATAGATAATGGATAAACAGCCTCAACCCATAACTATAGTGGTGGGAAAAACTTACGTATATAGTCGTAGGTCTAGTGGTGGGTCCACTAGACGAAAACTCAATTTTAAACGAAAATAAAAACAATATTTATTGTTCTTATAAACATAATTTTTATTTTTTATATAACATCAAATGTTAATTTAGCATTCAATAAAAACTAGCAATGTAAGGACCTTTTCAATGTAATGATAATAGCATTGATTGAAATGGTCAAACTTAAAAAAAACTTTGAAAATTGATGAATAGTGTTTGCATCCAAAATAAATATTATTTCTTGCATTTTAAAGTATGTTACGTAAAAAATAAAATAATATCTCCTGTAAAAAAATTGAGACTAGTTCAATTGATACCATTACAGGCAAAAATTACACGCTGCATTGAAAATGGGTTTTGTGTACTTAACCTACAAAGTCACTAATCGCCTAGGAAAGGACTACAGAATGAGCAAAATTTTCTTTTATATGTTTCTTTCTATGTGTTTCGTTCTAATGTTGCATGCAACAACATACCAGAAAACCAGTAAAAGTGCTAGTAAAAAGTTAAATTTAAAGGTAATTTTTGCTTATAATCTCTTTCTCATATATAAACAGCTTACATGAAGACATCGCTAAATGTATCAAAAAAGTAATGCGAGTAATTTTTCATACATTTTTGTATAAATCTGGTAAAAATATGTACATTTATCGCATACGAAAAAAAGTAACGTATATATAGGTCGTGGGTCCATTAGACCCACCACAAATCTATTACAAGCCAATAGAGTAGCGAAAAAAACGTCCTTCCCACAGAAAGGGCTTTAGCATATTTCAGGAATAGTTTATGGAATCAGGCGCTACTTGGCGTATTGATTAATATTATAATAATTAGCAATATCCCGCGAAAAAATACCCACAACCTGCAAGCAAAATGTGACTCACACAATTGCTTGCAGGTTGTCGGTATTTTTTCGCGGGATATTGCTAGATATGATATTAATTAAATTGTATCTTTCAGGAAAGTACTAAGAGGTGTACGACGTGCACCGCGAATTCTATAGCGCTTCAAAGATTTAACGTGGGTCCAATGGACCCACGACCACAGTCACACCGACCACCGACACCGACCTATTTTTAGTTGTTTTAGTTTAAGTCCGACAACGCCCTTATGACTACACAGCGCCTTTGGCCAAGTTGTTATTAAATTACTACGACGAAGTTCGAAAACAAAAATGTATGGGATTTGACATGTCACTTAGCGATGGCAGCGTGGCTAAAGGCTCAGTGGTTACGTTTACGCCGCTGTCAAATGTTCCTGCTAGGCCCCCTGATCCCTTGTCCTTGGCGAAGCAATTATGCTGACCTTAAACTGACGACTAGTGTAGGAAACCCAGTAACTGCATTTTAAAGGCCAAACTCACTTTATTTACACATTAGCTTAGTGAAACAAGAACAGTCTACGAAGCCGTCGCTTTCCCGATGACCAGCTGACCTGATGATAAGTGCTCACTCGATATAGATATTTAATTAAAGCATGCATGCATTTGCATAGATATATGAACGAAGTTTATTCGAAAACTAGCATTTGCCCGCGGCGTCGCCCGCGTGAAGTTGGTTTTTAAGCGACATCTTTATAACAATTTTATTTTTAAAACAACCTTTATCCCCTTTTTTTATCCTCTTAGAGGTTGAATATTAGAAAACGCTGAAATACGTAACTCAGTACTTTTCTATACTCAATTTAAACGTAATTTCATGCAAAAAATGAATGAGGAACAAAAAGTTTCATACAAACATTTATCCCCCTTGGAGGTTGAATTTTGAAAAATCCTTCCTTAGTAGATGCCTACGTCATATGAGAAAAACGTGTGCAAAATTTCTAATTTCCAGCCTTAAGGGTTTAGCGTGTGCGTTGATATCAATCAACGTAGGTCAATCAGCTTTGCATTTTATATATATTCTACTAGCTGTCCCGACACGCGTTGTTCTGTCTTAAATATGAACTTGAATGAATAAATAACTACACCTACACCTACACCTACTCCTACATCCTACAGCTTTTCCAATATTTCTCACCGTTAAACCTTCCCTGAACTTCTACAATTATTTCAAGACCAAAATTAGCCAAATCGGTCCAGCCGTTCTCAAGTTTTAGCGAGACATTAAAATTACAATCCATTTTTACGTCCCTCGGGAACGGGATAATAAGTATCCCATGTCCGTCTCCTGGTTCTAAGCTACCTCCCCACCAAATCGGTTCAGCCATTCTTGAGTTATAAATAGTGTAACTAACACGACTTTCTTTTATATATATACAGATATAGGTAGATAAACTTAAATAGAGTGACCGGTTTAGTTATTTACAGTTTTAGTAGACGCAAGTTAAGAGTATAACATAATTTTAAGCACAATTTAAGATGTTAAATAACTGTTAATCTAAGTCCGTATTCTCTGTTCAGATCGAATTTAATCTAAACGTAATCGATAAGATTTGATGGGAACATTTAATGTGTCATTATATTTCCTCATTACACAGCGAATACAGTAGCTTTTAAAGTGAGGGCAGAATAGGCTTGTTGATTTTTTTTTACCTGACTACGGTGAAGCAAATGGAAGGATTTTGGCAGTATGTGTATGTATGATTGTGTGTTTGTTCCACCGTAGCGTCTACACTACTGATCTGATTTTAATGAATGAGGTATCGATAGATTCGCGTTTATTGCCCAGGTAACATAGGCTACATAATTTACGTGGTCGGGTTACAGTTATGCAGGTATTGCATAAACGAATAGTAATACTTTAGAATACGAGAATGATCTCAGAAGATAAAAATATTTAAAAAAAAAGCAATATTTTCAGAGGTGCAGCGATTTATTTACGTTATTTCGCCTCGTGAAAATGCTCCACAAAAAGTCGCGGTATCTATGACGGCTTTGATTGGGTTAAAACTAACCATTTCGAGTCACTTCTAAAAATCCAAATTCCAAATCTATTTACACTACGATGCGATAAATTTAAAGGACAATTCACACCGACAGAGTATGACTGATGTCATTAAACGTGTATCTTTTTGTGTAGTGAACAAAGTTCCATTTTGAATAGCTGTCTTAAAAATGAAGCGCCGCGTCGCGGTGTGAACTGACACTATCAGCCACAGTAATAACTCCTCTCAATCCGTCAAAGCCTTCAAACTATATCGCCATTTAGAAAGTGTATTTCTATTCAATCACGGATCCCATATTTAAGTACACTTAAAAACACCAATATCGTGGCTGTCGTCGCCTTATTTACGCGACGGTACTGACAAGCGGACAGGACTTCTTATTAGATAGCTGTGAAATGTTAATAATGTATTAATGGTCTAAAACTTTGCACTCGCCTGTACAGTGAACTATGATAGGTAATGCAGTAGAGGAATGTATTCCTCAAGAGACATGGATTATTTCAACGATCTTCTTTATCTATACTTCTATACTAATATTATAAAGAGGAAAAGATTGTTTGTTTGTTTGCATTGAATAGGCTCCGGAGCTACTGGACCGATTTTGATGATATTTGTCAGAGATATAGAGTAGACTACGGGGATGGACATAGGCTTTTTTCGCGGCAAAATGTCCGGTTTCCGCTATATATCCTTTTGCATGCAAATGGCGCGGGCAGAATCTAGTAATATAATAAAGCACGTTGTCTTTTATAACATCCATAATTATCTTACAATCAAAGTACTTTACTAGGATTACTACAATTAGCAAATTCTATGATTGGACCTGTTACTAGGTACGAAGTAGGGTAGACTAAGGTAAATAAAAATGAAAAACTTTATTTCCAAATGAAACTTAACAAGCTTTTTTCGGAAAGTCAACAGAAAAAGCTACCACCGGTTCAAACCTAACCTGGAAGAGATGACCTATAGCTTAACATGACTGTTTAGACTTTAAATCCTCTTTATAACTATTCAGATTACCATAATGTAGTCATAAGAGTCTAAAGTTTTCAGAGTGCACAATAACTGAGTTTAATGGTGGGTAAAGATACGAGAAAACGTCTTTAGTTAGGACGTGAAAAAGATTCCTCAAACGTAGTGTGAAAACCGATTATAATAATTTAAAGATGGAAAAAAGGGACTATGGTGTCAAGTCGCGTGCAGTGCAATATCCCACGGCAACTGTACATTTTCCCGCGATTAAAAATAGCCTATCTCCTTCAAAAGATTCAAAGACTTTATAAGCAACCAAGTGTTGTACATGTAGTTCAACTGAGTGCCTTGTGCAGGCATTTTAAAATGTATGACTTAGGTAGTAACATAAGGAACGATTTTTACATTCCTCCCCGTTGTCTACTCTATATCTGTGCCAAACTTCATGAAAATCGGTCCAGCAGCTTCGGAGCCTATTCAATGCAAGCAAACAAAAAAATCTCTCCTCTTCAAAATATTAGTATAGATATAGAAATAAAGATAGTAAAGCAGAAGAAGAATTAGTGAGTTTATACGGAAAATTAATTGTTTTTCCCTTAAATCATTTTTCGTCGTCGGTGTGGTCACTTACTTTTCTGATTTATTGTTTTGAGGTGTCCTAGTGCAAGGGAAAATGTTTAGGAACTGGTCGAGCGGGAACTTTGTCGATATTTATAATAATATTAATATCTATAATAATATCTATGGACGCTTCACACCACGTCAATCTGGCCCCGTGCTAAGTATCCGAAGAACTTGTGTTACAGGTACCAGAAAACGGGAAGTATATTTAATACTTTTATACTATACATATATTTAAGATTTTTTATTATATTATACACATCCATGACCCAGGAACAGAGAAAAACTTTTTGTTCCTTCGGCGGGATTCGAACCCGCGACCTCCGACTTGAGCACCAACGCGCTGAACCACTGAGCCACGGAGGTCGTCGATATTTTACAATGGATTTAAGAAAGAAAACCAGGTAATCGATCCATGTCCCAGCTAAATACCACTTTCTCATTCTAATCAAGTACATAATAACGCATGCATAACAGTACCATTAATCTCTAGTAGCGACACTGCGCGGCACGCGACCGACCGGTCCGGGTTCGATTCCCGATAACGTAATAAGAATTATCAATTTATTTATATGTATAGCTGCTGTAAGTATAGGCCTCGTCTACGCATTATTATGACTCCAACGAAAGTGCCTCAATGGGGCACTCGTCGTCCACGGTCCACGAGACCCGAGAACGCTGATAGAAACATGACAACACAAAGGATAAACAGTTTAGTTGTTTGAAAAAGGTTTACACAAAATGTTCGTAGCGGCTCATCCTTAGTTTGAAAATTATAGGAATTGTTAATTGATTTATTCCAGATGCAATTTGTACAAGATGAAAAGTAATTTGCGCAGGTGCAGGCGTGGCCATATAATTAGTTCTTATTGTAAATAAGGGTCCATTCACACCAAAACGAAACGATACGCGACAAGGCTCTGCATTTTTAAGATAGCTATTTAAAATTGAACTTTATTCTTTACACAAGAAGATACACGTTTCATTGTAAGAGTTCGAATGTCAGGTTGCACCGCGCTGCACAGCGCATGTGCAGTGTATGACTGATGACATATGAAACGTGTGTCTTTTTGTGTAGTGAATGTAGTTAAAAATGCAGCGCCGCGTAGCGTCGCGTATCGTTGAGGTGTGAACTGACCCTAGGGTCCAAGAAGGTCTAATTATTATCATAAGTAGGCTATCAGATAATCGATCGATGGTAAGTTATTACAAATGAACACTCGCAACACAAGTTTTAAAAAGCATTGCCAGCCTCTTAAAACCTGGAAGCTTCTTTCACGTGTGTGTTTTAAGTTTTCTGTGAGGCCGTGGTGTCACTCCGGTTGAACTTAACTAGTCGTGCCCATGTATTATTACCTACTTACTTTATTATTTAGCTAGCTACTAAGTTGTTTCCGAATTTGTATTGTATTAAAAAAAAAAAAACATTTATTTTGAGTATCAGAGACCCATACGTTATACACATAAAGTATGTGCGTACCTGTTTAATGATGTGAATGATGGTGGACTGGTATTAACCAGCACATATTAAAGAAACAGACAAACAGCTACATAGTAAGCTTTCGATTTAATTGCACTACTACAAGCGTATGGTGTGCGTGGAAAAAATTGTGGGCCATTGAAGGGGAAGTCAAAATTTTCAAATTTGCATCGTGCTATGTAGACCGTTTCTCTATACATGAGTATATAATATATTTTCAACTCTGTGAAACTAGTGACGTTACGAAACATCAATAGATTTTGCGCGAGACAAGTTTATAGTGTTGTGTGCCGGTACTTTATTGTGGATACTATCGATTTTAATGCACCATATCGATGTTCACGTGTCGCAACTATATACTCGCGTTACTTTCAAATATTCACCTGACACCTTTATGAATTATCGTATTTCATTCTGTAGGGGTGTCAAGTAGTAGAAAATATTTGATGGTCGTTTATAAGTTGGATGCACATCAGTTTTTTAAATATCAGTGTAGAAATTACAATGGACTTATACACTGATACTTAAAACACTGAAGTGCAGCCTTATTATTACATCTATAAAGAAATAGGTGATACGTATGTGGGTCTATCTGAGATTCTTAGGACTTTTGTCGCAACGCTGCTACACTAGGCTTTTTCTAAAAATGTATTACAATAATCGCATCTCTTTATCTCTAAGAGTAACTTCACACTGACACGCGACAAGTGGATGCTTGAAGATGCTGTTATAATATGCGTAATATGTGCAACACTGTGTAGCGCGACGCCACGCGATATTTCGATTTGCGCGTCGTGTCGCGTCGCGTCTCCATAATAACGCGTCTCCGTAATAACGCTGAATACCAGTAATTTTAATATCAGACAAACATTTGCACATATAATAATAATTTTCAACAGCAATATCATTTATAATAACAAAATGGTATTCTCATAAACATCAAACTCCTACCAGTCTAGTCCTTAACTACAAAAATCAGTTTGTGACATGGAGACGAGTAATTTATAATTCATTGAAAGTCTAAATGAAATTCGAAAAAAGTTTACGTAAAAAAAAAAGGGTGTAGTGTCAGTTGGCAGCCCTATGGGTTTCACTCGTGACTGTATTATACCAAAACATAATTTGTTATTCATACCATCGGTTGGGAATGGTCAGTGCTGTGCGTACATTTAATAAACGTTTATTAAATTAATGATGCTAACTAGTTTAGTCGGGTTTAGTGTTGTGCATGTGAATTTCAATATTTGCGACAAGATTATTATTTTATTTTTTGACGTGACAACGTCTTATAATTCGATGGAGCCGGCTGCACGCACGAAAAAACATGACTCATGCGGCGTTACCTCGCTCTGAGGCGTTCCATTTAAGGATTGAAGTGCGAGAGCGCGGAACGAGCGACAAAGAGGCACAATCAGCCTCCGCGTTCGGCAGCGTTCGACATCTGTCTCTCTCCTACTTGAGTGAGCGATACATCAGTATTTTCTTATGACGTTGTCACGTTCAACTATCGTCAGTGAACCGACAGACAACCGATTATTTGCATAAAAAATAAGTAAGTACCTATATATTAGGTCATTACATATGAAATTGGCGTTTTTTAAAAGAGGAACATAAAGTAGATTTTTTTAAACATAATATATTTATTTAATCAAAGTATATACCATTGCTATCTATGCACTTTTGCCATCTCATAGGTAGTTCATTGATTCCTTTACTAAAAAAACCATTCGGAGAGGAATCAATAAAATCTTTGAAGCCGCTTTGGACTTTCCCGTCGGAGTTGAATTTTCTCTCTTGCAAGAAGTTATCCAAAATTCGAAAAAATGGTAATCTGTTGGAGCAAGGTCCGGGGAGGGTGGATGTCTTAGACATTCCAATTGAAGCTCCTCTAATTTGGTAGCCATCTGTTGTGCAGTGTGTGGTCTAGCGTTGTCTTGAAACAGCAGTGGCCTAGAGCGAATGATCAACCTCGGTTGTTTAGCAGCTAGCTTTTCCATCATGATTTTCAGTTGCTGGCAATAGACATATGCCGTAATCGTCTGGTCAGATTGAAGAAAGCTGTAGTAAACGACACCGGTGGCTGTAGTCCACCAAACACTCACAAGTAACTTTTTTGAGTCAATTTTCATTTGGGGCAGGCTTTGGCTGGTTCGCCAGGGTTCAGCCATGGCGATGAGCGTTTCCGATTATCATACAGGATCCACTTTTCATCACAGGTAATGATTCGATTTAAAATCCTTTCATTATTGTACCGGTTGAGTAATGTAACGCAGCAGCCGATGCACGTTTGTCGGTTTGCTGCTACCCACCTTTCAAGCTTTTTCACCTTCCCAATTTTCTTACTAACTCGGACATGGTTTGCGATAGATCCGCTTCCACAATAGCCTTCAATTCTTCATTATCAACTTTGGTCTCCGGCCGTCCACGGGGCTTGTTCTGCAGGTCGAAATAGCCAGAACGAAAACGTTGGAACCAAAAACGCACTGTGTTCTCTTTTGCGACACCGCCGCCTACACATCATTAATCCTTCGAGCCGTTTCTGCAGCACTGGTGTCACGGTGGAATTCGTACCCGAAAATAATACGATATTTCAAGTTTTCCAATTTGTAAACAGAGAGACAAACGAGTTACGGTTTTCGAAACACAAATACATGAGTAAATAGCGGTATAAATTTGGAATATCTAACCAAAGAAGATATGTTTGAGATCAAAGTGGCCAGTACGACAGAACGCCAATTTCATATGTAAGGACCTAGTATTTATATTTTTTATTATGTATTATTATAACATTTTAGTATGATTGTATCGGTGCAACCATTACATATTTTGTGAACTTTTACCGTGATGCTTTGAACAGAATTATTAATAGTTGAACAAAACAAAAAGTTGACAAAGAAAATATATTTATCTAGGTGTTATTTATCTGAATACTGGTACTAGTAGTATATAGTAGAAACTATCTGTCATTGATTGTACTGCAGGTGCTTGGTGGGAATCCATGTCTCTATTTAATAATACACATAATTCTTCTTGCACTTTTTACACTTTATTAAGTATTTTACATTAATTTTTTTATATTACATGACCGGGTTTGACTTAGTCGTGGTCGTGTACCTAATGTAATAAGTTTCATGTAAAATACCAATACCATTATTTATTACTGGATGTTGGCCCGAGACTTCATGCGCGCAACAGAAAATCCCACGGGAACCGTACATTTTGCTGCGATAAAACGGTAGCCTATGTCCTTCCCCGTGGTCAAGCCTATATCTGTACCAGATTTCATCAAAATCGGTCCAGTAGTTTCGGAGCCAATTCAATGCAAACAAACAAACATTTCCTGTCTATAATTCAAGAATAGATTATACTGCGTTAACACACACAACTTAGGAAAAAGACAATGTTTTCTCCGTTTAAGTAAAATTTAATTTATTCACTGCGAAAACAAGACAGGGAATACAATCTATGACGGTTCAGTTAAAAGTTGAAGTAACTTAAATCTTTTAATCAATTACGCTAGCGAGTGACAACACAATAGTGTATCGGGTTGCGATGGAGATGAGATAGTATATCCGTTCGCGGACGATGCGGCGGATAACTTTAATTATATTACGGCTTATAATAGCTGAGGAACAGTTTTGGCGGGGACGTGGATGTGTGACGTTGTTGCTTTTGTATTTTCTACTACTGTTGTAAATGCGAAAGTTTGTGAGAATGGATGGATGACTACTGAACTGATTTCGATTAAATTTATTATGGTTTATGGTATATAAACTATATAAAATAATAACTCCCCCACACCGATTTCGATGACGGTTCGTTGAAATCAGGCCAGTTACGCAGGAGTAATTTTATAGTGCCCAAGTGTGTGCGCAGTACACAAGAGCACTCTCTCTTCCTTCACTCTCATGACCCAGTGGGATGAGAGTGGGATCAGGCGCAGGTCCGACTTTTTACATGCCCATCCGACGCATGGATCATCTTTCTTGTCAGACAATCAGGTCATCAGCCTATTGTCCCAACCAAATTTGGAAACAACATGTTTTTGTTGTTCCAATGCGGGAATCGAACCCACGACCTCCGAGTCGAGAGCCAAGCTCTAAACTACTGGACCACGGTAGTTTTATAAATTAATAAACTACTTACATTAATATTGAATCATAGGCTACTTTTTAACCCGAAAAAGTACCTACAGTATTCCCGTGGGATACCAGATAATACGGGCACGGGCGCAGCCGCGGGAAAAAGCTAGTATTCCATAAATTTGTGTTATTTCGATTCTTAATGTGAATATTGACCATTAAATATTTTTTAACGTGCACAAGTGTGGGCAAGTGGTACAACTTCAGAAAACGTGCTATTTGGTTCCCTCCAAAACTCCCTAGGAACTTTCAGTAATGCGTTACTGAATCGACTGACTTGACTCATTGACTGCACTGACGACTTTTTTGGACTTTTCCTTTGACTTTAGGACCTTGACGATTCAGAAAAATGTCATAGAAAACATAAACGGAAATTGTTTTTCCCGGCTTTTCAACATGACACTGGCAATGGTTTAATACATTCGACCATATAAAAAAATATAAAGCTTAGAAAATGTTTTTTTACGACGAAGTTATGAACTGTTAAGGTGAGGGAGCACATGCAATGGTTTTTTTTTTCAATTGAATTTTAGATGTAACGTAAAAATGTACAAGTATGCATCGAAGCTCAAATAATTGCAACAATATAATTGTAATCAATCGACAAGCATTGTACATCACTAACAAATTTCAATGATCTAGGTAAAAGCCGATCAGTTATAGATAAGATGCACTTGCAATTGTGATTTTTGTTGCATTGTTAACTAATCATTTTTATGGTAGGTCCATTGAATTCGCCAGTTTAATTCATTTTTTAAGCTAAAGAATTTGTTTGAACGAGCTAATTTCAAGAGCTCCAGAAATCAAAAAAATCTCGTAGTGTTGGATAGCTTATATGTATCGAGGACGGCTATTGTAACTGACTTCTAAAAGTGATGAAAATAATAATATAATATTCGAGCCTTGGCTATTTTTATGTAACTTTTTTGTTGTAAAATTGAAGTGTCAGTTTGCAATTTCAAATTAACAGCTTCGCACTGAATTGTATGAGTTACATAACCAGTTATATAACCAATAAACAATTTTCGTCCATCTGTCCGTTTGTTCCGGATCTCTTTATTGACCGGGCCAACTTTGACCGGAATTTCACTGGCAGATAGCTGATGTTATAAGGAGTAACTTAGGCTACTTTTATCTTAGGGCTCCGTTTAAAAATAGGTTTCCGTTTCCAATAATTCCACGCAAACGACGTTGCGGTCACCAGCTAGTCTCGCGTGAATACAGCTACGCCTAAAACGCCACAGTATCGATGGCGGCGCTTACAGTATTTTATAAACATTGAAATCGTTAAACTCAATCCAAACAAAACAAAGGCATCAATTACTTAAAGTAATTGTAATTATATTCTATCCGGCAATAAATAAAGTCCAACTAATAGATAGCGGCCATCTCCATACATCAGAGCTCTGGGTATAACTAACCTATGTCTAAACGCTTGGTGCGCAATAATGGACGTTGTCGCCTAATGAATAGAGGTCGATAGATTAGGTTTTTAATTCTCTGGCCGTAAATAAGAGGGGAATAAATAAATTTCCCGCTGGCATATGAATACGGGTGGCACAATGGAGTGTCCGCGACGACGCACGTAAATCCACGGGACAGCACTATCACCTGTATCAGATGCATTTGGAAACACACGGGAGTTAATTGTGGGCGATATCGGCGCGACAAAATTAATTAAGCTTTGTTTTCTACTAGATGGTTGGTGTGGAAGTGACGGAAAAAAAGGGAACCCTAAGAAAGAAGTAGTCTTAGTTAAACCTTATAGCATGAGCTATCTGCCAATGAAAGTTCTGTGAAAATCGGTCCAGCCGCTACAGAGATTAGGCGGAACAAACAGACAGACAGACCAATAGACAGATAGACGGACAGACAAAAATTTTTAAAATTTATTTTTTATTGTAAATACCGTATATATACGTTCATATGCATTTAGTGAAAAGCTGTTAATTTAAAATTACAAACTTGTATAGATAAGTTTACAAAATATACATTTAGTATACTTTATTCGTTAAAAAGAAAAAAGCTATTACATTTGTCAATGACTGCAACATTAGAGTCAAAAGTGCGTTTCAAAACGGAGTTTAGTAGTATCATATTATGTGACACAGATTCGAAAATGGAACTTTCGTGCAATTAAACTTATCGATAAATATTTCACCGCCCGCCTATAAACGTCACTAGATCTGCGCGCGCGCATATTTTATCGCCATCGAAAGCATAGTAACGAGCCCGATATCGATAAAAACACAGCTATCTCAAGGCCACATTTCCGTACATCAGTGGTTCTAATGGGTCACATTAATTAACACGTATTCACGTCCGCCGTAAATCTATCGATGTCGATACGCCGACATGTCGATATGTCGATACGTCGATAGTCGATACGCGGCTGCTGTTACGCGGGCATAATTGCGTGATGTCCCAGAGCGATATTGTTGGTGACAGTACCGGTACTGGTTAAATGACCACGCGAGCTTCTATCTAATAAGTTGGAAGTTTGAACTGTGGAACAAACTATGCCGTCCGCGGTCAGGCTCCAGACTTCCTTCAAGGAAAAGGCAGCGGGCTCGCTTACTGCGTATAGACGAGGTAGGTTCCATTTTCGGCATCACACAAGATTTATATGCCTCATTTTAGTTCATTTTGATGGTAAAATAAACGTATTCTTATAATTATTAAAGTTATTTTTGAGATGACGAAACGGACAATTTTTTTAATGTGACGCGTGTCCATGGACGGCAGTACCTTATCGCTTTCTCTGCTTATTTGCCATATAGACAATAAAAAGAATCTCTTCAATTGATGTAAGCACCATATAAACGGAGAACTGACATTTTAAGCTATTGCATAGCTTCTATCGCGGGCCTTGAGCGCGGGGACCGAATCCAGAAATTCCGTAACGAAAAAACCTCACGCTCCCCACTCCGACGGACACGGATGTGGCTTGAAGGCCGTGCATCGTCTAACGTCGTTTCAGTTCGGCAGTCTTCGACACGGCGTTGTGTGCGTGCGATAATGCTATGCAATAGCTTTACCGCGGCAGTCCCCGAGTGCCACACGTCTTTTTTTATTGTATCTACGAAACCGTGATGTTTTGTATAACTTAAATAACACATAAGTAGATACAATTTTAAATCCATTTGTTAATAATTATTTTCAGTTTATACCACCAAGTGCAAGACGGAGTCGCGCACAAAAGGTTCCGTACCTATTAGTAACAGAAGAAATAAAGTTTTTTGTATGTAATTGTTGCCCTTGAACAGTTGTTCAATACTCAGTAAATATTTCGTCTACCAGCTGCTGTTATATTAATACTAGCTGTTTCCCGCGGCTCCGCCCGCGTAAATACAGTATCCCTCGGGAACACTACTTTTTCGGGATAAAAAGTAGCCTATGTTTTAATTCAGAGTCTAAACTACTACCATACCGAATTTCATCGAAATCCGTTCAGTAGTTTTTGTGTGAAAGAGTAACAGACGTCCACGCTTTCACATTTATAATATTAGTAAGGATTAGTAGAAGGAGGAGGAAGGAGTAGTAGAAGTATTAGTATTAATATCGAGCAAAAAGTGGCAAAAGGTCACGTTCATGTGTCCTTAAATATATTTTATTTTATTCTGTTTTTAGTATTTTTTGTAACTGTTTAGATCACGGTTCTCGAGATACACCTGGTATCAGACAGACAAATAGACTGATGGACAGACGGACAGCGAAGTCTCAGTAATAGGGTCCCAATTTTACTCTTTAGGTACAGAACCCTAAAGTAGTTTTTTTTTTAATTTTATATTATGATTTATATCTTCATCTCAATAACAAAATCGTAATTATTATGATTTTCAAGTAATAAGATCGTAAAGAACATAACAGTTTACACATAAACGAGTATATTACTTACACAATATTAAAACATTCGTGAAATGAAAGTATTCAATATAAAAATATCATGTAATCTCGATTCGAGTTCACCGTCAATGTAGTTAAGATATTATTCTGGAATTATTAAGAAAGTTATAACAAAAACATAATATTATTATGCATTTTCAACTGAATTCTAATAAGTGTAATAACATTTATTTTCCTTTATAAACCCAGAAGTTTACTTACACTGATAAATTACTATTATTATTAATTTTAACAAGAGACGAAAATTTTCTATTTTCAAAACGCTTAGTTTCTTTCTACATAGGTCACTACAATAATAATAAAATAAAAACGTACTTAATTCTACGCTAATAATATCATAATAATAATATTAATTATATCTTCTTTACTACAAAATGAAGTCTCCTTTTATGTTTGCTTAGATATTTTAAACTACTCAACGGATTTGAATGCAGTTTTCAGCAAGTGATTCAAGAGAAGGTTTATATGTATAACAAATTGCACCAACGTGAAGCTGGGGCGAGACGCTGTTATAATTATAATCTCGATGGAATTTCAATTGCAATTCGAATGAAAAATCTCTTCGAGGTCGATCGAGAGATTAATTTTACAAAATCCGATGATTGATCGTACAACATAACTGTATGACATTTTATGGTCACAATAAAATAAGTCGATTGTATGAAGATAATTTTATCATTTACTAATTGAAATCGTTCGTCAAGTTAACGACGCCATTTTACGGCTCTTATTCGTATCCTGTTATATTTTAAAATTACGCAGCGTGGATGAAAAATCCTTAGCTTTTTTTAACATTAATTTCTTCTTTTATAAACTTTAAATTTTATCTTAGTTTATTCGTAAAATAATTATTATACAGTAAAAGAAACAACTATAAAATTCAGGCAGCCCTATAAAGCTCTATCAGGCCAGTGTGATTTTTCGGCCCTAAAATCTGATGATCCTGCCTGGGCCATAGGCCATTACGGGTTTATGAGCGGAACAGAAACGCAATCAGCTCTAGTAAAGTCGATTGCAGCTCTATATGATTGACATACTGCTTGTTACTTTTACTGTTCCCAATTGGTTGCTTCCCGTGCATTGCATTTCTGATAATTCGAGTAAGAATATATTGGTACAAGTTCTTGAATAAGTAAATAAAATATAAGAATCGATTGGCGCTCACAGAATGATTTTGATGATAAGCATCAAATACGGTATCAATTTGAAAATAAGTTTACAAACACCAACTAAAAACTGTCGTAGTAGTAGTATATATTTTGATACAGGAAGTAAAAACTTTCAATACAGTTTTACGAGAATTGTGCGAACGGAGGAGTATGATATTTGGAACATTTAACGTTTATGTGGAGAAAGATGTGCAGTAAGCTAAACATATTTGTAATAGTACTTGAAAATATATAAAATTAAAAAAACTGACAACAACACACACACTACCTCAGATTATTAACACACACTACAGTGCTTTGATAGATAGGTACAATTTTGTTACGGGCTACGGCCCATTTCATAACCTACCTATCTATAACTAACTATTTGTTAAAAACGTCGTCATTCAATCATTTGACGGTTTTTTGCGATACAAATGTGACGTGACGTTTCTAACAAATAGTTATTGGAAAATAGGTTCTTGTAACGGGCCATTACAGGTTGACGTTTGCGAATGTGTCACAACATTTACATTTTTATAATTTTTTCTAGGTGGCAAAAATAATGCCCGTACAAAGTTCAAATTTATAAATTATATGAACTACTAGTTGTTCCGACACACGTTGTTCTGTCTTGACTATGAACTGGAATATATTAATAACTACACCTACACTCCCTGAACTTCCACAATTATTTCGAGACCAAAATTATCCAAATTGGTCCAGCCGTTCTCGAGTTTTAGCGATTGCAATCCATTTTTAAATATAAGAAAAAGATTATGGGCGAATTTCGACTACAGAGTGACCTCTAGTTTGATTAAATGCTTCACATCTTCCCGAGTCACGACAGCAACTTTGGAGCCTTTGCTCAGGGACAAAACTTTCAGTGACTTTTTCTGTCCGTAAGTAGAAAATTGAGTTGAAAACCTATGAAATGAAACGCAAAAAGCGTACCTAAGCATGATAATGATGAGATCGCTGAAGTAATTAAGGCATGAAAGCATAAAACATTCGCATTAAACTCAAGTAAAGAAAATAGCTCATCGCGTGGGCCGTAACTGATTCACCCATATATAACTCTCCTTAATGAGCTTTTGGGTGGGTGATAATGTATGAATATATTCTGCCTACAAACTGAGTGATTTACTTCTGCTCCTTCCCCTACTTTTAATTGCATTAGACTTACGAACATTACCTGAAATAGTAATAAAAGTTGCCCGCACTAGGCGGAACTACGCGGCAGCTGAACTACGCGATGCAATACAGCAAAATGCTCTTTGTATGAAATTGTATGCACGCAGCACTCCATTGCGGTATTACCTGACGCGTGGCGTCGCTCTGCCGCCGCCTAGTGTGGTCTTACCTGTACAGACCTTCAAACTTGTTAGGAAATTGAACCGTGATCTGTAATTATGCATCAGTCTGTAATCACTTACCATCGGACGTTAAGTTTTCTCGTTTGCACAGGAAAATTCCTGAAAGATAGAACAGAATTAGGAGTCATATTCTGGTACATTTTACAGTACTTTTTTTCAAATGATATGAATTTGTTATGATGTTGCCGTCCTCAATAAAAAACACAAAAGAATATTTGACGACCTCTGTGGCTCAGTGTTAGTGCGTTGGCGCTCAATCCGGAGGTCGCAGGTTCGAATCCCGCCGAGGCGACACAAAATTTTCTGTGTTCCTGGGTCATAGATGTCTAAATATGTGTATATTTTGTTAATAAGAATCTTAAATATATTATATATAGTATAAATACTTTCCGTTGTCTGCTCCTAACACAAGTTCTTCGGATACTTATCACGGGGCCAGATTGACGTGGTGTGAGCGTCCATTAGATATTGTTACTATTGCCTGAAATTTGCTCGTTCACAGAGATATTATAAATTCAACACAATATCTAAGCACACCAACTTTAAATAATATTAATCCAATATTAATTTCACTAAGTTAATTCAATAACTTTTACGCTATTAATTTTCATATTAATATACATGTTAGGTCCCATTAGATTTATAGCTCTGAATGTGGACTCGATATTTTATACAACTGCCTGATAACGGACGAGGTAGCCACTGATGTCTAAATAACTGGATAGGTGATAAATTACTTTAAAATGTTGTATTATTTAAATGAAAACGCGACGACACTGGAGTCGATTGCAGTATAACAACGTTCTTAATGTATTACATTTTATGGTTGAAAATTTGATTGCCGAGGGATATTGAGAGAGTAGTTGCACCTGCGTCCAAAAGGAGTAGTAAATTTTACACAGACCAATTTAAAAATATACGCCAAGTTTCCCAATTTCCACAGTTTATAGAATCCGCCGATTAACTTTATTATTCCAAAACATTTGTTTACTATTTGCAAATTGTATTGAATAACTTATGAGCGGAATGATGGCTTACTCAAAATATTTTATATTAAGTGGTGAAATTTTCCGCCTATTCATTTTCTGATAGAATATAAAATATCATCAACCTTCTTGTATATAGATATATCGGTGGGTGCCTCAAAGCATTTGCTCTTACGGTTGGCAGTACGCGCTATAACGTATTACCAACATTACCGATAAATTAGGGCTATTATACACCTACGTTTTACGCGATTCTCTTATTAAAGCGCTAAATTGAATCGGTTATATATCTAATATCGCGTGGGCGGATGGCAAATAATTCTAAATTCATATAAGCTATTTAAATGTCAACGTTGGCATTACCGCTCCTACGACGTGTTTGTGATTACCGGCCTTGTTTATGATCATGATTTGCGTCATAAATAACGAATGTTTTCTTGTAATGTAATAATTAGGCGTGTGATTCACCGATACGGGATAATTGAGTGTATAATAATCGTTTCAACAAGAAAGACACTGAAACAAACGACATATATCTCAATTCTTAACACGTTGGAATTGTTGCGTAATGACAACAGCAAGTTTATGAGATGTAACTGTCAGTGTTATATTGACAGATGTCATGAAGTAAAGCCTATTTAGTTAGGTTTATTTTAGATAAGTAAAAGACTATTCTCAGTGTAGATTGTGTACACGTAATTGTGTTAGACACATCTCATATGTAATACGTATCTATGTTAAGCACCAATAAAGGAGAATATAAGAATTGTTTCTGTATTATTATCATCACAACTCAAGCGTAAGAAGGACTTACATATCAAGAGGTCGTAGCTCGCTACATGGTGTCAGAAGTGGGATTCGAACCCACGCCCTCATAGAGGTTCATAACCTTCTAGCAGGCTCGCGGTCTGTTGTAACAGAAGCGGGCGCGCGACCCAAACGACATATTTTCAAAAAAGTCTCTGTAGACTGCTGACTGCTGACTAAGCTGACTGTCCGATATAACCTAATATGGCCAAGTAACTCATCGCCACACGTTGAAAGTAATATCGAAGTAAAACAGTGTCGACAATTATTGATATTTTTAGAATAACTATGCCCAAGACTACCCGCTTTTGTATTCGCTAATCTAGGACTAATCTAATACTATCTAAGATCATCTGACTCACACATTATAAATTAAGCTATAACAGCAGAATAGATTGCAAACCACGGAAGCTGTGCTGGCCCATTTAGTAATTGAAATTATATTGAGTAACCATTGTATTTCTGATTGCTGAACATAGGTTATAAGAGCTACTGCGTTATTTCGCATTTTGATCTCAGCGCCCGTAGATACTTCCCAGAATTTATTCCTTCAGCTGAACTTCGTTTCTAGGGTTTCGTAGTACTACAAGGAACCCTCATAGTCCGTCTGTCTGTCTGTCTCTTCGCCTTTCTAGCTTTCTGTCATTGTGAATATGAATGTATGAAATTTGGTACAGGTATAGATTGTATATAGATTTTAATTTTGGCACCATAAAATAATATTTTTTTTATATTTAAGGGGTTGGCTCTCCATAAATGTGACGTGGGGATGAAATCTTCCCCATCGTGTGGGGTATCGTCGAATAGGTCTTTTCAAAGAAAGTTATGGTTTCCTTCTTCTTTTACAAACGTTTTTACAAAGTCTGCCATTTTCGAATAATCGTACCCAACCCAATAAGTATGTTCCCATGCTGATAGGTCATGTTAAAAACTGAAAGGAAATTTTTTTGAACGAAATCGGAAAATAATTTGAAATAATTTAAAGAAAACAAAGTTTGAACATAGTGCATCCCATCCCATGTGAGCCCATCAAAGCGTATGAAACTGTTTTATAGTGTAATAATTATTGTGGCACCTATAAATGGTGAAGCATAATCTGTTTTATATTCAGCCCGGCGAAGATCATGAAGTTATTAAAAAAGGTATTTGAAATATTTTTGAACATTTTCGCTTTTCTTTATAATTTTCCGTGTTGCCTACAATTCCATTTTGAAATAAATAAAATTTTAAAAATTAAGTGACCCCCGAATTGTCAAGAAGTGATGATTGATTGAAGAGTGATTATAGCTAAGAGCACTTTCGATCATGTCAGCTTTCTAACAAATAAAACGGCTCGTTCGTTTGGGAGCTACGATGGAACGGACAGACACACAGAAAGACAGACAGACACGTCAAACTTATAACACAACTAGCAAAAACTACTGAACGTATTTCGATGAATGAATGATAGTTTAAGCTCTGTATTAACACATAGCTGCTTTTATCCCGATAAAAGTCCGGTACATAAACTATAAAATCAACTTGCTAAAAATCAGAAGCTGTTAGTTAATAATCGTAAAATATTTACAACATATCATTAACGAATGAAAACGATAAATGTTGAAACCTAACAAGTTATTCAAACCTTAATTAAAAATACCTTATTAACATTTTATGCCAACTTTGTTATAAAATTAATCTGTTGAGTTCCCTATACGTTGGAAATAGATAATGGAGCCATAAATTCTAGTAGTGGATTTAGGGGAAGTTGAATGAAGCCTATATGCCTAGCGGCAGATTTATGAAGCGGCTGTGCGTTTTTTTTAATCCTTACCAATAATAAAAATGTGAATGTGAGTTTGTTTGTTCGACTGTCACGTAAAAACTACAAAACCGATCATCATAAAATTTGAAACAGATATAAATTAGACCACGGGGATCCCGCGGGATTTCCATTTACGCGTACGAAGTCACGGGAAACATCTAGTTTATAGAATTTGAGTCTCTTAGAAACTGTTAGAAATAATGTTTTCACCAAAACCCTACTACTATTTTAAATGTGAAAGTTTGCGAGGATGTATAGATGAATATTTGTTGCTCTTTCACGTCAAAACTATAGAACGGACTTTGATGAACTTTGGTACGGTATTAGTTTAGGCTCTGGAATAACACATGCTTTTTGTTCCGAAATAGTAACTACAGTGTTCCCGTGGGATACTGTATAATTACGCAGACAGAGCCGCGTGCAAAAGCCAGTACCTATACAATATTTGGAGAGGAAGGTTTACATTATGTTTATCTTAACGCGGGAGTCGCTAGCAAAAGCTAACATACAAATCTACATAATCTGGATGATCAGAAAAACAAGACCTAGATAAAAAACAGTTATCAGATATTTATGCCCTAGCATCAATCAGCACTAACGAGATTCGCCATATGCATAGAAAGGCCATAACTAACTTCACCACAACTCATACTGCTGACGGCTTTGCATATGGAATGCTTTATGATTTGTTACTTAGTACACTTGGGATAGTTAAGCTGTACTAGAGTTCGCCCTGTAGTCGTAATTCGCCCATAATAATCACTACATAGTATAAAACAAATTCTATATATATATATATATATATATATATATATATATATATATATATATATATATATATATATATATATATATATATATATTTATATATATATATAGTTTTAGAGGTTTCTAATGTCGTAAATAAACACATTTTTTTCACTTACATTGCAAACGCTGGCTGAACCTTGCGAGAAATATCAAAATAATGTGCTATAGCAATACAGCATTAATCCTTATCCAATTAAGTACCTTCAATATATTGTGCATTTATGATAGATCAATATGTAATATTTAAAATAATATTTTCGAAGATATTACAGATTTCAAATGCAGGGACAGGGGTTTACTTAGTAAAACTAGTTGCCCGTGTCCAGTTCATACTCATTCTTGTGTATGATATTTTCAGAAGGTATCTAGACGGATACAGTATGACACATTGTAGTAGCCTATTAAACTATACAGTTTAAATATCTTATATTTAGAAGATATCGTAAAATTTATATTCAAGCGCGAAAAGTATATATAAAAAAAGTGTATATAGCAGTCTTGCACGTCGAGGTTTCCGTTTTAACCCATTGGGTACAAAACCCTAAAAACCTTTTCAATATATACAGAAGTATATTACAGTGAGTAGATTTATTTGCTATCCAGAAGTTTCTTCTCCAAGAACACCTTTCCACGTGGACGAAGCCGCGGGCAAAAGCTAGTTCATATTATTTTTGAGATTGAACATTACAAGGGTTCTTTTGCATCTTGAAATGAAAAAAAAATGTAATTGTTGTGACAGATTGACAAACGTCAACGCTTAACGAAATTGTATTGAACGCACGGTTGCGGTAGTGTGGGTAACAACCCAATAAAAGCGGTAGTGTGAGTAACAACCCAATAAAAGCGGTAGTGTGAGTAACAACCCAATAAAAGCGGTAGTGTGAGTAACAACCCAATAAAAGCGGTAGTGTGAGTAACAACCCAATAAAAGCGGTAGTGTGAGTAACAACCCAATATAAGCGGTAGTGTGAGTAACAACCCAATATAAGCGGTAGTGTGAGTAAGAACCCAATAAAAGCGGTAGTGTGAGTAACAACCCAATAAAAGCGGTAGTGTGAGTAACAACCCAATAAAAGCGGTAGTGTGAGTAACAACCCAATAAAAGCGGTAGTGTGAGTAACAACCCAATAAAAGCGGTAGTGTGAGTAACAACCCAATATAAGCGGTAGTGTGAGTAAGAACCCAATAAAAGCGGTAGTGTGAGTAACAAGCCAATAAAAGCGGTAGTGTGAGTAACAACCCAATAAAAGCGGTAGTGTGAGTAACAACCCAATATAAGCGGTAGTGTGAGTAAGAACCCAATAAAAGAGGTAGTGTGAGTAACAACCCAATAAAAGCGGTAGTGTGAGTAACAACCCAATAAAATAACAATAACACACACTACATACCTCAGATTTATTAAAATTAATAAAAAACTAACCTTGATAAGTTAATTATATGTAGTACTTAGCATTATTTAAAAAATATGTATAGGTAAGATTTCTGCACACCTCCTCCTCCACATTAACTTTAACTGTGTCGAATATCATACTTCTCCAGTTGCACAATTCTCGTACAAATGTACTGAAAGGTTTTGCTTAAAGTATACATAATCACAGTATAGTGTTATACGCTTGGCATTTCCGTTTGAAGGATCAAACAGAAATTAACGGTTTAGAGTGGGAACTTTTAAAAGATTTTGTCGGCACAAACGACATTATCAATATTATGCTAATCAAACTCTAAATCAGAATAACAAGTTTGAAGTAAAACAATCGCAATAGGTTAAGCGATATATTATCATTTATCAGGCACGAGCGCTTGCGCCACTGATAATCTCCAGCTGGTTCCTATATAGTCCGTACAGAGATATTTCAGCTCGGATTTATGTGAGAGTGATCCTTATGTCGTCGGTATAAAGGTCCTGTCTGGGGTACAGTAACTCTGCACGGTCTGTATCTGGTACAGCACGTTGCTACCGCAGATCATAATATAAACCTAAACCCTTCCTAAGTAAAATTTTAACGATAATAGGTGTATTGTTCAGGTGAAATTCACAGTTTTTAGTTAAATACGTCAGTGATCAATTTTCCACTCTTGTCGCGTACGCGATAGGAGGCTAGTGGACACGCACACATTCACCGTATGCTTGTAGTAGTGCAATCAAATCGCGAGAACACTATGTAGCTGTTTGTCTGTTCTTCTTTAATATGTGCTGTAGTAATCATTCATTTTCCGATTCTTTGTCAACGTCTTATTGGTTCATAGAACTGTATGGTCGCCGACAGATCCGGTGACCACTTTTCGACCTTAATACTCGGCAATAAGGTTCAAAAGTGGGCACACCGGTGCTTAAATAAAAATTCTATGAATACCTCAAAGTTCAGACCCAAATTATGTGGACCATTAGTGTGAATACGAAGATTCCCTATGTTATGAAAGCTAGTCTTATATTATGTAGATATCATAAAAACGGAAGAAAGATATATTTTATACGATATTTTCATTTCTTCGTCAGTCCTTCGTACGTTCCTTGAACATGTTACCCGCAAATTATTCTTGCAGAAATCCGTATATCGCATAGGAACCGTACATTTTGGTTTTTTTTTTACTTTTTTTCATTGGCACTTAATTCCATAAAACCCCTTTAATAGCTGTTTAGTCGTTTTTGCGTTAAATTATAGATAATATATTCGACCATAATTCATATTTTAAATTTTAAAGTTCCAACTTTATTACGTACGCAATGAAAATATTAAGTAAATGTTGACTATGAAATGTGAAAGAAGACAATTGTGTCAAACCGACACCTACTGTTATTATACAAACGCATCATGTGTTTAACTTAATTTTAATTAATTTAAAGAATTCTCTACACATTGTTATATATAATAAAAGTGCAATTGACTCCTCCTGCATGTAAACTTTAGCTGTGCCAAATTTCACACTTCTCCGTTCATAAAACAACGTTTATGCGTTACGTATTAATGTCATAATAAATGATGTTCATATGCAAATGCCCAGCTCGGTACAAAGGCTTAATACGAGATTGAATACGTCCCAGATAGGATACCTCCCGCATTACATCGTATTCCCGGGCGTAATAACTTCACATCAACCGTATCGTGTACATGTCATTTACACTATTATGCCGTACCCGGCTAGTGCGTATCGAAACGAATATGGAAATCCATATTCTAGTACAATATACTTAATATGAATACCAGAAATACACCCGTGCATGGTCCTTTTATTGCATTCACCAGGAATTTCTGAAGCCATAACATAATATGGAGGATCAAACTATCTGTTCGTGTAAGATGGACTACGTATTTTATACTAAGAGTCTGTACTAACTCACAGGTGCTAAGACTATATATGATGGTACAATTTTGTTTCATTTAGACACTAGCTTTTGCCCGTGAAAAAGTAGAATATGTGGCAATCCAAAGCTTTAACTACTACCATACCAATTTTAATTAAGAAGTCAGTGAAATATCAAAAAATGTCCCAATTGACCAATGAGTCATAAGCCATGTTCGCATTAATCTTTAATTAATTAAGAGGTACGACATGTGGCCGAAATTCGCCCATTAATTAATATAATTTTTAAGTTCGATCTTTATATGGGTTATTTGCCTCTTAAATAGAAAAAAAGAGCTACTAGGAAGTTTAGAGCAGACGTCTGAGGCCGTTCAGTAGTTTTTGCGTGAAAAAGTAACAAACATTCATCCATCCATTCTCACAAACTTTCTCATTTATAATAGTAGTAGGAATAGGATTTGTATCACGGTGAGTCTTGTTCGTTAAATCACACGTGGATGTATCGGACGGACATTAAGGCGTATTTATGCGTCGCGAACGGCACAGAATGCGCTAAAGCCCACTATAACTTCACTAAGCTATGTTCGAATACATATTTCACACTAGCCTAGAATTCTACACCCCATGTTCGAGTGTTATCCACGATTTCTTCGAATAATATTATAGTCTAAACTTTAGACTCCAAGCATAGTCAAAGTATATATAAGACGTGGCATGTCGAGGCAATAATTGTCCACACTTAAACTACCCCACTTTTGGGGTCGTTTCGGGCAATCGTCACGTCTTGTCATTTTGACATTTTGACATCAGCTTTCCGCAGTTTAATCAGTCCGCTTATTGTTTTTTTATTTATATATTATGGCATCGGCTTATAACCAATTACCAGTGCCAAGTTAAAAAGGCGGGAAATAGAACTTTCGTTTCAATTTTCAACACAGTATTCTTATAAAAGTCTAGTCAAAGTCCAAATAAATAGTCAGTACAGTCTATGAGTCATGTCAATCGATTCAGAAAAGTGGTAGACGTTTTACTGAAAGTTCCTTACCAACTTAACTTAACTAACTTAACAATACCACATACCACCGTGCGTTTGGTAGATAATATTTTATTACACGTTGACATTTTACTTTTTATTATTTTCGCTCTCTTAGAGGCAAAAGAACCCCTTGTAAAGTTCAAACTTAAAAATTATATGAATTAATATTAGATAGTAGTATTTTATTGTTTGCTATAATAGACATTTGCTAAAATTAGCCCTTGAAACAACTAACACATCATTAAGCAAGGGCTTTTCTAAATACATGCCAAATTAATCATACTGCATACATCATAACCCTGCATGCTGTCATCAAGTGGGCGTTAGTTATGCGTCAGTTGAAGCGGTGTCAATCATAATGTTATGATAATAATTACACTATTATGTTGATTGGCATGCCAGTTCATCACTTGTATGCTGCAGATTATGCAGATATATGTATACTATGCGCACAGTACTGGAATAAGCATGTCGTTGGCACAAGGTTGGTGTCAGGTCAGACGCATCGCGGCGCTGCATTTTTACGGTAGCGATTCAAATTTTAACTTTCTTTACTACGCAAGAAGATATTATACGTTCGCAAAAGGTCGAATGTCGAGCTGCATCGCGCTGCGCAGCGCGGCGTCGCTCATAAAAAATGCAATGCCGCGTCCCGTCGCGTACTGTCGCGTCGCATCTCAGTGTGAACTGACTTTTAGGTCATCATCTGAGTTCATCTCGTGGATGTTGCAAGTCGCATGCTACTCGGAAGCCAGCTACTGGCGTGCCCACTACTCGCGTACCAGCTACTGGATCGCACCTAACACGCCAGCGACTCGCGCGCCAGCCGCCAGCCGCTAGCCGCTAACGAGGCTCGCGGATATCTCAATCGATGTCGTGTGGTGCCGCGATATATCGGCCATTAACCACAAGACAATCGCCGCCTTAATAAAAGGTTACACAATACAGGTACCTGTTAGATTTAGTGTACAGTGACCACACGGAAAGAAATTTCGTGGACAAAATTAAGTTTAAATAAAAAATATGACATTGAATATTATGATAATTGTAACGTGATGTAAAAAAAAATATTCAATAATTATTATTACTAAAACTTGTTGACTTTTAAATTCAATTTACACTAGTGCAAGTAATAATTATTATACCTAATACCAGCTATAACATGCATTATTCGCTTCAATAACAGTTTTCAATTTTACATGCAAAATTATTATCAATTATTACAGATATACTATTAAACCAAAGTTATTTCTGAAGATGATATGTTTTATGCAAGACCGTCGACTTCTTAATAACATACGGGACTTAAACATGCACGGACTAAATTAAAGCTTATCTTGAAAATTATTCGCCGAGAGAAATAGAACGAATGGAATAACATTAATAAATGTATTTAATTTAAATATAATAATATGATATTTTATATTACAATTATTTAAATTACTTCACTCGTTGTGCGTCTTTAATAGCAGCAGTAGTCTCAGATTTGTGTCAATTAAATAGATTAAAGTTGTAATGTGACATTAGTGTAATTATGGGCCAGTGCGCCTGCTCGTGCGTTTAAAATAATAAATATTTTATTTGAAACCTATTTTAAATAATATTATTTTAAACAAAATGTATTCATTGGAGTTGTCGTAGTCCTTTATTTAATAATATGTTAGATACTAGATTTTTTTGTTCGTATTATATTTTGTATTAAAAGCCAAAAAAAAAATCTTAAGAGTTAAACGTGTTTATAAAATAAGTCGTATGAGGAATCGCTATTCACTCAATGCCTATCTATCAACTCAGTCCCACAATCGCCGACCGTGTGGACACCCTACATTACCTGGTAGCGCGACAGGTTCGTTCGAGGACCGGCCATGAAAATGTTTGCGTATCACGCAGGTCATCAGTCCCGTGATCAGTCCCAGCATGGTCACCACATTACCTGCTGCTACGGCAGGTTCATTCACGGCCTGCCCATAAAAATGACCAATTCCCTGATCAATCCTCGCGCGCGTGATCATGTGGTCACCACATTACCTGCTGGTACGGTTCGATTACGGGCGCGGCGCGGGAGGGCGCGGGCGGAGGGGGGTGTCCGCGCCCGTGGGCGAGCGGTAGCGCCCACGGTATCGAAGGACAATGTACCGTAACAGAAACATCTTATACAGCGTGATGCTAATAGTCCTTTAGTAAATCGACGATAGCCTTTCACCGTGTAACTGAAACATGAAACAGGCAAAGAACTAATTGTGTCCTAAACTTATCTACTGCTCTGATTATTAACTAACATTGGTTGAAAAAAGTATTCATAAGTGTGACTAGATGTCTCCCGCGACATCGTACACGCGAAAGAAAATCTCGCGCGAACCGTACATTTTCCTAAAAGTAGCCTATGTGCTTCCCCGTGGTGTGCTCTATATCATCAAATATATATGCCATATTTCATCAAAATCGACCCAGTGTTTCGGAGGCTATTCAATGCAAACAAACGAACAAATCTTTTATCTGAATAATTTGTAAATGGAAAGAATAATAATAGGTCTTTCTTTACCTATGAAATTGCCGTTCTGAAGTACTGGCCATTTCAAATTAATTTTATTTTAAAAACATGGAATTCTTTTACCAAAAGTAGTAATTTGTTTATTGATTAGTCATCATGGATACGATAAAAATTCGAGTAATTATGGAATATGAGTACCGTCGTGGCAGCAACGCGGCACAAGCGGCACGCAACATCAACGACGTTTACGGAGCTAACACTACAAACCAACGCACCACCTGTTATTGGTTTGCTCGCTTCCGTTCTGGAAATTTCGACCTGAAAAATGAACCTCGCGGTCGTCCGAAGACTTTGGTCGACAATGACGAATTAAAGGTGATTGTGGAAGCTGATGATACACAATTTACGGCTGAATTAGCAGTAGCTTTCGACGTTAGCGTGAAAACAATATTGGTCCATTTGCGTTAAATTGGCAAGGTAAACAAGCTTGACAAATGGGTGCCCCACGAACTCAATGATCGCCAGCGCGAAGTATACGTCGAGACGTGCCTTGCTCTGCTCAACAGACACACAAATGAAGGAATTTTGAGCCACATTGTTACCTGAGATGAAAAATGGATTCTGTTTGATAACCGAAAGCGCTCAGCAAGTTGGTTGGATCCTGGTTCAGCACCTAAACAATGCCCTAAACGAAAACTTACCCCTAGAAAAGTGATGGTCACTGTTTGGTGTTCTAGCGCCGGTGTGATTCATCACAGCTTCTTACCAAACGGGGTGAACATTACTGCAGATGTGTACTGTGAAGAACTGAACACAATGATGGAGAAGCTGGCACATCTCCAACCAGCATTAGTCATCGCTCGTCTCCGCTGCTCCTGCACGACAACGCGCGACCTCATACTGCACAGCAGACGGTCTCCAAGTTGCAAAAACTGGGGTTGGAAGCTCTCCGTCATCCGCCCTACTCACTAGACCTTGCGCCTACAGACTACTACTTTTTCCAGAATTTGGATAACTTCTTGGCGGGAAAAAAATTCAATACCCGAAAAGCAGGACAAAACGCCTTTGAAGAATTTGTTGCCTCCCGTCCAGCTGATTTCTTTAAGAAGGGCATCAATAAACTGTCACTGCGTTGGCAAAGATGCATTGATTGCATGGGTGATTACTTCGATTAATACAAATAAAAAATACATGAAAAAAATTCGTTTAAATTTTTTCATACAAAACGGCAATTTCATAGGTAAAGACCTAATATTATCGTTAAAAAAAATTAGGTAGTACTTGTTTAGAAACATTTGCATAATTATTATTCTCTAATCGATACATAAGGACTTGACACAACGATTTTATAATCCTGCTAATATTATAAATGTGAAAGTTTGTGAGGATGGATGGATGTATGGATGGATGGATTTTTGTTATGCTTTCACGCAAAAACTACTGATCGGTCTTCGATGAAATTTGGTTAGTGGAAAAAGTTCAGTGTTCCCGTTGGATACTATTATTTACGCGGGCGGAGCCGCGGGCAACAGCTAGTGAAATAAAAAATATCCTCAATTTTTCAAGGATACCTGAACCTTCAATTTTATTGTTCGCAAACACGATCACCCTGTAGCTGGTCCCGTATTTCCATTTCGCATTATATAGGGTACCAGGTAACACCTGATTATCTGCACATTGTGCACGCGCATGACCACAGCCAATACCATTAGCCGCCATTGTGCAGTGTTACCAACCTTGTCATAATTGTCATTGCATATATGATAAGTCGGATTTGGCATTGCGTCATGGTTATGATAAGCCAGTAATTACATTGTCAGTATGTATTTGAATATTTTACAATTGCAATGATAAGTTTCAATCAATACACTATCATTGTCACTTTAGGATATTGCATTATCCTACTACTATTATAAATGTGAAAGTTTGTGAGGATAGATGGATGGATGTTTGTTACTCTTTCACGCAAAAACTACTGAACGATGAAATTTGGTTGGTGGAAAAAGTACAATATCCCCGTGAAATACTATATTTACGCGGGCGAAAAAGCTAGTACAGTCATATTTTGCATAATTACAATGATGCATAATTAGAATTGCATCATTACAATGATGAGTAAGAATCAAAAATAAATACCTTCCAAATGATATTTTAAAATGATAATTCCGGTATACAATGTACCTACCTTAATCTTCGTTGCCATTACAATAATAGAGCATACAGAATTTAATTCTGTCTTAATCAAGTCTAATTTCTAGTATAGATCAACTGCAAATTTCTATAACAACAGTTTAATGAAATCCTTAAAGTTCCTATTCCAAATGAAGGCTTATCATATAAGCAGCAAATAAGCAATCGGATCGCCTGATGAAAGGCGACTACCGTCGCCCGCAATACCTTTAATCAAGACTACATGAATGTTCTAGTTTGGATAGGACTTTTATGTTTTGCGTAAGCTATATTGTCTTAGGCCGGGACTATATGATCCGGAATCCGGCGGACCCGGGAAAATTCGGAGCTCTGAAAATAGAACTCTTCGTTAATACAATAGAGTTAAAAATCGAAGTGTCGACATTTGACTTGACACTTGTGTGTTCGATTTTCAGCTTTATTGTATTAGCACAAAGTTCTATTTCAAGTGCTCTGAATTTTCCCCGGCCTCCAGATAATATAAAGCTAATATAAGATAATATAAAAAAAACAAATGTGAATGTCACAGCTCGACAATCCACACTTCCATTTTCAACTCTATTGCAATAATGCAGAGTACTATTTTCAGAGCTTTGAACTTTCCTGGGACCGCCGGATTCCGGACCATATTATAGTCCCAGCCTTGGTTCATTGTGCAATCCACACATCCAGCTCTCGGATCACGACTAGATCTCTAGATTGTTTCGATTGTACATTCGCGCTTTACTTTTTATGAGCTTGCGCAAACGCTCAAACTGTGGTTTGTTTTTGTATATATGTGTTGTTGTAATTGGTTGAATGTCCGAATAAAAGGAATGTTTGCAGTATCTCCATCACCAGACATATTATTTTATTATGGTACTTATTGAAATAAGGATCATAGACTAATAATTACAATTGTCTCTATATTCGAGAGCCCCGATATTAAAAAGTAACTTGAATTTTATTCAATTTTAGCAACACAACTTTAATATCCTTGTGTATTTATTATCTTCACTATATATATTTTTATTTATTATTTACTTTAAACGAACAATTCTTGTATAATATAAAATCATAATTTCGGAAACGGGTGCAAGTATTTCCATGAAATTTAGTATGCAGGGGGTTTTTGGGGAAAAAATCGATCTAACTAAGTCTGAGCCCTGCGAAACCGCGCATTTTTTATGTTACACAAGTTTTTATTTTCACCGTGAAACATGAAAGTTTTTGGACTCTCTGAATGTCAAAGTCAAAGTAAGTTGGTATTTTTATACACTTTCTGAACGTTAGTACACGTGATGCCTACCACCGGTTACGCAACTAGCCCGGCGAGATGAATCGCCATTAGAAACTTTTACCAAAAAGATTAAAAAATAACAATGTTATGACTAAAACTTGTGTGTTTAATAAAGATATTTTTATTTTTTATTTTTAAAACTACATAACAAGAGTACATAGGAGAAACCTTGAAGGTGTCCATCCTATTCCCATGGTGCGCGATCGTCAAAAAATCATTGACCCTATATTATGCTTTAGCACACAAACGTTCTTTAACTACTTTTTTAAATTTATTAATAGACAGATTTAACGTTTTCTGGGATTATATTGTATTAAAAATTCTATAAAAGATTTACTTACTTTACTTAGTGTGATCACCGGTATAATATCTAGTTTGTGTTTATTTCTAGTGTCATTCCAAATAGCATTTTCGTTTGCGTATATAAAATTTTCGAGTCGTTGGCAAATTAGTGTCTCGGGTTCCAGTCCCGGTCAGACGAATTTTTTTTTGTGATTCTTTTTATTTTATTTTTTAGTCTACTAGAACTCCGAGTAAAGCTCGATCACCCAGGTACATAGATATTATGCGGTAAGGGTGGAAGGTTATAATTAACAAGCTCAACCGTTTCTTCTCAAGCGTAGTTTACATTTATCTGAATATATTATCTGTACTATCACGAGCTCTCGGCAGTTGTCCGCAGGGCGCTATCGCTGGCACACATTCGCTCTTTATTAGCAATTCCGATACGAGAAAGCTATATTGTGGTCACATAAGTACTGCGCGTGCGCACTACGCGATACAGTGATGCTACATCTAATATCATAAACTGCATGAGTTTGTATGATTCTTTTATAGAATAAACGAGCAGACGAATATCCCGATGGTAAATGATTGCAACTGCCCATGGACACCCGAAACACATAAGGAGTTACAATCTTTATGTGCCTTAATATCCCGCGATATTACACCTAACCCTCTTGGGCCTTAGGTATCTTCGCGCGAATCAAAACATGAGACTTAATTTACGTCGGCATTCTGTGAGCATCTCTCCAGTCGAGCCGGCCCATTCGAGCTAAACGCATGACTATTGCACGGTGTGTGTAAAATTTTATATAAGTCAGTGAAATGACAAGAAATGTTTAAACGCAGTGGAAATTATTCCATACCCAAATCTTTGATGTGTCGCGTTCTTGTCGCGCAGTACGCACGCGCAGATTTTATCACACAGATATTATTACAGATAGCGTTTTAATAGAATACCGGAGTTGCCGGCGGTAAACAGTTATGGGCCGTAAAATGGTTGACGCAACCAGCTCCATATGTCTGACAAATCGGCCGATTTAAGGATTATTGCGCATTTACATTTACATGTGCGTATGTAATGGGGGCTTATATAAATTGTTGCGACTTTATAATCCCAGAATTGATTTTATTACTTTTGAAATGTCATCATCATCATCATCATGCTCGAATGTCTCTTAAAATCATTGCCCGTGCCCAAGTAGAATTTTGAAACTAAGGATGGTCTACGACGTACATTTGATAGGAAAAATACAGAAAAAGTTACGCCATCTTGATTTCAGAAGATTTTATCAATTTAATGCGGACTGATTGTACTGCAGTGAGCAAATGTCAAGATGAAAATGACAAAAAAGATATGACATCTCGAATCGCTCCGAATAAGGCTAAGAAACATTGGCTTTGTATATTATTCTGTTTTTATACTAGTAATTATAACTTGTATCTGCATGAGGTACCCATGAAGTCATTGAATGAGTCACTCCCTGCACTGTACGCCATCAGCTTTTCACTGAATATCTGCTCCATCACTTTGACGTTGGCAACTCCTATTACAGGGGAGGCTATGCCAAAAGAAGAAGAAGATAACTCCAAAGTGGGCTATTTTAGGTGTGGACACTTTTTGCCTCGACATGCCTCGTCTGTAATATATCTATGGGCACGGGTCAGCCAAACAACCCCTTTCATCTCTATATCCGAGGCTTGAGGCTCTACCTCACTTTGAGAATTGGGTCCTCCATGCTAGGCTACTGCGGATTGGTTAAAAAATAACATTGAAATTGATAGTTTTCTTGACCTATGCAATTTACTGTAATGGATGCCATTATTATTTTTTGTATCACTGAGGAAATGCAGTGAGTTGTGACGCGTTACGGCCTAAGCCCTAAGACCTAAATAGAGGTCGCACGGACTAAACGAGATCATATGGGGACAATCTGCAGTGGTAACCAACCACAAAAACCCTTTGATAATATTATCATCCCAGCGGTGCCCGAGTGCATGCTAAATCTGTCTAGGGACCCGCAAAGATAATCAGAGGAATGTAGGAGGAGTAGGAAGTTGTCCAGTTTCCCTCGCCTAGCAAAGCGGGAGACATCTAAATTACAATAACAAAAAAATGGGTAATAGGATCCGGCGTCACTTTGCGGAAATCCATAGCATACAATTTAATCAATATAATATCTAGCAATATCCCGCGAAAAAATACCACACACTCTTGAAGTTACAGTGATTTCTGTACTTTTTACATACATACTACTTAATATGTTAAGTGAAAACTTACAGTACAGTTTTACGAGAATTCTGCGAATGGAGGAATATGATATTTGGCACAACTTAAAGTTTATTTTTTTAAATAATGTTTAGAAATAAATAAAAATAATAAAAATAAAAACAACAACACCCAGTACCTTAGATTAATACTAGATACCTAAGTTCAAACTTAAATATTATATTGTGTATTATTATGAGCGAATTTCGGCCACAGGGTGACCTCTCGTATTCTTTTATTTGCTTCTACATTACTTCCCACTATAGCAAATAGGGTAAACGTTAGTTAGTACCTGCCCTAATAGTATAAACTAGGAAATTAACATAATTCCTAAACTAGGTCTTAAGCCAATTAAGTGTTTCACATTATCACATATCCTAGTTTATATTTGAACACATTCCACCTGACGGCCATAGAGATATAAAACTAATAGAGCGGACCAGATTATACTAATTGAACAAGTCGTAAGGAAATTAGCAATTGAAAGTCATAAGCAGTCGCAAATCTGAGGAGACAGCATTAGCATATGCATACGTTCAGGCGTATCTATAGTGAGATCTTTCAGACTTAAACGTATTAGAATACGAATAAGGGTCAGCTTACAACGTGTCGAGACGCGACGTGACGCAGCGCTATATTTTTAAGATAGCTATTCAAAATTGAACTTTATTTACTTTATTTTGCAAGATCTCGAATGTCAAGTCAATCAAAATCTATATATATATATATATATAAAGTAATGTCTAATGTAAAGTAATGTCTAAATAAGTGAGTGTGAATGTGAGTGCGCGTGTGTGTTTATTATTTAAGATTGTTAGGTAATCAATAATCTAGCTCTGACACCCATAAAATACCTATATCCGTATAATGTATATCCTATATTTTATATCCAACTATCCTATCTCACTACAATTATAACTGTGAAAGTTTCTGAGGATGTCATCCATACATCCTCACACACTTTCGCATGTATACGTGTACTATCGCGGCAAATGTACGGTTCCCGTGAGATGTCCCTTTGCGCGAATAATTTGCGCACTAAAAAGTCGCAGGCAAAATGTAGTACACAATAAATGACAACACGCATTATAATATGACTAGCTGTTTCCCGCGTAAGTACAGTATCCCGCGGGAATGTTGCACTTTTTCGGGATAGAAAGTTGCCTATGTTTTAATCCAGAGCCTAAACTACCATTCCAAATTTCATCGAAATCCGTTCAGTAGTTTTTGCGTGAAAAAGTAATCAAACATCCATCCATCCTCACAAACTTTCACATTTATAATATTAGTAGGATTCTCGTTGTCTGTAAAACAGCTTATTTTTTACAGGAATAGAACATTCGTTTCTAAATAATATTTGACAAGAACTTGCAAAACAATTAGGTTTTTGAAGAATAATTAATAACTCAATCTCTTTACAATCATGATGCATAACTATGCATAAAATCTCAAGGCCTGTAAGTTTCGAGTACACAATCAAGCGTCCACTACAGATAACATGCGCACTGCGCACACGCATAAACGTCCTGACTGCTAAGTGATAGCGTCGCGCGTCGGTGCCTACATGTGGACAGTATGTAAGCTGTGCAGTAGGCTAAACGGCCATATAATGTGGGGCCATATCATTTATCTGCTACTGTGAGGTACGAAGCAGAACGCTATCTAAATTAATTAGCTGATAACTTACATTTTCTTCAACGTAGAGTTAGAGATAAGCATGTACTGCGGCAACACCTTAGTTCTTAGTTTTCTAATATTTTACTGACTAGGAAGTATTGTGTTATAGCGTAAATATCGTTCATCTTAGGGAATATCATGAGAGCTCCGTGGCGTAGTGACCGTTAGATTTGCATCCGAGAGAGTGCAGGTTCGATTCCCAGGTTGTGACGTGTACCAGTGAGACCAGATTTTTCAGATCTCAAGTACGTTATACGGACGCTCCAACGGCGAAGGAAAACATCGTGAGGAAACCCGCACATGGTTGGCCCCAGACGTATTGACCGGTCATTCCTCTGTCTAGGCTGACTGTGTTGGGAGAATGCCGTGTGTACTTGGGAAATCATAGGACATTTAAAAAACCAACTGTCCCGGGCACTACAGTATTTGAAGAGTGGTTACGTCGCTCGGAGAATCATCCAATAACGAATGAAAAGGCCTAAGTTGTAGGGAACATCATACCCATACCACAGAGTAGCAAATATATATACTTACGTTTAGAGCTTTCATAGAGCGATCCAAATCGATCCAAATTTGAAAATTTTGACGTCCTCTCAACGGCCCACAATTTTTCCACACAATCGTGGACACACCGTATGCTTGTAGTAGGAATCAAATCAAAAGTTAGTTGTTTATTTGTTCAATTTCCTTAAATCTGACCACTTTTCACCGATTTTTACCCCCTAGCCCCTCGGTGACCATCCGTAGTATATGCCGAGACCCCCACCCTCTTTTTCACGAGTGTTTCATATCTAATTTATGGTTTAAAAATATTTTTTGCAAACAAAAAGTTAAAGAAATATAGCTCATACTTAAAGCGTCCAGTAGTTTATGTTCTTTTTTTATATCTATGGACGCTTCACAACACGTCAATCTAGTCCCGTGGTAAGTTCTCGAAAAACTTGTATTACGGGTACCAGACAACGGAAATATATTCAATACTTTTTATGCACATTCAAAATACCTTCATTTGTGTGTCTGTTGAGCAGTGCAAGGCACGTCTCGACGCGTACTTCGCGCTGGCGATCATTGAGTTCGTGGGGCACCCATTTGCCAAGCTTTTTTACCTTGCCAATTTGACGCAAATGGACCAATATTGTTTCGACTAACGTCGAAAACTGCTGCTAATTCAGCCGTAGATTGTGTATCATCAGCTTTCACAATCGCCTTTAATTCGTCATTGTCGACCAAAGTCTTCGGACGACCGCGAGGTTCATTTTTCAGGTCGAAATTTCCAGAACGGAAACGAGCAAACCAATAATAACAGGTGGTGCGTTGGTTTGTAGTGTTAGCTCCGTAAATGTCGTTGATGTTGCGTGCCGCTTGTGCCGCGTTGCTGCCACGACGGTACTCATATTCCATAATTACTCGAATTTTAACGTATCCATGATGACGAAAAAGATTGAAATGCGATGAAAATGTAACACTAATCAATAAACAAATGACTACTTGTGGAAAAAGAATTCCATGTTTTTAAAATAAAATAAATTTGAAATTAGAATTCTTAGCCAAACAAAAATTATTTTGATTTGAAATGGCCAGTACTGCAGAGCGGCAATTTAATAGGTGAATACCTATTATACAGCCCAATTAAACCGCCTCCTTTTTTGGGAAGTCGGTTAAATAGTACAGTGTTGCCGTGGGTAAATTAATGAACCGCGATAGAACCTCGGGCAAAAGCTAGTTTTAAAATATATATTTAATATATTTAATTCCTTACTATGTTTGTTTTAAATTAAATACTATTTACTTTATTTACATAAAATATATTCGCTAGTCGCACAAAAACTACTTCCTCATCACCATAATTGCGGCATCGGACCGCTACCGTGACCAAGGACGCAAAAACTGCACTTTTTGTATAATTACTTAAAACATAAGTGGGTCAAAAAATAAACGCAATGTGCAATGTAAAGTCGAGGAAATAGAATGTTTGGTAGTTTGATAGTTCGGATAATGTGTTTGTAAATACTATAATTACACGGTGGCCGGTGTCGTCCTCAGTAGCTTATCGTTGGGAAAATAATATAATGACTTTACAGATTACATTATACTTACTAAACCTTTAATTTCCTTGACTTTACCGTAAGAAAAGAAAGTGATTGATATTTTTGCCTTTAAAATGATCACTGAATCAGTTAATTCTAAGAAATGTGATTTAAATATGAAAAATAAACCTATATGAATTGTTTTGAGTGTCTGCGCCAATTTTTATACGAATTCATACAGGCGTGGCCGAAATAAACCATACGCACCTACTTCCATGCAACTTTCATAACAATAAATAATAATATGAATGTAACAAATGGATATTGGATGAAATATCGTTCGATGATACACCAAAATTCGTGTTTTCGATCTATTTTCCCGCCAGGCCATATTAAATCTCCTTAAAGTCCAATAATTCACACACAAATTGCATTCCGCCATTTTTTATATCGCGTGTGCTTCGCGCCTTTTTCGGGTGCGGGCGGTTCTTAATAAAATTAGGCTCGAAAATATAGAGCTACGACTTTTTAGATATGGTAATTGCTTCTTAGAATGCAATGCGGTCAGTCCTTATAATGACCTAACCAAAAGCATGACAGGACATTTCTAAGAAGGGTTCCGTAACAATCAACGCGCAATAGGTTTTTTCAAATTACTTAACTAATTTTTTATAAAACTAATTTTCTTAAAAACTATTTAGCGTGATCTATCAGCATGGAAAATTACAAGTTTCTATCTCCTATAGTTTAGAAATGCTAGGGGGGGGGACCAACTTACAAACCACTTTGAAGGTCGATTACTCGAAAATGGTCGACTTTTATAAAAAAGTCTGGTATAAAATCTTACCTTTATTTTAAAAAACCTATTCAACGATACCCCACACGATGGGGTAGAGTGAAATAATATTTTTTATCCCCACTTCACATGTATGGATAGCTACCCCTAAAATATTTTATGATGCCAAAACTGAGAATAGATCTCACATTCTACACTCATTCATTCATTCGCACAATCTATAACTGTTAGACAGACAGACAGACGGACGGACAGAGCGAAACTATAAGGGTTCCTTGTGTATTACGGAACCTTAAAATTTCAAATCATAAGTTACCCATTAGATAAATCATATTTTTAACTAACAATTTACTGATATTTATATAAAAAACTGTTTTTTTATATAACAACGAAAGTGGCTAAAATAGTATCTGAAAGAGTCGATTTAATCAGAAAATCGTTCGTCAAACATTACCTCAAGCGTTAAAATTATTCTTGTAAACAATACAAGAATATTTTAACGCATTACAAATTTTACATTAATAATAATTATAATAAAACAAGAAAAAAAACCTAAGCTTCTAATTTTAGACTACTATCTAAACCTTAAGACGCAAAATCAAGGTTTTAGTCCTAAATGGCCACATTAAGATTCAGTGTTAAGCTCGACACTGAAATACGGGAGTTCTAGATTTCAGCAGCTCTACGTCGCCATAAATTCCGGATTCTTGTCTCTGCCTTCGTGTTGATTTAACACGGTTTTAGTATTATTGATTCTTTATTACGTCCATTGTCTATGCGCACGCAACGATTCTTTAATTAATATATCCTTTGTATATGAATGGAAATGGACGAGGCAAATTAATCTGATGGTTCAACTGTTCTATTTAGTTCTGTTATTGTTTGGTTAGCTAAGGGTACTGTGTGGAAGGAATTGATAGCAAAATGTGACAATGTACAATACATTTGTTTCGGGAAAACTAGCTTATTGATAAAAAATGAGTGTGAAGTTTGGCACAATTAAAGTTTATGCTGAGAAAGGCGTGCATAAACATAAAGATAAATAAATAAATAAATAAACATAATAAATAAATAAAAAATATATAATAATAATAAATAAATAAAAAACACAATAAACATAAAACATAAAGTGATAATGCTTAGAGATACATAAAATTAATAAAGATATTAACAACACACTACCTTAGATTATTAACAACACACTACCTTAGATTATTAACACACACTACCGTGCGTTTGGTAAACGCAATTATGTTACACGTTGAAGTTTGTCTCTGTCTGTCACAACATTTACATTTTTTTCCATCTAAGAGGCAAAAGAATAAAGTTATAATGTTTAACCTTCAAAATTATATGAATTATTATGGACGAAAGTAGATCACTTGGCGACCTTCCAGTCAATTTAAAATCTGCCACCCCGCGCGGTTAAGTGATTTTTGCCAAGTAGACAGAGCTATTAGTTTATAGCGATGATCATGATGAAAGCCGCCATATTTTATCCTCAGCTCTGATTCGCGTCGCGAGGAATAATTAGATGGCAGCGCTACAGAAGACGCGCCATCCATACAACCCGTTATAAACGACACTCATTACTCGTAACACGAACTTTTTACTAATGACTAGCGCACACTCATTATCCTTATATCCTTGTATTTAGCCGCGATAAAAAGTAGCTCTGTAAAAGTAGTATTTCCTTTTCCGTCGGTCTAATCCATCTCCGTACCTAATTTCATTATAATCCATTCAGTTACTAGTTTAGGCGTGATAGAGTAACTGACGAAAAATATTTTAACTTTTTAAACTCGAGGTGTACAATCGACGAAATTCAATGTTTAACCCTTGATATGGGTTTTCTGTATGATATTATAAATAGTAGGGTAGACTGCATTTACCTTGTCTCAAACATCGCATTTCGAACCCCCCAATATCGAATCCGTAACACCACTCTACTACATGTTCCAATGCATCACACCGACTATGCACATAACTCGGTCCTGACACGAATCGCTCGATCATATAATAAATACTTTAGTGACGTTGATCTTTTTACTAGCTCTAAAGTTAATTTTAAAAATAATATAATAAAAACAATAAAACCCCTAAAATGATGACTCATAAAATATTAATTGCTTGTTTGCTGTGTTATTGGAGTAGTATGTACTGCTACAATGATACAGGTATATTGTTTTTACAAATTCCTAATCTACATGGTAGCTGTAAAATTAAAAAAAAAAAAAAAATTAATTTATAGGAAGAGTTACTGTTTACTTACTTTTTTTTACTTTTTTTTAAGAATCACTTTTTACATTTCTTACTTTTAAATTATCATTCATCTTTTCACGTTAGCACTATTGTTAATTATGGGAAACCTGTTATTGGCTATATCTTTGTAAAATACTAATCTTGTAAAATTTTATTTGTATTAAGCTGTTGGTTTTCATAATAAATAAAATAAAAATAAAAATAATTCGACATGCTTCTAAAATTAGCCATGTTAGCTATTTTCAGCCAGTAGGCGTCTGATGACGTCACAATATATTAACAAAATATTATGTGGACAATTATACTGAAACATTCATTTTCTGCTATACTGCCGGTCTAAAATGTTACAATGAGTGAATCATATTATGACAAACATTATCTATTCAATTTCAATTTTAGATCTGCTGTAAAAGAATTAAAAAAAATATTAATACCCTGTAGAACTTTTACACCTTCTATGTATTATTATATGTAAGGGTATTAAACAGAATTCAATGGTATCGTACGCGTAATAATTGTGCGGCATAATATATAGCCTATTGAAAGCACGCATGGCGTTATAACGAAGGCAGCATTGTTCCCGCTATGGACGCGATTTGGCCCTGTCTAAATACGCGTAGATCTATGCGGCATCGCTTTTTACCCGCACCACCTTAATATGACCTAACTATTCCAAGATTTCCGAACGTTTGCTATATGAAAGAAGGATTTGTAGAGATCTTACTAATGTGGTGAGGTACAAGCTAGAGTTACGTATGGTACATTGTCAAAGTTACAGCTTTCTTCTTACTTGTTGACTTAATTAGTAAGCTAGATATGTGAGTGGCAGGCCAATGCGATGTGGGCTCCTGGGGAAATATATGAACGTCGTTATATTGAAAACATGGGTGGTACGTGTCACGACAATGTTTACCTAGTCTCGCCATAAATACTAAAACAAAGAAAAAAAAATATTTTCTATTGCAAATAACATTTATTACTTTTACAGTGTGTTAGTTTAACACATAAATATAAAACAATTTAAAATATAAAAAGCTTATTCGAAGTGGTCTCCATTGGCCGCAATACAGTCCTTTAAACGTTGAGGCCAGTTATCAATAGAAGCACGCACTCTTTCCATGAGAAAATTCTTCACTGGCAATCGTACGGATTGTTTTAGCGATCCAAATTATCATGGCGTTTAGAGCAAGCCGTACTCTCTAAAACTGATCATAAATCATAATCCAGCGGATTAATATCGGGACTAGACGACGGCCAGTCTTCAGCTCTGATTAAGTCCGAAACGTTCGTTTCCAACCAAGACTGCGTAGACCGAGCTGTATGATCCGGCGCCGAGTCTTGCTGGAAGGACCATTCTTGGTTATTGAACATGGTTTTGTTAAGGGACTTCACTACATTCTCAAGAGTGATAACTTGATACACTTGTGCCGATGTTTTGATACCTTTTTTAAAAAAGTATGGCTCAGCCACTCCTTCATAGCTAATACTCCACCAAACCATCACTGAAGTCGGATAGTGCCCACGTTGCACTCTGTCGACTAATTGGGAAGGTTCCTTAGAGCTTTGAGCATAAATACGGTCATTTTATTTGTTAAAATGTTGCTCAATTGTAAAAATTTTCTCATCCGTAAACAATATTTTCTGTGGCCACCCTTTGCGTACCGCTTCAGTAGTAGTGCGATTTTACCACCCTATTCTTTTTAAATTATCAGTTAAGAAATGACCAGTATGTCTCTTATAGGCTGCAAGTTCAAATACGTGACGTGGTTCTAGGTGCTATCTTCATCTCCCGAGATAAAATCTTTTGCTTTCGGACAGGATTTCTTCGAATTCTTTCCCTTACTGCTTTGACCACCTTTTTCGTACTAACACTACGTGGACGGCCAGATCTTTTTCTGTCACAAACAGAGGTCTCATTGTACCTATTAATAGCCCGGTACACAAACATTTCACTAATACCAAGCGTATGGAGAGTTTTAAAATTGCATTTGGCAATTTTAAAATTTGCAAGATGTCAAGGTAGGCGACAAAAAAGACACGCAATTTTTAATCGCTCTGATATTTATTTTGGATACTTACAATTATCAGTTATTATTTTTAATGTGTTACTAAATGAAAAGTTACCTGTGCTCCCCCTAAATGTTCTCACAATAAATTTTTGCATTAATTTCATCACTATCACATCTTTCACTAGCTATCTTCAAGAACTTTTGAACACTTTAAACCTTTAATACAAGATGGAGTCAATTAAACAGACAATTGCGGATATGACAGTAATGTTTAATTCAAGAATGGCTGACTTCCAGAGGGACCTTGAAAATTCTTCTCCACACTCAGTAAGCCCTACAAATAAGTTGGCATCTGACTTCAATATGTTCAAGGAATTTGTACTTCAGGCGCTTAAAAGCTTACAATCCCAGCTAGAGTTGTTGACAGATTCACTGGATCAAATAGAGACAATGCGCAGAAAGAAGATGCTGCTCATCCATGGTATTCCAGAATACAAGGAGAATCCGCAGCAAAAAATTTTAAATCTGTTTGTCAATCAACTTGAAGTTCCAAGTATAGACGTCTCTTCAATTAGCTTCTGTTACAGGCTGGGTCGTCCCAAGGAGGCTAAGAGTAGACCCATATTGGTAAAATTCAAAGAATTGAGTCATCGTAGTAAAATATGGGAGTCAAAAACCAAACTTAAGCAGACTGGTATTACGCTGATGGAATATCTTACAAAGAAAAGGCACAACTTGTTCATGGCAGCTAGGCAACATTGTGGTTTGACCAAGTCATGGACACGGGATGGCAACATTTTTGTAATAAGTCCAGACGGCTCACGGCATTGTATTCATAACAAAGCTGAGCTTGATACAATTCCAGGTATGATCACTAATACAGCAGTGGTATCTAGTCAAGTTATCCCATCTGGACCCATGCCGAAGATTAAAAGTCCACCTGCAACAAGGACAAGGAAAAATGTTAAAGGAAAATGAGTTAGTACCTTAATACATTACCTACTTCTTTTCTTCTTCTCTGCTTATTTGTCATTAATTATTTCCTGTATATCTTCTACTCTATTATATCAAAATTTCTAACTATAAATTTTTCTGCAAGTATACTTCATATAAATAACTGTCAATTTCAACAAAATAACACTTGTAATAATTTTAAGTGTGCCATAACTTAAAAGAATAGATTTAAAAAATGTTATCCTTCAGTAATGAAATATATTTGCTACCATTCTGATTATTATTATGGTGTGTAGTTGATGTGTATCTACTTACTTTGTAAAAACATTGCTTCACCTTACGCTGCATACTTCTTCAATTTGTATTCCAACTATGTATTTCAGGTGGAAGAAATTCTCTATTTTGACTCTGATTTTTATGATTTCCTTGTGAATTTAAGGTACATTATTAAAATGGGCTACTTATCACTTATTGGAATGGATGCAAAATTTAGTGTTGATTTTGCATGGAGGAACAAAAAGTTGATTTTGACACTTGACAGTTGTGAGTTGTCAGATCATTTTTTAAATTTATATTGACAAAAGACTTGCTGCTGACAAGTACTATCATCGCCTGATAGGACGTTTAATTGACGTACCTTTGGATGCTTCTCGTTCGATTTTCATTTTTCTTTTTGCATGTGGGTTAAACTATTATTTAGACTTTTATTTTTAATTGTTATAGTGTCTCTTTTCTTGAAAAGATTAAATTATTGTAGTTTAATTATCATTAAAGCAATGTATTGTACTGTGGTATTTAATGTAAACAGCTTCATTATCTGCCTTATTATTCGGGTGGGCTCTGGTAGCAACTTTATACCTAGTAGCTTTTTTTTTCTTCTCTTTTATTTATTATTATTACAATATATTTTATTACTAATTATTTTTGTATTGTTATTTATTTACATATTTATATTATTATTGTTAATATAGTAACTATATATTATTTTTATTATTGATAATATTATGGAGTTAAATTTGAGTATGGAAAGCATTGATTTTAAATCATGTTCCTCATCGAACTGTTCCTTTCACAGTACAGAATCTTCAGTACCCCTTAATGAATCTTTGGCTATAGAGTTTCAAGATATGTCCAAATATTTTAATGTGGTCCATATTAATGCACAGAGCATTCCAGCCCATTTCTCCGATATGTTGGCGCTATTCGAGCCGAATCTAAATATCCATGCTATACTCATATCTGAGTCATGGCTTAAACCGTGTCTTTTCCAATGTTATGCACTGCCCGGTTACCAGCTGATCCGTAATGACAGAACTGGACGAACTGGCGGTGGTGTCGCAATTTACCTACGCTCGGACATTCCCTTCTCTCACATTAGCTCATCCACTCAGCCTCCTCCAGTAAATGCTCCAGAACATCTATTTATTGATATTACACTGTTTCACACAAAAGTTTTGGTAGGGGTGCTGTACTGTCCTACTTCTCATATAAATTATTTTACAGCCTTTGAAAGTTTGTTGGAAGAACTCTCGCCAGCATATAAACATATGATTATTATGGGAGATTTAAACACGTGTCTACTTAAAAAGGATTACAGGTCCAATAAATTAGTATCTATTGTCAATTCGTGTAACATGCAATTATTGCCTCTAAATGCAACTCATTGTGCTCCCAACTGTACACCTTCTCTTTTAGATGTTATGATTGTCGCATCCTCTACATCTATTGCAAAACATGGGCAATACAATGCTGACATGTTCTCGTACCATGACCTAATTTTTGCATCATGTAAGATTAAAACGCCTAAACCGAAGCATAAGACGCGTATGGTTCGTAGCTTTGTCGGAATCGAGTTGGGAAAGTTGTGCGCTGATGCACGCATTTTGGACTGGTCTCCGGTAACAGATGCTAATAACATTGATGCTAAAATTGAAACTTTCACATCTATCATTACCAAACTATATGACGACCATGCACCTCTCAAGCCAGTCAGAATAAAACATTTACCTGCACCATGGTTGACAGATGAAATTAAAGCTCTTATAATTAAGAAGCATCGTGCTAAGGTAACTTACAGACGACAACGACAACGTAACTTTCAGTCTGGTTTCCGTCCCGGCCACAGTACAACTACTGCATTAATAAAGGTGACTGACGATATACGCTGTGCCATGGACAATGGGAAATTAACGATTTTAACACTTTTGGACTTTACAAATGCTTTTAACACAGTTGACCATGATATTCTCTTGCAACTCATGAACTCTCTAAATTTTTCACCTACCGTGATTGCATGGTTCCGTGGTTATTTATGTAATCGTCTTCAACGTGTTGCGTTGGAAGAAGTCGTATCTGAGTGGTCAACAGTCACGGCTGGTGTCCCTCAAGGCGGTGTCCTATCGTCTTTACTGTTTAGCATTTTCATTAATACCATCGCCAAAAACATCTTCTGCTCTCACATGTATGCTGATGACTTGAAGATTTATCTCCATGCATCACTTAATGACTTACCGTCGGCTATTGCACGAACTAATGAAGATCTGAAAAGTATATGTGCTTGGAGTAAATCTCATGGATTAGTCATAAATCCTATGAAAACCCAAGCGATTATCATCGGCAGTCCAAGGTTGTTGACAAGGATTCGATTACAGGATCTTTGCCCAGTAATGGTCGAAGGAAACATTATCCCATTCTCACAATCCATTAAAAATCTTGGAATTCATCTTGACTCAACACTGTCTTGGTCTAAGCACATTGGTGAGATCGGTAGGAGAGTTTTTGGTGCGTGGAGTACTCTGAGGCGCTTGCAGCATTTTCTGCCGATTCCGCCCAAAATTCTGCTTGCTGAATCGCTTATCCTTCCTATATTAGATTACGCTGACACATGTTTCACAAATATTTCAGAAGAGCAGCTTAATAAACTTGAGCGTCTCCAAAACCTTTGTATTAGATTTATTTTTGGTTTACGAAAATATGATCACATATCCGAATTTCGTACCAAACTCAAGTGGCTGCCAATCAGACTTCGGCGGAATGCTCATATACTGTCCCACCTGTATGGTATACTGTATGACCCCAAGTCGCCACCTTACTTAAAAGAAAGGTTTAAATTTTTGGACGATAGTGTAAAATCTTTTCGAAATTCTAATATATCATTAAAACCTCCTACGAGAAATACAAAATTTTTTGACTCTTCATTCACAGCTCGTGCAGTCAGTCTGTGAAACAGATTACCAATTTCATTAAGACGCGCTCAATCTTTGCACGTATTTAAAAATGGAGTTAAGGAACATTTTTTGTCACAATTAACATGGTGATCTTTACTATAAGTCCATAATTTGTATGCATTATTTCTACTTTTAATAATAGTGTTTATTTATTTATTCTATAGTACGATATGTAAGTATTTGTGTATGTATTAACGAATATTATAAGTAGTAAGTAAGTAGTATATATCATATAAAAGTATTATGAAATCTTAAATTACAATATGTATTAAAAAAAATTCTCTTTACGTGTCTATAAAGCCACCTACCAGTATATTACATGTAAACAAGTGTCATGATTATAAAGGTTGTCTGGCAGAAATCGCTTGTAGCGATAAGACCGCCTTTTGTGCTTTTATAAGTTTAGTTTTTCTATGTTCTGTATGTCCTATTTGTTTTTGGTGCAATAAAGAGTTTTTCATTCATTCATTCATTCATTGGCTTCATACCTACTTTGTGTTATGCAATCACAGCGATTCGGTTCTCTTTATCACCCCACTCCATTTTAATATCGCAAAATATTGTACAATGTATTGGCGCCAAAATGAGAAAACACAATGAACAATCATATAAAAATGACAGAATTCAAATGTAAAATTTTGTTTATTTTTAATTGTAACAGTATTTATGGCCAGACTAAGTATAACTATAATATGAAAAAAAAACAGATTGAAATTTGTGATTGTGTAGAAAATAACACAGGTATTTCTAGCCTATAGAATAACTAGAATACCCACATTAACATATTAAAACACTAATTGTTGATTATAATAACAATTGAGTACTCGCAAAACTCAAAAGGCCTGCCTGATATTAAACAACAAAATTGTTTGTACAATTGTTCTTTTGTCTATTAGCATAAAAAATACACACACACATACACACACACACACACACACACACACACACACACACACAAAAGAAAAAGAAGAAAGTTTAACCCTCCACATTGAACACCTAAAATGCAACGTGTTAGGTGCTGCAATTTCTGTGCATAATATATTACATTTCATCATTTAGTTACAAAACTGTCTTATATGAATTATTAATATATCGCTCTATTACTTGTATGCCCAAATATGGCAACGGAATATTAATTTTGACTAGACATTGTGCTGTTCATATTTCAACTTCTATTTAAGGGAGATGTTGCATAGTGCGTATTATGTTACAGCTACTAAATACTACGACTGCTGACTCACAATAATGCTTGTTCTATTACAGTGTAGTTACCTGGGTAACTGTGCTTAGCTCGGAGCTCTAGTAGATTTTTAAAAATTAAAAGAATCACAAACATATTTTACCGGGGTTCGAACCCACGTACCACATTCCGAGTTTCCGAAGTACGTAAAAATTACACATGCATACCAAACTGCCAATAGGACTTACATAATGGAGTCGATTTATATATTATTGCACGACGAAAGAAAAAACATGTAACTTAGAAATGCCTAGCTAGATCGATTTACTCTCCCAAAACTCCCTGTACACATAATTTGATGGTAATACTTAAAACCGTTTCCGAGATTACGATTATATATATACAAGATTAGATTAAAGTGTAAGATTTAAAAGCTAAAGGTACTTTGGACATCGTATTTGAAGTTTGTAATGTTATACACTTATAAAGGTTAATCGATATTAATCACATCACATCACATCGAAAAGTTATTATTTGAAACCAAATCGATTTTCGAATTACCGTCAAACGGACGCTACTATTTGGCAAGACGTTATTGATTTATAGTCGATTTATTAGTGCCAATCCCTATGACTTATAACGTTCCGTTTCGCCGTAAAAAGAATGAATGTAAAATTAATTTATTGTAATTTAAATGGAACTAAAAATAATATGGCTGATATTATTATTTATTTTTCTTGTTAAATTTATTATTGTATACGATTATTATAATAATTACGAAGTAACATTTTTGTGTGATGCTTACTTTGTCAACGTAAAAAACATCTCTTTATCACATCAAATCAAATCAGTCGCAGTTATTTTACCTCGGAGTTTCTATTGAAGTGAACCTTATGTGGTGAGTTAGACAAGGCGTGCGGTCGCCGGGCGGCCGCTGCGAATTGAGCTTTATTGACTAGACCATAAAGTACAAAGGCTATCGCCCAAGCAGACGGGGGCCGCGCGGTTGGATGTTTGTAAAAAATCTGCACGTTGTGACCTAGTCATTAAAGCTCAATTTGCGGTGGTTATGATTATTGTAGTCATATTATGTTAATATGAAGCACACTTAGTATTCCCATCTCTCCTATATGTTGCTATACAACTTTATTTTCCGCTCTACAACAGTTAACACCGTTCAGGTCGTGCGTTTATTTAGCTCGGTATATCTCATTAACTCGCTTGACGTCATTTAATATGTAAATACGTAGTCCATTCAGCTGACACATCGCCGCCTCTACTAGATATACGTAGCTATGATAAGTGCCATTTTATTCAATATTTTACTACATAATTATTTAAAACTCTACTTCATGTGTTGTCTTAAACACATACGGATTGTGTCGCGGTGCACTTTTCTTTTTCCCGACGTTTCGGCTACCTCCCAGTAGCTGTGGTCACGGGAGGACTGATAGTAGTCTTTGACGCTAGTTAAATAGGACAACTGTCTTCACAACTTAGTTTAATTTATCCCCATCTTCTGTGACAACCCTGACAAAATGTGGATCGTTCTATGAAAGCTGTTCCTCTGTACGTAATAATATTTTTTACTCTGTGTCACAAAGCCCACTGGCCACATCTACCCAAGTCTATACGATGCTGAGCACCGAGCGACGTATCGTTTTGCTAAACACGTAATTATGTAGCGAGCAGCGTGCAGTCATAAGTGGCTTTACACACGCGCCGCAGGTCCCGCGGCGCCACCGGATTTTGTTTGGACTTTGTCGCCGCCGTATGGCTGGGGCTATATGATCCGGAATCCGGAAGGCCGACGTGACACTTCCATTTTCAACTCAATATAATTACAGAGTTCTATTTTAAGTGCTCTAAATTTTCCCGGGCCCGTTGGATTCCGGAACATATAGTCCAAGCCTAAGGTGTTGTGTTTCTTCGCCGGCGCTGTGGCACAAAATCCTTGCAATCCTAGTGCAGCGGTGCTGCGGTGGCGCGCGGGAGCTGCGGCGCGTGTGTAAGCGTACTTGACAGGCCCGCGACGGTAACAGACACCGCTTCCTGACATTATATGATTGTATTTATTGACTAGCTACTAGTAATCCGGAATCATATTAAACGTCGAACCGTCGAGTTATGAATACGACTATAATTCACAGTTTTATAACATGTATTTAAATATAATAAATGGATATAAAGAAATGTTTATTGTTTTAAAACATAAAATTAATACACCATTAATATACAAATATAACCAACTAAAATACTTACATACTAAAAACTTAAAAAAGCTACAAAAAAAGGGAGTTTTGTAAAATCAAAAAATATCCCAGGTCGTCCCAGCCAGAAGCTTTGTCCGTCGCCAGCGGTATTTCCGGACCATTACGGCCTTCAAACCTTCAAGAAAAGAGCGTATTCATCTTTAAAAGGCCGTCAACGCACGTGCGACTCCTCCGGTGTTCATGGGCGACGGTAATCAAAAACGACGGACGGTGAAAAGCTTCACCGATGTCACTTTTTATTGTACAACATGATTAAACTAAGTAACTTCGTCACGTCAAATAGGGATGTTGCCTAGTGTAGAATATCACATTTTTACAAATTGTTGATTGAAGATACATAAATCTTAAAGAAATAGTTATATATGTTCAATGTTGACGCGATTAAAAATTATAAGCGAATAAAAAACATTGCCCATCTCTTTCTCGCAAAACGATTTTTTACGTCACAAGTTGCTACCGCCATACATTTTGTAATGACGAATGTATGGCTGGTGCAACTCGTGACGTCACAGGCCGATATATCGCTCTCTTTCATATTGTAAATTTAAATTGTTTGTATCTTTGTTATTTTTTAAGATATACGACAATTCGTATTCGTTTATTAAGTATCCCACGGGAACACTGTACTTTTTCGAGATAAAACTATCCTATGTTTTAATCCGGAGCATAAACTATTACCATACCAAATTTCATCGAAATCCGTTCTGTAGTTTTTGCGTGAAAGAGTAACAAACATCCATCCATACACACAAACTTTCACATTTATAATATTAGTAGGATTTTTTTTTACATTAATGATTTACCAAAAATAATTGAACATGAAACTATTCTATTTGCTGACGACACAATTGCTATTCTAATTTAAAATACAAACTACGAACATGAAATTAAGAACACAATAAAGAGAACAATTGACTGGTTAAACACTAAAAACTTAACAGTTAATGCAAAGGCGAGTTTCTTACGCCGGTGAACGGTTAAACGGTGGTAATTGTAATCATTTTTCTTTCTTTGTTCAACGTTCAGAAAACAAAACCTTGTTTTTTATTCTGAATAATAAGATTTTTATTTTTACAATTTGAACCAAAAAACCAACATAACAATAAATTAAACATCTTAATTGATAATAATATAATTGAAACCGTAGAGTCAACGACCTTCTTAGGTATCACAATAGACCGTCACTGCTCATGTAAGGAACATATAAGTGTAGTGTTTTATGTAGTAAATTAGAAAGATTTGTATAATATGTATTATGTAATGTTAAAAAATTTAACGTAGGCTAAACGTAGGCCTTCTTGCCTACCATGGTTATTTAGCTTCCCTTCCAAGATATGCCATAATAATATGGGGTAACTCAGTGCATGCCATTCTTGCCTTCCGCGCCCAGAGAAGTGCAACCGATCTTTGAGTGGTGCAACATATCTTGACAGCTGTGAGCTATTATTTAAAAAGCATAATATACTTCCTCTACCAAGTCTATATATCTTTGAGATGTGTATGTTTGTAAATAAGAACATTGATATGTATTTAAGAAAAGAAAAGTAAGGTTGCAAAGCAAAGGCGGAAGGTAGCAGGATTCTCGCCAAAATCTTATATTTGATAATGAGAAAAATAGCTCGTCGAATAAAAGATGTGACACTACCTAATAGATTGCTCAATTGCTTATAATATATATTTAGTTCCTCCATGGTTAAAAATTTAAAATTTTGTGCACATGCCACGTTTGAGCCATGATACTATAACCACTTCTAGTTTTATTTTTTTATTTTGACACTGACAGCAGCTACACACTATGAATCTTTTTTTTTAATGAATCTCTTATGACATAATAGCTATAAGTATAAGTACGAGTAGTTATAAGTGGACTTTGTATGTTTGTATAATCTTATATTTCATGACTGTTGGCCGGTGGGGAATATTTTAAAATTTAATTATTTGCATACATTATTATTACTTATTGATTGTTTAGGTACTGCGATTTTGATGACAATTGAAATGTTTTGTTCACTAATATGATTCTATTTATTTTTTTATAAAACTATGTACTAATATCATTCCATGCCCATAAGGGGCGAAATTGTGATCAATTATAAAATGTAACATCTATGTAACCAATTTCTTGGAATAAACTAATCTGATACTGAAAAATAATGTAAGCTGTAGACACCATAATAAATTTGTATTCCTGAGCAACGATTACACAACTTTGTAGTTGAAGCATATTGTATATCTGTTAAGATTTATAATAAAATACCACAAGCTATAACTGAACTAGCAGGAAAAAGATTTGAAAATGCTGTACTTGACTGGCTTATTTCAAAATGTATTATGAATGTGAAGGATTATTTAAATGATTAATGAAACAGTAAAACTTATGAACTTATTACATTATATTAATGAATTTAAGAATGCAATAATGCATTAAATATAATTATACGCAATAAGTTATAATTATACGTAATAATAAAATTAATTGTAATATTATTGTATATAATTAATTAATTGTAATAATGAGTAGTATATTTCTATGTGACATTTTAATTTAATTATTATTGACATTCTCTATTATGGTTACTCTTATTATTATCAACAAATAAGGTTCTATCATTTTTTTATCTTATATTAACCTTAATACTAATTTTTGACAAGGTGACTTTATTTGTAGCTTAAAACTGTTAATATGTTACTAGCTAGGCCTAACAATATTTGCACGTTTATAAAGCAGAATGTGATGAAAATTATATTATGTAAATTCTTAACATCAAATTGTAAAATTAATGTTAATAACTATACCTAACAACTTAAAATATTTACAAACTATAAAAGTACTAAGAAGAAAATGAATACTAGAAAAACTTAATAAGCTACAAAAAAAAAGAAATCTCCTATGTCGTCCCCACCAGGCAGAGTACCTAGAAGGCTCAAAGCTTTCCTCGCTGGATGGCAATGCTAATTCTTTGAGCCAGATAGGTGCCGGCTCTGGGATCTCGGGTGGCCTCTGAGTTTTTTCGAAATTTCTCCGAATAGTTTGTGCGCACCCAGACCCCATGTGCCTACCCCAAACGGTTAAAATATGAGATCCCCTAATATAAAGAGATAAGGCTCTCATATTTGCGCCGCTTGAGGTTCTCCGCCTGATTTGCGGCCGCAACCGCAGTACTTGAGGTACCCTGGACATGGGACGGAGCAAGTGTATCGACGCAAGTAGCATCCCATACAAGAGCTCGTCCCAGTCTCCAAGGGACCAGGGTCATTCCGTCTGGTCTCTTGCCATCGTCGCGCGCCAAACCACTAGGTTCCAGCACAGCTGGCACTCCGGCGGTGACAAGAGCCCGACGAATGAGTCGTTGAGGCAGTGATGTCGGGAGGTGCGGCCAGCGCTTCGCGAACAGGACAGACCGTGGTGTCCGAGTCTATCCACGTTTGCGCCACAAACACAACGGTGGGGGAAGACATGGGGGACGCCAAGACGCCCGTGTTGAGTGACGGCAGCGCTTGTAGCCAAAGGCCCGACTCCCATTTCTCCGCAGCTAAGAGGCGAGCCTGCTCCGTAGGACTGGACGACGTGTTAAGAAAATTATTCCGTACCAGTCCACAGAGAATCTCGTCCCAGAGCCTTTGGGAAAAGGTATTAGCGGGCAATCCGCTACAAGTACTAGCTGTGCTCCAGGCGTCCTTGGCCTCGACCAGAAAGATAACTATTTTGGGATAGGATGGGTGATCTAATATTTAGCATATAAGTTTATGGTTTGCGTGGACTGAGGACAAGAAGGCCGAAGTGATATACCCGAGGGTTTATCCCTGACCCAGACCACCGAACCTAACTGGAAGCGTAGCCTGAGTCCATGAGCGGTCATCGAAATTTATGTTCAAAATAGTGGAGAGCGTATGTTTTATGGTATCATCCAACTGTTTGGGAAGTTGGGGGAACTTCCACAGTTGACAACACCGCAAGACATTGAATCCAAGAGGAAGAGCGAATCCTTGTCGATGATGGACAGTTGTGGATATATTTCTTTGAAGCTAGATATAATCGCGTTTCTATAGCGTTTCATATATTATTTTTGGCAATTCAAAAGTCCTGGAGCGACTTTTATCTTATCATGCGTCCGAAGAATAAATTAAATATTATATATTTATTAAAAAATATAAAATGAAACAGCTTCCCTTAGACTGAGTTTTTGCCTGTATATTTATATTGCTATCGGGAAATCTAATTCATAAGCAGTTTGAACGTTGTCATAATTATATTAATATGATAATTATATAACAATGTTTTTTAAACCTTATCCGGACTACGTAAATTAAAATAGCCTATCATGTTACTCGGGCTATTGTTACTATCTAGTGACACCTTATTTATTAAAATTGATTTTTATTTTTAATTATTAATTGGTATTGTAATTTTCTGAGATTTTATTATTTATGATTGTTTTATAATTTTACTTTGACATGACATTGTTTGTAACTTTTTTTACGCCCTAGAGGCAGAAATTGGGACCCATACCTAATATATGCTTAATAACATCTCTGTAACCAATTTCCTGGAAAATAAATGATTCTATTATATTCTAAATTGGATCAGTAGTTTAGGCGCTACGGTGGAACAAACGTACATACTTAGACTGCCAAAATCATTACTCTTCCTTTCGGCTTCGCCGTAGTCGGGTAAAAACTGACAATACAAATAAATTTTGAGAACACTCCACTGCTTATGAATTAGATTCCCTGGTAGTACATAATACGAAAGCTCTTCACCATTTTCCCTATGAAAAAGACCACGTATAGCTAGATCTAGCCTCTGCATTAACGTATACTGTCAGGCTTCGTACTGGGCAGCGTATCTCACTCTGCTAATGAGATCAGAGCAGTTGACGGCTTGATTTGATAACGGTTTATATGCCGAGATACTGACGCAACACAGTAAATGCCCGCTGTGATATGAATTGTTCACTTGTTTTATATTCAAACTCAATAAAATAAATAGGAAAAATTGATTTGTTTGTTTGCTTGCATTGAATTGACTCCGAAACTGCTGGACCGACTTTAATGAAATTTGGCACAGGTACGGAGTAGACCACGAGGAAGGTTACGCGGTTATTGCGGCAAAAATTATGGTTTCTGCGGAATTTCCTTTTGCGCGCACCAAGTCGCGGGCCACATCTAGTTTGGATAAGCGGTAAAAGTTACGAAATGCTATGTGAAAGGTTTACAACGCTCAATCTTTAGCTTGTCCATGTACTCACCGGCTGGAATCCTGTAGTGTGTCGCTGATTCAGTTGTCTGTTCGACCCGTAGCCTTTAGGCAATTCTCTTCAACGTCGAGGCAGCCCCAATAGCATCATTCAGAGTGCTGCCTCGACGTTGCAGTGCGTCATGGATGTTTGCGGAATCGCGGAAAAAAGCAGTCGCTTTTTAGGGTGAGAGGCAGTACCAATAGCATACTGGACGTGTTCGCTGGAAGACTCGACTGCCTGTATGTGAATCGCTGTGGCGCTGTGTCGCACGGGATGATGTAATAGTGAGATGTGTCTCACTATTATAATATTATGTGCACGATAAACTTAAATAATTTTGAAATGTATTAAAATGTATACTAACACTAGTTTTTAAGATTATTGTAAATAACATGTGGACCAAAGTTGTCCGTAATAAAGCTTAATATTATTATATTATTTTGCCCATTGATAAGCGTTGGTGGCCGTGCCGGTCGCGGGGTAATTAAATAAAGGAAAACGATCGTAATCTTAGTGTGACAATAATATACTTTGGATTTAGGTTGGATAATTTAATTACACTAAAGCAAATTAGAACTGTAGTTAATGCTACTTTTTCAGTAAAACAATACTTGGTGAGCATTAATCCATTTTGGCAAGCAAAAAGAATACATTACATACAAAACGCACAATTATTCTGTGCGTATATTTATTTTGGAATTTAAAAGGTTTACCGTATAAAAGTTATTTTGGTGAGCACTTAAAATGTACCCACAACAAACTATGTAGTACTTATATGTAATAGTCCCCATTAATAATAATAATATGTATACCAATACGCTAATCCATGTTGCTGCCTTTGTCTGTCAAGTGGCTTTTCCAGCGTATCAGACAAAGACAGCAACATGCATTAGCGTATCCGTGGTGTAAACATTTTTATTAGAATCAGATTTCCTGACAGCACTTACTTACCTAATATTATTGACGGTGACAGCTTATATTATTTGACTCGTGTCATCATAGTGCCTGACTGAAAAAACGCAAATAATATAATAAATTTTAAGAAAAACAAAATAAATTCAAATTTATAATTTTGCACAGCCCTAATTAACAGAATCGGAAAGTTGTCGTTTTCCAACAGTTTTCTAATTAGATAGCGTGTAACAGACGCGTGATAACAGGACGGGCAGCCGAGCACCTGATGTATGTATCCGCCAGATAAACGCGCAATAATGGTTGGGTAATAGCTTTGTATATATATTACGGAGAGTAACGCTCCGTGGTCCAGTGGCTTAGAGCTTGGCTCTTCGGAGATCGTGGGTTCGAACCCCGCGTTGGAAGAACAAAAAATCTCAATTTCAAGTCCGGTTATGACAATGCACGCTGGTCACCTGATTGTCTGACAAAAAAAGATCCATAATGTAAAAAGTCGGACCTGCGCCTGATCTCTCGCTAACCTATACCCTGAGAGGTACACCCTTACGTATATGGCTAGCTTTAGTTGATTATTATTTTGGTCTAATTTAATAATTATTAAAGCTTTGAAGTCACAATACTGTAGAGTATACAGGGATATCGAGTACATAGTTATGTTTCAGAGAATGGGTAGATTGAATATGTCTTAAATATTTTATGATTTTAAACGAAATTTAAAATTATACCTACATGTGTTTAAATATATTTTAATATTTATATGGTATAAAGTAAATTTCTACGCCGTCCACGCACACAGCTCCACAAATTGCTTTACCGACGCGCGGCGGACACCTCGGCCGGGGATCCGTGGACCAATATCACTAATTGACTCCTAAATTATATTCTGAGAGGTGAGAACATTTTATGTTGCTAGCTGTGAGTTGTGTTCCGCCATTTTATTGCTGTCAAAGATAGTTCATTTCTATTAATATTCAGTTTCTGATTGCATTAAATTCACATTCATCAGCTGTTTAGTCTCCGTTCGCATTAGTATAAACTCTGCGACAAACATTATTTTCGAACAGAATTTTCGTCGATAAGATACGACTACAAAACGGTCAACGGTTGATATATGATTCCTGCAGCACACTTAAATAAGTTTCTACGGAACTAGCACACTCCACCAGCTTCGCGGCGGACTTTTTTCAACCGCCGCTAAAATTAGCCAACCGATTGTTACAGACTAAATTATTCACTCAGCGTTCGACGCCTTTAAGTGAATTCCACTCCACCAAGATATTCTGATCGGCATAACATTAGGGATATCGATCACCAATATTGCCAATCCAATTATACTTATCTATGTGCTAGTACTGGAAAATAGTCAGCTTGTCCGAGAACAGATAAAAATTAACTAATGTGGCTGATAGAAGTAGAAAATAGTCAAGCTTATCGGACGAGTGATAAGAAAGATTAAAATAGGTGTTTCAGAAGAAAAGTGGATAATTTTCTTTTTGGTAATTTAGCTGCCGGTTCTCAATTCATTTCTTTCTCCGCGCTCAAAATGTAATGTGGTGATGTTTCCTATGGCATCGTCCATACTGATTTGGAAACCGGCAGTCCTTTACAAAATGGTTGTCATATAGACGATTGAAACACAGACATTATTTAATACATCATCATTTCAAACCTTCTGCAATCATTTATATTGTGTAATCCTGAACAAATGACGCATACCTTAGCTTTTAAATCTGTTCTATAATTATTATTATTCCTCTCTTTAACCACCAAGTTGCTCTACAAAAGATCTCCTATTAAAATGTTGGTTTACTCTATTTGAAACGTTCGAATAACTTCGGATCCCTTCTAAATTTTCTAGCGTTCGGAACCGCTTTTCCAAAAATCCACATTAATTTTTTTTCCAGGTGCGAATATCATTGTTTCACTGGTTTCCATTTCCCATATTTTTCTAATTCTCTGTCAAGTTTATTGGTGACTATGTAATTAATAAAAACATCTCACTCTGCGGTATTAATTTTTAAACTTTGAAGTGATTTTAAACTCGCGGTAGTCGCGTCTAACAAATTCTTTATTCCAACTGATGATTCTGTATATAAACTCTTGTGTTCAAATAATCCTTTCATTTTCTCAATGCTATTTTGTTTTTTATTTGTAAGACGTTTCATAATTATTCTCCGTAATTATCCTCCGAAGTTAATAAATTTTTCAATAATTGTTCTGCTTCACCTTCATCCTTTCAAATAGTGTAGTTTCTGTGCTGCACTTAATGATTTATTCTTGTGAATGAGTGACAAATACATATCATGAAATTCGTGCCACTCGTGGAGTACCACGAGGGCAGTAGCCCTGATAATTTTGGTAAATGTATCTGTGATAATGTTACTACTGAAATATTATCATCTTTAGCCGCTGAAATTTGTTGTTTGTAATTTTTTGTCTCAATACATTCTTCCAATAATTATTTATAATCTATATATGCCTCCTCAAAATCAAAATCTTTTATAAAATAATCTAGTTTCTCTTTGTCTTCCTTATTTAATTTAATATGTAGTCGTAATTTGCCTCAAACCGAATATATAAATCTTTTGCAATTTCTAATCTACTCTCTATGCTTTTAACTGTTTTTCTTTATCTAGGCATCTTTTTATAATTTATTAAAGCCTTTTCAATTCTCTCCATAAACTCCTCTTGTCTATCTATTATTTTTGTACTTCTTTCATTTAAATTAAATAAAATTCTCTTACTCTTTTCTCCGTTTCCCTGGCACCTGGCACCATGAACAAAATTATCTCAGCTCTTATATATATTATTAAAACTCATAAATCATCTCATCATAATATTATATTTTCCCAGACCCTAAAACTCTACTCTAACAATAACTTTTTTATATAAAACGTTAACTCAAAATCCTTCAATCTGTCACCAATTGAAAAACAAAAAAATATATATAAAAAGGTTTTATAAAATCCCGTTTTAAACAATAGGAACTAAAACTTATTTTTACTCTGTACTAAAACAAATCAGCTGCTGTCAGTTTACACGATTGATGGAAAACAGCATCTCACCATTAAATTCAAACAAAGAAACAGAAAATAAATGATAACTACAGCACAGATTGAAGAGGAACAGATAAACAGCTACATAGTTAGCTATCGATTAGATTGCACTACTACAAGTAGTACATAAAGGAGACGTCAAAATTTTAAAATTTGGATCGGTTTGGATCGTTCTATGAAAGCTGTTTCATTGTACCTAAGTATATATATATTTCTATTATGTGCTGATAGTTACTAAAGAAATGTAATAGACGTTCAAATACTAAATTAAAATATGGCGACATGATTATAAATTCATCAATTTTAACAATTTTCAATAGAAACGCGTAAAATGGCACACTACACAAGTAAGATAATTGTTAGAAGTTATAGGTGAATATTTGAGATTTGGCATGAGTAACACATTGACTCGTTTTGTATGTGTGCTGTTTTATTACTTATTACGCGTCATTATGTTTAATGCAGAATTAACACGAGCGACTAAAGCCACACGGCCTTTGCCGCACGGCGACATCGACCGAAAATCGACCGTCCAAATAGCAATTTGGAAGGTCGCAAGTGACTGAATTGCCATTTAGACGATACATTTTCGCCGTGTGGCTTAAGGGTCAATTCACACCGAAACGAAACGATACGCGATACGATAAAATAGCTATTCAAAATTGAACTTTTTTTTACACAAGAAGATACACGTTTCATTGTAAGAGTTCGAATGTCAAGTTGCACCGCGCTGCACAGCGCATGTGCAGAGTATTACTGATATCATGTGAAACGCGTATATTTTTGTGTAGTGGATAAAGTTCCATTTTGAATAGCTATCTAGAATAGCGTCGCGTCGCGTTACTTCGCGGTGTGAACTGACCCTAAGTCACCCGTGTGAATCCCGCATAAGACAGAGCGTGGAAGAATACAGCCTTACTCTGCTCACTTTAAGGAGGTGCATCATATGTTCTCCACATATGATGCATCCACAGAGCGTGGAAGAATACAGCCTTACTCTGCTCACTTTAAGGAGGTGCATCATATGTGGAGACTTGGTTCATGATGATGATACTATATTCTACGATGTTTGTTACTCTTTCACGCAAAAACTACTGAATGGATTTTAATGAAATTTGGTTTGATAGTAGTTTATACTCTGCATTTAAACATAGACTACTTTTTATCCCGAAAAATTCCCGAGGGATAATATATTTACGCGGGCGTATCCGCGGGCAACAGCTAGTCTAACAATATTTTCACACCTACTAGTATTCAAAACCCTGTAATAACTATATTTATAAGTTTATTTACGTTCATTCCAATTACCACGATACATATTTCAACACGTCGAGAATTTGATTAAAATTAATTGAAATCGCCTATGATCTAGATAAAACTAAGGTATTAAAGTTTTATTTATGATTTAGTTTAGTAGAAATATTATTTGGGTAGGTGGCATATTTTATAAATACCTAAAGCAAACCACCACACATAACTATTAACACACACTGCCATACTTTCGATACGATAGATACAATTTTGTTACATCGTGACGTTTCTGAGAATACCATTTTGCAGTTTGAACAAATCGGGGCTGGATCGTAACTGTATTATTGCACGATTTAATTAGCAGAATCGACCTTCTTATTTAAAATTAACAGAATTAATAATATTATGACTTTGATGATAGTTTTAAATTGGTGTATATAGAAAATAAAAAATAAAAACCTATATAAAAAAGAGAAAACATATGTTATACTTATGTTTTCACATTCTTCCGTTGTAATTATTAAAGATTGTTTGTAATATATTGCGAATATACATTATATTTAGAAAGGAATAATTTACCCTAAACAGCGAATACCCGAAACACACGTGCGTACGTCGGGTAAAGACTGCCCCGATACTATCGATGTTACAATATATTGAACCCCAGTTAGGAGTTAGCTGTAATTTGTTACTGTTTATTGCCCGCTATGGTATTGGTATGGTGTGTGCAATGGAAAGATCAATCTCTTATCTAATATCTCTGGTGGATAAAATTTGTAACGATGTCATTCGCCAGGGAGCTAAAGTCACCGACATTGCTCAACGAATTAGCACGCTGAAGTGGAAATGGGCCGGCCATGTCTGCAGACGGACAGATGGTCGATGGAGCAGACAAGTGTTCGAGTGGAGGCCACGCTTAGGCAAACGTAGTGGCGATTTGAAGAAGGTGGCTGGATGAGGGCTGCCCAAGGTCTGCGCCAAGGTTGGGTTCAGCAGTGGATGGCGATATGCTGATGATGATGTAGTAAAATAAGTTTTTGGATATCATAGAAAATTACGAAAATATAAACGTTAAGAGACGATTAGACACAGAGATCAGATGTGTAACGTGACCTCATATTACACGACTTCCATAGTAAGTTTGTAGTTTATTAGCGATTTTTTTGCCATTTCTTATTGTATTTTATATCAGTCGAGTATCATATTTTTCTCAAGTAAGTTTTTTGTTTCTATGCATATTCCCCTATAGAGTTATACTTACTATACTGCAGCGATGTCCGTTATGTATGTAAAAGTTTGATACGGTGTGCTTAAAATATGACGTCAACGGTCTCCTCAGCAGTTGTGTACCATGTTGTACATCAAATGGTACGCTGACATGATGACACTTCACATCACCACGGTGAAATAAATGCTCTAATTTTGGGGCATAACATTTTTTTTATAAATAAATTTACTGAAATGTTTTTAACAAACATTAGCTACATTTGTTGTTTTACGTTATAACAACATTCACTTTATTTAAGATCACTTTAATCTTAACTATTGATAAAAATATATCTTTTTAATTACCTACTTCTAATCTAAGCTATTACTACTGATAGTAAGTACCGTAATTTCAATGAATCACAGAGACGTGTGAACATTCTGTTTAATTGGCTGAAAGCGAGGAAAGCCGGGGCCGGTATATGTACGTGACTTAAGTATTAATGCTGGGTATAATTACTCTTAGTTTAGAAATGTTTATGTCTGTACCTCGCCCGTTAGTTAAGTTCGCAACTTAAATTCAAACGACGGAAATTATTTATCTGGGGTAAAAAAAACACCCTATGTGTAATGGAAAGTTTAATTATCAAGACACGAGTCAAAATCTAAGCGTGTTCAGATGCAAGCACTTACTGGTTAATCATCCTGCATCGCGTGTCCAGTTGGTGAACGACCCCAAGGATGACAAAAGAATGAAAATATTCTTGTAGTTTAGTTAATATGTTTGAGCAACATATATATTTTAGTCATTCCTTTTTCTTTTTCTAAATAAAATTTTATTTTTAGAATTTTAAAGAACAAAATCTGATTTAACGCGTAAATTTATCATAACAAGCGTTTACACATGCGACTGACCTCGCAATCATAGAAGAGGGACGGGACAGGAGAGGGAAGTGAGAGGGGAGGCAGTGGTGGCTGGTAAGTGGTGACCGCAAATTTCCTCCTGCTTCCGATGTGATTGCAGGATTCACGCTCAACTACACACACCTGCTGCGGTCTCACACTCGGCTAATGATCGATCATCATCATCATCATGATCACAATTGGGGTGATCACTACATGTAAAAACTATATAAATATTCTTTCGTCGTGCCAATATATCAATAACTTCAGTCAGTCCGATTGGCAGTTTGGTATGCGTGCGTGTGTATAATTTTTGCTTTGTTGGAATATTCGAAATGTGGTGGGTTCGAATTCCGGTGATATGTATTTTTTTAAACTGTCACAACTCCGAGCGAATCTCGGTTACCCAGGACTTATTTATGATTTTAAACTCACATGTCATTGACAATAAATTATTGTATTGTGACTGACTGTCGTCATTATAATTCAAATAAATTATGATAACACTCTACCTGCTTCAAAATTAGATTCCCTGATAGTACCAACAGTTGCGCTACAACAAGAATATTTTATGTTATGGAGATAATAGTAGTTATTTCCGTTAAATAACAAGATTACAATATATTATGTGGCTATTGAACTGACTCTACTTCTCATTAGAGTTAAGGTAGCCAATCAAGTTTTATGGCCACGCTCATCAGTCGCGAGACCACGACCCGAGAGATCGCGGAGCCACTGCTCAGTATGAATATATATGGAGCACTAAACTATTCCCGCGACCCGCGTCGCGCGACCAACGTGCGTGGCCAAAGTAGTCGCGGTCGCGGGTCGCGGATGGATCGAACGTCAGATCGGAAGGCTACCTTTACGCTTAAAAAATCGTCACTCAAAAGTTTGTTTTTCTTTGCAATTTAACTTTTCAGGCTTTCCGTGATAAGCCTTCAAACAAACAACGAAATGGCAAATATGAAAAGTAATTGACGTTGTGGTATAAACTGTATACGAGCTGAAGTGGTGCTCGACAGATGACGACCCCAAACTGAACTGCACTAAAAAACTTACACGTATCATTCCGACGTCTGTAATAACAACTACGACCTACTATTGGTTCACGACTGGCATAATAATAATATCTATGGCCGCTTTCACTGCACGTCAATCTGGTTCCGTGGTAAGTTCTCGAAGGACTTGTGTCACGGGTCCCGGGAAGTGTATTAAAACTTTTATACTATAGATATATTTAAGATTTTTTTGTTATTTCATACACATATTTAATACACATACGCGACCCAGGTACATAGGAAACTTTTTGTTCCTTTGGCGGAATTCGAACCCGCGACGTATAAGTATGTCTAATGCCCGGTGTCTGAGGTTTTCTGTCGTTGGTTTATCTATTCAAGAAGGTTTTTTCAATCGAAAGCCTTATTCATCCAATCAAAAGCACTATTGAATAGATGAAGTACCGACAAAAACGTTAGAAGCCGTTCATAAGTATGTAATAAAAAAACTCGAATTCATTTTCTAGAATGAAAACGAATTCGAGTCGAGCACCCTTCGTAGGGATCACCAAAACAAGCAACCTCATGCGGTTTCCGCCGAGAGGAGTACAAATTTTAAAATTCCCTCCCCGGTGGGCGCGAACACATGAAAATTTTTCAACTTTTCACATTCCCCGCTTCCCTGTTTCCTTTATTTGCCCACTTTAATCCCGACAGATGTTTGGACAAATATTTTTGTGCTCGTTTCATAGTACGAGAGCGCGTTGAAAATTTCGCTCGCGCCTGAATGTATTTCGTGGAAATTAATAAGATTTTTTTTATTTGAAACTATTAGTTTCTTTCATAGCACGACTGAGTTCGTTTTTATACAAATGGTTTAGTATACTTACTTTACCTGTTTCTAAGAAGTCAAATTAAGTTTCTGAACCGCAAAATAATATGAATTTATTGTAAGCACATAACTAAGGATTTCAATACCGCAATTTTGCATATTTCGTATATTTATGACTACTCGCGATGCAAATACATCGTGATTACGTTTTACAACCGGGATTTCGTCCCTAGCAAACACAACGCATCCTTAAAACCTTAATCATAAACTTCAAAGAAGTAATCCAAAAAACACACCTCTCGAGATCCTTTAATACGTTGTAAAAAATACGCGAATGTAACATAAGGGTGCGTACAGACGAACGCCTTGAGAATTAAAAAAAGTCCACAATGTCAAAAGTCTTCGTCAACAAAGTGAATGAAAAAAGAAATAAAACCTCCACATTCTTAATTTAACTTGAGTCCACATCTACTTGAAGGGCCAGGAGATTTCGATCTCCCCCGCGCCCCGCGTCGGTCAACACCGCGATGTTTGATACTGGAGCGGGAGTTCAGGTTACGTTGGTCGGAGATGGGGTGGCAAAAGTAAGAAAGTCCCCATTTCTTCGGGCAGTTATATATGATACTGCGGATCACCGGCATGGGGAAATGAGTGCGGTTTCATATTTTCTTTTCGACTACCTCGTAAGCCTTAATTACCGATGTTATTAAAAAATATATTAAAAAGCATTTTTTCTAATTAGCTTACATTTTGTTTTTCTTTTCGCCGGCAGTTATGTACTATAGCTGTATATGTCGTTACGTAGATTTGTATAAGGTGTTTTAGTACTAGTCTGCAGCTTATAAAAACATTTTTCACATAAGTTTTAAGCTGTAACTAACATTTGACGTCTATAAGTAGTAAGCTGTTAATGTTTTTTCGCTACTATAAATTCCTAATAGTGATTCTCATAAGAGTTTGCCAAATCTTTAGAGGCGACACTCATTTTAAAACTAGTTTCTACTTTTAATTCTATTCTGTGATATTTACCCATACACGAGTATTGTAAGGACCGAATGAGGAAGAAACACACGCCGCCGCCGCGCCGCCCAAAACAAATGGGGAAATAAAATTAAAATGATTTAATAACCAAAAAAATAATCTCTTTTTCTCAACTGTCATAATGAAATTTCGGCTCTCCCCTCACACACACACACATACTACTCATTATAAGGGTAACTAATCACTGAGATATAAAAAAAGAGAATTTTTTTATTCATTAACCACCCTCTCCTTGGGATCCTTACCCGAACAACAGGGAAAGGTGTGGAGTAGCAAAATTGAGACATCTCCTGTTGATGATAGACGTTTTTTTATAATCGTGTAATGAATATTACTTAGTAATTATGCCCACTGTCTCCATTTATACATATATATTGTTTAGACTTATGTGATTGCTATAAAATTACAGAACTCACAGAACCTATTTTACTATAATATTGTCAGTATTAAGCGCACTAGACGCCTCATGCCTACCATGAGTGCGACGGACACTGTGAACAGCATTTGTTGTATGTATTTACATTTTACTTTGTTATTAAACTAACGTTTTGTTCTAAGTTAATGAGTAAAGTAATAATATCTAAATTGAGCATTTGATGATAGATGCGCCGGTGTACGGATAAACCTTCTAGGTTTTTGTGACACCGAGTTTGTATTGTACCTTGCTTTTAAAATTTGTTAAAATAAAATTAATAAATAAAAAAAATACATACTCATATTCGTCGGTTGGTTTGCTGAGTATATAAATAAAGGTTTTTTGCGGTTTTGTAAGTATAATAATAAAAATTTTAGTATAAATCAAGAAAACCTTCTAATAAACCTATTCGCCACAAAATATGTCTTGAAATGCTTTGTTTTATTAGAATACTAATTGTTGCCAGTGACTTCGTACGCGCAAAAAGAAATCCCACGGGAACCGTACATTTTGCTGCAATAAGAGGTACACATAGGTTGTGTTAATTTAGAGCCTAAGCTACCACCATACCTATCATCAACTACTATACATCCATCCATCGACCCACTTCCCATCCTCAAACTTTACGTTTTTAATAGTAGAATTGTATTAGTAGTACGATTATCTCTTTTTTTTTATTATTATCTCTGACTTTATAAAGTTTTTCTTTGAATTAAGACTAATTATTATATATAATAATTATATATAAACTATTTATATATATTGACAAAGAAAACTAAGACTAGTTTTCTTTGTCAATACAATATTAAAATAAACGTAATCACTCCATAGCATCCCCAGTTCCACATCCACGCGGCGCACGGCAGCTCGGCGCGGCGCGCGGCGGCATGAATTAGCATATTCGCTAAGTGCAATAGCTTGTCCGTACGCACTCTCACGTGTTTACCCTACTTCTCGCTTCATTTAGGCACTGACAATTCATTTGTATGCCATTGTATGTCAACGAGCAAGATTTGTTTACATTTACATTCTACATGAATAATAAAAAAATGCGAACACTCCATGAAAACGAGAAATGTATCCAAAATTTAAAATTAAATAATCTCAATAGTAGCACAGTCGCAATCAATAAAACGACATTAAAGGGAGCGATAAATTATGGTAGTAATAGCTGAGAGTCGTTAAAACCGATAGTAAAATGTTCTAATTGTACCATGATAGAACTGAAATGTTTGTTGCAATACCTGGTTTGTGATTTATAATGAGCCGTTTTAAAGGTAACATATTTATATATTGCAATTATATACACTCTATTCATTCGCTTTTACAAATTAAGCTACCGTCACACAGTCCAGCTACTTAAACAAAAAATGTATTCGTATTTCCCGTAGCCATCTCTTTATCTTTCTCTGTTTCGGTGTGATTTAGTGAAGTCGTTTTACAAACTATTGTATTTTGGAACGAAACAATTAAAAGTGCAATCATACCGAAGGGTTAAGGAGATTGGACGCATGAGCGAAGATGCTGCATCTGTAGTGCACCCGTATAGTATTATTTAGTGTAAATTAACAACTATAATTACAATGTTACATGTAAAAATCACAATCACAATTAACAATCAACAATCTGTTACACAATCCTACTAATATTATAAATGTGAAGGTTTGTGAGGATGGTCGGATGGATGGATGGATGTTTGTTACTCTTCCACGCAAAAACTGCTGAACGGATTTCGATGAAATTTGGGAAGGTAGTCGTTTAGGCTCTGGATTAAAACATAGGCTACTTTTTATCCCTAAAAAGTAGGTAAAGTGTTCCTTTGGCATACTGTATTTACGCGGGTAGAGCCGTGGGCAGGCTGGCAGGCTAGTCTTCTTATATGTGTCGGATAGCTTATACGAATGTTTCGTCACTGCTTACTTTATATCGAGCGATAGAGACAAAACATGCAAATAAGGTATCTGACACGTATCAGTAGATTATGCAACAGGCCCTAATACCAGCAATATCGGTGTTAAATTATTAAATGTTTATAATAATAATGTTTACTTAACAACGTATGTTCACAAAGTCAAACTGACAATAATAATAATAATAGATAATGTCCATTACATAGAACGATAAACTTTATTGTTTTATAGCATAGTTCATAGCCAGCGCTATTACAATCACTTGAGATGCTCGGGAATACATTAAAAATCTCTAATATCTGGAGTCAGAGCGCAGTCAACAAAAGGCAAAGCACTGCCTAATTTCAATATCCCTTCGGAAACTCCTCCAGGAATAAATTACTCCGTCTTCAATATTTCAGCGGGGCAAGAGGCCTGAATATTCAAAACTAGACACGTAAAGGCACGCGCAGGCCATTTTTCGCGCCTATCATCTCGGTAACAAAACGCACTCGTAATTACCCCCCGCCCCGCCCGCCTACCGCGCCGCCCGCCCGCCCTCACCCCCGCCCGCCCAGGCCCGCCCAGTGACAATTATTGATCAAAAATTCTCTCTCTTCTTTCGCAAAAGAAAACTTGGACGGGTTATGTGTCAACCGGTGTAGCTTGATCGTTGTAATTAGATAATTTAAATATAATATGTTTGTTATTTTTCCTACAGTTTATATTTAATTAAATATTTATATGTAATACTATACAAAGCATAATGTTGTTCTTTAAATATTGTATTATGGTCCTTAATTTTTTGCTTTACTCTAGTTTCATAATAGGTGCATAAATTTTCAAAATGTAATACGGTGAAAGCAAAATATTTTTATTTATTTACTACTTATTGATTTCTTATGTTTATGCGAATATTGTTCATTGTTTTAAACACTTACATGCCGTGGTCACGGCTGCTGGAAGGTAGCCGAAACTTCGAGAAAAAGAAAATTGCACCGCGACACAATCCGTAAGTGTTTAAAACAATTATTTACTACTTTTCTTAAAATGTTACTTGTTTGTAAAGTTGAAATATTAAAAATACTAACTTTAAAAAAGCTTTATCACTTTGTAATGAAGTTTGAGTTTGCAACAAAATAAAGAAGTTTTGTTAAGTATACTCTAAAATACTCAAAGTAATAAAGTTTAAAAACTTATAAACCGAGTACGGAGTTATGCCTATGTTACCCGGGCTATTATTACGAATCTATTGACACCTTATTCATTAAAATTGGCTCAGTAGTTTAGGCGCTACGATGGAACAAACATACATACGTAGATTGCCAAAATCATTACCCTTCCTATTGGCTTCGCCGTAGGCGGATAAAAACAGCAATATTTTCATCTCTTTGTAAACAAAATAAACTTCTTAATTACAGCTTACGAGTATCATGACTATTCCATCGCAGTATACGCGGTCGCCTCGGCATATTAATTGCACGCGGCGCTACCGCGGGGGGGCGGGCGGCGCGAGGTCAACCGTCGCCCGCCATTGTTTTGTGCGTGCGACGCTACCGCCGCCGTAACATACGAAAACCCTTCGGCACATCATCATCATCACCATCGTCATAAGTTAAGCAAGACGCATTATGTCATGCTTATTTACTTACAGTTATAATTTCCTAACGATAACTCATAAAAATAGGGCTAAAAAGAATCTCATTTACTTTGACCCTTGTGAATTCTGAAACTATTTTCTTATCGTAAATAGCTTGAAGAGAAACCAAACAACATCCCCATGAATTTTACTCCCATAACTGCCAAATACATAGTAAATACAACATACGAAAAGTCCTCGGGACTATATACAATGATTACTAAAAATAAAAAAATAAAATATCCTATCCACAATATTTTAGTTGTAGAAAGTACTTAATCACATAATATAATACATTTATATAAAAAATAGTTAAATCAAAGTAATTAATCATATAATTAATCTTTATTTCAGAAATTAATTAAATATTTTCTTAATAATTGTATACAATAAAAACACAATATTAACTATGTAATAAAAAACAATAAAGTCACGATAAAATAACACTTATTTGTGTACAACAATTCAGATTCCTTGAAACAAATTATTATTTCTTATATAAAAATATTTTCAACTTTATTACGCTCATCACTTACGTATAGAGCTGTGCTGTGAATAAAGTGAGACTACTCTCTAACCGTATACAGTTATAGCACATTAAAGAAAGAGGAACAGATAAACAGCTACATAGTTAGCTTTTGATTTGATTGCATTACTACAAGCCAGGGTTGATATGATTTAAATTGCTGAATTTAAATCAGTGATTTAAATCGTGATTTTAATCACGTGATTTGAAAAAAATTAATCATTTAAATCAAATCATTAATTTTTTTAAATATATATAGAAGTATGATTTGATTTAAATTAATGATTTAAATCAAATGACACTGCAACTAAATCGGCCATTAATTGTCGAATTGTTGAAAGAACTGAATGTGAATTCTAAAAAAGTAAAAACTTTAAATGAATAGTACTTACTATAAGTTTTATTTTCCTTTTTAGGCTATTATGTTTTTTACTTTCCTTGTAATATTTTCAACGCTACTGTTTTTTTAATTGTTGATTTTAGTAGAACTTGTTCAATTATCTTAATTGTATTAATAAAAAAATTAAACCAAAATACGTTCTTATCATTTTATTAATAAAATGACTAATAAATTAATTAAATAAGACGATAAAGTGAAAAAAAAAACAAAAAAAAATTGATTTAAAGTAAAAAAAATGATTTAAATCAAATTAATCTGATTATTTTGATATATTTTTTTAAATCATGATTTTTATCAACTGCTACAAGCACGCGGTGTGTCCACGATGGTGTGGGAAAATTGTAGGCCGTTGACGTCAAAACTCTCAAATTTGGATCGATTGGGATCGTTCTGTGAAAGCTGTTCCTCTAAACGTAAGTATATATCTTCTACTCTGTGGTTAAAGCGTACTGTCTAGACTCTATGATGATGATGCCCACAACTTCGTACTCGCCTAGAGAAATCCCGCGAAAACCGTACATTGTGCTGCGATAAAAAGTATAATTTGTGTTAATCCAGAGCCTAAACTACTACCATACTAAATTTCATCAAAATCCATTCTGTAATTATTGCGTGAAGGAGTAACGCATATCCATTCATTCAAGCATCCGATACATACACGACGACCTCTGTGGCCCAGTGGTTCAGCGCGTTAGTGCTCAAGCCGGGGATCGCGGGTTCGAATCCCGCCGAAGGAACAAAAAGATTTTCTGTGTTCTGGGTCATGGATGTGTATTAAATATGTGTATAATATAATAAAAAATCTTAAATATATATATAGTATAAAAGTATTAAATATACTTCCCGTTTTTTGGCACCTGGTACACAAGTTCTTCGGATAGGTACTTAGCACGGGGCCAGATTGACGTGGTATGAAGCATCCATAGATATTTATTTATTTATACAAACTTTCGAGTTTATGATATTTGTAAGCATTTAGTTAGGATATTGTCAAGTGTATATTACTTCTACTTACTACATTTTTAGTCATAGTATTAGTTTATGTTACCTATGAGAACTATATTGTCCGGAGTCCGTAAGGCCGAGAAAAATTCAGAGCACTGAAAATAGAACTCCGCGCAAGTAAAGTAGAGCTGAAAATCGAACACACAAGTGTCGAGCCAACGTCAACGTCATATTATATGACACTTCGATTTTCAACTCTATTTTATCAGCGCCGAGTTCTATTTTCAGTGCTCAGATTTTTTCCGGATCCGCTGGATTCCGGATCATATAGTCCCAGCCTAAGATAAATTATATTATGTGAAATTATAACTAGCTCCAAAAGACACAGCAAAGAAGTAGTGTACACAATTTTCCATAATTCCATAATTCCATAAGAAAAAAAAAACAGAAAAAAACAATAAACATATTTGGTATTTTCTAAGAAAATTTAAAGAAAGTAAAACAATTTAAATAGTAATAGTGGTTTGTAGTAGTAACTACACTTTGCTGAACGTCGGTCAAGTAGTTAATAACTGAGATTATACGTACAGGAGCGTTTCATATAATTTTTAATTGCATAATACGCATAATGCCATACTTGAGTCGATTTATGTAAGTATCGACTTAAAAAAAATAAGTAAAATTTCGGAAAATACAAAATGATATTTTTTAAATGCAGTATTGCTTATTTCTCTTATACTGAAGGTCGCCCTGTGGTAAAAATCATCCATAATCATTTATAATAATTATTAAGTGTCAACTTTATAATGGTTCTTTTGCCTCTTAGATTGAAAAAAAATGTAAATGTTGTGATGGCAAACAAAGGTTAACGTGTAGCAAAACTGTATCTAACTGTGTGTAAATCATCTGAGGTAGTGTGTTGTTATTATTCTATGTATTTCTAAGCATTATTTATAAAGAATATTAGCTTTCTACTCGCCTTTCTCCACATAACCTTTTATCGTGCCAAATATCATACTCCTCCGTTCGCATAATTCTCTTGAAACTGTACTGAAAGTTTTTGCTTCAATCATATATTGTGATTATATGATTTAAAAACTAATAATCAAACCTTAATAGAAACCATCGACATATTCTCCATTCTTAGAGTGATAAATACTTATTACTAATGAAATATTTTAGAATCATTCTTCCTGACAAAAATATTTTAATTGAATACTGACACGTTACAACCATATTTTATTTATTAACTTCAACAAACATCTACATTTACATATATTACCTAAGTCAGACACCAAAACAAAGAGATAGTATGATAAAATCAGAAAATAAAGCTCTACATAGAGCCTGAATATTCAGCGAGCCTGGACAGTCACAATTATAGAGCGGGTATCCATAATGCATCGCATCCGAAATGCAGAATAAATCACATCCGAGCCGATAGTCGCTTTCTTCGATTTTCCTGTCCGTTATTGTGTTTGTGAGCGCATATGCAGACACACAAACACAGCACCTCTCGCTCACGCATGCCCCACTCTACATATGTAGAGCGAGACGCAGATCCAGTGTTAATTTACGTACTGGCAATTATAATTTTCGTATTCCGTTTCGTCCCTTTCTTTCGGCGGCATTTTTTCTTCCATCTCGTTTCACGGGGTGGGGGTTAAGATAAAGGCGGCGAAGACGCGCAAGATATGTAGAATTTTTTAATAAAACCGCGCTTCTGTGTGCGGCTAAGTGATATGGCTTGTTCTTTTTAATTTCGTTCTGCGACTGCCGCGATCGTTTATCATGTGTTTTTGTTTTCGTTTGGATTTCGCATGGGATATGAATATTGATTGTTACGACTAATGAAAGCCTGATTGGTGTTGGATATGTATTAAACCCGACAGCCGCTACTGCGTGGGGTGGGCTTGTTTGTTTTTCTCGGAAAATGTTTTTCTATTTTTTCGGCCATCATAATTTGTTGTTTACGCGCGATGTTTTTATGTTCGCTTAATTTTACAATGTACATCTTTTAACAACAATTTTTGACTACTTTTACTTTATAATATATCTATATACGCTTCACACCACGTCAATCTGTCCCCGTGCTAAGTATCCAAAGAACATATGTTACAGGTGCCAGAATACGGGAAGTATATTTAATACTTTTATACCATACATATATTTAAGATTTTTATTATAATATACACATATTTAATACACATCCATGACCCAGGAACACAGAAAACTTATTGTTCCCTCGGCGGAATTTGAACTCGCGACGTACGGCTTGAGCGCCAACGCGCTAACCACTGAGCCTGACCACAGGCTGTCAATTCTTTAGTTCCACCGTTCTTTAGTTTTGTTGTTGCTAGTTGCTTACTAAACAGAGATATAAGTAAAATCTACAATGGAACATGTTTTTTTAAGAATTTTCTTACACACATCTCTATCTAAAATAATTACAATCGTCTGCATCACTGTTAATCTCTCATATTTGAATCCAAGTTCAAAGCGACGTCTGGCTAAGCTGTTATACATTACGCTGTGTCTGAAGCTCGTCTCAAGCTGTTTATACAGTACAAAGACTATAGCACATTAATATTTTCAATAAATGTAATATTTTGTCAGCGCCGAAAAACTCTACATTTTCGTAGAAGTCATATGTGCTACGTGGCGTAGCGCGCTACGTCACGTAGTCATATGTGAAAGATATCAACGAGCTCACACATGTACGGTTCGCAGTTAAATCTCTGCATGTATTTAGTTTACAAGGAACTCTTTTATAGTTTCGCTCTATACGGCTGTCCGTCTGAGCGTTCGTCCTCCTTTGCGTCTTCGGTAATTATGAATATTAAAATACGAAATTGTATGCAGTACTAAATTGCATATTCTAGACTTTATTTTTGGTATAATAAAATGATCACATGGTTATTGTATTTTAGGGGTGCCTCCCTAGACATATTGTGAAGTGGGGATGAACATTATTTTTAATAATTCTACCCCATCGTGTGGGGTATCGCTGAATAGGTCTTTTAAATAAACGTAAGGTTTAATACATGCCTATGAACCATTTTTGAGTAATCGACGTCTAAAGTGGCTTACAAATATGGGCAAACTACAGATGGATCAAGCCTCCAGCATCATGCCATTTGGACGATAGGCAGTATGGTGAATGGCTACAGTAACGCGACGCCACGTCATGCGGCCTCGTGAGAAAAATTCAAATCGCATTTAATTTCAAACCTAGGATGGAAGCTACTCGACCAATCCTACTAATATGATGAATGTGAAAGTTTGTGAGGATGGATGGATGTTTGTTTCTCCTTCACGCAAAAACCACTGAACGGATTTCGATGAAATTTGGTATGGCAGTAGTTTTTAGGCTCTGGATTAAAATATAGGCTACATTTATCTCGAAAAAGTACAGTATTCCCGTGGGATGCCCGGTACTATATTTACGCGGGTGGAGCCGCGGGAAATAGCTAGTTTAAAACAAACAAAACTAACTCTAAACATTTAGGCTACTTACTCACGTCGTACAGAAAATCTAGTAATACATTCTCCTTCCCGTGGACGTCATATGTGCGGCGTCCCGTAGCGCTACGGCGCGGCGCGCGGCGGTGACGTCACGCGGCCGTGGTCACACGTGAAAGATCTCAACGGGCTCACATACGAGCGGTACGCGACAAGATCTCGCATCACACACTGTATGGCTATGGCGAAGGCTGGTTCCCCTTTGTAAGGAAGCCCTAGCCTGCTTAACAGGCAGGGATGAGGGTCTTCAAAAGGTAATCGGTAAGTGAAGCCCATAGAAATGGAGTTATGGGAACCCCACGACACTGCTGTATGATATTACTAGCTTTTGCCCGCGCCTCCGCCCGCGTAAATACAGTATCCCACAGGAACCCTGTACTTTTTCAGGAAAAAAGTAGCCTATGTACTAATCCAAAGCGCATAGCAATTTTCATGTGTTAATCTAGAGCTCAAACTACTACCATACCTTTCATCAAAATCCGTTTAGTAGTTTTTGCGTGAAAGAGTAACAAACATCCATCCATACATCCATCTATCCTTACAAACTTTCACAATTCACATTTACAATAGTAGTAGGATTTTATGTTAAATATCTGTATTCCTAGTTTGCATTCAAAAATAATAACCCTTTGTACAACTCATAACTAATAAAACTACTAACTAAAATAGACTATCTATTAGCTTTTTCCCGCGGCTCCGCCCGCGTAAATATAGTATCGGGTATCCCACGGGAATACTGAACTTTTTCGGGATGAAAGGTCGTATATGTTTTAATCCAAATGCTAAACTACTACTATACCAAATTTCATCGAAATCCATTCAGTAGTTTTTGCGTGAAAGAGTAACAAACCTCCATCCATCCATACATCCATCCATCCTCACAAACTTTCACAGTAGTAGGATGTGCGTTGTGAAGACAGTGAAATGTCAAATTAATCAAACCAATGACGAATAAGCCAAGGCCACATTAACCAATGTGTACGCGTGATATTTACTGTATTCTTAACACGAATAGACTATAAGAATATTTTTTCATAGCGATTAGTGTGGTAGTTTTGCCAAAGCAGATATTTTGAAGGAATTAAAGACTTTAATTGCCCTAATAATTACATAAAAACAATGTTACATATTTTATTAAGCACTAGATGTTTTCCGCGACTTCTTGCGCGCAAAAGGAAAGGTCACAGGAACCACGGGAATAATGTAATTCCGGGATAAAAAGTAGGATAAATCCTTTCCCGTGGTCTGATAAATATCTGTGTTAAATGTCATCAAAATGGGTCCCGTAGTTTCGAAATCTATTCACACCGATTTCGGTGACGGTGGCCGGTTTCATTCAAACCAGGCCAGTTACGCAGGAGTAATTTTATAGTGCCCAAGTGTGTGCGCAGTACACAAGAGTACTCTCTCTTCCTTTACTCTCGTAACCCAGTGGGACGGATAACCAACACGACTGGCGAGAGATCAGGCGCTGGTCTGACTTTTCACATGCCCACCCGACGCATGGATCATCTTTCTTGTCAGACATTCAGGTGATTAGCCTGCATTGTCCTAACCAAACATGGAAACAACATTTTTTTGTTTCAATGCAGGAAGCGAACCCACGACCTCCGAGTCTAGAGCAAAGCTCTAACCACTTGACCACGGAGGCTGTTCCCTGTTTATAATATTAGTATAGATTACGATTTTTTTCTATTATGATTCATCAAAATCATACTTTCCTACTACTATTTTAAGTGTGAAAGTTAGTGAGGATGAATGGATGGATAGATAGATAGATGTATAGATAGATGTATGGATGGATGGATGTTTGTTGCTCTTTCACATAAAACTACTGAACGGATTTTGATGAAAGGTATGGTAGTAGTTTGAGCTCTAGATTAACACATCGGTTACTTAAATCTATCTATCGGCTATCCCGAAAAAGTACAGTGTTCGTGTGGGATACTGTAATAACGCGGGCGTAGCCGCGGGCAAAAGCGAGTAGACAATATATTTAATCCATTTCCATGACACGGCCATAATCTCAATGTTCCACTGAACCTGCTGCGTTTTGTCCCACCCGCCACGTATGGCCACTTTTTACGTACGCACTACGCTCACAATGAGAGGCCAATGTCCACCGTGATCCATTGATTCGGCTTTCTTTAAGAAATCACGTCCTACGCCGGAAGACGATTCGACGCGCATCACGCAGAATAACTCCGAAACCACCCGCTATGGTAAAACACACCTTAACATAACACAATAGAGTTCAAAACGAAATACGTCAAAAAATAAACTCTGCTTTCCATGACAGTTTATTTTGAACTCTTTGTTGTGATCATAAGGTTGAGAGTGTGTTTATGTGTGTGAGTGTGTCTTTCTGTTTTTCACGCCCGAGTGATGGGGGTGTAAACGCCAAGTCACTGACAGATGACGTTCCGCCCTGATAGATGTGATTGCTTGTTTTTTTCTACCATCAAAATGTAATACACTCAAAAGCCTTAAGCTTCAACTTCTTATCTCAAATTCCAAGATTTTCTTCGTACCGAGACAATGGAGAGAAAAGGGAAAAAGAACGTTCACAAATTAATTATTATACGCATAAAAAATGCCGTTTTCTTAAAGACAAAGTAGCATCGTTCTTTTTATAAAATAAAATGTAAATAAGTTTTAAACAACAACATACCTTTTCCCTAAAAGTTATACCATAGCTACAGATCTTCATATTCCATTCCATCTTCTTATCGAGAACATTATCAACAGTAGAACCTTAAAAAAACACTTTACTGTTAAATTTCATACACCCAAACAGCGGAACATAAAAAAATATACTGTCAAACCGTTCCCGCCAAATCTCGTGGGTGATTCCATTTTTAAAGTGCAAAGTGCCAGTAACCTCGGGAGTTCTTTTTAATTTCAATAGTGGGGTCGGGCTCAAGGTCGCGGGGGTGAGAGGGGAGGGGGGACAGTTTACGATCAGCTGATACCCGCGAACTTCGCTAAAATATCTTTAACTTTTTAAGAATTTGAGAGTTTTTTTTTCTATTTTCGGCCAGTATTCTTAAAGCTGTTATGTCGAGATGTTCGTTCAAATATTGAACGAACATCTCGACATTAGAATCATTGTGTTGTACATTCGACTTTTTTGTTCGTTTAGCAAAATATATTTGAGAACAAAAATGAAATTATAAGTTTTATTACATAGAAGAGATGTGTTGCGATTTAGTATAATTTATCTTTTTTAATAGTTTAGATATTTATTTATGGATTTTATATATGGGACATCTATAATTTTTCCGTGACTTTGTTTGCTGTAAAATATCCGAAAATAGCAATTTCAATCTTAAAATAACCCGCGACACAATCTAACAAAAAGTTTATATCTTACAAAAAAAACGAAATCAAATAAAAACCCATTTATTTTTACAGTGAAATGTATCCAATTGTATGCATTTAATTTCTCTTACTTCTCTCATCAATCATAGGATCTCGAGTGGGCAGCGGGCGGTCATCCCCCGCCCTATTTTTATCCCAAGCCAAGGGCGCGTAGGGCAGGTCTGGCTATTGACATTGTGCCGATGTCCGGAAACTTTTTAATGGCCAGGTCAACGAACTGGTCAGCTGACTCGTATTACTTTATATTTATATTTTTTTGCGAAGTTAAACGGAAATGAAATTGTTTGGCGGTGTATTTTTGTGTTCTGTGGCTTTTTGTTATTCACTTTAATACTGCTTTATTAGGTAATAATATCGTTAGAGTGAGACTTTTGATAACAGATCTACAGCCGATTTAATGTATTAACTAGTTAGATCTATAATGGAAAAATATTTTATCAATTTTTACATAAAAGAAAATAAAACAAAACGCTGCCTTTGCAAGCACACCCATCACAGACGGCGTAGATACTATAATATTTTATTTTAAGATAAAATATCGTTTGCTATGCAGTTCGTATGAACTATCACAGACGACTGAGATAGTATATATACCGACTGCGCGAAGCAAAGGAGTGGTAATGTATTCATCAGCCTATGTAAGTATGTACATTTGTACCATTGCGGCACTAATTTGATAAATGATACGTCGTTTGATTCATCATGACGGCGCGAATGTCATAGAAAGCATAAAAATTAGGAAAAATCAAAATGGCCGATTTCGGACACCATATTGTGAAAATTAAAAAATTAAATCGACGAACTATGTCATGTGTCATCTTAAGATGCCTGGATATATTTCGTATTAAAGTACGTAATATGATAATTTAAAACAATTAAAAAACTCGCATGCGTAAAAACTGAAAAGAAAAAAAAGTTCAGTAATCGATACTATTATTTTCTTCTTTTCAGTTTTTACGCATGCGAGTTTTTTAATTGTTTTAAATTATCATATTACGTACTTTAATACGAAATATATCCAGGCATCTTAAGATAAAATATAATAGTCTATGACGCCCTTATGAGTGTTAACATAGTATATGTTTAGCTTTGTTGTTTTTTACCCGACAATGGCGAAGCTAAATGGAGGGTAATTTTGGCAGTCTATGTATGTAAGTATGTTTGTTCCATCGTAGCGTCTAATCTACTAGACCGATTTTAATAAATGAGATGTCAATAGATTTATAATGATGCCGCGGGTAACATAGGCTATATAATTTTATTCAAAATTTTATATTTCGAAAATGAGACCTCAGATTCTAACATCTAAAAAATTTAAACCGAGATATTCATCACGTGTTTGGTATCAAAAGAAAGATATTGACAAGCACACCACAAATATGTATATATATTATATTAAATCATATTGTTTAAGTCATTATGTACGTTTAAAATGCGGTCGTACAATTTTCGAACATTACGTAATATAAGGCTATAAATATACATATCATTTATTATATACATAAATAACAGAATAAAATTTTAATAACCCCTGAATTGTCAAGCAGTAAACGAGCTGGTGATGATGAATTATAGCTATGTGCACTCTCGATCATGTCAGCTTTCAAACAAAAAAACTAGATTAAAATCGATTAATCGGTTCATCCGTTTGTAAATAGAAATTGCAGGTGAAATGAATAATTAGCACCTTTATTACCTATTCGTTCGATAGATGTCACTATACGGCCAAGGGTCTTACATTTTTCTGAATCGAAGTATCGTTGTGTAATAAGGGAAATTTTGGTGTTGAATTATTGAGATCTCTATCTCAATTGCGTTTCTTGATAATCATTTAATCTAGAAAAAAAAATGGCTCACTCCGCGCTCAATATCCGTAATGTAGATATTTTTAATTTCAAGTGTTTTGATTACTTATTAATATTATTCCAAAAATATGTACACTTGGGAATCGGAAAAATACGAAATAAAAAAATATGTTTAAAAAAACTATAATCCGACTACGTAAAAAAGGGGTTTAAAAAGGACGAAACAAGAAAATAATTCAGATAGAAGTCCAGAAATACATAGGTACAAATTGGTCAAGGTAGAGCCGTGGTCGCACCTACTTTTATGAGGTTCGGTCCAGTCGATCAAATCGCAGCCGTCTGCATCTTGGAATATGCATGTGTAGATGCGACGCATCTCGGTGTGAACTGACGCTGAACTGATGCCATTAGTGGGTGCGACCACGGCTCTAGCTTGACCAATTTGTACCTATGCATTTCTGGATTTTTATCTAAATTATTTTCTTGTTTCGTCCATTTTAGACCCCTTTTATTCTTATTAATATTATAATATTACTCCGAGACATTTTTTATTATACCTACCGACCGGGTTATAATTTATCTATAACAAACTAGTAGTGGACATTGTGATGATGATGATGACCCGTCACTCAGGCCAGATCGTCCGATACGATACAACTTAATACCAATATAATTATAATCGCCCGCCGCTGCCATACCGTGAAATCAGACGAATCACTATGTTCCTAATATCATTTTATAATTAGTAATTACGTAATGTGATAGATTTTTATGTAATTTAATTGAACTGTAGAAAGCAATTCCCTTTCAATATTATTATGTATTTAAAATCGAAAGTTTTATTTTAAAAAATTAATACGTAAATTTAGAATTATATAATCAATGTTCTTACAATGTTTAATTTAATTTTCATATAATCGAATGACAGAACTTGGAACTTTCAAACAGTTTTCTATAGCTCTGTATTATTTTCATACCTATTGTAAAAATTAAAAACTTTAAGAACTGAATATTATGTTATTTTGTTTTATACTTAACGAAGAATACTCTGCTTAGCGTTATACCAGGATGTTTAGCTTCTTTTGCCTATCAACTTTTATGGAATTACCTAGTTTATAGGATCACCTAATTATAGTCAGGTGAGCATAACAAGTTGCGGTGAATAACGCGTCGCCGCGGGGACTGCTGGTCGGCTATTACGGCGCAGCTCATGTGCACGTAATATCGGGGTTGAGCAGGACAATAAATATTGCCAAGTTACATGCTAGATAACTAGGCTGACGAAATGGAAAAAGAAAGTATTTTTGTAATCTGGTAAGTTACATGTAATTTTTTTTTTTGTTTTACGTAATGCGCCAATTTTCGAAATTGTTCTAAAATTGGCTATATTACAGTTATATTGAAAAATTGTATTGTTTACATATCTTTGTTTATATTTGGTTTGTGTAGGCGTATAATATATAACTAGACTGTGAATAAATATCTCATTTAAGACGTAAAGTAAATATATTTTTCTATCAAATATTATTTAACCTATTACAATCATAAACTGGGCACAACACTGATGTACATATTTCAAACACACCCACAACATACCAACTCAATAAAAACCCCGAAATGTTTGAGTGACACGACCGCCGAACAAACGATATTCGATAACTCGACATCGATAGAGTCGATAAGTCGACAAAGCGGCCGACCCATCTCTATCGACAGAGCGTGTGCTACGTGTGAATGTTATCGTCTATCGACCATTACTGGCGCGTACAAAATATCATGAGAAACGAAGTCGGATCTAATCTATATTGTAACATGTACAACACTATCTGACATCGGTTTCGGCTGGCATCTTACCGACATGTGCCGCACATTTCTAGTATCTGTTAATTAGTTTGCAATCTATTTTATTTCAGGAATAACAGAATAGTTTTGCGTATTACCTATATCAATAAACGCAGCTTGCCGCCCCATAACCTTCTCCTTGACTGACCAGCACTTCAACAAAGTAAAAAGAGGCAAAACTCCTGCTCGACGTACGCGATGCTTCAAAATATTTAAACAAGTAGAAGTAACCGCATCGACTGCAGTCGTGGTTGAAATCCGTATTAACACGTGAGTAACAGCTCTTAAGCGATTTTGATCTTATGCCTGATAGAGCGGCAGCTTGTTCGATTGTACCTTCGGTTAGCAAAAACATTCAACCGCAGAGCAAATTCGCGGCACCAACCACAACCATATAGTTCCGTTGATGAGCAGCATAGGGCTGGGGACGGTTCTGTAACGCGATGCAGTCACAATAGATCCACTCGGGTCACAGTGGTCAGGAATCAATTGACCTGCCTTCGAAAATAAAAAAGCTTGCCCGTTGCTGCGGTCACTATATTGTAGAATCGACACATTGCGTACGCTACAGCTCTATCCTTCTTAAAATAGTAACTGAGGTTCCACTGATAAAACGTCAAATTGAATCAATACTATTGCTTGTAAGATTATCACATAACTACCTTTTTTATATTTAACCATGAACCGACTACGCCGGCAAAAGAACCATGATAAAGTTGAAACTTTCAAAAATTTAAATGAAATATTGTCGACTTTCTACTCTAGACGAACACTGATGATGATGACCAATGTAAATATTTATTAAGCCTAGTTCTTGTTATCCCCGCAATTCCGAGCGAGCAAAAGTTATCGAGTATTTTAGGTTGAGTCAATAGTTTTAAATTCTTTATAACGAACTGGACGATTGTTTAATCAAATCTATTATTAAATCAAATGGTTTTCAACGGCTACCGCGATAATATTTGTCTAGCTTTCATTTAGAATTCATCGTGGTTCCACGAAAAATATGCTTCGATAAGGTACCTATCAGTGGTGAGGGGTTCATTTAACTCCATTCCTATCGGCTTTGCTTACCTCTTACCTTTTGAATACCGTCATCCAAATCCCTACCTATTATACAGGCTAGGGCTTCCCTATGAAGGTGAACTAGCCTTCGCCACTGGTACCTATGGATATCCATTTTAGAGTACCTGATAAAGCAATATAGAATATTATTAGCGCTACTGTACACATTAGTATTTAAACGAAATTAATCACCCTAAGCATCCGTTCACACCGAGACGCGACGCGGCGCGCACATTTTAAGATAGCGCTTCAAAATTATACTTTATTTATCATACAAAACGATACACGTATCATCGCAAGACTTTAATCGCGCAGCGTGGCGTCGCAATGAATAGTGTATATTTTTGTGTAGTGAATAAAGTTCAATTTAGAATCGCTTTCTTAAAATGTGTGTGCCGGTGTGGCCTGACCCTAAAAGTTTGTAATCACATGACCACTTTTTATACAGTTTGTCTGTATAAAAAGTACGGTCCCCTAATACCTAAATATGCTGTATGCTTCCAAACCACACTAATACTTTGTAGCAAAAGCCAAATAAAGTCATAAAATATAAAAAACCAAATAACTCTTAGACTCAAATGGTCTAAGGGACAGATAAATATTAATATCGCGATCGGGTTGAACGCCCGTTCTCAAGAGCGGCGCGTGCGCAGCCTGTCCTATAGCTGTAGATCTATAGATACATCTGGATTAACTTGCAGTAACTGTAATTACATTATTATACAATAGTATTCGAGAATCATCAGCATCTATAGAGAAGCTAATCTATTGCTAAAAATATTGAACGCCAAAAAAAAAAACGAGATGATTAGGTACATAGATTTTCCGAACAAAGCGTAAGGTCAACGAAACCAGTTTAACGTTTACGACACTAATCGTCTTAATGTGATGTAACTACGGTAGGCGTGCATCAGAAAAAACATGTACTCCCAGTCATTACGCTAATGACCTCAATTTGAACCTTATCCCTTCGTAATAAAGGCGATATACCGTCTGCACATCACCACGCCTCGACACCCGTCATTGGCAGAAATAAAAACGGCAACCACGCGTAGTCGTCACGAGCCGACGGACGGAGAAATCACCAAGTGACAATGTGTCAAGTGGCCAGTACAACCTGACCCGCCCCGCTGCCCCCGCGCGCCCCCCACGCGGCCGGGCCGCCGAAACCCTTCACCGGACACGGGTCAATGTAAACTGGGCGCCGTGGCTTATGAAATGACAATTGAAGCTTGAATGAACAAACGCTCGGCCGCAAGATTTCATCGATCACGGCGAATCGCCTACCGTTATGAAAAAATCGATTCTTAATCGATTAACCGCGACACCAGTCCCACGGTGTCACACAGTGTCACAGTGACACCGGCTCTAATGTATACAACTGTACCCCAATTAATTACCTTCAAGTACCTACAACCTCGAGGAATGACATAGATATGCACTACTATTCAAAGAAATATAACAAGTCAATGAGGGTTCTTAAATTCCTGACATCTGACAGCTTTTTGACACGACAAGGGCCGTCGGAGTACCAAGCGCCGCCTGGTGACAGAAAAAGAATCGAAAACTCTTATTGACCATTTTTGACACCACTTATGCCACCAGATGACGCTTTGTGTGAGTTGGGTCTGCCCCGACGACAGAAAAAATATCGAAAACCCTCATTAGTAATGTGGAACATGTTTATATAATAAGATGATTCGTTCGCGCTAAAGGAAATCTCGATGGAACCGTAAATTTTGCCGCAATAAAAAGTAGACTATGTCCTTCCCCGTGGTCTACTCTATATCTGTGCCAAATTTCATTAAAATCGTTTCAGTAGTTTCGGAGCCTATACAATACAAACAAAAAAACAAACCTTTCCTCTTTGTTCTGTTTTAAATATTAACTGGAATTAATGAATAAATACACCTACAACTCAACCTACGTCCTAGTCCTACACCTACACCTACTCCTACATCCTACAACATTTCCAATATTTCTCACCGTTTAAACCTTCCCTGAACTTCCACAATTATTTCAAGACCAAAATTAGCCAAATCGGTCCAGCCGTTCTTAAGTTTTAGCGAGACATTGGAATTGCAAACCATTTTTACGTCTCTCGGGTACGGGATAAAAAGTATCCCATGTCGTCTCCTGGTTCTAAGCTACCTCCCCACCAATTTTTAGCCAAATTGGTTCAGCCATTCTTGAGTTATAAATAGTGTAATTAATTTTTATATATAGAGATTAGTATAGATTATTAAGACGTAAGAGAGCATTTTTGTTTTTGAAAGGCCTGCAACGCACTTATAACTCCTCTGGTATTGTGTGTGTCCATGTTCGCCGGTATAATCTGCACTTTGCGCTAGTGGCGAAGCGTGAGATTTGCAAAATGTTTTTTTTTTCCGAATGGGTCTATGATAGAGGTTTGGTTAAGACCTATGTAGCTTCATTGGGCTAAAACTAGCCGGGTGGCTAGTTGAGCGAAATGGTAAGCCGCGTAAGCTAATATCTATTTTACTACAGAACAACGATACGTTAGTTTCCATGCAATTAGAGCCTGGTATTATTTTATGAGTACAAAGATAACAATAATGGAAGGATCTGATGATGATGAGTTTTCAATCAGTGTCCAAATGGACCGTTAAATGGTTTTCGTCAATGTTGCCACACGCTAATTGCACGCTCTTGCGGAACATGTTTTTAGCTATTTCCCAAATAAGATAGATTTTACGCTAAACACAACTAAATCTCACGTAAAAAGTCCATTACAGATATTAAATTCGCTATTTTACTTATTATAACTTTCTAAAATATAGAGGCAAAAGATTTTGATATTGCCTAATAAAAAATATCTCACTTATTTTCCTCATAGGGCTTTCTAAATTCGAACTGAATTTCTGATTTCTTAAAGAAATTAACTTCAATCAATCTTACTTATATTTTTCGATTAATCAGAATGGATCTTATTGAACCTTTACTCATTAATATCACATTAATATAGCTTATACAACAAGGTAACACAAAGGCTGTAAATGATAAAGATATTGTGTGAATTGTCTATAATATAACGATATCTGATAAGTATTATACGAGGGCGGCACTGAAAATTTCGGGAATCAAGGAAGTGACACAACATTACTATTTAAAAATGTATTTATTGCTTTTCGAAGTATTCTCCGCGAAATTTGACACATTTTTCCATACGATGGAACCAATCATTGAAGCAACCATTCCATTCGGAAGTTGGGGTCTCCAAAATGGCCGTTTTGTAGGCGTCCACAGCTTCTTCAGGTGATGAAAATCTCTGACCACGCAATTTATTCTTTATTTTAGGGAAAGTATAGAAATCATTAGGGCTTAGGTCGGGGCTGTACGGCGGATGGTCTAATAATTCTATGATTTCTTGCTCTAAAAACTCTTTTGTTCTGTGCGCGGTGTGAGAACTCGCATTGTCGTGATGGAGGATGATGCGGCGGTTGCAGTTCTCTTTACGGAGTTCAGAAACGACTTGTGGCAAACAAATGTTAGCATACCATTCTGCATTAACCGTTCTTTGTCCCTCAAGAGGAATAGTCGCAACATGGCCGGTTTTGGAGACAAACGTGGCCACCATTTTTTTTGCAACACTCCGTGAACGAACAATTTTTGTTGGCTTTAACTCATTTTCGAACACCCAAACTCGTGACTGGTTTTTGTTTCGGGTTCGTACGCGTATATCCAAGATTCGTCACCTGATACGATGTTGTATACAGCATTTGAGGATCCTGCGTGGAATCTTTCGAGAGTTCTGACGCACCAAGTAACGCGAGCCGCTTTTTGCTCTTCACAGAGCAAATGCGGTATCCATCGGGAAAACAACTTTTTTACACCTAATTGTTCATGCAAGATTATTTATATTTGACTCATGCTAATGTCTAAAGTTGCCTGAATTTCGCGGTATGTCACATGTCGATCTTCCTCAATCAGCTTACGCACAACATCAACGTTTTCTTGGGTGACTGCAGTTTTTGGACGACCTTGACGGGGATCATCACTGAGCTTGACACGTCCACGTTGAAATTCAGAAAACCAGCGATAAATTGTGGTTTTGGATGGGGCTTCATTACCAAATACAGAAATCATCCGGTTAAGACCCTGTTTTTGTGTTAAACCACTTCGAAAGTCATAATAAATCATCGCTCTAGAATTTTCTCGAGTCAATTCCATTTTCTCAACGACTAAACAAGTTTGACAAGACCTTGTGACAAGACCGAGAATCTTTTTTTAAATAAATAAACGGTATTCGATTTTTAAAACCAAGGAGTTTTAAATTAAAAAGATTTTAATATGACAGGAACAGTGGAAATATTCCATTCCCGATACTTTTAGTGCAGCCTATGTATTAAGTAAGTAGGAAAAAAATCTGCCACCTGCGAGCTACTTTCGGAGTGCGCTGCCAAATCCGTTACAGTTACACGTATATATGTATAATGAAAATGTTTATCTTAAATAGTCTAATAATAAAGTATAGCTTAACGTACGCATTCTAAGTTTTGAAAAATAATCATAAATATAAGTAATGTTGTATTTTCAAAAGATATTTAGACGGATACAGTATTAATCCTTATCAAATTAAAGAAATAATAGCCTGTACACCATACAGTTCAAATTAGTATCATAGGAGTCATCGTAAAATTAAGAAGTACGCGCGAAAAAACAAATTCTCTCTCCCGTTTTCCGACGACGACGTCGACGGGACCCGCTTGATGTAGGTACCCCATCCGCGCACATATTATATCAGAGCTACGAATCGGCTACTTCCAACTACATGTAAAACCTAATTTCACGCGAGCGAAGCCGCGGGCAAAAGCTAGAAATATTATAAATGCGAAAGTATGTCTTTCTGTTACCTGTGCGGGCTTTAACCACTGAACCGATTTATATGAAATTTGGTATAGAGATACTTTAAGTCTCGGGAAAGTACATAGGATAGTTTATGACGTGACAAAATGTACGAATCCCGCGCTTTATCGGCATTTCGGTGCAAACCAATTTGCAGGTAACGTCTAGTTTCTTATATACTCGGTATTTTAAAGCGCGTCACTACATATACAGTCCCCTTACAAACAATGCACCAATTTAAAAACTTCCGTGAACATGATAATAGCCAGACAAAAAAAAATAAAAACAAAACTGAGCGAGGTATCAGTAATCATACACACATGGAAGACAAGCAATTATACAGTTATACAGGGTGGTGCCTGGCACGGCCCGACCGAATTTGCGCTAGAACTATACAGAATGTGTTTTTTGGTGCTCATTAAAAAGTTACCGCAGTTTTGTTTGAAAAAGTGAAAATAAATTTTGGCAACATGCACTTGGTTATGTGAAGCGTAAGTGAAGTGGTAGAAATGTTGCTAAGGGTTATACTGGCCGAAAATTAGACGCACGTACGCTAAGTTTAATGGTCACATGCTTAGGCTGGGTCTATATTGTCCAGAATCGGGAAGGCCGGGGAAAATTCAAAGCACTGAAATATATATAGAAATATATAGAACTCTGCGCTAATACTATAGAGCTAAAAGACGAGGACACAAGTGTCGATATATGATAGCTAGACACGCGATACTTCGATTTTAAACTCTTATGTATTAGGGCAGGGTTCTATTTTCTGTGCTCTGAATTTTCTCGTGCCCGCCGAATTCCGGAGCATATAGTCCCGGTCTTAGCTACATTGCAAAGTATTATAGCTTGAAATTGACAGTTTTAAAGTTTAAAGATTTGCAACAGATTTGATACTGATGTAACAGAATTGATACCTGTGTTGCAGTGCCAAATACTCACCTCTTATTCTTGATACAACATTTAACCGCTTTATACCGACATTACAAACAAAAAAATTTTCCAAAATAAAACATCCTGTACATGGTAGAAAATTAAAGCTATTCATTTGCATTTGTCATGGATAAGTCACGTGTGCTCGCGTGCGCGCGATGTATTATCAAAATCCGCCGAGAACAGCTAGCGGTGTAGAGGCGATAATACGGTATATTTTACCTACGACCTGTATGAAATACCTAGTAATACCTATACCTAGTAATTTAACTTCTAAAAGACAGAGTACACATTTATTCGGTGAATGGAATATATAAAGTTTTTTAAGTGAATTTACAAATCTATTATATAAAGTAACATATTGTCCTGACTGATTCATCAATGCCGAGGCTTGGAACTTTACAAATGTGTACATTTGTAAAGTTTACATGCACATGTTTCATGATTTTTTGATATTCAACCCCTAAAGGGAAGAATGGGAGTATGAATGTCTTTTTTCAGAGTCAGACTCATGCTTGACTATTTTTCTATACGAGTTGTATATTTTTGGAATTGTTGCCATGCCAAACGAAGTTGCAAGCGGGCACCGGCTGGTTTTAAGTAAATGAATCTTATTTCAGACTAATTTTGCCCATATCCTTGTTAGTAACAATTAGCTCAAACCTATGTTAGGAAACGTATTAATATTTTCTTATTAAAATTATGTTGTATGTATATTTACAACTACTACTACTCAAACTAAAATGTTGATAATTAACATTTTAATATTTAAATTAAAAATATGGCAAAAAATATTACATTTTAAATGATTTTTTCATTAATTTCTATATACTAAAGTTGTGACTTTAGTATATTTATATTTAGTATTATCGAGGTTTTCCTTATCGTTGAAAGTATAATTTTTAAATAAATTATGAGGAACATAAAAGTATAGTATATTTAAATGGGTCCATGTAGTTTCTTTTCAAATTCATAACTTCTGTTTAGTATTTGTTGTTATAGCGGCAACAGAAATACAAGATCTGTGAAAATTTCAACTGTCAACCTATTTCACAGTCCATGAAGTCTTAGTACCTAATAGGGTCCCGTTTTTACCCTTCGGGTACAGAGCCCTTAAAAGGACAATTTACCTACTTTTCTTATTTTATGTTACTACTTTTGTAAATAAAATATTGATTTGTTAATAATTATTATCTGCTTTTTATTTTTATGAATACTTATTCAACCTTCTGTCCTGTCTGCCCTACCTACTCTATATCTACATTCGGGAGTAAGTTCGGTGAATCAGGGGTACGTAAGCCACATTAATTATCGTATGATCGATACGGCGGCCGTGTCTAACCGTTTATTAACTCCGTGTGGTTTTCGTATTTTGGATAATGATTGGATTTCTATACTTATATTATAAAGAGGAAAAGTTTGTTTGTTTGTATGTTTACATCGAATAGGCTCCGAAACTACTTGACCGATTTTGATAGGATTTGGCACAGATATAGAGTAGACTAGTAGAAGAGTAGCGCGTTTCGATTATTACTAGATATTGCCCGCGGCTCCGCCCGCGTAAATACAGTATACCTTGGGAACATTGTACTTTTTCCGGATAAAAAGTATCCTATGTTTTAATTCAGAGCTTAAACTACTACCATACCAAATTTCATCAAAATTTATTCAGCAGTTTTTGCGTGAAAGAGTAACAAACATCCATCTATTCATCCTCATAAACTTTCACATTTATAATATTTGTAGGATTATATTAAAACGTGAAGAAAAAATGTTCAGTACAATTTTACAAGAATTATGCAATCTGAGGAGTATGATATTTGGTCGGTTCGGACCGGAGGAAGGTGTACAGAAAGCTATTTTTTTTTATATTGCTTAAAAATATATAAAACTAGCTATTTGCCGCGGCTCCGCCCGCGTAAATATACTATATAGCATCCCGTGGGAACACTGTAATTTTCCGGGATAAAAAGTAGCCTATGTTTTACTCCAGAGTCTAAACTACTACCATACAAAATTTCATCAAAATCCGTTCGGTAGTTTTCGCGTGAAAGCGTAACAAACAAACTTACCTTCACATTTATAATATTAGTAGGTATAACAACTCAGCTTATTAGCACACATCACAGTGCGTTTTATACAACTTTGTTACACGTTAATCGTTGATGTTTGTCAATCTGTCACAACATTTCAAACTTAAACTTTTTTTTTTTTTATTTATATATGGCATCGGCTTATAACCATTTGCCAGTGTCAAGTTAAAAAGGCGGGAAATGGAACATTCTTTTCAATTTTCAACACCGTATTCCTATATCGTCAAGTCTAAAGTCTAGTCAAAGTCCAAATATATAGTCAGTACAGTCCATGAGTCATGTCAGTCGATTCAGTAAAGTGGTAGAAGCTTTACTGAAAACTTTCTAGGGAGTTTTGGAGGGAAACTCATAATAGCACGTTTTTAGTAGTTGTACCACTTGCCCACACTAGTGCACGTTAACTAATATTTAATGGTTAATTATCAAACAATATTACACATTAAGAACCGAGATAACACAAATTTATGAAATATTACAAATTCACAACGTCACCCATTGAACTCCCCGGCAAAACTCCAACTTAAAACTAACTAATATGAATTATAATGGTCGAATTTCGACCGATAATTTTATAAGTTATGCTTATTTTGTATCATAAAAATTGCAATAAAAATACAAATACCACGCTTAAAGTTCAAAAAGCTTTAAGTTAAAAAATGCTCATCAATTAAAAAAAATGTAAACTATTCCCGTCAATACACATTCTATACGTTTGTCTGTCTGTGCGTAGGCAGTACCCATACGTCTCCCCGGACAACGCAGGTTACTTACAAAATAACGACCCTCTGATACCATCTAGGGTTGCCAATTGTCAAAAAACAAATATAGCGTACAATATCGACAAAGTTTCTGCTCGACTAATTTCTAAGCGTTTTCCTTTGCACTAGGACGCCTCAAAATATTTAAACACAAAGGAAGTGACCGCAACGACTGCAGATGTGAACTACGTATTTACACGTGAGTATGTGTGCTACATTTGTCGTTTTCCATCGTTAACTACTATTCATTTGTTCATTTTGCTGCCAAACTTCAAAAACAACACGTTTTTCGTAAGTACTTACGTAACGTAAGCAATGATGTAGAAACTAAATGGGCTAATGACATACATTTGACAGTAAAAATTTTCATACAAGAAAAAATTACGCCATGGTCATCTTGATTCCAGAAGATTTTGTCAACTTGTACTGATTGTACTGCCGAAAGCAAATGTCAAAATGTCAAGATGGCATATGGCCCCAAACTACCCCAAAAGTGGGGCAGTTTAAGTGTGGACACTTTTTGCCTCGACATGTCTCGTCTATAATATATAGGTCTATGAACGTAAGTGTAAAGTCACCAAGCCGAAATACAAAGTAATCGCAATGACTCTTAGCTGCGAAATATTATTTTGCTAACCCTATCCAGCTCGGCCATTTGAGGTGAAGTACAAAGGCACAGCGACAATAACACGTGCTCGCTCGTTTCGCCACGTTTTTACAACGCCATACACTGCATGCATGGTGCACAGAGCTGAAAGTAAAATCCAGTTGAATAATATTATACAGATCACAATTACAGTTCCCGATCCGGTGGTAATGACATGATGACCATGTTGGCCACACTACATAGAAATTAAAAGTTTTGATTTGATTTTGATAACGAAAGATATTCAATACCATTATAGTTCTAACAATACAGATAAGACTTGTCACATGTATGGTATTTTTTAAACTCAACCCACTACACTACACTACTCGGATTTTCTAAATTATCATAGCAACGATAATTAGAATAGACGATAAAAAAGTACCATTATCCAAGTATCTTAAAGATCAAAGACACTAGCTCAGCTGCAAAAGGGTTAAAATGAACATAGCATAATCTACTTGTAATGTATCGATGGATATTATTTTTGATGGAATCCACCGCGTTACATCTTCGCACTTAAATATTTATTTTTAATGTTCTGACTATTGTGTTGCGAATCGCGTAGTAGGTAGTAGGCAGTATGTAGTAGGTAGTTATACATTCAACCCTAAACTGAAGGTTGTAACTTGTTCGTAACGTATGGTGTTCAAATTACCGTGTACAAATAACACGGTAATTGAGTAACCCAATCGTTTTTGCATAAAATAAACCATCAACATTTGCTTAACTTTTGATTTTAATATTATTCGATAAAGACATAGCGGTTAAAAACTTGTTTTATAGGTTCCATACAAAACTTCAAGAACTCGTTGTAAATGCTTCCTGTGCTATTTCTTACTAGGTCAAAATATAATAATTGGTATATTTTATTGTGGTGTATTACGTTACGTTTAAAGAAAATATTAACATTGTGGCAATATTTTACACTTTATATGGTCGTAAAGTCCACGGTGACCCAGAAAGGTCATCGCGTGTGCACACATGACCCCGAGACAAAGTCTAGAAAGAAAATAATGCCTGATCCCTATCGCCTTAACGTGATTCGGACCACGCATACACCAAAATTTCCTTCGATACCATCAGATACGACCACCAAATTAACGAGACCTCTAACCTCCTGATCTAAATGAGGCAAGACGGGTCACGTTAGTCTGGATCAGATATGATCGACCAATTCAAAAAGAGCTCTACGTCTCTAGATTAAATATTGACAGTGAGCTCATGTTAAACTAGATATAAACCCATGCGAACACTTGAAATATGTGAAGTGACGTCACTTTTATGTCAGCCAATCCATTTATTCTTATCTGGACTTCCGAAATCGTGTTAGGAAAGTATGTTTTATAGCGCCCGAACATGACACAGCATACATACCTACATATAGGGTTAATTGGGGGGGAACAAAAGGGGTCACCGATTACGATAGAGGCTACAATTAAAGTTATTGATGGAAGTAGGACTATACAGAGAGCTTAGCCAACATACCATCGTTAATCACAATAACGATCTTCGGGATTGAAAATATGAGATTTCATAACGTTCGCGTGACATAGACCGCGATATATATTTTTATTTGTAACTTCATAATGTGATGGCATCTTGGCTAAAGGGCCAGGTATGTATGCGGGTTTCAGGTATGTATACATAGACAGAAGTCGTTTGTATTATTGAGAATTGAAAGATACTCTGTCCCTTTTTATTTATCCCTGGATTTAGTTAATATTCAGCAGAATAACTTTATAATTAGTATATCTTAGTTTGTTCTTAATATAATTAATGTTCTATAAAACCCAAATGCAATTACCTGAATTCAACAAAAAAAACTTCATTATTACGAATCACAGAAAAAAAAGCCAGTCTAAACTAAATACTATGGATGATAATAATAATAATATGTTAGCAACATGTTGGGATGTATAATGTTTTGTATATGTGTGACTCAACAGGACATGGCCAATAAATAAAGCATACAAGCAATAAACCCAAATATAAGTAAGCCCAGGTAACAACCATTGTTTAAATGTAAGACAATACCCTTTTTTCTACCGACTACGATAATAGGTTTATTATTGTGGAATGTTAAAATATTAAATTCAAGGAAATCGTACTTATATGTACCGTCAAAGAACATGTAGGTAGGTAACTTTTTAGAAAGACATTCCACATTCTCTAATACTTTAACTAATTGTAACTAACAATAATAAAGAGTAACGTAAGTTTGTGCTTAAATAATTGAACGCTTGTTCATCCTTGTACATTGTTTGGGTTTTTTTTTTTGACCCCGAATACTAGTTAGGGAACCCGGGAACCCCCTTAACCAATTATATTGTTTGAGAAGAGAATTTAATATAGGTTTTATAGACACGTCTGTAAGAAAAAAATATTTCAAAGCCCTACTACACCGGAAGCTTAGAGAATTTACGAGTATATAACCGCCCCCCAGCCCAAGTATTAAACAGTCTTATTTCAATAATATAATAATCCAATTATGATTATTATATATAATAATTCCAATCCTAATCAGTAATATTCAAAACCGTTGAAGTGTAGACTAAAAACGTAAAGCTGTCACCTAATTTTGTTTTGTTTTTTTTGCTAGCCCGTAATTAAAAAAGACATAACTCTAAGTACTTCCCAGCTAATTATAAACTTAGTCAAAAAACCACATAAGCACCGAATACCGCAATTAACAATCATGCGGAGTGCCGTAATGCGGAGGCCATTGAAAATTTCGGTGCTTATCAGCCACAAAATTAAACTTTTATTTTGAGCCGCGGGCGGGACTCGTGTGCCATAGACTATGGACTTGAAGAGCGTTGAGTAGTTCCAAATTAGGAATTCGCAAATTAAATTCGAAAGTACTATGAATAGAATTAAAAATTAACGTAAAAGACTTTGCTGTTTTGAGGAAATTCCGGCCGATAAAAATGTTTATTTAATTTTAATTTATGAACGATGTAAACTTATTTTTCGTGTTATCAACATCCTAAAATATCGACATGGAAATACTGGGTGACTTTTTATCCCGTCTGACAAAAAAATGGCAGATTTACCAACAATACAATAGTATTTGTGTTCAAGTATTTGGAAGTTGGAAAATCCAAAAAAAATATGTGAATTTAGATCTTCCTACTAAGCGCGCGTAATTAATCGTACTCGACAGGCGACTCGTCTACGCGGGCGGTAGCGGGTAGCGGCGACAGGAGCACGAGCGGTGCGCGCCGTCGGTCAAAACAGGTCAGTAGACTGACAATTAATTAAAATTTTAATCTTCTTATATTTTTTTCCGAAACACTTGAATGATTTAATATGATAGTGCGATGTTGTAAAATATAAACTTTTACCATGTTAGAAAAACGGACAGAAGTGTATTTCGTGTACCTGTAATATACCGTATATTTTATTCTCAGACGGAATATATAATCACCCAGTATTTAAGGATATTCTAAATTATACGTATCCGCTAGCACGGGATACCTGTCAGTAAATAATAATAATTAGTGAATATAGAAATGTCACTTGCTATTTGATGCGTCTGGGCCTATCTTGTGTTACGGAATCTCGGTAATTTTTCTTAAACTTCAAAAGTACTGACATCATCATTCTGTATAAGCCGTGTCTGTACATCAGTAGGTGGTATTCAGTATTTCGGCGCACGCGAGGTAATATACCGCTTGTATTTCGGCCGTGTGTTCTCACACGTAGATACACATCTGATTCATTGCTGCACCATAACGCCTCACCTCTTGGTCATCCCTAACGGCCAAGGGTCAAATTATGAACAGCAGTAAACAATAGCATATAGGTAAAAAATATAAGTGTATATACAATATATAGATTATCTCCACTTCGCCGTGGATCTAAATTAAAATAATTACGGAAATTAAATGTAACTTAAAATTGCACAATCTAATAGTATTTTGGTTTGATGTCGCCACTTTTCTAAACAGCAGGTAAATCGCCCAATGTCTTTACCTTTGCGCCAAAATACAACACCCTATAACTGTGGGCAAAGTTTTGCGCGCCAGTCGGGAACTAATCTAAGTGCTCGCAAGTTGGCAGACAAGTGTCTGCGAGTTTTTTTTTTTCACTTTCCTGCCGCACTGTACCAGTGATATGAACATGCATCACTGTACACAGAGTAGTTAACACATAGACAATAATGTTTTCTACAACATTTTTTTTAAAACCGGTTCAACGAAAATTATAATTTTGGTTGAATATAAGTTGTTACAACAACCTTATATTAAATTTAAATATAACGTTTTGCAAAATCAAATTACAGAAACTTTGAGGTTTGAAAAAAATAAATTACTGCCTACGTATAGGATTTTGTTCAGAACAAACATTTGAAGTTGGAAAACAATATACACACATATCTGTATAATATTTCATGAGTATATCTAGTATAAATGAGTTTAAGGCGCTGGTAGGCAGTTGCCTGTTTACTTAGATACTTAATTATATAGTGACCCCACACAGCTGATTTCAATTGAGTGAAATTGTTTGAATTGATAATAATATTAAAATTATTTAGAAAGTCCTCAGTGTCGAAAGGAGTGCAAAGTGTGTAATGTAATTTTATTTTTTACAGAAAAATCAAGTTTTATAATTATTTTTCTGCCTAAACGCCTTCCTTCACATAAGCAGGAAATTATGTGCCTAAAATATCTGGAATTTATTTTACAAAAACTACTAAATACTAAATATTGCAGCTATTAACTTTTTATCATCATACATGTTACAGTAATCGCAACTTCTACAATACAATATACTAAGTTATTTAATACTGATGGAAGATGGATAGTATAATATACATCAGATACGAATGATTAGTTTAAATGGGTTTCTTTTACTACCTAATAAAATACGCTACGAATAAAATTTTAGATAGGATGTTAAAATATCATGCGAAATAGACTAAAATATTAACGTGAAAGTCGAATTTAAATTAGAATCATTGTAAGTAATAGATATATCTACGAGTGAATGATTCAAATTGGAACATACTAAAGAGTCGTAGGCCGTAGCCAAAGGAATGTACCTAATATGTACTTGAATGTGTATTATAAATGATGGTGAAATTATAATAGTTCCAATTCCTAAACGTATCGAAATGATGCCCAACTATTTCATCACCATTTTACTATACATAGGTTACATTCAACACCATTTTACTATTATAAATGTGAAAGTTTCCGAGGTTGGATGGATGGATGTTTGTTACTCTTTCACGCAAAAACTACTGATCAGATTTTGACAAAATTTGGTATGGTAGGTATGGCTCAATCCAGAGCTACTTTTTACGACCGAAAAATTGTTCCTGTGTACTTCATTTACGCGAGCGGAGCTGCGGGCAAAAGCATCCATACGAACATCGACCAATCCATACATACAAACATCGCGTTTTTATTATCAGTAAGAACAATTACATCATTCACGATATCCAAATATTTCAGCTAAGCAATATTTTTGTTATTCCCTCTTTGTTCCCCCACTCTGTGTCTCGGGGAAGACACTGTGGCGTCCGTATTCGAGCATTCATTTTTCCCGGCTCGTCGCCTTCATTCGGGAGATTGTCAGGGATCGACGGACACATTGTTACAGCTGAATAATGTACAATTGTGTGTTGCTCTTTATGTGTCTAACGGACGAATGCTCAAACTATACTTACTGTTAAAGGCATCCTTAATCAAGGCCGTCACTTTTTCTAATTTTTAGTACTCCGTAGTTCTACAAGGATACCCACAATTGTCATTTTGTGCGTAATTTGTTAGTCCAATTAATAATATCTCCTACTCGTAATAGATTCGAGCCGTAGCAAAAGGCGGAAACAGGTAAAGTAAAATCGACGACATTCCTAACAGCACCCTAGGGAGTCGAATTAAGACCCCGTTATAGTCAGATTTACCAAATTAGGTTACGTCACGATTGGGGACATTAGAGCTGGATTCTGATGATTTTCCTATACCATATACAGCGAATCTTGAATATATTGGCTTGGCTTTTTAATAAGCTTGAATAAGCTGTTCGAGCTTCCGATCGAACAGCTAAGCATTTTTACATGTCTGTATAATGTATCGTTTTCGCATTGCCTTTAGTTGGTTGTCGCCACGAATCCATCTGATTAAGCTGTCGTGACAGCTCGTAACCAACCATAAAACCATTTAATTATTTATTTCGTGGACCAGCTCATCATAACAGATTATAATTATAATAAATCAGTGTAGTTGTGCTTAGTGTATAATAAACCAGTACTAACAGCTCTCTTCTTACGACTTTACCATCCAAATCGATAACCCCGAACCACATCAACTATGAATCCAGAGGTAGGAGTTGGATCTGGTAGTTCTGGTTGACCATGTAGATTGTACATGGTCCTTCGAGCCGGATCATGTAAATAGAGGTAGGAGTTGGGCCAGATCCTTTTTTTTAGATTATGGCTTAGATTATGGTTAGCTGGTTAACGAAAGAAATAATTAAATGGTTTTATGGTGTAATGGTTGGTCACGAGCTGTCACGACAGCTTAATCGGACGGATTCGTGGCGACAACTAACTTAGACAATGCAAAAACGATATATCATACAGAAATGTAAAAATGCCGAGCTGTTCGATCGGAAACTCGAACAAAAGCAGTGTAACTGGATTTATCTCTCTCTTTTTACCTCTTGTCTATCTCGACTTCTTGTCTTGTTTGTTCTAATTTCAAAAACATTCAAGATCCTTTGTTAACTCGTTGTACCCTTGCGTATGTTATAGGTAGTTTAACTCAATTGTGCGCGTATCTCTATGTGTGGGTAACATAAAATACGTCATCGACATACGACACTGCCAGACAAATGAAAGCTATATAATTACAAGCGCACGCATACATAGCGTAGCACGCACAAATGAGTTGAACTATCTATACCATATGAGACATTTATATGTCATATTTATTTTCGTTGTCTTTGTTGTGTAATGTGTCTATTTCCATCTGTAGGCCTTGTTTAATTTTCAAAACCAATAAAATCTTTCGTCAAGAAGACTTTACACCTTGGAATTAGGTTACTCGTGTTGCCCTTGCGTGTGTATGTATGGCAGTACGTGTGGATGATAACATCTAAACCCCTATTAAACCTTTTTCGTAACCTTAATGTGAACATGTTTATTTGTTCGTGATTTATTCTGTAAGTTCACGTGGAACAGGCCACAATATACACGATATATTTTGTGCAGCAATAAAATATTGCCAGCAAGCTTAGCATTTATATCTTCGAAGGTTCTATTAACATATTTATTAATGCAAAAGTTTTTGAAACTGGATGTTTGTTTGGTATACTTTCATGCCTTGCATATGAGGATGCTATGCATCCCTTCTCGTCCTGGCAATTAAGAGGACTCCCGAGGTTAAGACAGTTTCGTTAATCCCCCCCTAGGTCACGAGTTCACGTCTCACAAGTCTAGTGTTACCAATGGATCAATATTATATTATTATACTTTGGTTGACATACTTAGACATAAAATGAGAAGATGTAATAAAAGTAAAAAAAATAACTAAGTAAATATTATTATTTATATAATAATGGTAGATGTGTAATTTATTTCCTTAAATAATTTTATAATAGTTGTTTCTGCGTAGTTCTCAGTAGACTGACTAATGGAGCCATAAAATGTTCCGAGTCCTAGACGCCAATAAATCTAAAAATAGCGGCAGCGGCCAACCTTGACCGAGGGAAACTTTTGTAAATTATTGACAATTCTTTTTTCCTACTCAACATAATGGCGCGAAAAAGTTTTTAACTTTTTTCGGAATTTTTCCTCGGGCAATGGACAAAAGAAATTAAGTTTTTCCTTTAAAAAAAAAACATATTTTTGTTCTGTTTAGTGATAAGATGTGGGTACTTGTACTTAGTTTTAAGCCAGGTGCTCAACGTGCTGATTTACTTAGTATTTCTGCATTCACGACTAAGAATAAAGTTTGCGATAGTGTGCAAATTTATACAATTTATGAATTAACTAAGTGACTGTTGAGTTGATAACAAAAACGCCGAGTTAAAATATCTACATAAACAACTTTTAGTTGTAGTATTAAAGACCAGTATATTTCACTTAACAATTTTTCGTTAAGTTGTTTCTGCAATTTTGTTTTAAGGCGAATGTAGCAGTATGCAGTAGGTAGATAACATATCTGCAACATAGTAACTTTGAACCGAGTAGGTATTGGTGAAAAATTACATAATATGGAGTAGGCGTCACGCGTGACATATGTAGTCGGCGTGTGCGTGTGTGTGTATATGTGTGACGTGTGGCGCGTGTGTGCGCAGGGCGGGGCCGGGGGCGGGCCCTGCCACCGCCACTCGGCCGCCGCCGCTCGCAGCGCGCCGCTCGCGGCTCGACATTCGCGCGAAACCGCCGCCGAGCGCGCCCGTCTCACACTGCGTCCGACGCTCGATCGCGACACACGTCCGCGCCACCCCAGTGCTGTGCAGTGCTACCGAACTATCTTGAGTGATGCCAACGTTCCGCTCCGGGAGAGCGATCTGAGCGAAAGGGTTGAAGCGGGCGGAGGGCGGCGCGAACCCGCGCAAGCGCCCGCGGGCCGTCGACGCCGAGACTTCTCACACGCGTCCGCACCGGCACGCGCGATGGACGACAAGCCGAGCGCCGGCGAGGAGCACTACAGCCTGCGCTGGAACAACCACCAGGCGCACCTACTACGGGCTTTCGAAGCGCTGCTGCACGCGGAGACCCTGGTCGACGTAACTTTGGTGTGCGCCGAGCGCCGCGTCCGCGCTCACAAAGTTCTGCTCGGCGCCTGCAGCCCGTTGTTCCGGCGGATATTCAGCGAAAACCCGTGCAAGCACCCGGTTATCGTGTTAAAAGACTTTCAAGGATGGGAAGTGCAGGCGGTCGTGGACTTTATGTATCGCGGGGAGGTGTCGGTGGCCCAGGAGCAACTGGGCACGGTGATCCGCGCGGGGGAGTCGCTGCAGGTGCGCGGACTGGCCGACCAGGAGGTGGCAGAGTGTGCGGAGTCAGAGCGGTCGCCAGCCGGCAGCCCGCCGCAGGGCCCGCCGCCCGCCACGCCGCCGCATAGCCCGCACAGCCCGCAGCCGCGGAGGAAGCAGGCCCGGCCTCGCCGTCGTTCCGGAGAATCGGACACACCTGAGAATCTGTCCATGAGACGGTCCCCGAGCGGACTGAAGGCCGTGCGGCTGTCCCGGGGTAGATCTCCTCACAAGCAAGAGCCCGAGGAGCCGGAGACCGAGGCACCTCCGCCGCCCAGGATGTTCCCATCGCACCAGGACATGTTTCCTCCGGTGCCCCCGCCAGCAGTCTCGGCGATGCCGTTGACGCCACCACACAGTAAGTACTTTACATCGCCCACATTACACACACACACACACACAACAAATTAGATAGGAGCAACGTTAAGAAATTTTAATGGCTTCTAATAAATAGGCACTTTCTATCTAGAAGGTATGAGCATCGTGGAAGCGGGTGGACTGTTGCATATTTGTGATTAATTAAGTGATAAGCGCCAGTAGCGAATACGAGTTTGTTCACTGATTGCGTCTCGACGAGCGTCTGATTGAAATGAGATCTTTGACATTTTACAATCTATAGGAAAACCAATTAAGGATTGCACAAAATGTTATCAACCATGTTCTGTAATTTTATTTCACTGATTTTTTATTAAATAAGCTCGTGGCAAGTTAATATTTTTGAAAAGTAAGAAAAATCAATTCTTGTGTAAAATATGCGGTGGACATTAGACAGTCATCAACGTAAAACACCGTGTGTGTGTTTTGTGTGACAAAACTCAACAATATTCGTTATATGTTATAATCTGTGTCATATTAATTAATTACGTGATTTATGTTACCTAACATGACAATTATTAAGTAAATTGGATCGTAAAATATGTATAAATTGTCTAATTGCCGCAATATAAATTATAGTAACATTGAACTAACGATTTTGTGAAAGCCACAATCGACTGGCGACACAGCCTATGTTGACTTGTACCTACAGTTTACACACGCCTAGATATTATTCTGCATTCTATTCGTTAATACCCCTTTACTTACAATTTGTAGCTTCAAAAGTTTTTGTTAACACTAAAATTTCACAGTTCTTTAACATTTTGAATGTCACTTTTTCTAAATCTTATCAAGTTTACAGTTTTATTCTAAATTAAGCTATCGCATTATTTTAGAAAAAAATGAAAAATATATTATAATGAAATAAAAAATACTCCAGAATTTTACAGATCCTATCTTAAAAAAATAATGTTGTCAATATAATTGTTTCCTTTAAGATTTACAAAAAATCTACAAAAACAAATGTTTTTAGTTCTGCTTTAAATATTTTTTTAAATAAATGATATGCAATATTCGTAGGACGATCCTTTAGCGTCGAGAGCATTAGCATTTTAGTTTACGATAACACCATTTAAGTTTATGGCGTATTTTACAAAATATTTCACAGTGGATTATTCATCTTTATCGTATTGTCTACGTCAGTAGTCTGACGTACTTTGTGATTTTAAGTATGGAAGACTTACCTAATAAATAGGTAAGTTATTTAAATTTCAAAGTTCCCTAAAATCAAAAGTAATCCCCCAATCAAGTGACTGACAAAAAGTCGTCCACGTAAAATAAAATCACAATTATTTATGGATTTTTTCAACCATAGCGTATAAAAATTTATTCTCTACCAATTATTGATATCTCTAATAAGAACTAATTTTCTTCTATAATAGTACTTGCCTTCACAAATTATTTTGCTTATTTGAACTGCTTAAACGCTTTTTATTACAAAAATGCTGCACGCTTTCAACTTTAACCTATATTTTTAGGCGATGTTATTTCAATCGTATCCTCAATTCTGTCATTCCGCGTATCGTTCTAATCACTGATGTAACTGGGGCATATTACCTTCAGCAGCCCAATGTCGTTTTTTATCTACATTTGTCAATTGTTCATCCAAAACGACATTGCTACCGACCTTTGAGTTATCGACAATCATAACATAATAAATGGTACAACACTTTTTATCTGTGGTTATTAGGATGCATAAAAAATCATAATGTGATATAAAATGACAAGATAATGTTTGGGCAAATATTCCATCTATACGTTTTGCACGTAATTGACAAATTTAAACTAAAGCTTGCATCAATATTGCAAGTAAAAAAAAAAATCTAACAAGATATAAAATAACGTTTACCGTTATATCTATTATACCTAGGAGTACTTGAATGACCTAGTTTAAAACAGATCGAAGCTTCCTTTGGGTTTAGGTTTAGAGTAAAACAAATGTCTGTTTGAGACTTGGCAAGGGCCCCCCTGCGTTGGGAAGGGAGCCACATTCAACCCTTCTATTTAAGCAATAATTGTAATTTGTGTGTGAAGGCACCAAGGCTTTTTTTTTCCTTTTGAGACTCAACTTTTTTACTTTCCAAAACTTACTAATCACGCACTAAAAGCAAATATCGCTGCAGGCTTTTATGCTATTAGTTTATATTATGCAACATAATATAATCCTATTACTAAATTCAATATTTCCAATAGTAATGGGCCCTTATCGATATAAGTAACGATTAGATAGTGTGAACCGGAACCTCTCTCGAGTAAATTAAGTCCACCTATTCACATGTCGGTACTCGGTGTCGACTTTATACGCTCTCAATATGGTATATTAACGCGGTAAACGTGACTATAAAGATATAAAATGTAGAGTCTGAATATAAATATGTAGTCTAAACAAAAAATACTTATCAAAATAGTGGAAAAAAGTTTTTCCCCAATAACGCAGTGAAGTACATTTATAATAGTGTTAAAAATATTTAAAATGTTTTTGAATCACTAAAAAATTATTTTTTTTCTAATGAGACAAACTAAGTTTTTTTGTTTTATGGTCATCTCAACCAGATGATTAAAATATGTTCAAATAATGTTCGAAATATGAATAAAGCTTCATTAAAGAAATATATTAATGACTGGTATATTTTCTGCAGAACCATAACCTAAAAAAAGGTAAATACATAATTATTTTTATTATTAAAAATATATTTTGCATTTGTATTTTGTTTTCGTTCATTTAAGATTTTTTTGACAAAATGTATGAAAAAATGATAAATGGAAATATAGGTAAGTCATTCAAACCACAACAGTGAATTATATTATTATATTACTCATTAGGATTAGAAGAAGAGTATGATTTGTATGAATAATTTATTTCAAATAAATTATTTAAACAAATTTAATTAAATTGCATCGGTGATAAATAAAAAAAAAGTATTTTTTTAATAAATAACTGAAAATAATTCTAATGACAACAATTATAACTTCTTTCTAATATTTATTGTCATACATGACATACATGACATTGACACATGACAGACACAAAATAGACATACATGTCTATTTTGTAAAAGAAATGTTAGGTATATGAACCACATAAACGTAGCAGATATGTTTTATATCATATTGTTTTGTCTGCATGACAACAGGGTACTATCGGGTTTTGTTATATATTTTTTCTAAATATCAAATACATGTTATATTGTTATCCATTAAAATTTAATTATTACTTGAAGCGTAAAATAAAAAAAAAATTAAAAAAATCTACACTCGTAAAACCCTTCGCATAACTTTACGCTAAAATTTATGTTAATCTATATCGTATTTTACATCGACTCTGAGAATAAATTTAAATGGCGACGCATGCATTCCAATAATCATGTGTCAGTGTAAATTTTAGCAATGATTACTTCGAGAGGAAGCAATCAGAGCGATAAAGAGGCCTTCTCGGCCGCGTAGTATTCACGAAGCAATGGTTGTTGGTATTACGAGGCATTTTGGATACAAAACTAATTTTAGTAGACCTTTCGTGAAGGATCCTGGACCCTGGCCCCCTTATAAATAAAAATATTTTCACCACGGATACGACAATCCATGTTGCTGTCTTTGTCTAATACGTTGGAAAAGCCACTTGACAGACAAGTACAGCAACATGGATCAGGGTACCCGTGGTGTATTTTTTCAAAATAAGGGTATTTGCGTCTTTTTGAACCCTAACGCTGCTTCGTTTTATGAGGTCATCTAGTGCCAAACGTGATTACGGGGTCTCTCAGACCTCTAACACGTTTATAGACTATCAAAGTTCTCACATGAGTTCCTTGTATTATACTGACATTAATTTTCTCGTTGGCGTTTTTATTCGCTCGTAAACTTATGACATCTTATTTCGCTCGTATTGCTTTAGTGTTTGAAATTATGGATGCATTCGTAGGTAACTTGGAGTCTTTCACTTGAAAATAAGGACTGAAAAAGGTAGCAACACTAAATTGTTTGTACAAAAATTAAATAGAATTCATCTGAAAAGTTTGAAGTGTTTATAATAAGGCCATTTTCAACTTATAATATATAACTTTCTGCATACTAATAATACACATACAAACGCCTTGTACATCTCTTAATACCTCATTTAATGATTAAGTATTTTATAACTTAGATACGCTTTAAAAACTTTTTGATGCATACGTTTTTTAATATTTTTAAGTTAGCTCTTTTTATGGAACACGTTATTAAGTTGTAGCAGACACACATCCGTCGATTCCCGTATGTGCAGACAATTTGATTGCAATAACAAGGGGTTGGAAACACGAAACAAGGGGAGCGAATGATTACTAATCCGATTCGAGTTGAGAACGTTTTAAACTTCGAACACTTGTTTATGGTGAAGCTAGCTTATTTGCCAAATAGTAGAAAAAAAACATTAATTTATTTGTAATTAAAAAAAAACAGCTATTTAGCACATATTTACAAAAGTTTTAGTTCATCAATATAAGAGTTGAAAAGAATAACATAAATAAAATATGTAAGTACATAATTGTCATCCTAAACTCCTCCTATTTTAAAATAACTACGAGGAGTTTTAGGTTTTTAATAATTATTTGATAGTAGGTAATTGTTTTCATCCCGTTATCCACAAGCATTACGCTGTCCACAAACAGCGTTTAGTCCAGGACAAGTGTAATTGATATAATTTTATTGTTCATCTCCGTGTGTGAGAGGTCCATTATCACTAATGGCCGGGTATAAATGTAATAAGGGCTCGCAATCATGCGGCTTCCTGATTGTCGAGGGGTATTTCTTTTTTTTTTTGCTTCTTTACATGCATTTATTTCTGTAATATGCGTTCTGATGTTATAATTGAATTCATGTATTATTAATGTTAAGTATTATATCCCGGCATATGTGTAAAATCTAAATTGTTTTTTATAATACGTAGGTACATTGGCACGGTAACGCGTCACTTCGCCGAGCTACCATACAAACACCGCGCACGACCGCAGTAGATCATAGTCAATCTTTGTCTTCTCAGTACATTTGTACCTACGGTGACTCGTTACTTTGCATAGTCACCAGTCACCACACCAAAATACATACTGGATGCATTAGATATTTCATAATACATTTTACATTTAAAAGTCGATTTTTATCGTCACATTCTTATTGTAAACTTTACTATATTGTTAAATATCATTATATTTTTTTGCATTGCACTGACAATATTAATTTATTAAGTTTGTAATAAGTAAATTCTTTTTTTTTGTCATATTTTGTTCCCACTATCATCACTTATTTCATATTTCACTTCATCTCATTGATGCAAACGCACGATGTATTTCACCCATCATTAGAAGTTAGAACTCATTTTATATATAAAAAACATTATTAGAATTATTTTTATAGCGTACCAAATGTTGTTCCGTTGGTAAATCTATAAATAAATAAAATATATATAGATCAATGTTATCTAAAGTCATCGTCTAGGTAACATTACCAGCATTGGACCCCAATCTAAGTCTTCTTCAACACAACGTCAAGGTGATATCTCCAGCATCGGATATTAACATAAAACAATGCACACGCAAGGTGATGTACCAGACGACTCAAGGGTGGCAGAAGACATAAAAACTCCAGCGACATTGGCACGAAGCTGCGCACACGCAAGGGTGCCTCAGTGCACCATGATTTACTAGAAACTATTACACTAAACTTATTCGTGAGTAATTTGTTTTCAATATGAAACATCGTAGAAAACTATTTTTATAATAAACTTCTTCTTGAGTAGGTACCTAATAATGATTTTTTGACGTAAAACATAGATTGCTTAGACTTCAGACATTCTGTTAGCGTGAGAAGTGAGGCCTTGTCACAATAATGTACTACAAATGATTTATTTTTTGAGAGATGTTCATAATTTTGTTTCTATTATATTATTAATTTTAATGATAATATAATATTTATTAGAAACAAACATACTTATTTTTGCAATTAGTTAAACGATTGATATATTTTTTGATTTCATGTAGATTAATCTCGCAAACAGAAAAATTAAACCGCTTTGCTGATAACTGTAGTTTAACTCGTCCTGCAATAAACGTACCGCTGGTCGCCCTAATCGAAGATGACAGCAAACGTTGCGCGTGCGCATTTACATTCAATCGACACCGATGGCGCTTGTGACCTACTTGCTGTGAACATTGTCGTGTAAACTGCCCTTTATAAGGCAAAGCATTTTAAGGATTTTTATGTATGAACGATATTCAGAATTATTATGTTTGAGAGGAATAATAACTTTGAGTCACCAAATTGTATGGATTGAGAACGTGTTGTGGGGTTATAATTTATTGAGAACGCATACCAAAATCAAAAAGCCAGTATCGACGATGAAAAGAAAAAAAGGGACTAAAAATTTGTTAGGCGGATTAATTTCATGTGTGTAGTAGGTAGTTTTCATTTTCTTCATCTTCTCATTAAATGCCATGGTATTCGAAAGTTTTTTTTTTTTTAGTTTTTTATTTGCCAGCTACTGTCATGGCATTCGATTTTTTTAATTCTTAGTTGCCGGTAACTGCCCACACTTGTTACATTAACCGAGTGTCGTGTATCGTGCCAAGTATTCATTACACGATGCAGCATTGTGTAAACTGTTTTTGCGGCGTCTAATGTGTGTAACATTATTGACTGGAACTCGTTATTAATTGCTTATTGTACACTGAGATGAGACTGAGAGTTATAGTATTATTCGTAATAATAAGAACCAACGTGATAATATTATTTATTTTGTCAATAAAAAATATTAATCTCATTTATATACTCTGTCTTGGATATTTGAAGCTTCGTAATTTGAATTTGAATATTAACGAAGAAGAATATATAAACTGTCAAAAGATAAAAAAATAAACATTTATTTATGCCGTTATGTCGGTAGTCGGTACAATCGAAAGAGTTGCCGCTCGACCAGCGGGCTTAGCGTGGCGACCCGAAAGAATATTTTTAAAGAAGAAATATTTCTATCCAAAACGGTTCGTTGCAAAATAGTTCTTAATCCATGGTAACAAGGTCGTCAATAGAAGTCAACATTTCTAAATAGCCATATTTTTTAAATGGCTGGCGGGAAATATTCTGTTGAAAATTATCAAATTTTCAAATAAATGACTGAACGTAAGGAAACTATTTGTCTTGGTCCGCCATGATGTGGTAGTAGTTGACATTATTGTAAGACTATTTGACATCGAATTAAGAAAACGTTTCTACTTTAGCTGTCAAATGCCTGCCATTTAGTGAGCTCATGCTCGGGAAGAAAAGGAATGTTGTTTCTCATATCGACGATGCATCGACCTTGCTGCCTTGCAATAAGAACTATTTTGCCCCGAATGCTAATAATGTTTTTTCAATCTGTCGATTCTTCGGTGTTTCTAGGGTGCGCATGCTAAGCCTGTGGCAAAGAACATCACCTAACTGCACCGGCCGCCGTTAAATAGTGCGCTCGTATACATACTCACGTTTAAATACGCACTTCGACCACGCCTGCAGTCGATGCGGTCACATCGTTAGTGTCTAAATATAAGTATTTTGAGGCGTCCAAGTGCAAAGGAAAATGTTTAGAAACTGGTCAAGCAGGAACTTTGTCGATATTATACTTAGTATATGTTTATTATGTAGGAAGATATTATTGTACAATGTACAAACCACAGTGCACACTCAAATAATATTCAGAATTTAATTTCAGTATTGAAAACTATACTTAACACTAAACACCTTAGCAATTTAGAAACAGTTAAGTACATGAATATCTAGCCGATTTCAAATTCATAGACCTATTTAAATATCCTTAACAAGGCTGTATAATGTAGTGTCTGCCTAATGCGGTCGTTTTTTCAAATTGACTTTTATCTATTTTACACAGGTTGGACACGCGAGCGAAACGCGATACTGATCTTGCGCCTATCTATACTCGATAGCGGAGTGACTTAAATGGGCCCTAGCTAGGGCTACCCACGCGTCTGGAAAACGCGGGATAGTCTCTTAGGCTGGGACTACATGATCCGGAATCCGGCGGGCCCGGGAAAATTCAAAGCTCTGAAAATAGAACTCTGCGCTAATACTTAAATAAAGAGTTGAAATTCGAAGTGTCGAGCTGTCATATATGACATTGACATTTGACTCGACACTTGTGTATTCGATTTTCATCTCCGTTGTATTAGCGCAGAGTTTTACTTTCAGCGCTCTGAATTTTCTCCGACAGTCCGGATTCCGGATCATGTAGGTTACGTTACCCCTGCCTTAGGTTACGTGACCCGTTAATCCGGCTGTTTAAATTTGGCAAGTTTCCTAATTAGTGTTGTTTCCTGCCTACTGGCTACTCCGCACCCAGAGTTTAGCCGCTAAATGTTCGACTAACTGGCCAGTCTGTGCGGCCTTCCACTTTTCAGACCTAGCAACCCTAGCCCCAGCATAATCTACACATAGGAAACTCGGGCGTTTCGCATTACGGTAGTGTTATAATAATTTATTGTGTACATTTCGATCGCAATTTATTCCGCAGGTGGGAGAAAGCGGGACAGATGTTAGCTAGTAGCTACTGTTCCTGCGCAAGATATAAATCATAATTAATTTATGAACGATAATAAAACATTTGCGTTTGCGCAATCCGATATTGATATGTCTGTGTTCGATATGTAATGCAAGTGTACTATTAGTTATTACTATGTGAGAGTTGATTTGATCTATCTCATTACTCAATACAATAGGGATAAAATAATTTTAATTCGGTCTCGGATCGAAAAACTAAAGTAAGTTTTACTGTAGGCTAGAGAGGTTACTACTAATACTTAGGGTCAGTTCGCTCCGCGACGTTACGCGACGCGACGTGGCGCTGCATCTTTAAGACAGCTTATATTTTTTCAATATTGAACTTTATTCACTACATAAAAAGGTACACGTTTCATATGTCCATCACTCATCAGTCATACACTGGAGTCTGCACATGCGCTGTGCAGCGCATTCAAACTCTTACAATGGATCGTGTATTCTTGTTGTGTATCTTGCCTCATCTGACAATCAGTCGATTGATTTTAAAAGTTAAAGAATTCATTGTTGACAGTCAGAAATGCAATAGTATTAGTTTATTCCAAAATCTTAATGACAGGCCGCCATTAGAATAAAAGTAATACGAAAGTACATTACAGTTTCACATGAAAGTCGCCGACGTCGACAATCTGGGTAATGTATGCAATTTAAAAACGCTAAAGAAAAAGATTGGATTGTTAACTGACAAAACTCATAGAGAACAAAAATTCCCATCACGCAACCGGAACTGGAATCACACATTACATTTAATTTTATACGAATTTAATAACGAGTGAGATGCCATTGTGTGCGGTGACCATGTGAAAAAATGTAAAAACCCGATTTTACCCAGTGATAAAGAGGCGCCGACACTATTCTGATGTCTACCCGCTGTGCTCTTTAATAATTATTATAATCTATAATCCATATATCCATCCCTTTTACTCATTACACCTTACAGTAGTCGTCAGTCGTCACACGTTCCAAATCTAAATTGATTCCCGCCGTTAAATAAAAAAATAATCGTTCGGATATGCGGCCTAGCATGACCGCAACGCATACAACCAACCAGATCTTCGATAAAAGAACGAATCGAAAACTTACATGTCATGCATGTGCCAGTCTATTTCACAGCGCCCATCTTGGGAATCGAATTTAGAATGTAATTAAATTCAAAGGGCAATCGACACGTTACCATAGAGTTATGATTGATTTTTTCGCGCCGAAGAAAGAGGGCAGCGATGAAAACGGTTCGTCCAAGTGATTTGACAAAAAGCTGTCGAAAATGCTGTGCGACAAAAACCTTTCATACTGGCTGGATAGTAAAAAGTGCACTTTTTGCGTTCCGTTTATAACATTGAGCGGTTTATTGTCTACCGCACTTTTACGAGTTAATACCAACCGATTACAATTTGTGTATTCGCCTTCATTACGAAATGTGATATCTAGAATCTTGAGTTGTGGATACCACATTTCGTAATGTAAATAAATCTTCATGTGACAGAATGTAATCAAAATGTCAAAATGGCCCCCGAAACCCCAAAAGTGGGGCCATTTAAGTGGTTACAGTTTTTAGATATGTTATTGATTGTACTGTAGGTTCTTGGTGGAAATTCATGTTTCACAGTACTTCTTGCACTGTTTCCACTTTAATAAGTATTTTACATCAACTTTCTGACTTTGATCGTTGATGGTTGATGACTTTGTCGTCATTACTGTCGTGTAATATATGAAAATTAATGTAAAATACATATTAAAGTGGAAACAGTGCAAGAAGTCGTGTGTGTTATTACTGTGTTACAGTTTTTGCCTCGATATATCTCGTCTATAATATAATACGTCTATGAGAATCTCACAGCAATAGCTACAGAATTATTCACTATTTAAGTTCTTAACACAAAAGTATGGTAATAACTTTTTATTTTATTTTATTTATTTACACAAAAAATAACATCTTTTACAGACATTACATAAATCGCCAAACTTACTATTTCATTACTTATTTACTTATAATATATTATATGACTTTCTCATCATCTTAAAATACTCAGTCGGCTATAAACTCTAAGCTGCCAAAAACGATTACACAAAGTTTGTGTGGGAGACCGCAAATGCGATGGGAACATGTAGGTATCTAACCACATTCATGTTCGCTAATAATCTTCTTGAACTCCCATAAGTTTTTTGTAGGGTAGGGCCAGGGTTACTGGCAGCAAAAAAAAACGAATGTGATTTCTAAAACTAAGGATACGCTATGACGTACATTTGACAGAACTAATATTCGTACAAGAAAAAGTTACGCCATCTTGATTTCGCCGTACCTGTCAAAATGGCCCCAAAAAACCCCCCAAAAGTGGGGCATTTTAAGTAGGGACAGTTTTTGCCTCGACATGCCTCGTCTATAATATATACGTCTAGGCGTATATACGTCAAAACTGATAAAGCATGCTAGGATATGCTAACAGAAGGTCGATTCAAATAATTAAATCCGGCAATAATACAGTTACAATCCAGTCCCGATATGCTAAAACTGCAAAATGGTATTCTCATAAACGTCCAACCCGTTTTGATTGGTCCAAACTCCAAAAATCTGTTGATAATAATATCAAGACGATTCATTTGTAATTAAATAAAGATTAAATGAAAGTGTAAATTAATTACGAGAGTTTTCCCAAAGTAGGATAACCAGAAATGAGCCGGCACAACTACCACGACCTCACAGAAAACCGGCGTGAAATAACGTTTGCAATATGTTTCACTGATTGAGAGAGAGCACCGTATACACCAGTGTTGAAAACCGGCAACGCACTTTTCACTCCTCTGGTGTTGCCTCGCTAATAATAATTTAACTATCAGATGATCTGTCTGCTTGTTTACCTACCGCTATCATTATCTACTGCACTCTGTAATGAGATTAATTCAATACATTGCCGCGTTGATAGTTGAGACATTTCATGAATGAAACACCAGTTCGTGGGTGTAGATAATAATATGTTATTCATATGTTATGAGCGGAATATACGTGGAATTGTATCTCCAGTGTATATGTCATTATATGAATCACCGTCTGAGTCACTACTCACTAGCGCCGGCAATTCAGAATCAATCTAAAAGTTTTTGTTACCGATACTTTCGATATGTGATCAGGGTTGTCACAAAGAGATATCGATATTTTTATTTTTTAGTTCGTATCGATAAAATTCGCCGATAATAGTGTATGTAGGTAGGTATATTTGGTTCCATGTATTATAATTTTATGATCATTGGAATATTATACTATCCTTACATAAAAAATTGTCAATTCCTGCAATACCTAATTCTTAACGTAATGAATTTATCTCATAAGGAAGACATACTGCTAAGTAAATAACAGCGGAAAATGATTCATCATAATATTATGTATATTAATACGAAAAAACTTATTATCTTTCCTCGAACGTAAATTATTGCAATAAATTAACCGCAAAATGAATATGAATATTGTGTCACACATCATCATACAACTGGTAAGGGAAAACAGCGTGAAGAACCCTGCAGGTCAATAGCAATAGCGGCTAGGTAGGCCGTGGTGGACTTCAATCTAAGCCTCCTCACGTTAAGAAGACACCCGAACCCCCAGAAGTGTGGAAGTTAATAGTCGCTATAATAATGATTACTATTGACTACCTCATCATTTGCTTGTGCCTCAAGTCCTCGTTCGCACGAGCTCTTTTTTACCGCGCAAAAAAGAGCGTTAAAATTGAACAGCTTAACTTTCGCTAATAGAATAGAGCTGAAAATTAATCACAGCAGCGCCTTAAGAACCTGACGCTCGTATGATCAGTATTCAGATCATGGAAATTCATATTTTGTTGTGTTCTAACGGTTTGTGTAACGCGCTCGTGCGAACGGGACCTAACAATAGGTTTATTAACAACGCGTCGACAGCCCTAACACACGTTGCAACATATTCATATATTTTTTTGTTAATGAAACAGTAATTACAATGTAATGTGTATTGTCATAACAAAAGGTTGTTAATGTATAATTAGAGATCACTTTCTGTTTCATTGTTATGTAATGTTTGTCTAAAATACTTCGACTCATTCTCGCAACAGATAAAATATTTATATACATAGATTTAACATAAATTATTCGTTCATTAAAAAATAAAGAGATTTCAGATTATATAAAGTTTTTCCGACGAACTTTGGAATTATTAAATAAATTCAAAAATTATACATTAATATGAAGTAAACGAGTTAATTATCTTAATTGTATTTATCTTATATTGAAAGTATTTTTCAACGAAACTTTATTTAAATCACCAATATAAAACTTATCAGCTTATAAAAAAAAAGATCATTGATTTAGGGCCACTAGGATATCATGTTATCTCTCTCATTCTTCGTATTTATGAAAGAGAAGGCATGATATTTTATCCCTGGGTTAACTATAACCCAGAATAAGTGGGCCCTAAAGTATTATATTGAACTAAATAGCATAGTAAATAGTTTACTTAGATCAAAATAAGTATGTAATTTACCCAATCGCGCCTTCGTAGCAGAGAAAGTAACCATTATCGAGTTTTTTATTCCACATTGTTACCACTCAAATCGATTCTGGACCACAATCGTTTTGGTTATACACGATACATACGTAACGGAAGTGAATTGAATAGACCACATAACGTTTGCATACTTTGATTCATTCCATCGATATACTTTTCAATTACGTTACGTCACTATAGTGCAAGCTCGATAGAATTTAGGCTTGAGCCTGAAGCAGAGGCACCTTTATTTTTGTTATTTACAATAGGCTCTTCTACATTCAAACATATTTTAAAATAGTAGTATCGATTCGATAGTCAACTAGTATTTTTATTTCCTGGAAATAGTGTCTTTATGCAAAGCAAACATGATTAAAATTAAAACGACAGATGTTTGCGCCAAAACGACAGCCACCATTATCGTGACGTCATAAGAACAGAAACAAATAAATGTCATATGTGCGTGTGTAGTGCATGAAGTTTCGCTGTTTATTCGATTTCATTATGTTCTTATGACGTCACTTTCAAGAAAAATATGGCGGCTAGCGTTTTCGTTCACATGACATACAGATAATAAAATATATAACAAAATTGTGTTGTATTCGTACATCATAAGATAGAAACTATATAAATAACAAATGTATATCATTTAATTTTGATAGACGAAACTGGCCTATTCATTGTATTTGTATTCTTATTTCTATAACGTATGTCGTATATAGACAGGGACAGCTGGGAAAAATTAACGATGTGTAAATTCGTTGTCAGAATGAACTTGAACATGTATTTGGATCATCATATTTTATCGCCTGCCTTGATTTTTTTTTAAACGAGTAACATTAAGTTTTTTTTTGTAACGTAGGTACGTACAGTAAAACCATGGTGCTAACGGCCCTCGGCATTCTTTGTTTTCCCATGGAAATTACAAAATATGATGTATGAAAAAAAAACACGATTGCCGAAAGACATTAAGGTCGTGGTCGCATTGTACCTCTATATTATTGAATAATAACAAAGGAGTGACCTAAAATGAAAAAGTTAAAAACTATAACCCGACTACTTAAATTACATTATACCCCATGTTACCCGGGCAAGTGTTACGAATCTATTGACACCTCATTCATTAAAATCGGACCAGCAGTTTAGGCGTTACGTACATAGTACTACGCATATACATACATTAATCATTACCCTTCCTTTAAGTTTCGCGGTGGTCTGGTAAAAAATCTTGTATAATATTATGTTCTAATGTTAAGTATTATTTCATAATTAAATGATACTACTTACAATATCAGTGCTTGCAGACTCTGTACTTTTTACTGCAGCGAAAGACGCATAAAAACGATAAAATCTAGCCATGGAGCTTTTACTGCCGGCTCATAATATCTTCGCCAGTTATTTTCTCGTGCAAGTATTGTTTGAATGTAAATAACTATATTTTTGGGGTTCCCAACCCGAAGGGTAAAAACGGGTCCCTATTACTGTGATTACGCAGTCTGTCTGTCTGTCCGTCTGCCACCAGGCTGTATATTCTTAACCGTGTTAGCTAGGCAGTTAAAATTTTAACAGATGATGTTTTTTGTTGCGCTATAACAACAAATACTAAAAACAGAATAAAATGAATATTTATGGGAATACAACCTCCCATACAACAAACGTGATTTTTTTTGCCGTTTTGTAGAGAACCCTTCGTCCGACAACTATTCTGATCGACGACTCGCTCGCTACTGAGGAACATACCAGTGTAGTCTCAATACAAGTTCTGGTCTGTTCCCGCGTTCTTCGCTCCTTTGTCTCGCGCCAAAAAATCGACAAAAATCTGAGAACAGGACGACAACTTGAGAAAAATATTATGTGAATCGGTTCCACATTCGTGTTATTCTTGCGTTCTCGCGTGGATCTCGCGTGAGCAGTGTTGCCAGATATACGGATTTCTCCGTATCTAAACGGATTTTCGATCTGCCATACAGATTAGACGCGGATACGGATTTTTATACGGAATTCTTCCAAGAAAGCCCAATTGTCTTAACTATTTTCGATAATAATCCCGTTTCGGTCCATGCGCTGACTCATTACAGCACCAGCTGGGACAGACTGAAAATCAAATTGATTTAACCGATAATATTGACGAATATTACCCCTTTTATTAATCTAACCAACACAAATAACAGTAGGCACCTGCTAAGACCAAGCTTGTTCATTATTGTGCACTGCAATTTCATACTATACACACTCCTGTATCAATTCGTTGGGTAAAATTAAACATTTATAGTTACAACTTATAATATAACATTTATGGCAAAAACTTGACATAAAATTAGAAATAAATACATAGAGCAAATTCTTTTCTATTCTAAATTCAAACACCGATAACTTTGTTGATTTTTAATTTTTTAAAAATGTATGTTTTATGTACCTATTTAAATTAAATGTTTGTATTTTTTATGTGACGTATACCTCCTGCACGTATGCCTACTGTAAATTCACAATCACAAATAATCTTTGTCCTTTATAATCTTATTTTTTTTTTCAATAATCATACAGATTTTATAATTTCTTGCAAAATGGTCATACATATTTTAACAGTTTGCCATACAGATAAATTGTGCAATTCACCTGGCAACACTGCGCGTGAGTGTGGAGCGGCCTTTAATAATTTTAGGATATAATATTTGGTATGTCGGAGTATAGGTTTTAATTATTTTTATCATAATAGCTAAGGCAACACGACGTCTGAACGCTGAACCCCAATTCTCGTATTTAACTCACACTCTCTATGTACTTTCAACGAATTATAAATGAATCGTCTCGATATCGTAAACTGATTTTTGGAGTTTGGATCCTATTACAACGCGTTAAACGCTAGTTTGACATTTATGGGAATACCATTTTGCTGTTTTAACATATCGAGACCGCATCGAAACTGTATTATTTGAAGACTAGCTTTTGCCCGCGCCTCCGCACGCGTAAACACTTACGGACTCACACTGTACTTCTTCGGAATAAAATGTAGCCTAAGTTTTAAACCAGAGGTAGTATTTTATGCTACCATACCAAATTTTGTTCAGTAGTTTTTGCGTGAGAGAGAGAGTAACAAAAATCCATCCATCCAGTATATTCATCCATCCTCACAAACTTTCACATTTAGGATTTAAGTAGCAGAATCGACCTACAGATAGGTTATTATATTTATATATAATAAGTATATAATAGTTTTATATAAGAATATTGTAACACACTACGTCAACTTGGTTCCCTAGTATATTGGTAACGGAAATATTGAAGTCGGATAAATGTCTTGTTACTTGTTATACAATACGAGATGTAATACGCCATGACCCAGAAGTTTAGCTTATCAGTCATCACTAATTACTACTTACTATAATGTAATTACATACATAAAGTGTAGATAATTTGGAACATATAGGTGGCCATTACTGTCGTCGTTGCGAAGTTTAAATGCTAGTGATTAGACTGATTTGCCAACTGAATTTCTACTTAAAATGAGTTTTTTTTTTGTTGAAATTCCTATCGGCATCTAAGGTTCTACTACTGTTATAAATGTAAAAGTTTGTGAGTATGGGATGGCCGTTACTCTTTCAAGTAATTTACAATTTCATCAAAATTCGTTCAAAATCTACTGACCGGATTTTGGTGGATATTTTTTACCCGATAAAAGTGTTCATGTGGAACGCTGTATTTAATATTTTAGATGTAATTAAAGATAATTAATCTAGTATAACAAGAATCCTACTATAATAGTATAAATGTGAAAGTGAACATGAATGGATAATAACTTTTACACGCAAAAACGAATCGAACAGATTTCGATGAAATTTGGTATGGTTAGTAGTTTAGAATCTGCATTAAAACATAGGCTACTTTTTATCACGAAAAAGTACGGTATTCCCGTAGGATAGGTACTATATTTACGCGAGAGGAGCCGCTGGAAAAAGCTGGTTATTAAATCCTAACTTAATATTATAAATATGAATGCGTGGATGTTTGTTACTCTTTCACGCAAAAACTACTGAACGGATTTCGATGAAATTCGGTATGGTAGTAGTTTAGACTCTGGATTAAAACATAGGCTACTTTTTATCCCGAAAAAGTAGTGTTCCCGAGGGATACTGTATTTAAGCCGGCGCGGTAAATAGCTAGTAAATTATAATTTAAAAAATATTTACCTAACGAAATTACTCAAACAATATCACTGCCCTGAAACTTACGTTACAAAATTAACATTTTTTTCGAAGGTTCGAAAACGAATAGAATAGTTGACCAAGTCGACCTTATAGTTTAAAAAAAATAAAGCATTCCATATAAAAAATAAACACGTTGCAACCATAGATCCATATTAAAAGACGTTCCGTTTTAGGTTCCAGAGAGAACATGAAAATATACCTGGAAGTTAAAACTAATTTTCTGAACAGACTTTAACGTCTGTTAGTGGCTAATGATTGTTAGAACAATGAGCTTTCACACGCGGCGATTGGAAATTAACGAATAAATCTTTGTTCAGACTTGAGCTTGTAAAATTAATATGTTGGCCATTCATTTATAATACATTTCTCAGGCCCGTGTGTGATCAGTCTTATGACTCTTATATGAACTTTTTCGTAGGGTTACCAGTGACCAGGAAAATAATAAAATCAAAAGTAAAAATATTGTTAAATTAGCAATAATAACAAAGTAAACATAAACAATTATTGAACACGCATTTAACAACAATAAATTATCAGAACGAATTTAATTGCTGAATAATTAGGTATCAATTTTCCTTGATATTTAGCAAGTACCCACCTCCATTACGTGAAAATAAAAATAGACTTAATGTTGCAGTACATTTCAGAATTAAACTAAGATTAAATCAAGTTATACTTGAATCGAAAAACTCCGGTAAAATCTTGCGCTAGTTATTTGGCTGATGTAAGTGAAAATTCCATGTGCTCGTTATAATGTGTACTCACGAAGAGAGTGGTGTTGAACCGAGTGCTCTTGAGATGATCAATCTCTGACTTGCATTATATGAAGCTACGTTTTCCGATAACCACTTAAAAACATATAGGACTTAATACCTACTTGGTGAAAAATTTTAATTAAGGTGAGGAAACGTTTTAAAAATATAAGTAGGTACTTCTTTCGGTGCTCGCTTCAGTGGTAGAATGAAATAATTTTGAAGTTTATTGCATTGAAAACATTATTTATCAAATTTTAAATTGCTGCTCACAATGTTATTTAAACTACTCAAACATATTAACATTTTGTGATAAAAAAAAAAAACAACACAAATTTGTGATAAAAAAACAAGGCCACCAAGCCCTAATCGCACAAGCTTTCGTTCTTTTCATTAGATCTAAAACCCATACCCACATTAGTATATTTTATGTAGATTTTAATCAAATTCTCGTCTATTGTTCGATAATAATCTGGAAATTTCCATGTGGCAGCCCTATTATCCAAATCGCCGACGCTAATTCGAAAAGCTTGTGTGTATTGTTACGTAGTTACGGATACAAGTCGGGTTGAATACTTTACAATAATTTTTACACACCAATCGCGATTTTATAAAGGTTTTATTGTGTGTTTATAATCTAGCTATTGTTAATTAAAAACCTTATTGCTGGGTAATAACGTTTGTCATAATTACTTCTGCCCGCTGCTCAGCACGCGTTACTTTTTCGGTATAAAAAGTAACCTATGTGTTAATCCAGAGCTTAAACTACTATCATACCATTTTTAACCAAAATTCGTTTAGTAATTTTTGCGTGAAAGAGTAACAAATCCATCCTCACAACCTTTCACATTTATAATATCACTAGGAAATATGAAATGCTCGTGTCACTGTGCTTGTAACCAAACTCCGATTCTCCGAGACTCCGAGAAAACCGATTTTTATATTTGTGTATATTTGGCAGGTTTGAGAAAAGGTCGTAAACTATTTTGACACCTAGGTGATAGTGCAGAACAAGGTTGTCCGGGAAGGGTAAATGAATTTGGCATTATATGTTTGCAAGTATGGATTTATGGATGTTGTTACCCTTTCACGCAAAAACTACTGAACGCATTCTGATGAAATTCGGTATGATAGTAGTTTAGACTCTGGATTAACACATAGGCATCAAACCCCGACTTTTGTCGCGGGATTTCCTTTTTCGCGGGCAACATTTACTTAAATAAATAAATAGCTCAAGGTCAGAAGGTATCCTCCATGAGTGTCGCTATATACCAATGATTTATGTATTGGGGACTTACACTGGACACGCGATGCCACGAACAATGCAAGGATAAGTCGACCTAGACTCTACGAGTTCTTTAATTGCTAGAATCGACACTACAATAGCTAACCCGATTCTTCCACTTTCGCGTCCTTGTACACTATCATGAGATTAGAGATAATTAATGCTGATTCCATACGACCTAGATTCGGGCCCGCTAAAGGTGATTTACTGTTGTAGTAGTCTGGTCGCCCGCAAAATCGTTCGCGTCACAATCCGTAAATCGCACGGGAACCGTACATTTTGTCGAAATAGAAAGCTTCTTTCTGAAATGTCCTTGCCCGACGTCTGAGACTGGAACTATATGATCCGGAATACGGCGGGCCCGGGACAATTCAGAGCACTGAAAAAAGAACTCGGTGTTACTACAATAGAGTATAAAATATATTTGACACTTGTGTGTTCGATTTTCAGCTCTATTGTATACGCGCAGTTCCAAATTTTCCCCGATCTTACGGATTCCGGAACATATAGTCCCTTACTTTCTACTAGTCCTTAGTATACTCCGTTGAGGGCCAATTTATTCTGAATGTAAACGATAGCACAATATAATGCTACTATTTTGAATGTCACTTACGGTGCAGTAAAGAAATACGATGACTTTAATTTGGTAGAATTAAATCTCTCTGTTTATGGTCGCTTTAAATTGGATCTGAACAACACACTTGGCGCGCGCGGCCTGACCGCCGACAACGTGTATGAATGGGCCACCCCTCGCTAACCTTAACCCTTCATGTGAGGGAGACGCACACGCGTGACGCAGAGGGAGAGAGTTGTGAATGAACGCGGTGTGTGGAAGGGTTGAACTTTCGATTTCATATGGGGCGTCGTATCGATCGCCAACTTTGTCTAACTTAGTTATAAACAACAGCAACACTCCATTCACTCTCCGTTCCATATTAGAGTCTCGTGTTCCATATTAGGCGTACTTTTTGTCTACGAGCTCCGTAACAAAAAGTATGCAATACAGCATAATGCACTTGTACGCTTGAGACGGACAATTCTAAAGTTTATCTACCAAGAAGTCAATAACGTACAGTGGAGTAAATTTGTTAATGACCCTCGGCGATCGTCGTTCTTCTATGAAAATGACAGACGATGTATAAATAAACAAAATTGGAAATTTTAAGTAACCCCCGAATTGCAAAGCAGTGTGCGAGCTGGTGATAATGAATTATAGCAAATAACACTCTCGATCATGTTGGCTTTCAAACAAAAAAAACTAGATCAAAATCGGTTCATCCGTTTGGGAGCTACGATGCCACGGACAGACAGACAGACACGTCAAACTAAATAACACCCCTCTTTTTGCGTCGGGGATTAAAAATGACGATTCCCGAATTTTTTTATTAAAACACTTTAAACACGTGGTTGTACTGTAGAAGAAATGACTTACTGCAATTTTCCTTTTACGATAAGTCTCGGAAAAGGCGGAAAAAGAACGCAGTTTCGCAAGCATTGTTTATGGTTGAATAGTTTCCGGTACCGGAGACAATTTAGAAAGCGCCTGGCGATCCGACGCAGACTGATTGACCGCAAGCTACTGTTCTAGTAATCTAACTCATTTAAAAAACTAATTTTCAAAATAGAAAATCACTTAAAGTCTAGAAAGCCTAATCTGCGAAAACAAACTGTTCTCGCTTTCGTTATATTGGTAAATAAGATTAGTTTTGTTAGCGAGTTGGCACACACATTTTCAGGATGTCTACATGGTATGAATTTTGCTACACTTACCTTAAAACAGCACGGCCCAATTTCTAATAAATAATAGAAAATGAATAATATATACGCCTAAGGCACGGCCTTTGATGACGTTTTCAAAATCAAACACATTATTACAGTGATAATGTAATACCTAATGTAATATAAAACTGAACTTTTTCACTATTAAATTACATGAAAACATTTTCACACAAAGATTATCACCAGTACAATCAATCAGCTAATATATCAATTATCGAAATATAACTGGCTAAAAATTTAGAAACAAAACACTATGTATTAAAATTAGAAACCTGGAATTCACCTTGCGCTGGTAATAAAGTTACAGCCATTCACATTAGACCTAGAATTTTCTTTGACAGTAGTTTACAGATAACGTACAAGTAATAACATAGAAGAAGAAGGATATTTCATAACCACAGATAATATAAATAACACACATTAGAGCACAGAGTACCTACGCCACTCTGTGTTTATGCGGGTGTAGTAAACTTGTTGATTAGAGCCTACGACGATATGTGTACAGGAAGCTAATTATTAGGAGGTTTAATACATATGTTGCATAATCGGAGCACGGCCATTTTAGTATTTATTTTATAGTCCGCCATTCACTTTGCAAACCCGGACCTTCCACTCCAGGACCGATAAGCAAAGCCCACATGTTTGTAATCTGTAAGTTTATCCTGGTCAAGGAATAATTAATTATAAATTCAATAATTCTATCTTATATGCGCGTGATGCCTAAGCCAAAAATTCATTAAAACACATTGCACTTAAAATTTACATGCTTAGCGTCGTAGATACATCTCTTATGCCGCGTAGTGCAACAAAACCCCGAATGTTAAATTTAAAATTGGAAACATGATATTATAAAATCAAACGATTTCACTGGAAGACAATACCTTTATGGAAGGAGTACTAAAATCGAAGTCGTAATCAAACTATCTGTCTCAAAAAACAACAATGGCTAAAATCCATAAGAGTGAAAGAGAAAGCAAATCCATGTATTTTCGTTGTTTTTCAAGGTTGTCACGCCTTTGGTGATTGGTATCCTTTTTTAAGACGTTGGAATTACGACTTTGTTGCACTCGTAATAAATAGGTGTAAGCATGTGTGATAGGAACGATTTTATGTTTCCTCTCTTACTAATAGCCTGGTTTCTATGCTACAGTTATTAAACTGAGATGAGATTAACGGTATTGTTTTTTTCTGGTGACAACACCTAAGTACCTACTTGTCCGCATTCAGCCTTGCGCATTGGCGTGTGCTGTGTTTTATAAGTTATTACTTCAATAAATACGTTACCTTCGTACTGACGTCAGTCTTCGCCAGTCGACACGACACTGTTATTTCTAAATTATTGTGATATTTTACTCCGTATAGAATTTGTAATCAGGAGAAGAGGCTGGAGGAGACCTTTACCCAATCGGGGATCCATATTTCTAAAATTAAAACATAGATTATATTATAATACTAACATAGTACATAAATAAAACATTAATGTATTTTGAAATATGTAATAAATGGCTTTTTATTAATTATTAGTTATTTAAAAGGTAATAACAAATGAATTTGGCGGAACCCTGATGATTATTCCGAGGAGCCCCTAGATTCCGCGGAGCCCACTTTAGGAATCCCTGACCTATATGTACATTCTCTTGGTTTTTATACTTTAGGACTATGAAAATTACCACTTAAATCGACCACCGTATGTATTCACATTATTTGTCCCCCGTAAGGATCCAGTGTCCCTCTCCTCTCGTACATTTAAAGCCTGCATTACTCTGTAGATGTCTCAATCCCACTCAAAACTCACCTGTGCAAGGACAGTACAATAAAGCAACGCTATCGATTCGTCGCATTTGGTTCAACGGACGACACCTACAGAGTACTACACTATACAGACAACAGTATTTACATACAACGGCCACGCTTAATCCTGCATTCGTTATTTCTGCTCGAAACAATGAATCTTTTTTCCTTTAGCTATCGGACTCGTAATTGCTTCGGTCATAATTCGTTTGTTCTTGGAATGCTTCTGGATTTCGTGATATTTGTGTAAGCTGTTTAAAACTAGTTACGAAACTTTTCAAAGATTGTTACTTACAAGATAAACCTAATTTTAAATACAAATTGTAGATCAAACCAAAATCAAATGGGAATGTTTCTGTCGATTTGTAATTTGTTCCAATTCCAAATAATAATTATGTATTTAAGATCGATGTTGTCGAAAAAATCTTTAAAATTTAACACCTTTAAGTACCTACATTTTATTTTTATTCTGTGTGTGTGTTACTGATAAGTGTCAGATAGCTTATTTGCATGTTTGTCTCTGTCGCTCGATGATCGACGCTTACTTTGTGTAAGCTGCGACAAAGCTTCCAAATAAGCTATCCGTCACTTATTAGGAGATTGTGACACAGGTCTAGGATGGGATATTATAGGAGATATATAAGATTATAGGATGTCTACTTCAGATTTAAGAATAATAATATACTATATAGGTATTGCCATCTAGTATAAAATATCACACCTTTTCTATATAAATAGGATTTTCATTAGTACGATCCGGAGAGGAATAAAAATATTTATTTTCACCCACCATTCGGAGTGCTGCAGCATTGTGGGCAAACAACGAAAGTTATATGTTAGCTTTCCTCTCCGCGCGCCTTATTACTAAAGTTCCGTTAAAATATTAAAATATCATAGGTTGATCTTGATTGAGGTTGAATATCAAGAAACGTATAAAACTACTGTACGTCAATATTATAAAAGTTGATTTTATAATATTGGTTATGTGTATGTAACGCCATCTAGTATCGAGTAGAGGAACAAATGTTAATACTAATATAAAGTACATAGATTCTAATGCTTGGTAGGTTTAAACTAAAAGTAGAATTGTTTGCTTTTCCTTTGTTTTTTTTAGTCCTGTACTAATATTTGTGAGGATGGATGTTTGTTACTCTGTCACGCAAAGGCTACTGAACAGATTTTAATAATATTTGGACGGTAGTAGTTTACGCTCTGGATTAAAACAGGCTACTTTTTATTCCGGAAAGATACAGTATTCCCGCGGGTATTATACTATGTATATTACACAGTATTCTCGATAGGTAATTTACGCGGGCGGAGCCGCGGGAAACAGCTAGTATTTTATTAAATTTCAGCGTAACAGGCGTAGTCTAACAATGCATGGTGATTTAAGTATTTACATATCTATGGACTAGCTTTTGCCCGCAGCTTCGCCCGCGTAAATACAGTATCCCACGGGAACACTGTAGGTACTTTTTCGAGATAAAAAGTAGCCTTTGTATTAATAAATCCAGAGCCTAAAATACTACCATACAAATTTTTTCCGTGAAAGAGTAACAAACATCCAGCCATCCATCCTCACAAACTTTCACATTTATAATAGTTTAGTAGGATTCAAATGTCAAGTATATGGGTCGATCAACTTTTACTTGTCCTTCTTACATCCTATCCTGTCCCTATGTAAAAAGAACAAAAATCTTGAAAATAAATATCTCTTGGCCTCAAAAACCTAGCTTGGCTAATACTTAATATATGAAATAGCACTTCAGTGACAAATGGAAATATTTTGTTTAGTTATATAATTATTATTTAACGGTTGTCCAATAGACGTCCAAGTCTATTTCATAGTAATGAAGATTGTCCCCCAGCAGAAAGGTTAACATATATCTTACGTAACTAAAAAATATTATATGGCGCTGTAAATTATTTAAACACATATAAATAGTATCATACATCTAGTTTCGAAACAACCCACTGAAATATTTTTTGGTTAAATATTATTAAAGTAATTTTGTTGTTTATTACTGTCCCCGAAAATGTCGTTAGTTTTTGTCACTTGGACAACCGCCCAAAATTTCCAATATTAAAACATAAATGGCACTACAAGACCATAGACAACTATGCAGATGGCCCGTCGCAACCAATCCCAACAAACCGCCATTTTGTTTTCGCAATACTCGCGGCGTCAGTCGTCGGAGATCCCGCCGTGAGAGCGAGTAGCTTTATTGTGTGTCCGCTGAATCACCGCAGCAAAAATGTAAATAAACAGATGTTTAATTTATTAATTATAATTAACATAATGCGTTTGATCTTGGTAATACATAACAGCTTCGAAAATGTAAAATATCGATAGTAATTTTAACAAAAAAGCTCAAAACTCATTAAATGTCCGTCGGACAACCAGTCCATTGGACAACTGAAACGGTTGTCTAAGAGACAATATTGGTTGTCCCATGGACTGTAAAGCAAATCTCGAGTAATTAAGTTGTTACAATTTTACTTTCTTTCGTGTTTCTTTTCCGATATTGGAATATGAATGTTTTTTATATGTATGTAGTACTTATGTGTCATCAAAAGCCATATTCTGCTAGAAACATAAAACTTTTGTGTCATAGATTTTTACTATATTTTTGTTAAACAATGGGAATGACATCGAAAGAGTAATCTCGACGAAATCGCGAAAGGCTAAAATCAGACCCCGAGAAACATGCTGAACGGAAGAGGAAAAAAAGGGAGAGTTATCATAAAAACAAGGTTATGGTTTCAAATATGACACCACAATCTTAAATAAATGCTAGAGTAATTTGGAAATTGCGAAAGTAAGCCGAAAGAAAAAGGAAAAAAGATACTGATCATTTACTAGCAAATAAACCTCCAAGCTCTCCAACTATACTGCAAGATATAATAAACCTACCCGAACCAGCACATACACCTTCACCCTTGCCACATCATCTTTTTGCGGAACAATTGATTTCAAATAACTAGAGGAAGGGAAGAAAGAAACTATGCAGAGACAGGTCGAAATTGCACAAAGAAAATATTCGGCTAATAAATGAAAATGAGAAATGGAAAAAAAAAGTATGAGAGATTCAAGAAAAGAGTGCAACGTAAAAATGAAAGCAAGAAAGCCAAGAAAACGACAATAACTAAACACCAAGAAGATGATCGTGATAATAAATATAATACATTAGTCCATTCTATTAAAAAAGTTTATCAACAAACAAAAAAGCGTAAGGAAAAGATTTTGTTGAAAAGAATTTTCAAAAATTTAAGTACACCTCAACGACATAATAAAGGAAAGTTTAGGTTTACAAGGAAGAATAAGAACAAAACCTGTTTTGAGAAAAGAAACGGAGCTTAAAAAGAAGGTTAGATATTTTTTTCTACGAGATGATGACTACAAAGTGGCCACAGGAATTGACATAAACAATGCATTTGACTTTTATCAAGTTCTACAAGGTACAAGTAAAGTGAAATTGTTTTATATTACGAAAGAAGATATTGACGCCATAGACAGAGAGATCCCACAAAATATTCTCCTGCTATCGGGTACCAAAGAAGTACACCAAGTTTTTTCCAGGATTCCAGGCCAACTCAAATATAGAAACTTGAGCTGTTAATGTACTCGAGGCTTCTGTGATTGTTTGAACCCAAAACTTTACTATCCCTTACCAGCTTAAAAAAAGGATATAGGTGTTGAAAATATTTGCGGAAATATCCCAAGTGATGATAATACCGATGACTTACCATTGAGCCACTTAATTTCGTCGAATAAAAATATTGAATACTCTGATTTCCAACGTTTTCGAGGCTAAAATATCTATAAGAGTGTTTATGGCTCATCTGACGACGCTGAAGAAGAAAATAACATAGAAGAACCGAAACCGTTAACATCAGGGCCAAACAATGAGCTTCCAGCCCTTGGAGACTTTTTACTTGTTAAAGTTTATGGAAGCAAAGGAAAATCATATACATATGCATTCATAGCTCAAAGCGATATTGAAGATGATGGGGAGCTCAAAGTCACATTTCTCAAATATGTTAAGGGAGGTAACTTGTTCAAACTTAATAAAAATGACATGTCTTATGTAGCATACGAAGACATTACCAAAAAACTGCCTAAGCCAATCAAACAAATAAGAAGATATGTAACTTATTATAAGTTTCCATGTGATGTTGATGTTTTTGAAAAGTAGTAGTACCTATCTTTGTAATTTCTTTTTATATTTAACACTGATCTCTTTACTTGAGACTGATTCAAAGTTTGAAGTTTAAATCTGATTAGCATTAACAATAAACCTTAAGTGCCATCTATGTTAGTAATAGCTAAACGCCAAAATAGTGATTAAACAGGGTGTACCAGTAAATGGAGCACCTTTATCAGGAGTGAATGTACCCATGAAACTGAACTTTCCCCAAGGAAGATAGGCCGAAATGTCAAAATAAAATTGGACCTTCCGTTGTTAATGGGTCAGCTGTCCAAATTATTTCTTCATATTCCGACCTATGCTCCATGAGAAAGTTGTTCAGTTTTATGAGTACGTTTATCCTTGAAAAAGTTTCCCCATTTACTGGTACACTGGTAGGACACAATGTTGATATTTTTTCATTTCTAAGTTCAGTTGAATATAGTGTTACTTAGTAGTTTAAAATTTAAGAAAAAGTTTGTTTTTGAGTTTGTTTGATTTTTTAAAGTTTATTTTGGGTAAAAATTTTATTGCCACTTTACTAAAATATAATTTTTTAACAATATTCGGTATTTTCTTTATTAACTATTAGTAATAAGCTCTAAAACCTGACTAAAAATTTGAAGTTGACTGTGCGCCGCGTCTCTAGGACAACCATTTTGTCTGTGGGACAACTGCGTTGTCCCCATATTTTAAAAACGAAAGAGCGCTATTTTGTCGAGAAAAAATATAACAATATTATTTAATTCAAATATTCAACTGTTATACCAGAAGCGTATTCAAATCCTTGAAGTTTTTACAAAAAGTAATTTGAACTTGCTGTTTTAATTTACTTTTCCCATAGGTTTAGGACAATGGTTGTCCAAGAGACACTTTAAATGGAAATAACTGTTGAAATTAAGCATTAAATAGTAATTTAAAAAAGCCAACGGAGCCTTTTGATAATGTTTAATAACATTAAATGAGCGAATTCAATTTTGATCAAAATTTCTTTTATTCAAAAATAATTTAAGCAGTTGTCCAAAGGACGCTTTTTTCTTGTCAGGTTGGATATTTTCGATCAAAACTGTACCTAAAAAATTAAAAAGTGCACTGCCAGATATCAAAATAGAAAATAAGAATATTCTTCTACAGTCATATATAAGTTTATCAGTAAAATTTTAAAATTTACAAAATTGTACAAAATATCACAATCTGGACACTTAAAAGTTGATCGACCCACATGCGGCAAAGAATATAATATCGTATAAGTATAAATTAATTGATCTACACAATATAATAACCTGTATTTTTTAATTTAATAAAATAATGTTTATCCGTTTGTTCCAGTGTTCGGCATGGATACCCCCCTCGGCCTGTTCCCCCCTGGCATGGACCACAAGATGTACCCGCTCATGGACGTGGATCACCGCGCGCCGCCGCTCGACGCGCAACTCTTCACGAATGTCAAAAAGAAATGTAAGCAAAATGTCAAAAATAAAACAAGAAGAGTGAATGAATTCATTCTTTATTCGTTTCAATTAGAAGAAGAGTGAATGATTTCATTATTTATTCGTTTCAGTCAGAACTCAGAAGAGTGAATAATTTAATTTTTCATTCTCTTGCAATGAAACATAAAGGGTCATAGCTTTTTAAACTAGGTAAATATTACTATAATAACACTTTTATAGGTTGTTAAAAAACATTAAAATAAACGTGATCAATTATTATAATATGTAATTTCTATTATAACTAACAAACTTCACAAGCTTGTAACGGAACAAATGATAAAATAAATTTTAATTGTAAAATACAACATCCATAAGAAATTCACGATCCTAATTAATCATGTAGCTATTCATCATAAGACGGCAGTAAACACATCTATGACTAATTTAAATTTCATTGGAGGTCATTTTCCAGTAGCAATAATGAATAGTCGTAAAAATTAAATTATTAAATTTAATTTTTACGACTATTCATGTGGTCGTAAAAGTTAACTATTAAATCCGTTATAAAATATGACTACCATTATTAAACGCTAATAGCCCACATACGCAAACGCAATATATTAATAATAAGAACTGATTAGAAGCGAAATAATAGGCGCGCTGCGACGTCGCAATCGCAAAATGTTAAACGGGTATTGTTTCGAGGGAGTGCTTAAGACGATCTGATATACTGACTAGGGGGGCAGACGGAGGTAATGTATGCTTACAATGCTGAGCGGCGACGATAGACAGTTGTCGATCGATCAGCCCATCCCTACGAAGCACAACACTATTCATTTCCGCGAGCTCGCGTGACCCGATAACTATTAAAAGAAAAACTAATTTCCATAAAATTTTAGGTAATACAAGGCCATCTTTAAATTGTTCGGTACAAGCGAGTTAAAGTTACATGGCGACGTCTCCGATGTACGTTCGGCAAATAACCACATTGTAGCTAATGGGTGGTTTATATGGTGGCACCGACTGTACGTGGAAATGTCGCGTGTCTTGGTGAATTAATGACGACTCGCCGCGTCGCGACTTGCTCATTTCGCCGCGTGTCGCCAGTTGCCAAAACACGGTCATTAGATAGCTAAGTACTAGCTCTGCTCCGCACGGCATATACCGTGAGTCTTTATTGGGACCTGCATTGTTGCAGTCAAACCTCGAATTAGAATTCTAATCACTAAAAATGTTTTGCAAATAGGGACTACAAACATACATTGAAAGCGAACTACTGGCTAGGATCATTCCATCTTCCAATTTCGTCCTAAAAAAAAACAGTCTAATGACCTGTTTCTTTTCAGGGCGACCGAAAGGGCAGCACAGTGCGCCTCGCGGAGGCCCGCCTCGATCCTGGACCAACGCAGAGCTGACTGAGGCCCTGCAGCATGTCTGGAACAAGAAGATGACCACGAGTCAAGCCTCAAGGATATTCGGCATCCCCTACAACTCTCTCCTCATGTACGTCCGAGGAAAGTACGGGAAGAGCCTCAAACTAGAGCAGCTGAGGAAAGACTGCATCGGCGGACCTCTCGAGGTCCTGAATCTGAATTCGGGCAACAACAACAACAACCACCCCAGCAAACACGACAAGGACGAGCACCAGAACTCGGGCCAGCGACCGTCGAGTTCGGAGCCAGATATCACCTCCAACCCCATGTTCAATCCCTTCCAGCAGGGTTTCTACCCCGAGTTCCCCCCGGGGTTCCCCATGCCCCTCAACATGCTCCATCTGCTACCCCACGACAAAACAAGGGAGTTGTACCAGTCCATCCCCATGGCTCTGGACTCACTGTCAGGGGTGACAAAGGAGGAGGATTGCAAGAGCGACAGGTCCAAGGAGAACTCCGCAGACGAGGAGGGAGACTCGTACCGCACGCCGGCGCTACCCCCGCACCCCCCCGACAACCGCACGCTGCTGCACCACAACGGCCAGGAGTAATCCGGAAATAGCCGCTAGCTCGTCGCACCACACGTTCCCAGGGTGTCGCGCGAAGCGACACGACATGCAATCGCCAAACTTAGCCAAAACTTTATTGTTAGTCGAAGCAACGTAGCTCTTTTCACGCATCGTGTACAGACGCAAGATGTCCATATTTATATATTATATTAGTGAAATTGAAATGTGTTTATATAGTAAATGTGTAAGGCGATTATTTATTACAAGTGCAATACGACGGACCGGACGGTTGTTATCGCCGAGTCGATGTTTTAGGGCCGTGTTGTTTTTTATGAAATAACGTTTCGCCAGCACCGAGGACGTAGATTCGATGTTTGATCTCTTTGCCGCTTTTTAGGTCCCTAAATTCTATTTAAATTATTTGGCATTTGTATCGATGTATATGTATATGTATATTGTATAAACTAGGAACCGGCGGTTGTTGAAATTCCATATAACATTCCATACGATTAATTCTTCTAGATAATAATTCATATCATCTAAGGTTACGATTTTATTCGAAGACTCTTGCCCTCTCTCGTGTAACTCTAAGCACTTTATACTGACGCATGCGAGCGCATGTCACCAAAGTTTGTAAATGTTCATTGTAGTTATAATCGAGGACAATTTTAAATGTAAATAGTTAATTAACGGATTATAAATTTTAATAAACCTTTAAATAAGAGGACATAACGTGTCTAAAACGGTAAATAGTAGTGTATTTGTAATTGTTGTAGATTTAGTGAAGTGAAACTGTGCGCCTGTCGCGCCGCGATTCGCGCAGTCGGTAGGCCCGCGACGCACTAGTCAACAACAAAATCTGTTGCACCCCGCTCCACATGAACTATTCCGAAAACAAACAACAGTAAAACTAATTATGTTGTAAACCAAAAAGACTAAGTCCACGAACGCCGCGATCCAGTATGGGTGGTCCGGCGTGACGTGGGCATTATTTTGATTACACTCCAATAAAACAAAGAGACCATTATTAGTAACGCAATAGAAGGACAGTGCGCGCCAGGTATAGACAAATAAAGTATCTGCACTCAATGTTCAAATAAAAAGGAGCTTTCAAGATTTTAGTAAATAATGTGAAAGTTAGTATAGACGTGGTTTGACACTCCATGGCTTAGATAATTGTATACAATGATTTCGTATTGAATTAGAATTAACGTGACGAATCACAAGTCTTATCCTTACTTCTTAATTGGTTCATTTCGAGGGATCTTTCACAACACTAGTTCTTATTTGTTGTTTTTATGAGCGACTACATCACTAACGAGTAGTGCAATAGACGATTTATTACAAAAGTAAATTAATATAGTCGTGGATAAAATGGAACCGCATAACTCTTAACAGAAGACTGAACACTATTTTCGACTCTATTTTGTATTGTTATACAACACATAATCACAGTCACGGACCCCTCGGCGTAGAATGTCTAGTTCGCGAATGTGACATGCAGTATTTCGCTCGAAAATGACCCTTGCTAATGTTCTGTATAAAGAGCGAAAAGGTAACTTATTTCAGAAACACACAGAATATGTTCATACTATAATTCATGTTTCTCAAATCCTTACATCTATAGCGACGTTGCTTTTGACTCAGATCAATGGTTGTCCTACAAAATTCGAACATACCACAGTTTTTCCGAAATAAAAATTACGGAGACCTTTATAATATTAATCTTGCGGGGAAGTTTTCAAACATTGCTTTCGTAAGTGTCACAAATTTTACGAACCAAACACTTTGCGCCGAGTGGATTTCGGATTCGAAAATGCATACCGGGTTGTAGTCTTCACTAGCGTCACGTCACTACAATATATTATTACAGGGATTTTATATAATAACATATTATATTCATTGAATATGTATACCTAATTATATTTTAACAGAAAACTGTTAAAAATACTTTTATCTAACGCCTTTGTTTTCGTTTTAAATAGATGCTATGTTAGTTACTTCAATAGATTAGGGTTCATCCTATAATTTTCAATCGGCGTATCCATGCTAGATACATGTGCCAAAAGGTCAGAATCCATCAGATACTTTGTTCTCAGTAGTTAGTCCGTGAAATTGACGAGTTGTTGTTCTCCTGTGACTTGTGATCGATGGTATCAGATAATAGATTTACCTAATTCGTACAAACTCATCAGTATTAGTGATTTTGTTAAAGTTTTAATTGAGACGTTTTAATTAAGTTTTGTTATTTGTTATTGTACGGTTACGTGATCCGTGTGTAATTCTCTGTAAAAATCTCATGTTTCATAATTGCAATTTTCTTTGTAAATAAAATTTCCTACGTTCATAATGTTACCGAAGTTTTTCAATAAAATACCGGATATTTGTGAATTTTATCAGCCAAATCTAAATACATATAGTAATTTTTAAATTAAAAAATCGAACATTATTTGGCCGGGTTGGAATTCTACGTAATCTGTGCGTCACACTTTTTGGAATAAATGATTGTGACGTCACACAAAAACAGAACGGATTCGTAAATCGTATATAAATGCAATCAAAGTTTCTCGAAGTTCACTTCGGTCAAATAATGGACGAATGAGTTAGTTTTATGAAATTGTGATTGTAATTATTTAGTGAATCGTTCTTTAGTTCCTTTATTTTGTTATCGATATTTATATTGTAATTAAATTTAATTTCTAGGTTTAAAATAATTAATTGAAATATAATATATTATACTGTAATAAGTTGTGTAATTTTTATTTGTTGTATTAATATAAAAATACAAAGTAAATTAATGATATCGTTACAATCTAGGATGTAAAAAAGATAATCTATTTGATCTTAAAAGTAATACGGAAAATATTTATGTTCTAGTACCATTCTATCATGTAATTTAAATTGAATCATTGAGCGATGTAGTTGAATAAACATTTACGGTGACCGGCGTAAATTGAAAAAAATAAAAAATCAAACACCGTTACCTTCTTTCATTGTGTTCACCTTTCTCCGACGCACTTTCATTGCTGTAGATAGCTGTTAGCTCTTGCAGCGCGCATATTTTAAACCCACTTTAGGTGGTTTTGGGTTATTACTAGCTATTTTGATTATTTTTATTTTGATTTTGATTTGATTTTTTTGAAATTGTCGGTTATTTGGGATTCGGGATTAAAAATAGTTTATGTACAAGCATTCGAACTTGCAAATAATAATCAAATAGGTACTACCATTTGTTTTCATTCATACATTCTCCACAGGCGCAAGGTACAACTCTGTATCATCTTAAACAAAACGGCGAATTTTAATTATTTTAAGTTATATTAATAAGTTAATTAACTTATATCAGTTATCACGTACGTTTATTACTACTTTGATGCTTGACTAATAAAAGAAACGTACTCATTTAAAAAAATATATTATTAAAACACGTTTAAAACTATCAGACATTCTAATTGTGGTAAAAATGAAACTTATGTCACCCAAAAACTTCGGATTTTGATTAAATTTGATATGGTAGTAGTTAAGTTAGTTCAGGATAAAAATAAAGGCTACATTTTATCCCAAAAAAGTACAGTGTGTCCGTGGGATACTGTATTTATCAGTAGACATAATGTAATTACGCATCAGCTTCAAGTTTCAACCGACACAGGATATTAGAACTCGATCGAATTTCTTATTTTTCGATATGAAAATGTCTACAAATTTTACATAATATTTTAAGTTATTAAGATACGTTAAGTTTAAGTAAAATGTAAGTGAGCAAGCAGTATTAGTATCGTTTGTTAATGTTAATCTACTCGATAATAGATGGCGCTTCTACACATCGAAGATGAGATTCGATGACCGGTTAATTAATTTGAATAGCTTTTCCTCAATAATACTTCCCTTTTCCCTGCCCGCGTTAAAATTCGGTTTTCGCGTAATTTACGTAACCATTTACATACATTGTACCTAATTATTTGTAATTTTACAATAAAACTGTAGACAACAGGATTCAAGGGGAAGGCCCCTTGAATTATTTTGTCTTCTGATGACAATCACAACAAAATTCGTGGCGTAGCATACAAGATATAAAAGCGTACCTAGAAGCTGCAAAATAATTGCCGATAACAGCAATAAAGTCAATATTGTTGCGCATGTTTTTACCCGCGGTAAAAACATGCGACTACGGCGATGCCAAAAGGAAGGGTAATAATTTTTACAGTCTATGTATGTATGTTTGTTTCACCGTAACGCCTAAACTACTCATCCGATTTTAATAAATTCCGTGTCAATATAGTAGTAAAAATAACCGCCTCCTTTTTTTTTGGAAGTCGGTTAATTATAGTTATTTACAGAATGAGACCAGCAGAATGACCACACGATGGTAAGCGACTACCGCTACCCGTGTCCACCTACAACGCCACTCGCCAGGGGATCTACAAGTGCGTTGCGGGACTTTTAAATACTAAGGCCTCATGTTTGCCAGATCTTCACCATTATCTTTATTGCACAACCCACAAATGTAGATATTATTATCCTTACTAATATTATAAACGCGAAAGTCCGTAAGAATGCATGGATGTATGGAAGAGTGGATGTTTGTTACTCTTTTTCGCAACAACTACTAAACGGATTTTAATGAAATTCGGTATGGTAGACTTAGTACCAATGTCACCATAGCCTGATAAAGTTAATCATTGATTAAATATCTTGTTATTTCTCTTGTTCTTCTTATTGATATAGGAAAGAGGAAGGAAAGGCATGATATTTAGACAAATGAATTATACTAACAGGCGTTGGTGAAATTGGGACTTAGACTCTGGATTAGCATATAGGCTAGGTACTTTTTATCGCAGCAAACTGTACGATTCCCACAGGTTCTTTTTGTGCGTACGAAGTAGTGGGCAAGATCTCGTTATACATATTTCAGAAGTACGAAGCTGTGGGCCAGATCACGATATACATATTTCAAAAGTACAAAGCTGTGGGAAAGATGTAGTTATTCATATTTCAGAAGTACGAAGTAATGGGCAAGATCTAGTTATACATATTTCAGAAGTACGATGTAGTTGGCAAGATCTAGTTATACATATTTCAGAAGTACGAAGCTGTGGGCAAGATCTCGTTATACATATTTCAGAAGTACGAAGTAATGGGCAAGATCTAGTTATACATATTTCAGAAGTACGATGTAGGGGGACAAGATCTCGTTATACATATTTCAGAAGTACGATGTAGTTGGCAAGATCTAGTTATACATATTTCAGAAGTACGATGTAGTGGGCACGATCTCGTTATATATATTTCAGTAGTACGAAGTAGTGGGCAAGATCTCATTATACATATTTCAGAAGTACGAAGTAATGGGCAAGATCTAGTTAACATATTTCATCATATTATTCTTATACATATTTCAGAAGTACGATGAAGTTGGCAAGATCTAGTTATACATATTTCAGAAGTACGATGTAGTTGGCAAGATCTAGTTATACATATTTCAGAAGTACGATGTAGTTAGCAAGATCTAGTTATACATATTTCAGAAGTACGATGTAGTGGGCAAGATCTCGTTATACATATTTCAGAAGTACGATGTAGTTAGCAAGATCTAGTTATACATATTTCAGTAGTACGAAGTAGTGGGCAAGATCTCGTTATACATATTTCAGAAATACGATGTAGTTGGCAAGATCTCGTTATACATATTTCAAAAGTACGATGTAGTTGGCACGATCTAGTTATACATATTTCAGAAGTACGATGTAGTGGGCACGATCTCGTTATACATATTTCAGTAGTACGAACTAGTGGGCAAGATCTCATTATACATATTTCAGAAGTACGAAGTAGTGGGCACGATCTTGTTATACATATTTCAGAAGTACGATGTAGTTGGCAAGATCTAGTTATACATATTTCAGAAGTACGATGTAGTGGGCAAGATCTCATTATACATATTTCAGAAGTACGATGTAGTTGGTAAGATCTAGTTATACATATTTCAGAAGTACGAAGCTGTGGGCAAGATCTCGCTATACATATTTCAGAAGTACGATGTAGTGGGCACGATCTCGTTATACATATTTCAGTAGTACGAAGTAGTGGGCAAGATCTCGTTATACATATTTCAGAAGTACGATGTAATTGGCAAGATCTCGTTATAGTACATATTTCAGAAGTACGATGTAGTTGGCAAGATCTAGTTATACATATTTCAGAAGTACGATGTAGTGAGCAAGATCTCGTTATACATATTTCAGAAGTACGATGTAGTGGGCACGATCTAGATATACGTATTTCAGAAGATTTAAATGAAAACACAAAATAAGTTATCACAATTACGCATACCCTTTTATTTTATATAAATACAATTTGATAAATACAAATATACACTAGTTAAACGGTGAATTTCGTTTACGACACATTTTTACATTCAGTTGAGCAAGATGCAAGCAGTACGCTATACAGGCATACCCAAAAGCAACCACTAGCGGTAGCTTAGAATAGGTACACCAAATACAGTAACATGTTTATTCAAGAGTTAGGATACATATTTTCCTATATTTATTCAATTTACAAATGTTGTAACTTGTAAGAGAATATAACCAAATCGCCAATATCAACTTAGGTTGCTTACATACCAAAAGTTAAACAATCTGAAGTTTTTTATCTCCTATTTGCTTCACTAGTTTTTCATTAAATCACTTGCGCGTACGGACCTTATCATTTCTGCACCTCTTTAATAGACATAATAATCAAACTAATATATATTTTTCATTATAATTCAATTTGATACAGTTACATTATAATGTAATTGCATTAGAGAAAGCATTAATTAAAATACAGGGCCTCACGCAGGCCATACTTCTGCACAATTGAAAACACAATGAAAATATAAGATTACTTTTTTGACAAGCAATAGTTTTATACAAACCTTTTATAGAATAGCCGTTGCAGAAATTAATTTCTCTTTTACTTTTGAGTATGCCATCAATATGATTTATTAGATAATAATATTTTAATAGTTAAAAATACAAATTCGATCAATTCGATTCGACAGTCAAGTTTTAAAAATGGAATAGGACCTCGCCATTTTTACGGCTTATAGGCAAAGAAATATTCGTTCAGCCAATATTGTATTTTTTTAATTAATACTGTTTTAATAAAGATGAGCTTAACTATCAAATTCTTTTGAAAAATATATTGCCAAATTACATTATTTATCTAAGGCAATATTCAATATTATTATATTTTATTTAAACGAGGTAACTATTTTTGTATATATTTTTGCGCATTCAATCACATTCCATACATTTCTCCACACCCGTAAACCAAATTATATAACAGTAAGATTCATTTACTTGGTAGGTACTTATCATAAATAATAATTAAGAATAATAAGACTATTTAACATGTTAATTAACAATTCGCGTATTTTTTCCCTGGCGATTTATCAGTGCCTATTCTGACCATGACGCATTCTAAATCCAAACTGTACAAACCACATTTCAAAATGGCGACAGAAATTTTACAATATTTTGGGGTAAGTGAGATTCCATTTCTGCTGTTTTTAGGTATTAATTTACTAAAGTTTAGTCAATCCCTGCATTTATAGATTTTTTTAAACTATCACAATCCCGGAATAGCCTACGGCCAAATAAAGTACGATTTATTACCTCAGTCAATATAAAGACAGAGTTCTGTTTCTGTTCGCGTCGCGTTTCGGTGTGAGCTGGCACTTAATCTGACTGAGATTGGCTGTTTTTCCACTTAGGAATTTGCAAGCTATAAATGTAAGTACCAAATTTCATTCATTTATATTTATTACTAGTTGTCCCAACACACTTTGTTCCGACTTAATCTACACCTACTTCTGGTGCCGGACGATTTTTCAATTTAATATACATAATTAAATATTAAATAACAATTATTTCAAAACCAAAATTAGCCAAATCGGTTCAACCGTTCTCGAGTTTTAGCGAGAAATGCAATAGCAATACATCTTTATATATAAGAAGAAGATTAAACGAGCCTAAAAACATGCCATAATAATATAATATTTTTAGACATTTTTGCTTCCCCGCCAGCCGGATGGTTGCCGGTGCCGGGCCGGTAAGTGGAAAAATAGCCATTATAAATCATATTTTACTAAGGTCCTGTTTCACAAACTTCTTATATGTGTCAGATAGCTTAACTGCATGTTTTGTCTCTGTCGCTCGGTATAAATATTGGTGGATAGGTTGTTGACACGGGCCATTAGGCGATTATGAAACAGGCCCTTATCAGCGACGTCACCAAAAGTGCTCCCACACAGCAGTGACTTCTCATTAGATAATGTTTCATAACACTTGCCGACTAATAAAACACGTTTTTTAGCATTGTAATAAAGCAATCACAAATGTCACGATCGCTTTGACAACGCGACGAATGATATTGCTTAATTATAGTTCTCGGAAATCATTGTTTTTGTATGAAAATGACAGACGATGTACGAAAATCGACGATTCCCGAAATACATTAGACAATTTGTTTTACTGTACATATTATTATGACAATTTAAAATGACGTCACCGAATATAATTTGTATAATATATTTCAAGACATATTACCTACTACAGTATTAAGAACAGTACAATTTGATTAATTAAATGGCCAAATGAAGTGTACCAATTAAATTTTCCTATGTACAGAGTGTTACAAAAAGTTTTATTCTAAATAATGAAATATCTAGAAATATACACAACTTTTCTAGTATACATCCAAACCATAACAAAGTTTAAAAAATGAATTTTACATATTTAATTTTTTGTAACACCTGTGACAAATTCATAATATGGCAAAATCGTTATTAAGTACGAATGCTGAATATGTTAATTTTTATTTTACTACAAATTATTTAATGTTGCCAAAATGTTAAGTCTCAAAACTAAATATGATATGTCAAATCATAACCGAGTTTTAAAAAAATTCTAGCACGTTGCACACATTAGTTGTTAATGATAAAAAACTAAATTAGACCATAAATTAACAAACATTATTGTGATTACACCACCCAATCTCACGTTCACGTAACAATTAATTTTCAGCCTTAAAATATACGACATAAATGTCAGTTTAGAGTGGCAGTGTATTACATGTAACTCTTTAGTGATACAGTATCATATTATATACCTAATATTCTAAGGATTAGAATCTTATTTTTACAATGAATTAATTTCGATTAGTAAAAAAATTACAATTGATTATGACTTTAAATCATTCGTTTGCATTTCGATGACGGCCTAAAATTCTAACAACAAAAAAAAACATTTAAATTTCAACTAACCAGCCAATATTACTATTACTACTATAACTACTATTCTAGGCGAATATTAATCTCATTCATAAATTGAGTAAGTCATTCATGCCTACACAATCATCGAAGCAAGCTCTAAGAAGAATGGGTTATTCTTACAATTAATTAATTTATTTAAGCCCACAACCTTTATCCAAAGACACCCGCTATCTTTTATCAACTATGTCATAAAGAGTACACTTACTCATCTCATTTTATCGTGTAACTTACCAGCGATAGAAAAGGATAGAGAATAAATGAGGTCTAAACAACTATTAAGTTACAATTCAATTAATAATTAATGCTTTAAATAAACGAGTTGGATGTATTAAAATTAAGTTTATCCAAAAGCCAAATTGTGGAAGTAATGTTGCATGAATACTGAAGTTGGTCCTGGTTTGTAAGCAATTTAGCTTTTTATTACAAAAATATTTTATATATTTTTATTTGATGATATCAAATCGATATACAAATTAAACCTATTAAAGAGAACAAATTACATGAGAGCAAATTTACTTTCTAAATAACTGTATAGTCAAACAATTAAAACGAGATATAAAAAAAAACATGACGTGTACAGAGTACACGTGACAGAAATGAAACTACATTCATCATTTAAAATACAAAAATACTCTCACCGTGCCTACTGGCTAATGAAAAAAACTTCAAAAAAGAATAGAAAAATTAAAATTTGTACACGTAGCGCCATCTGTGTACTCAGCTGTACTTTACAAAGTTAAATTGTTATGTAGGAAGTATAAGTAGCTTCCAACAGATAGCGTTATCTCGATGGCGTTGTATATCCAAAATCGGTGCGTGACACGACCTTGAAATTTCACTCTTAAAACCGCTAAACTACGTTCACTTCTAAATTGCAAAGAAGTGAATAATAAATAATTTCTTGGAACACCCTGTGAAGTTTGCCCTCTGAATGACGTTTATTTATTTATGACGTTAAACAGTATTAGATCACAATACGTCACATATACATTCAAATATGCACACCCTTCTGTCAAATTTTCTCAACTAATATTCAATATTTTGGACGGCTTTGGAAGGTTATAATCTAGTGAACTGATGTCTTATTAGTTATTTTTGAATCAATAATTATGGACTGATGATTTACATAATATTTTCATTGTACATATAATATTGGTATATTTAAGACACGAATCTTGTTTATTAACGATTTAAATAAAATTAGTGACTATTATTGGTTTGAAATAATATAACGTGTTCCTTTAATTCTTTCCCGCTATCACTAATCAAAATTACCATAGAGATAATGTGAAGAAAAACACGTTTGCATTTTATTGCTATCACAATTTATTCTATCTCTACCTCTATTATATCTATGGCCATTTATTTGTCTCTTTCGCACACACTAGACTCAATATTGCCATCTCTGTTTGTATGTTTTTTTAGAGGTATAGAACTTTAAGCTGGCGACACTTTTTTAACTGGCGGCTTCTATTCGAAATACTTATCACGCACTACGTCCATTTTACGGTCAACACAATCGTCCATCAGAGAAATTAATTCGAATTAATAAGATCCAAATCAGTCCATCCGCCATCGTGCACAGGAATTGGATATGTGTCCATCTACTTTATGGAAGATTTTGCGGAAAGATCTTGGTTTGCGTGCTCACAAAATCCAACTCGTGCAAGAATTGAAGCCACACGATCACCTAGCAAGGCGTAGATAGATAGAAGGCGTCAATGGGCCCAAAACAATATTGCCGTTGATCACGATTTTCATAAGCGAAATTTGTTTAGCGATGAAGCTCACTTTTGGTTTTATACGTCAATAAACAAAACTGTCGTATTTGGAGTGATGATAATCCTCAAGTGTATGTTGAGATACCGTTACATCCAGAAAAACTGACTGTTTGGTGTGCTTTATGGGCTGGTGGGATAATTAGTCCGTACTTCTTTAAAAACGATGCTGGCCAGAACGTCATAGTCAATAGTGATTGCTATAGAGCCATGATTACTGCCTTTTTCGTTCATCAATTGAACAACCATGATGTGCAGGAGCTGTGGTTTCAACAAGACGGCGCAACATGTCACACAGCTCGTGCCACAATTGATTTATTGAAGGAAACGTTTGGTGACCGCATAGTTTCACGTTTCGGACCCGTGAATTTGCCTCCAAGATCATGGGATTTAACGCCGCTCGACTATTTTCTGTGGGGATATGTGAAGTCGCTAGTCTACGCTGATAAGACCGAAACGATTGGCCACTTGGAGGACAACATTCGCCGTATTGCCGATATACGGCCACAAATTTTGGAAAAATCATCGAAAATTGGACCTCCAGATTAGATACGTTCGAGCCAGCCGTGGCGGTAATATACCAGAAGTCATATTTAAATTATAATGCCAGAAGAGTATCTATCGAATAAAGTAAATTTCATGTCAACTTAAAAAAAATCATCTTTGTTTTATTCCATTTCAAAGTTCTATACCTCTAAAAAACTTTTACAACATTCAAACCCGTTCCTTTTTCAACACTGAAAGAAAAATGACCAGTTTAATGTTTACGCTACGTATTATACAGATAATAAATTCTTGTTTAGGAATATTACTAGAAACTATTGTCAGATTTAGACTTATCGTGAAGACGACATGTTTAAAAATAATTTATCATCATGATTGTTAGAAGAAAAAAGTAAATTACTAAAAATAAAATCGAATAACTGAAAAATAGTAATAGGAACATATTTATGTATGTTAATAAAATAAACGAGTTTCGTACAAAACGCCACATTTAATTTAAATAAATTAATTTAGCAGTGTGACATTCTCCACGACGGCAAGTGCCTGACGACACTACATGATTATAATCAGGGATGTTATAGAGCTCCGAAACGGTAACCGAAACTGTCAGATATACGAAATAAAAAACAATCTGTAACCGTAACCGAAACTCGATATAGAAGCTTTGGATAATTTCGGATTTATAGACCGTAGGCGCGGAGTTACAATATGACATGTTTATTTAATTTGCCGGCCTTGCCGAGCCGACTCGCTAGCTTTTTAGACCAAACAATTAACCTGACATCCGTAACCATATCCGAAATATTTCATATCCGTAACCGTAACCGAAATCGCCATTTCATTCCTATATCCGTATTCGTATCCGAACAGTCATATCCTTAACACCTCTGATTATAGTACGCACAAATGATGAGAATAATGAAACTGCTAAACATTCAAGTTCCCCATACGTCAAAGGCAAGAAATCATGTCTGTTTACTACTTTTTACTTACTTCCTCAATTGTGTTCCGTGATTGTAAAACTAACTCCCCCAATTTTATCAAGTCTTGGGCTGGGAATATATGATCCGGAATCCTGCAGGCCCAGGAAAATTCAGAGCACTGATAATAGAACTCTGCGCTGATACATACAACGCTATAAAAGAATTGAAAATCGAAGTGTCGACTGTCGATCTGTCATATATGACATTGACATTTGACTCGACACTTGTGTGTTTGATTTTCAACTCTATTGTTGTTGCGCAGTTCTATTTTCACTGCTCTGAATTTTCTCCGGCCTTCCGGATCATATAGTCCCAGCCTTATGTTGAGTCCTGCCCAATGGTTAATTTCCAAGTAATCAGAAGTATACAAGTATTTATAACTTATATAGGGAAGCTATACACCTTAATTTCTATCGTACAATCTATCAGTTAGAACTGACCGTGTATGGGTTTGGATTGGCATGTCAGTGGTGTATATGGACGAACTGCAGATTGGATCAAGCCTGCAGCGTCATGCCGATCGGACGATAGGAAGTATGGCGTATGGCTACCAATAAAGTATGTACCATTTTGTATCTAAAAACATGTTTGAAGACCTTAAAACATACGTCAGACAAATAAAATTTTGTACTGAGTTTTTTCATGTTAGGTTTAACAAATGTTCAAAAATAGTGCTCCTAAACTTTTGCCCTTACGAGTTGGGGAGACTATAATATAAATATTTTGAGTAGTAAAATAAAACTTTCCATATATACAGCTCTATTATAACAATTATTAAAAAATAAATATTAATTGTTACATCTGCGAGCAAAAGTTGAGAAGCCCTGATCGAAGACATTGACAGATATAATGAACCTTTGGTGCTTAAAGTAAACATAGACAAGAGACTGAATAGCGGCTATGCGATAGAAAGAGAAGAGCACTATCTCGGTCTCTTTCGCACAGCTCCACTGCTATGGCGCTTAAGCTACTACGGACTGTACATTTGAACTTTTGACAGAAAGGCTCGAGTTAGCCGTTCATTTCTTCGCATACTGAATATACCTGCTGACAATGCCTTGTATCTCCTGCGGTAACTTGGTTCTGTCGTACTGGTACCTGGAAAATAAGTCCAGAATATATTTCTAAAGATAAATTAAGGCTAGAAATTTGAAAATTTGCGCTCGTATTTCTCATATGACGTAGGTACAAAACACTAAGGAAGGATTTTTCAAAATTCAACCCCCAAGGGGGTAAACTAGGTGTTGAAAGTTTGTATAAAATCTTGGACATATTTGCATGATATTTCGTATGAATTGAGTACAAAAAAAAAGAATTACGTATTCTAGCGTTTTCTAAAAGTCAGCCCCTAGGTGGGTAAAATAGGGGATGAAAATTTAAAATCTAATTTCACGCGGGCGAAGCCGCGGGCTAATGCTAGTATATTTAAAAAATGGCAAAACCGTTATCCGCCATGTCGGTCGGTAGATTATTTGTGCTTTGACGTCATACCAAATGTAAACAAACACTGGACAGCTCATGTACACAAATTGCAAAACGTGAAATATAATAATACACACAACTTCATGCACTTTTTCACTTTAATAAGTATTTTATATTAATTTTAATATATTACAAGACCGGTTTTCACAAAGACACCTAACAACCTACGACGTTACACTATGGCCGATAATATAATGTTTTCATCCGTTCAAATTAAACAGAAAAAATAATTATTTTATGTATCAACCAGGTACTTTTATTTCATGACATCCCTATATAACGTATTCCTAAGCCAGGTACTAAAGGAAATAAAATTAAGTATGAGTCAAGTAGCCTATTGTCAACAAAATAGAGACCAGAAAATTAAATAATTTGGCACCATTTTATTTATGGAATAAAAATTTTAAAAAAGTTACAAATCCCAACCTGACCAGAAATATACAAAACACTGAGGGCGCTTTATTTTTTGATTGCGGCAACACTACGATGTGATTAGTTAAATTAATGATATTTGAATTTAGTTTTATGATTCCGTGATTATACGCAACACGGCGAGATTTCCTCTGGTCATGCTGTAAAGTTGGCACTCCCGGCAAGAAAGAAAAAAAATCTGGTACCTGTATGTCTGGGTCGCCGCTTCTATTTGTGAGTGGAGGTCCAGTAGCGCCTCCAGCCCTATACAGCGCAACGCCTTCCCATTCTTATATAGTATGTTATCTAATTCAGTCTTGTTTATCACTACTGTTTCTGCGTCTGGAAAAAAATGTTAGCGTTGACATATTTGAAACTATCTGTATAAATATATGTGATAAGGACGTATCTGTTTATTAGTATAATAGTATAAGTATCGTCTTTTCTGCTTTATAATAGGCACCTTTCTCTCAGTGAGTATTATTTTATACGGTAAGTTACAGTTTTGTCGAAATACTAATGTTATCAATCAACTATTCATACCTGTATTTGAAACTTCCTGACCAGAATTCCTTTTCTTTGGTGATGTTTTTGTTGATGTTTTCTCTGGAGTTTTAGCAGACCTGAAACGGCAAATAAAATTGAAATCCATAACCAATACTGCTAAAATCTGCCCTCATGATTACAAATATGTAAATTTATATTGCGTGCAAAATGCACAAACACGTTTGCGTACATACACGCAGCTGCGTACACAAGATCCGTGAGCAAGCGTGCATACGTGCGTACACACGTAGGTACACAAAATACTACACTATGCCTACGTACATCTCGTGCGCCATGTTGTGCGCGGCGGGGTGCAGCGCGGGCGACGGCGAGTGCGGTGGGGAACGCGCTCGCGGCGGCCGCAGCGGCGCGTCGTCGTCAGACCCGGACGAGCACGAGCCGTTGGCGAGTGGAGTCGATGTGATTGGCTTATTCTCTTTGAACTCCTCGTCGGTTATGCCGCTCGTGTCTCTGGTGAAACTCTGAAATGTAAATATATTTAAATAATAATTCTTAAAAACGAAATGTTTGTGTCATTGTCTTGAAAAAACCGTCCAAGTGCACGAAGGGTTCCGTATAGAACGGGTACAAATTCACCTATGTTATATGGGAGCCTTACTTAAATATTTATTTTATTCTGTTTTTAGTATTTTTTGTTACAGCAACAGAAATACAACTCCTGTGAACTTTCAACTATCCGGAGAAACGGACGGAAGGTCCGTCCGTCCGTCTCAGGGACAGCGAAGTCTCAGTACGGGAGTTTGTAGTGTTTTGCAAATGTATATTTAGTTAACCTTTTGAACAACAGTTATCGTTTAAAATGTAAATACAAATCTTTCTATATTATGTTAAGCTCGTACGCTCATTCTGAGCGACTAGCAATTTATAATAAATACTTTGTAATAGATTACCTTCTGCGTCGTTTTCGGTCTCTTCACCACCAATCCTTTGGACCACGCGTTCATCCGTCTCCGTTTGCGCTTAGCGGAATGCGTCTCAGACTTTTCACCGTTCTGCACCGATTGGATTTTACTGTCGTTCTGTGTGTCGTCCATTCCCGCTGTAAATGCATTACAAATTTCAATTTATAATCTATACAAAAATAATCGGTTGTCTGTAAAGTCGGTTTACTGACGATAGTTGAACGTGACAACGTCATAAGAAATGGAACGCTTTAGAGCGAGGTAACGCCGCATGAGTCATGTTTTTTCGTGCGTGCAGCCGGCTCCATCGAATTATAAGACTTTGTCACGTGAAAATAAGAGGTCTTGGATCGACATATTGGAAGTGGAATATATAAGCACAACTCACGCACAAAAACCCTGAAAATTGGACCCCCATATTCTGAGATACACATAAAGTAAACGCAGCACGTATTAACAATACTTACGAGCAATAAGGGTAACATATTTGAGACATATTTACACAAATTCGACGCGGCGTATATGAGTAAAATTTAAAGTGGCATTTTTTTTTTTAAACTAGTTGTCCCGACACACGTTGTTCTGTCTTAGCTATGAACTGGAATAAATAAATAACTACACCTCCAATACTTCTCATCGTTTAAACCTTCCCCGAACTTCCACAATTATTTCAAAACAAAAATTATCTAAATCGATCTAGTCGTTCTCGAGTTTTAGGGAGACATTAATATTCCAATCCATTTTTGTATATAAGGATACTGACGCAGGTTGGACGCAGTGTATATAAAGTCCGGGAGGTCATTGTCCGCGTCGCCCTCCTGTCGGCGGCGCGCGGCTATCTCGCGGCACTCCATCTCAAAGTCACTGTTCAATTCGGCGTCGAACAGCGCGTGCGCGTGGTCCCGCAGTGAGCACGCTTCGTGACGTATCTGCTTGTCTGATGACGTCCTGTGTATACAGATAAAATTCCACATGAAGGTTGTGTGGCTCTAGCAGATAAATAGTAAAAATATAGTAATTACACCGAGTAAAAAGCCATACACTTCAACACTTAAAAATGTTTGATAAAAGATATATTAGTTGTTTACAATTACAATATTATGGAAAAATACAAAATGTTTATACAAATACTTATTATACCTGTTTTTTTTTTTCAAATACTAATAATAAATTAACTTATAAACATAGTGTAAAATATCAAATGCTAACGTAATGATGCATGCGATTATTTCAAATATTACGTAAATAAATACAAAAGGTTAGAGGATGTTATAAATGTATAATCAATAATGTATAGTGTATACATATTACTTGTTTTTTAATTAAATAAAATTTATATGATAAGTAAGCGTCTTTCCATACCTACACATCCCTCTAGCCCTTTGAATTGCACCGGAAAATATGAAAAGATTAGTAAAAAGAATAAAACACATCAATCACAAGAAATAAGAGCACAGAAACAGACAAATAACAATAAAGTCCAAACGACGCAAAATAAAACACGCACGATGTATGCGAATTCTACGACGCCAGTTTTAGTCCGCTGCCTCAAATTGCGGCGGTGAGCGGTGCGGCGGCGGCGCGGTGGCGGGCAGTGACGCGCCATAGTCACCGCTTGTCAGAAATGCACTCCTGTCAAGCGGTGACTATGGCGCCCGCCTGCGCGCGTCGCTGTCACTGACCTTCCGCCGCGCAGCTCACCGCGAAATTTGAGGCAGCGGCCTGAGTATACACTTACGTTATTTTTGAACTTCAATGTTACTAGATGATTGAAATAAACATAGCAATTGAGTTTAAACAAGACCAAAGACATCGGAACCAAGATACAATTTCAACTGTATAAACGACAGTAACCTATACCAAGAATAACAAACTAAAGTTATCTTAGTCTAATCTTACGATTGATTGAAACGTGACTTAGGAGTTGAGTTGAGAATTTCAATAACTATACTAGTTAGCTCAAAATCAGATAACTTTTTACGCGTTTATGATGGTATAATATATTCTTACCTATCAGGATTGTACTCTAGGGCGTTGGCGCATATTAGGTCGATGTCGTCCAGAAACTCCTTCGCGCAGTTGTACTTGTGCATATCGACTTTCGTCATTATAGTCTCTAGATCCATGGGCTGCTTGATGATATCCAGGTAATCTGTCACCTAAGGAATTTTCTTTTTGTATTGATCTTATTAAAACATTATAAATGCGAAAGGTGGTGATAGTCTCTGTATTTTGCAAAGGAAAGTAAAATAAACGTTATAAGTTTTCACTTGTAACTAAACAAATTGCCAAAGATCAAGTTGAGCCCCTGAATGCGCCAAAAAATTAAAAATAAAACAACTATAAACACATATTACTAAAAATTAAAACAGTAATCATCATAACATTGTACAACATGCTCTAAACCACAAGAAAAGATAAGGGGTATATATAATAGTACCTCCTCCAAATCCACCGGTTTCGTGAACTTGTAGAATCGCCTATTCGACGCTAGTTTCCGGCAGATGTCGCGCAGGAATATCCTCAGCTCGCGCAGCTTGTAGTCCTCGGCGCGTTTACGGCGCGCCACTTCCGCGGGCGACTCGCGCGGCGGCGGCGGCGGGGGCGCTGCAGGTGCGTTTTAATGTGAATAGATTTGTAAAATTGCTTCTATAGAGGGGAGGTAAAAATCGGGGGACATTGTTGTTGCAGCTAGCGACATTTCAACGATATGTGTACAAAAAAAATCATAAAAACAAACATAAAAAAACATGGTGACAATAAATAAGTAAAGCATGTATTTCATTATATTATATATTTACACCACTGGATAGCTAAGGGATTCAAGAATTGATTACGCGAAATGAGGACGTGACTAACCCCGCGGCAGCGGCGGCGGCGGCTCGCTGCTCTCGATGACTGGCGGCCGCAGCGGCGCCTCCGTGACGACCGGCTTGAGGAAGTTGATCACCTCGCTCGTATGCGGCTCGCGCACGCGGTACACGCAGTTCTTGTATATAGGAAACATTTCCAGGAACTGAGAATACAAAAAATACGCACTTTAAGTATCTCAAAGTAGCTAGAAACTCGGCAGATGTAAAAAAAATATTTTTACTGCCTGAAGGTCACGGTCTGATCCGCCGCAAGTTTCGCATAAAATTTTTAACAAAAATTGAACTTAAGTCATAAATTGCTTTACATCTCACAGAATCGTCTATACACAATATTCTTTCAGCATGTAGCCATTTATAGTCGTCTATAATAAGCGGTTTTACATACCTGAGGCGGCAGTTCATCGTCAAGCGTGGCCGTGGCGAGTAACGCAGTGGCGTCCCCCGCGGCACGCGCCCGCCACAGCGCGGGTAGCAGCGGCGCGGACGCACCGAGTGCCGCCCACAGTGAGCGCGCGTCCCGCACCCACAGCACGCAGCCGCCGTCCGCGCGCCTGCACTCCGAGAACACCTGTATGGATAAATAATAAGTTTCAATAAAAGTTTTAATTAATTTCTTACTACAATTTAAACTAGACATTCCCACATTATACACACATTCATCATAACTTCAGTAAGTTTATTATGCTGGCTGTAAGGGACTGGTGCTTAAACTAGGCTCTGGCTGTATTTGAAGTTAAAATAGATAACATAACTCCCGCTCAAAAATTCCAATAATTTTTTTTAAACCAACTTCGTCATCTGATCTTACAAAACATAAAAAATCTACTGTTAATACAGCAAGAAATCTGTTCCGTTCTACGATTTAACAGGCTGCTGACGTCACGCAAAGTTTACTTATATATAGCAGATATAAGTTTGTATAAATCGTTCAAATACTGGAAAACAGCAGTCACTGCTTCCTAAATATTAACAATGTGTTATAAACAAATATTTATAATATCATAAAACCTTACATATGAAATTGGCGTATTGTCGTCCTGGCCGCTTTGATCTCAAATATATCTTCTTTGTTTAGGAATTCCAATTTCAAATTTATACCGAAATTTACTCATGCATTTATGTTTCGAAAACCGTAATTCATTTGTTTTTTCCTCTTTTGGTTTTTTCTTTGCGTCACTCTGTTTACAAAATGGAAAACTTGAAATATCGTATTATTTTCGAGTACGAGTTCCGCCGTGGCACCAGTGCTGCAGAAACAGCTCGAATGATCATTAATTAATCATTCGAGCCGCCATACACATCATTATGTGTATGGCGGCGGTGTCGCAAAAGAAAACACAGTGCATTTTTGGTTCCGTTATCGTTTTGGAAAACTCGACCTGCAGAACAAGTCCCGTGGACGGCCGGAGACCAAAGTTGATAATGAAGAATTGAAGGCTATTGTGGAAGCGGATCCATCTCAAACCACGTCCGAGTTAGCATCTGGCTGCGGTGTTAGTGATAAAACTATTTTAACCCACTTGAAGCAAATTGGAAAGGTGAAAAAGATTGAAAGGTGGGTGTACCTCATGAATTGAGTGCAGCAAACCGACAAAGGCGCGTCGAATGCTGTGTTACATTACTCAACCGGCACAATAATGAAGGGATTTTAAATCAAATCATAATCGATATAAATCGAAAATAATCGGAAATGTTCATCGCAATGGCTGGACCTTGGCAAACCAGCCAAAGCCTACCCCAAGCGAAAATTTACTCAAAAAAAGTTCTTGTGAGCGTTTGGTGGGCTAGTGCCGGTGTCGTTCACTACAGCTTTCTTAAATCTGGTCAGACGATAACGGCAGATGTCTATTGCCAGCAACTGCAAATCATGATGGAAAAGCTAGGTGCTAACCAGCCGAGGTTGGTCTTTCGCTCTAGGCCACTGCTGCTGCAGGACAACGCTAGACCACATACTGTACAACAGACGGCTACCAAATTAGAGGAGCTTCAATTGGAATGTCTAAGACATCCACCTTACTCCCCGGACCTTGCTCCAACAGATTACCATTTTTTTCGAAATTTGGATAACTTCTTGCAAGGGAAAAAATAACTACGATGGGGCAGTCCAAAGCGCCTTCAAAGATTTTATTGATTCCTGTCCGAATGTTTTTTTTGGTAAAGGAATCCATGAACTACCTATGAGATGGCAAAAGTGCATAGATGGCAATGGTATATACTCGTACTTTGATTAAATAAATATATTATGTTTAAAAATAATCGACTTTATGTTCCTCCTTTACAAAACGCCAATTTCATTTGTAATGACCTAATATCACACATCACTCACTGATAATAACGCCTGCTCCTGCGTGAACGCCATGGCGGAGTGCAGCGTCGCAACGCTCAGTTCTCTGACTGTGAGCGCAGCTCGCTCGAGCAGCGCTGGCGCCAGCAGCGTGTCCGCGCACTCGCCTAGTAGAAGTAGCGTCGGCAACGCCAGCGGCGACTCTGTGGACCTGACCATAGCGTTAGCTACTGTTATGTGCCAATACGTAAAAGTACACAAGTGGAAGGTAGGTAGCAAATATCATGATGAAAAGCCTGTAATTTCACTGCTACCAATCCCATATTACTGTAACGTATTTGTAATCAATACTTCAAGCTAGTATAATAATTGTGACAATCTCATTTTACGGCACTTTAGGTTTACGTTTTAAATCAATGTATTAGTAATTCCTAAGTATTTCAGAAAATCATGAATTTACCTCTCTGTGGGCGGAGTGGGCGCGTTCATGAGCGCGTGCGCAGCGTGCAGCTGAGCGGCGAGCAGCGGCGCCGCGGCGGCGGGTAGGCGGCGCGCGGGCGCCGGGCCGCAGCGCGCGCCCGCAGCGACCAGCCCCACCATCGCACCGCGCAGGTCCTCTATACGTACTTCGACCTGAAACGGAAATGGTTTTGGAGAAAATATATTGGGGCACAAAAAACGCGAAATGCTTCGAGAAAAGATTGTTACGGCCGCTAAATACTTGGCGATAGCGCTGGCCGCGCTATCAGATAAAATATTAGAAAAATATTGGATTCGACCAAATAAATCTGTCATTATATTTCACTATTGCACGGTAAATAAGTAACATTTAAATTGGTAGCATTATGTCGTGTTCCATGGTTCTCTTTGTTAACATTTAAATTAAATTGCATTAGAACGAAGTATATAATATGGCTATATATTCCGGCTTGTCATGATGAATTTGACTTACATTTCTAGGATCTATAAGCAGAGCGTGGTCACTGTCGTACACTTGAGGGTAAACTCTTCTTAGCGCCTTCAAAACGGCTTCAGAGCATAAGGCTTTCAGATCAGAACCTAAAATAGAAATATAAAGTTTTTATTTTCCAGAAACTCTTTCAAAACTTAAACTTTAGGTGCGCGCCGCATTACAAAGTTGAAAAGGTTTTAAGCAAAATATTATTCTGGCGACCAATGGCACTGTGCGAGTGGGGCAGCTATACAGAGTGTTTGGTAGAACCTAGTCAACCCGTTAAATTGAGATCCAGGTGGTGAAGATAAATGTTTGAACCCCCATGTGTATGGCCGATATTGGACCGTTTCTGAGATATTCGGCATTTTGAACCATTGCTTGCATGTACTGACCGCCGTAGCCGTTGGTGACGTCGGCGATATGGTCGATGGCGGCGGGCGCGGGCGGCGGCGTCCAGTGCGAGGTGTATATGCGCAGTATGTCGGCGCGCGCGGCAGCAGCCGGCAGCGCGAAGTGCAGCTCGCGGTCAAAGCGGCCCGCTCGCCGGAGCGCCGGGTCCACGGCGTCGAGACGGTTTGTCGCGCCAATCACTATCACCTCGCCCCTGGAAAATACATGCGCTTTAGGTATTTAACTGACAAAAGAACAGTTGGCTGGCTCCTCACTCTCTGTACTATATACCTAGTCTTAAGAATGCAGTGAATTATCTGTTCAAATGTCAAAAATTACCGATTAGCCGTGAAAATTTATAAGGGCGCGGCGGTGCATTATTAAGATAGCTATTGAAAATGGAACTTTATTCACTGCACAAAAATATACACATTTCATATTATGACATCAGTCATACACTGTAAATACGCTGTGCAGTTCAGTGCAACATGACTTTCGAACTCTTACAATGAATCTTCTTGTGCAATGAATAAAGTTCAATTTTGAATGTCTATCTTAAAAAATCAGCGCAATGTCGCGCATTGTTTCGTTTCGGTGTGAATTTACTCTTAAGCCGTGTTCTCGCCGACCAAAAAAATTATTGATTCACAAATTACAGCATTCTTAACCCGAATAGACTATAGCTGAGGGTGTAACCTAACCTAACCTAACCTCACCTGTCGGTCAGGCCGTCCATCTCGGCGAGCAGCGTGCCCACGACGCTGGCGTGCACCTGCTCCTGCCGCACGCTACGCACCGGCGCCAACGCGTCAATCTCGTCGAAGAATATTATGGACGGCTTCATCTTATTCGCCTGGGACAATTAACATTTGACATCATCATCATCACTGATGTTTAACGGCTGAGGCTCAGGTATCTGTACTGTAAGTTGATAACTCGTTATGTTAGCGTGTAGAAGTATGTGAGGTAGCTTTTTCGCACACTGTAGACGACATAAGAGTGCTTGACAGAAACACATACAACAAAATACACAGTCGAAATAAGAGACCATTTTTTTTTCAAACATGAAAATGAAATCCAGTTAATAGTGAATGACTGAAATAAACTCCATCCTACCTGTTGGAACAGCAGTTTCAAATGTCTTTCGCTCTCGCCCACCCACTTCTTCAGACAGTCCGCCCCTTTTCTCATAAAGAAGGCAACCTTCCTGCCTCCAACGAGGCTGCATTCATTTGCCAGGGCCCTAGCTAATAAGGTCTTGCCCGTGCCAGGGGGCCCGTGAAAGAGTACGCCCCTGGCGGGCCTCGTGCGGAACTTGTCGAACAGGTCCGGATACATGAGCGGGAAGAGAACCATCTCGCGGAGGCACTTGATGTGCTCCTCTAGACCTCCGACCTGCAAAAAGTTCATCATGATGATTTTTATCAGTGTCATAGTCGTCGCCAACTGCTAAACCTCTCTCGTTCATTAAATAATTTTGTACTGCATGTGCTCGTCATATTATAATGCTACCAGCTATTTCCCGCCGCTCTGCCGGCGTATATATAGTATCGGGTATCCCGAAGGAATATTGTACTTTTCCGGGATAAAAACTAGCCTATGTTTTAATCCAGAGCCTAAACCATAACAAATTTCATCAAAATCCGTTCAGTAGTTTTGGCGTGAAAGAGTAACAAACATCTATTCATACATTCATCCATCCTCACTAACTTTCAGATTTATAATATTAGCAGGATCAATACAGCTTTAGATATATTTGCTGGTTCTGTCGTCTCCTCTAAAAACACACTAAAAATTATCCTCTGTTAGATGATTTAGTAGATTATTAAACAATTTGTAGATTTAATTTTCAATGATTAGTAGTGAGGCAACACCACTTTGATATATTATGTGCATGCTCTGTTCACTTCCTAGAGGGATACATTATCTAGTAATGTTCTTACTGCATAAGTAACTGCACGTATTGTGATTTGTATCTTGTTTTGTGAACCTCATAAAATAAAAAAAATAAAAAATACTTTTAAGATGTAAAAGCATGTATGCAAAGATTCTTCGGATTCTTTTCTTTCGGATACATGAAGTCATTACTTATTTTAAAAAAAACTTTAACCGAATATCATAATATAATATTTAAAAAATATATATAATTTGTACTTTCTGCTTACCGAAGAAAACCTAACGCTTCCATCAACAGCTATAGGTTGTATATCCCGTAACGCCTTATCCGTCTTATCATCCATCGACTTTGACTTTTGTCTGCAAACATACAATAATTTATGTTAATATATTTTCTTTTTTTACGTAAGCCTAACTTAGCTTATAAGTTCTAAGCTATATTAAATAAAAAATAAGAAAATGTTTTTATTAAAGACATTACCTGCCCTTTGTTTTGTTTTTCATAGAAACATTGAGGTCTTCCTCAGTGTCGGAGCTAGAAGTACTGCTGGTGCTTGTGGATGGCGATTGTGCTGAAACCATATTTGAAATAATTAGATTCTGCAAAATGTAAAATTATCACCGGCACACAAAAAAAAAATGTCTGTACACCGGGCGCCACCTAACTACGGGTATGTTTTTCGACCCGCTGAATACGAATTTCAAGTCAGTTTAGGCCGTCCAGCCTTCAATTTTGTATACCAAGATAATCCCAATTTTCTTCGATTTTTGCAATTTTTTATGATTTTTTACAATTTTTGATGATTTTTTACAATTTTTTTAGATTTAAAACGGTTTATGATTAATGTACGATCGAAATTAGTATTTAACAGATCAAAATACAAGAAAATTATGCTTGCCTTAGATCTCAAAGTTTTTTTTCTTGCCAAATCGAAGTTTCGCTATTTTCTGGGGTTTTTTGCAATTTACTCGAAATTGAAGGCTGGACGGCCTAAACTGACGTGAAATTCGTATTCAGCGGGTCGAAAAACACATATTTTTTTTGTGTGCTGGTGTTAACTAATTTTTTAATAAAAAAAAACTATAACGCGATTACGTAAATTATATAGCCTATGTTACCCGGGCTATTATTACGAATTTATTGACACCTCATTTATTAAAATTGGACCCGTAGTTTAGGCGCTACGGTGGAACAAACATAAATACATACATAGACTGCCAAAATCATTACCCTTCCTTTTGGCTTCGCCGTAGTCGGGTAAAAAATATAAGTAACCCCCGACATTATTACCAGTAAACAAGCTGATAATTAAATAAAAGCATTTATAGCTTAGGATCATGACGATTAAGTCACCTTTCAAACAAAAAAAACTATATCAAAATCGGTTCATCCGCTTGGGAGCTACGAGGCCAAAGCCAGACATACACAGACATGTCAGACTTATAACCTCCCCTCTGTTTGCGTCGTAAAAAACAGATTTATGTGTCAGTAAAAGTAGAGTTAGTAGTCAGATGAAAGAAATTTTGAAACATTTTCAACTTACATCGGATTGTTTTTCTACGTAATAATTTCGGTTTCCTCTCCCTCAAACTGTAAGGTTTCTTCCTGATTGTGAATGTTTTACCTGCAAACAATTTTATGGCGATTTTTGTTAAAATATGTTAAAAACTAGGTGGGGGCTTTGACAGAATCTTAATATAATAGGTATATAATAATTATTATTTAGCACAAAATGAATTTTTAAATTTTTTGGAACCGGACTAACAGGTGTACCAGAATAGCACCACTCCCAACATCCCAAGTCCACATATTAACTGCCACCGTCATGGAAATACATATTTTGTTACAAAGCATGCTTGAATTGACACCAAGTTACTTCCTGTCATTTGAAGAACAATGTTCGGGCGGAGTAACGATGGAGGGTCAGGTTTGTGCCGTATTCACCGGAGCGATACCGCAGCATCCTCGCTGATGTCCATTAGACAGTAACAGCGTTTGCCGTAAACACCTCGGGTGTGGCGGCTGTCCATGGAGATGGCGGTAAACACTAATGACCATCAAGTATATAAAAGTGTAATGTGACGTCACGTGTGGTGCGACGTCACGTACTCACCGCGCGCGCGCGTCTCCCCCGGCGCGAGCTGCACGAAGGCGGGCGCGGCGCGCGTGCGGCCCGAGCGGCGCGGCTGCCGCAGTGTCAGCGCGCACGACTCCGACGACGACGACTCTGATGCTACACACACAACACTGTACTATGACAACACTACTCACCACTCTGTGACGTCTCTTGCGTAACACTACTCTGTGACATGACGTGACATGGTCAGCAAGTTAATCTCTTTGTTTGCTGACTGTGTGTTAACTTACAGTAGCGATCCTACTACTATTATAAGTGTGAATGTTTTTGAGGATGCATGGATGTTTGTTACTCTATCCAGCAAAAACTACACAATTGATTTTGATGAAATTTGGTATGGTAGTAGTTTATGTTCTGGAACAACACATACGCTACTTTTTATCCTGAAATAGTATAGTGTTCCCTTGGGATAATGTATTTACGCAGGCGGAGCCGCGGGCAAAAGCTGGTACACTATACTGCCTATCGTCCAATCGGCTTGACGCTACAGATTGTAACAGTTAGAACTGACGGTGTATGGACGTGGATTGGCATGACGGATTTTCCTGTTTATCTCACTCAATATAAACGAAATGCAGATTGACCGGCAGTGTGATGCATGGCTACACTTAAAGAGGGGAGGAGGAGATACCTACAACACGTCAACTAATAGATAATACGTAGACCATGTTTGTCTTAGTTCATTATGTATACGTAGGTAACGTACGCGTCTACAAAATGTGTAAAAACCGTCCATTACCTTTTTTTGTAGTATATTTTTTAATTATTTCATAAAATCAATAGCCACCGAGAAAAATAACATTTCCCTAGCATTTATTCCAAGGACAGTCACAATACAAAAACTAAGACCCGAATATTAGAAAATCACATTCACGATTTTAACAAAACCAATAAAAATACAAAAAAAAATCAGTATAACATAAATTTAACACAACACAAAACGATACACACGCAAATTTATAAAAACTAAAAATTTTGCACCATCAATATTTTTCCAAATATCATATGTCACTTTTGAAAGTTTCATCAAATATTTTTTATATATTTTTTTTAGATTTAATAGCCTGGTATCCAGACTTTTAGGCTACGTTCCCACGAACCAAACCAAGAAATTCCGGCATATCATGCTCGTGTTCCTAAACTATGCTAGTATTACTGGCCAGTAAGATTTGACGTCATCGGTGTATGTTATCGTGTTTCAAAACACTACAATATGTATATTAGTTTAGGCAAAGATTTCAAAACTAAAGATAGGCTATAGGTGGGTATCCACCTAGCGCACAGGCTCGCGCGGCAGCCTCGGTGTCCGGATCGCGAGCGATGGCTCCCGAGGCGGCCTCAGTAGTTTTGTCCAATTTACACGAGGCCGCCTCGCGAGGCAGGCTGAGCCGTCATAAGTCCGCGAGTAGTCGAAATGGACAGTCGTGTATTTTCAGCTGCAGCTATTTCCCTAGCTGCTTATTGTTTAAAGAAACGAAAACACTCACGTATCAAGAACAAACCTAGATGCTTCTGGATTAGAAAAATGTATGAGCGTCGCCACCAATATGGAAATAGATTACTTGGAGATTTAATATATATGATCAGACTATACATAATTTTACACGAATGTCCGTACAAGACTTCAAAAATTTGTGCTCATTGTTGTCTGATAAAATCAAAATGTGCGATACAAAGTATAGAGAGGCAATCACTGTGAATGAACGAGTTTTAATAAATTTAAGATTTTTAGCAACCGGAGATTCTTATAGCAGCTTGCAATATTTACTTTGAGTATCGAAGCAGAGTATCTCAAGAATAGTTCCAGAAGTTTGTGACGCTATTATTGAAGCCTTAAGTGATTATGTAAAGGTAAATAAAAATAATTTTTCAAATTTAAAAATCAATTTGTTTATTTTAATTACAATTCAGTGATCGTTTCGAATTCAACATTAGCATTAGGTGATGGTGTAATGGCATGAGAAGACGTAGCGGTATGTGATGCTGATGATGAAGTGCCAGATGAGTCCATTGTAGAGGAATTACTGTACTGCTGTGTATGTGTGTATCCTGTATTAATTAGTTGTTGTGTGTATTTCCCTATATCTGCTTCAAAAAATATATTATTGATAGCGTTCTTAACACACGCTAATGTGTGCGGATCATATTTTCTTAGCTCATTGGCTATGTGTCTTCCAAATGAAAAGTATTGATCGGTGATGTCGGTCGAAGACTTTTGTAAGCATACAAGGACTTCTGCAAGCATGATATCTGCCGAATCTTCCTGTGGCTGCGTTTTCTTCGGATTATTTCGTTTTTTTTTACGAGCAGGTTCTGATGGTGAAGGCATGCTAGCTTCCGAGGCTAGGTCTTTTTGTTGTTGTGGTGGCGCTTCCTCGATGCTAGCCTCCGGCAATTGCGACTGGGTAGGAGCGTTTTCAGTCTCTGTGTGTCTCTCTGCGTCAGAAGTTTGTGAAGATTCCGGTATCGCCTCCTGAAAACATTATTTTAATTAATAGATCAATTTGTGGTGCAGTGTGAATGTCTATATAATGTGGCAGGACCCTAAGTTTAATCCGATTGGAAGCTAAAGTTTAACGTCCGTAGTATTTAATACCTTCCGAATTGTGTAGGTAAAAAAAAGTACTTTAGTAGCGTAATCTTAAATATTTTACTAGCAGGATTCTCCATTGCTTGAACGTCTTCGGACTAAAAGTATTTTGGCCCCTAATGTACCACTTGAAGGTGCCAAATACGGAGTGGTGTATAGTACCTAATACAACCACTCATAGGGGCCAAATACTTTTAGTCTGAATACTTTCAAACAGCGGAGGGTCCTGTCATACTGAGTACTCTATAATTTTTTTTTTACAGATTTCATCTACAGAAGAAGAGTGGCTTGCTATATCAAAAGAATTTGAAAATAAATGGAATTTTCCCCACACTATTGGAGCGATGGATGGAAAACATGTTATGTTGCAAGCACCGATTAACAGTGGGACTGATTATGATAATTACAAACAATTTCCAAGCATCGTGCTTTATGGATTAGTTGATGCTAGCTACAATTTTTTGTATGTAAATGTTGGTAGCAAAGGGCGAATCTCTGATGGTGGTGTTTTTAAAAACACAACGTTGTATAAAAAGCTAGAAAAGAAAGAATTGAACGTGCCTAAAGAGAAGATATTGGAAATACCGTATGTAACAAAAGTTCCTTATTTTATTTTATCCGATAAAGCCTTTGCACTCAACGAATATACCATGAAACCATTTGAGGGAAACCCAGAAAATGGTTCTAAAGAAAGAATATTTAATTATCGCCTTAGCCGAGCTCGACGTGTCGTTGAGAATGCATTTGGTATATTATGTGCCAGATTTCGCGTTTTTAGAAAACCTATCTTACTAGAGCCAAATAAAGCAACAAAGGTCGTCTTAGCGGCTATATATTTGTACAACTACATCCAGAAAAATACTTCAACTAATCTTATTTCACCGGAGTTGTTTGACAGAGAACTTGATGGCGTACTGATTCCTGGCCAATGGAGAAATGAAATAAATGAAGTTACATTCGCACCAATTGCAGCGATTCCAAGGCGTAGTTCTAATAACGCAAAAGAAATACGGTTGCACTTCGCAGAACATTTTTTAACTAATGGTTCTATATCATTTCCAAATCATTATGCATAGTTAAAAATTCTTACATTTGGCATCGTTTCCTGAGTGTCACCAGTTTCATTTTTATCTTTAATAAAATCGAAATAAGGATATCCAAACCACTTTGAATTGTAAACATCTGCAGCGCCTGAAACGGAACAAAAATAAAATTTATTTTTCCATAATTTAAAATATTTTAAATAATTTAAAAACGTATTTCTGTATCTTCAATTTAGTTAGCATAATAAGTAATTATTTTATCAAATAATTTGTAAGTTCATATTTTTAAGTTTTTAAGTATAAAAATGCATACCTGAACTTGTTATGCGGCTTTTTTTCTCCCTGCTTTTGTCTCGACGATAAGAACCACACAAGGACTCCATTTTGATTTTCAGTTCCTTGACAGACATATTAATTTGAGCAGATATTTGCCGCCAACTGTCTTCCCACTGATTTTTGTTTAAATATTTTGGATCTTTGGGGTCCCAAAGCGCTTTGTACGTGCTGTACAGTTGTATTAAACGAATGGACTCCTCCTGACTACCCATGATATCAATATTATAGATAGAGACAAACACGGCAAGAGACAAACTTGAAGTAGCTTCGCGCGCGAGCCAAAACATAACCGTTCCCACCTAACGCACAGCGCTCACTGAGGCACCTTGGAGCGCGTCAAGTTTACCGACAACATCTGGCTCGGGGCCGCGCCACGCTCAGCCGAGCAAACGCGCGCCCGCGGCACGTCCACACCAGCCGAGGCATTTGGCGCGCAAGGCTGCCGCGCGAGCCTGTGCGCTAGGTGGGTACCCACCTTATGACATACATTTGACAGAACATTTAAATGGAGACAGTTTTCACTTCAACATGCCTCGTCTCTAACGATATACGTCTATGAGTTTAGGAACACAAGCGATAAGTGAAAAAAAAATTTACTAAGGGCCATCCTCAGACCGTTTTCACATTAGCGTTAGCCGATATCCGATCGTTTATTTAAGAGCGTTTTCCCATTATTCAAGCCGATAACCGATATAGCGCCGATATGTCATGTAGTGACAAACAGAGGTCTCAATGTAAAACATATACATGCCTCTCACGTTATCGGCCGCGATTTCTGATATCGTTATCGCGTACTGTGAAAACGCTATTACACTTTTGTCCGTATTACTCCGTGCGCGAGTCCGACTCGCACATGGCCGGATTTTTATTTATTGCTCACCAGTATCCTGCTGGCTATCATCTTTCTTCTGAATTCTTCGGCCGCGTCGTCTGGTCGATCGGACAGGTCTTTGATTGCTGAAACAATTTATTTGTAAAGATTTTGAGACGACTGATTATGTATGTCCATTACAAAAGGTAACTAAAGGTAGGTTTCTAAAATCGGCATTCATTATATTGCTATCATTTAACATGTCACTTAATTATATTTATATAAAGTCTTAATTCGTACGTCCATTTAACATTACAACCAAAATAACAACCAAAGTACAAAAATCTATTAACTTTAGACAACTTGAGCGTTCCTTCTACGTATATTCTTCTTCCAAGGCTGCTAGTATTATCAATTACTAATTTTTAAAATTTTCTTAAAAAACTGACCTTTCACTTGTTCCATCTTCTTGCTTATCTTTGTTGTCTTCTCTCTTATTATCTTCTTTTATTTCCGCATCTCCTGTCTCTGGCTTTTCAGTTTCTTCCTCTTTCTTAACTTCTGCGGGCTTCTTCTCGATGACTGTTTGATTTTTCTCATCATCTGACTCTGATTCGGAGGCATCCTGATTAATACAAGAATTATATATGTATTTTTATCAGAATGAAATATTTAACACGACATTAAGCTGCAATATTACATATTAAGTAATGACAGTGTACATAACTAAAAAAATTGTAATTCACAGAAAAATAACATGATTAACATTTCCTGACAACTCGCACTACGCACGGAGACCCTCACACTGCCGTACAACACGCCGGCTTTGAAGGGCACGCGCCCACTGCGCAGTATCAGCTGCGCGTTATAAATAGAATTTAAGCATTCTATAAGATAATGTGGTCAAAATACGGTCACATCGTAAATTTATTTCCGGAACGAGAATCAAATACCTACTGGTTACGCTTCTTGAATATATATTTTTTTTAGAGACACCTGTATTATACATTAAAAAAAAACCGTGAAAAAACGCACTAGTGGTATAAAAGTGTAGGTCATTTTTTCCCAATAATACATGTATTTCTATGACCTCTTTTGAGTGAAAATTGTGTTGTAATCAGCCAATCTAATAGTAAGCGATAACCATAGCCCATTGATGATTACCAGAGGAATGATAAATAATTTGCCCTCTCAGATACTCGCAAGCGCTGATATACGCCGGTTTTCTGTGACATTGGAGCATCAGCAGGAGTTGTAGTATGTACCTTTTTGTTACTAAATCTGGCGGAAGTGCGGCGCTGCCGCTGAGTGTCTTCGTCCGTGTTAGCCGGCCCGTGACTGCGGGTCTGTAGAAAACAGAAAAAACGCTGTTCGCTGATCATTAATATTTAATTAATGATTTAAACATAGATGTTAAAGATGGAACAATGGTTTGACTTGATAAATTAATACTTGTTGAGCCTATAGTCGCATTCTTCAATGATTCATAATAGCTTTCATTTTAGAATGCGAACTGGGTAGAAAAACCTTACCAGATTGTAGATACGAACATTATAGTAGCTCCCAAACCGATTTCGGTGGCGGTGGTAGCTGGTTTCGTTGAAACAAGTCCGGCTACGTATGGGTTATTTTCTCATAGTGCCCAAGTGTGTGCGCAGAACACAAGAAGTCTCTTTTCTTACTCTCATAGTGGGACGCTAACCAACACGACTGGCGAGAGATTAGGCGCACGATCGACTTTTTACATGTCCATCCGCGGCATGGATGCTTCTTTCTTGTCAGACAATAAGCCTGCATTGCACTGCAGACTTGAAACCAACATGTTTTGTTGTTCCAGAACAGGGATTGAACCCACGTCCTCCGGAGTCGAGAGCCAAACTCTAAACCACTGGACCACGGAGACGTCGGAGGCGAACATTATAGTGATATCAACAAAAAAGTTTTCATATTTATAAAACAAAAATATTTTTTATTCTACCACATCGACAAGTAAAGATTATCGAAATTGCTTGATATATCGAGGGAACTTACCAGCTTCTTAGTGACCGCTGCCTCATCACCCGAAGAGAAGTCATCAGATGAGCTGGATTCTGGAAACCCGTAGAGGTCGGGGTAGCCCTTCACTTTCAGCTCGTTGGTGATCCAGCTCTCGTTAAAGTTGTGATGCAGCAGCTTCCGCTTCCGGCAGCTACGTCTCACATCTGAAACGTCTGATTGGAGCTCAGAATTAGCTTATTGCCGCGAGATCAGTGCGAGAAATTTTTCTCGACTTATCGGATGTATTTATCATTTTTATTTTATCAATTATTTATAATTGAGCTGTGAATATCATAAATTTATTTGTTTTCCTGTGCTGTCGAATTGGATTTTGTCTATAATGATAATTGTAAGTATATTAGATAAATAAAAATAAATGTCGCGTCGCGTCTAGAGATGTATTGTGCAACTCAAGCTGGTGAAATCCTTTCCCACGATACAAAATTATTTTTACTGGTTTTGACTGAACACAACGTACATACTTCCCTAATGATTATCCCCCTTACTAATGAAAATATTTACACAATGGATAAGCAATACAATGTTTTGTCCTTGTCTGTCAAGCGACTTTTCCCCCGTATGAGATAAGGAAAAACATTGTATTGCTTATCCAGTTTAAATATTTTTATTAGTGAGGCGGATTATGTATAACTGTAATCTGTGTCATCTATCATACAGTCCGTTCAGAGTTACGTTACCTCTGACAAGACCTTTATGCCGAAGATATAAGGATCACTCTCAAAGAAACTTCGAGGTAACATAACCCGACTACGTAAATTATAGCCTATATTACTCGGGCAATTATTCCAAATCTATCGACATCTCATTTATCAAAATCAGACCAGTAGCTTAGGCGATACGGTGGAACAAACATACATACATACATACATACATACATACATACATACATACATATATACATACATGCTTACATGCATAGACTGCCAAAATCATAATCCTTTTTGCTCCGCCGTAGTCGGGAAATAAGTCTTAACGGACTATATGTTTATTTTATAAGATGATTTTATTGAATGTTTTTATAATACCAATAGCTAGACTACAGAATGAAAGTCTATTTCCCTTCTAAATTAATGAAACAAATGGAGGCACAATAATGATTTTTCTCTTACTGTACAGCAGTTTATTGGACTGTGAAAGTACTAGGTACATCCAGGTTCAATTGACACAATCCCCTTTTTCATTGATAAAAGATACGGCAGTCTATTAGTGTCGAATATCACACATTAATTAATAAATTTAATTATTGACGAGTAAGACAAACTTATATGTACACGAAGAACAGTTGGTTTGATTCACACGGATAAAAAATTTAAGGAAATAAAATATACTGTCCATCCATAAAAATGTACGGCGGATCGCAATGACGCCACAGCGACCGTATTTTGCTCTCGTAAATTTGTTTCGTATTACAAGTTTTGATTGTTTGCATATTTGTTATTAAAGCAATGGGTTTTAGATTGTTAATTACCACAATATCTCGCATCGATTCGACTAAAAACCGATTTCGACCACGAAACCACGCGTCAAATATATTACCTTCTCTTTTTTTAGGAAGTTGGTTAAATAGCCTATTTATGCACAAATATCTCTTACTTTGTTGTTTATCTTCACTCTCTTCCATATAATTTTTCCTTGGTCCACGGTTCCTTCTTATTTTCATACTCCTATTGTTCGAATCATTCTCATCAGCAAAAAACACTCTAACTTGCCTTGACCTGGAATATAAATTACATTTTAATACAATAATCTGAATCCTAAAAACAATTCATTGATTTATTTATCGATACATAATGCACAAAAGATGTACAGTAGGTACATAGACATTTTATTAAAATAAAATAAATAATAAAAATAATTAAAAACCGGACTGCAAAAAAAACATACCTCAAAAGGCCGAAACAAGATTGGGCTGAAAGCTTAAGTGAAATAATTGACATTATATTTGGTAGCAGGCGGGACCCATTTATTTTTGTACGATTTATCATTTGCATCGATTTAAAGCAAAAGTACGACTATTCTATTTGAATACATTGACTACAATTTTATTCGAATTATTTAATTAAAATGCTTGTTACTATTCCTAATTAAATTTAAATACATGGAATATGCATATTTTCGAAATCTCAATTTAATTTTCCTTATTTTGTTACCTTTCTCGATAGGTTTGGCTAAAAAAAATTGAACTACTTGGCGCCGAAACCGCCATTTAGTTTTTTTATTCAAATTCATTATCTAAGGACACTTGGCTTTTTGAGACAAATCTAACAATACCTTAATAATTATTATCATTAATTATTGTCGAGATCCATCCAGCCGTTTGGAAGATACGTGGGAGGAATAAAGGAATTTACAAACATACAAGATACTCGCGAAAACCAGTCGGGTAAAAAGCATTACATTTTTTAGTGAAAAAATACTTGGAAAATATAAGTCATAATGAAGACATTTTTAGTGTCCGACCGAAGGTTCAGTTTCGGTCAGTTACGGCCAAAATGTCTAATATCGGTTTCGGGAAAAAAATGGCTCAAATTTCAGCCGAACCGAATAAACTCGAGTATTCACGAATTATATAGTGTCGTTTGGCGAACTTCGCGGCAGCTCGTGCTTGCCCGCCCGCGCCGCTGTCCGTCGCTTTTATTATTTTATTTAACAGTTAACACTAATCATAGCCATTTGTATGTACACAGTTTGGTAAAACAAAAACATGATGTGTACAGAATACGCGTGGCAGAAGTGAAAATTGATTCATCATTTTTAATCAAAAAATACTCTCATCTTGCACATCACTTCAAAAAAGAATAGAAAAATTAAGATTTGTACTTTAAAAAGATAAGCAAGTAAGGATACCCTCCTTTTAGTAGCTTCCGACAGATTCTGAGTGAAAAAGCATTAATTATTTGTTTTCCTCCTAAGTGTGACTCCCATAAAAATGCCAAGGGACCTTGGACATTCCTGTATTGCCATGGGTCTATGTATGGGTATATCCATGAATTAATTACCCGAAATATTAGCCAAAAGTAATTTACAAAAATCTACAATTTGCTGCAACAGATTTAGTATACAATAACTTAGGTTCTTTCTTTTACAAAATTTTATATTTTTATTCATGGAACACCTAATAGTGAAAAAGAATACCTACCTAAACTTAATTGTAAAAAAAGTGTATAAGAATACCAAGCGTATTTTTTTCAGGATGCTATAGTTTTAAAAATATGCCAAAAATGTTTGGTTTGCCTTTTGCCGAACCTAATGGTGAAGCTAAACATTCGTTCGTTTCAGTGGGAAACAATATTTTTACCTTCTGGAGTATTTTTCAGGCTCAGTGTCGCTCTCGGGAAACACTATACGAGGCATTTTTATGGCACGGAGACGACTGCGGCTGTCTGAAATTATAATAAAATTGTGTAACAAATGCAGCATGATTATGTCATGGACACAAATATATGTAAAAACTGAGCACTGTGCGTCAGTCTTTTCATGAATCTTTAATCCTTTAGATATCCACTGGTGTAATTAAATTTTGAAGAGATATGCTAGACAATATGAAGCTACAGGAGCAAACTGTCGCCCTTAGGCTGGGACTATAAGATCCAGAATCCCGAAGGCCATAGAAAATTCTGAGCATTGAAAATAGAACTCTGAGCTACTATAATAGAATTGAAAATCGAACTAATGAGTGTTGAATCAAATGTCAATGTCATTCAGCTTGACTCTTGAAACTTCCATTTTCAACTCTATTGTATTGGCGCAGAGTTCTTTTTTCAGTTCCAGCCTTATCCTGTTACCAACTTTTTTTTTGCTCCCATTTTTAAGGGTTTAACATAAAAATTGGAAGCCGGTTTTTTTCTTTATATTTCATACTTACACTTAGTTGGCCAACGCTGTATTTTTCTTGTAACTTTGTACCGGCTGCTTCTTAGCTCTCTTTTAGACCAATTTGATGCCTAAAATAAATAATATTTTTTTTATCATGGTCAACTTTAGTATTGATATAGAATTAGTTAGTATTATGTTGGTATCATTTATGACTAATCATATTTAGTGTGCGTAAAACATCATGCATTATTATGCTGTTGCACCTTTTGTCTCTTACAATATTTAGTTCCCACATCTTGTATGTGGTTTGCAGTTTAGTAACATTTAATACTTTTTGAAGAAATGTATGTTTATATATGTAATTTTTTTTTCTAATCTTTTCAGTTGTTAGGTTCAGGTACAGCATGCCAAAAAAGAGTATGACACGGTGACAGCAGGAACTAAAAACATTTTTATTGTATCGTCTTTTATCCTTATTTGATTGGAATGAAATTTATTATATTATAATATATTTAATTTTTTTCAATGATTTATTACCACATTAAAAATATATGTAAAAAGTACAGATTTAAAACTAATTAAAATAACTAAATAATTATCTAAACTATGTTATTGTCAAAATAAAAAAGGGCTATAGGTAAAAAACTGAATCTAGGCTGTGGGTAGTGTTTAAATTTAATGACATTCCAATGAAATAAGTATAAAAGATGATACAGTCCAAAATGTTTTTAGTTCCTGGTGTCACCACATCATACTCTTTATTGCTAAGCTGTACTTTGGTTCAAATCGTATTTAAGTGACGGAAAATTATTGCTTCTAATTTTCTTGTATCAAGTAATAAATAAGTGCACCTTTTTTATATGTAGGTACTAGCTGAAACAATAAGTAAACTAAATGTTTTATTACTTAAAATAAAAGGCTTTTAATTAAAGAGGAATATATATTGGAACTTTATTTATTTGCTTAGATACTATGGCATATTACTACTATTAACTAAAAAGATAGGTACCTACTATAAAACTTAACATTGTGAAGTAATATATGCAAAAAGCTTGAGAATATAAAGCAATCTGAACATGCCTTGGACATAATGAACAATTGACTCTTACAAGGAATGACTAAGGTCAATTAATAAAGTACATAACATGTTTTAAACACATGCAAATTACTTGTGAGTGTAATTTCTAATGAAAAAACTTGCATAAGAGTTTTTGTTAAGTGGCAGAGCTAGTTTACTAAATATTAATGAGAAATTCGTCACCTTCTCATCGGAGACGCTGCCAACGTCGTTTATTGTATAATTTCCGTCCTCAACCTCACCGTTCTCTCCGTTACTACGTCGAGTTTTCACCATTATTAGGCCCTAGACTTTAGCCTCAATTTACAAAACGAAGATCATACGACTGTTATTTAAAATGCTGTAATACTAATGAGTTATCCCAAAATAGTAATACACTACTTTTAACACAAAATGAAAACCTAACACGAGAAAGAGCGTTATCTACCCCACATGTCGTTGGACAGCGCCATGTTAAGAGAATTACAACAAGTTTTGTAAGGACATTATAAATTGACGCAGGTTTTATTGACAGACGATTTTAATGTAATGATATCGCGAAACTCACCTAGCGTATATTTAGAATGAAATCACTACCAAAAAATGTGTAACGATAGTAAAATCAAACACAAAAATGATAAATTCACGTTACGAAATGTTTTTATTGACAAAATGACAACTTAAACTGTCAAAAATTCCCGCAAATTTGACAACTCATGAATTTTTTGTTTTTTTTATCTCGCTCCCTCTTTCAAAGCTACAACGACTTCATTCTTCAACCTTGATTCGCATCATCTTTTTATAAAGATTTTCTAATTCCACAGTATATTCGAGCTAATGGGTACCTATGAATAAAAACACAATTTGTCGTCAAAAAACGTTATCTTCTGCGGCTAGCTGTTTGATTTCGTGGCAGAACAGTGCAATGCCTTTTCAGCCGTTGCCCGTTAAAAGCAAAAAATAAAAGAAGAAGAAGAATTTATTTTGATTTTGTTGCAAATTGCATTTTGATTTTGCAAGTATTTTGTAAGATAAATTAAATAAAATATAAAATAATAGTGCGTGTAACATTATGGTTGTAGAGAAGTAAAATATTAATAGACTTCAAGTAATAAGTATTATTCCATACAGATGAGCGATCCACGAAAGGCGTTGTCACCTCATACTCATGTTGCTAAACTTGAAGAAAAATCCAGTAAGGACGGGGATGTAGATTTGGACGATGAGGTATCAGCGCGCATGACTGCTTCTTACAGTGAAATATCATTCCATTCGGATAATGCACCCGAAACACCTAACGAAGACGACACTAAATTAGCTGGTCCTTCAAGACCATTTAATTTGCCCTCCGAAAACCGAAAACAAAACAAACCCTTAGATATCGATGGTCACGTTAGATACGAAGGTGATATGACGCACTACGTCGCTGATGATTTAGAGTTTAAAATTAAACTATCGAGTCCCATTTCAAAGAAAGGTGAAACACCTATTTTCGGCAGCTCAAGTGCATCACGCTCAAGCACACCCTCCGGCAAGTTATACCGCCAGATACTAGCACCACAGATCGGTCAAATAGATATAACAGTATTAAATGATCTAGAGTATGAAGCACAAAAAATAGCACAGTCTGTAGATAATTTAATTGAAAACTTATCAAGTATTCTGCATTCGAACTCTTCACTGACAGCAGAGAACATGGAGGTGTATAGAGACGCAGTCGGTAAGACATGTGATGCCATGGACAACAATATCAAAAGTATGTACACTATCCTGGCAAAAGGTGAAGAAGTGTCTCAGGCCATGGTACCAGTACAAGCTCAAGCGGCAAGAATAGCCGAAATTAAAAGATTACTACAGATCTTTGAAAGTCATTTTTAATTTTGTTACATATCTAATAAAGATGTAAACAGATTCGTTGAAGACTAGAGGTGTATAAATTCAGCATGTCAAGACATTAAAACATATGAGCATGATATAAATAGTATCTGACACTGAGCGACATAATCGAATGGTTAGATACAAACAATATAAAAGCTAATATAGAAAAAACTAAGCTCATGCATTTTAGTCAATGTTTAAATGCTACAAAGCTTAACATTAATTTTATTACAAACCCGAGCCAATTTATAAAGTGCAAACCACCAAATTTCTTGGACTTACTATAGACAGTAAGCTAACATGGAAACTTCATATTGAACAACTATGCAAGAAAATAAACAAATCAGTTTACGCACTTCATGAACTGTCTCAAATTGAAAATGTCAATACAACAGTAACTGCATAAAATGGTCCAGTGGTTTCAATACTGAGGTATGGCGTGGTTTTTTGGGGAAACTCGACAGACATTGAAATAGTCTTTAAGACACAGAATCAGTGTTTAAGAGCTATTTTTGGGCTATCAACAACCGATACCTGTAAACCATTTTTTATAAAATATAGAATCCTAACTCTTATGTCTCTGCATATCTACGAAGTTGCAACTTTTGTCTAACTAAATCCAAATTTATTTGAGTTAGCCTCAGTAATCGTGCAACAGGCAACAATGTGATATATATTGCTTATGTAATCGTATGTATGACCAATACCATGCTAATGCCTAAAAGTGTTTTTGATATGGCTCCTGCAATTTAAAATAAATTGCCAAAGGAATTAAAAGCAATGAATTTAAAATTATTTAAGAAAAACTTAAAAAGGTTTCTGATAAAAAAATGTTATTATATTTGACTTTTTAAATGATAGCATAATTATTATTTAGTGATAAATAAAATAAATAATTGAAATAAACTTATGACATGGATTTGTAATAATATTGACCATCGATTTGGATTGACTTATTTAACTGTTTGAATTGAATTTAATAACCTTTATAATTCTTATTAAAATGATCTATTTCAATTAAACTATTTATCTTATTTTTTGCAATTTAATATATTTTCATCCTAACGGAATGTTGTCAATTTATTTCAATTTAAATTAAATTACATTCAAATTATAATTATTATTAATTCAGTTACCTACAACTATAATATACATTTTGCATGCCTACTTATTAGGTAGAAAGACTTGACCCATGTATAATTATTGTAACAGTGCTTTCTGCGAATAATAATTTGTTTGATTTGATTAGAATTAAAAAAAAGGACATGGCTTGGCAGAATAAAGTTGTGAACAGCAAAGAAAATTGTTGACATTTTGGTTTTTGTATTTCGTTCATAATTTTTTTTTTATTTCGATTTTTAATGTGTAATATTGATAGAATATTAACCATTAAATATTCTTTAACGTGCACAAGTCTGGGCAAGTGGTACAACTTCAAAAAACGTGCTATTTTGTGTACCCTCCAAAACAGCCTAGAAACTTTTAGTAAACCTTCTTTATTGAATCGACTGACTTGAATCATTGACTGCACTGACTATCTATTTGGACTTTGACTAGACTTGACGATTTAGGAATACGGTGTTGAAAATTTAAACAAAAATTCTATTTCCCGCCTTTTTAACTTGACACTGACAAATTGTTTAAGCCGACGCCATATATTTAAATATAAAAAAAATTATAAATGCATGTAAGTATTTTCATGGAGAATAGAATATAAGGAGTACCATCTCCATACATGAAAAGTGTCCGTAAAATAGCATTAAATAAGGGGCGCTAAAGACGCAAGAAAGCGGCAAAATTTAAACGGATAATTAAATCTTGGGATCTTCTTCGGTTTTATCTAAAAAAATATTTTCGACTAAACGAGTAATTAGAATATTCATGATTTACTGAATGAACTACTAAAAACTAGTCATAGTCATCAAAAATTCTAACTTCATAGCACACTCCCTTGCCACTCTAGCGCCATTATGGCCAGTTTTGGAACTATTATTTAATTACTTTTGTCGGACACTTTTTAGCTTTTCTGCCCTTAGAGAGAACGTACTCCATACCTCTATTCTCCATGAGTATTTTTACGAGTTTCAGTGTTTTTTTTACATTTACATCCCTAATTTCTAATAGACGAAAACCTTTCGTGGCAGCAGTAGCTCCAGTAGTTTAAATTTTCATAGACTCTAGGTGTTGGGTAACAAAGTGGTTGACGCAAACAAGGACTATCGTGTAGCATAAGTAGGCAATCGTCAGCAGTGTTGAACAGATAAAATTTAGGCCAGAATGATTTTAAAATTTCATTATCATTAAGCTAATTTTTCATAATATTGTGGTTTTTTCACTAAGCGCAAAGTGCATTTGATTTGGTTGAAAGCAACTCATTTTGGCCAAGTTTTATTAAATGTATAGTTAGGTATTGCAACTTGATTAAAGTAAAATTTTTATTATATTTGTAGCTTGGTAATTATTTAGAGCATTTCAAAGATACGAAAAAGTTGGAATGTGTTTATCACCATTAGTGTAAAAAACCTACTTATACAAGTTTACTCACAACAAAACTTCGGAGATGTCAGAAATTTGGGCATGTCACCATACTTTCGTTGCAACTTACAGAATAGTGACGTCACCTGTTTTGTATGGGGCGTTTTTGCAAGACACAATAGGCATGGTGCCTAAAAAATTTTTTTTCGTCTATTCGATGTTAGACAACATGTTAATAAACAATCTAGAATCCATTTTCGTATATCTTAAAAAATAACAAAGATACAAATAATTTAAATTTACAATAAGAAAGAGAGCGACATATCGGCCTGTGACGTCACAAATTGCACCCGGAACACACAGCACCTTTACCATTAAAGTGTACCTATTCCAAAATCATTCTTTTGTGGGAAATGCTGATAAAAGATTGCAAAATGTGTACCTATACTTTCAACTCAATGGTCAAAAAGTATGTCAAAGTTTGCAGAGTTGAATCCTTTTTAAATTTTAAATAAGATAGTGGTTATCTTACCTACAAAATATATAAATAAGAACTTTATATAATGTTATTAAAATATGGTTTTTCTAGTTTAAAAAAAACATTGTGATATGTATAGTCTTTCTATTACAAATATTGTGTTCTATTTTTAGACCTATTACTTTTTAGGTTAGTATTCTTCTGAATTTTTGTAATTATTTTTATAATATTTCTAAACAAGTCATTATAAAAATAAAAATGCAAAACAATTACCGAACACTTTAATTCCCTTATATATCAGTCTTTCATATAAACATCAGAAAATCAAAGATTTAACTAAACCTTAACATTACGAAATCAACTTTAATTAACATAAAGTTTAGAAATAGGTATCTGTAGTCATTAAACCTATTAGTTACCTTACAAAAAGTAATCTAGATCAATAAAATCAACATAAAACGTTAAAAGTGAAATCAACTTAACAATTTTTGGAACGAATTTCCTTATCGCGCGTTGCGAAAGGGGGCTAGACGGAAAAAAATTAAGACTAAAAGTTGTAACGACACTTTTTGCTATAGTTATAAGCCGTGCGGCGTGCGCCTGTTTCTCTGTCTGTCTCTCTCTCTCTCAATTAATACTAAAATTGAGCCTACTGATTAAGTTTATATTACATTATATTTGTTAATAATACTTTTTTTAGTTATCATAATATTATATATATGTAATATTATATTACCTATACATAATATATTTACAACTTTTAGTCTTAATTTTTTTCGTCTAGCCCCCTGTCGCAACGCGCGATATGGAACTTCGTTCCAAAAATATTATTATAACTTTAAAAAAATAAAATTTTATTACAATTCCTTCACTAATTAATCGAAAGTAACTTCGTTCCATCCGGGTGTCCCTTGACACCTCTCAAGTTTTGTATATTAAATTAAAAACAAAATATAAACCTCCAAACAACAACAAATCCTACAAATCTAGATTTTGAACCTACCTACTGTTAAAGTATGGTGTTTAAAAAAAATGCATAAAAACGAGGTATTACATGTTTTTTAACAAGTTCACGTAAATCTTTTTTCTTATGTTCACTTAATTTTCATCTTCTTTCTTTTGTTACGCATATTAACCTTATTAAATTCGGTATGACTGTATGATATCTTATAATAAAACTAAAATAATCATCCGTACAAAATTTCAAAACTTTAACATTAGTCAATTAAATGCTATTTTTATATTCATCTTCAATAAAATTGTATGCCCTTGCCCAATTGTATGTATGCTTGACTTGAAATGGTTTTCCACTTTTACGAGCATTTTTGATGAGAGTCACATACTGACAAGGCGCGTATATAGGTCCTGATTTTTTATTTCTTTTTCTATGAGACTGTGCACATTGCTACCCTCGTTTTGTGTGTGGCCCTTTATTAGATACTTGTGAGTAATAGTGTAAAAATGTTTTCAAAGTGTGAAACTACATATGAATTTATAGAAATAATTAACTTATTTTTGTTTTGCCTACAGCAGTTATCTGAATAAAAAGTTACATGCATGTTTTTGTTTGAATTATTATCATTTACGTGCTGTAAATATTCTAAAATACATGAGCCAATTTCATTAGATACTCTTTTTGCTTGAGTTTCGTCCCAGAAGTTGCTTAAAACATTTCCGTAGGCCCCTATTTCGGCATTCTCTTTGTTTTTTCTCGTACTTAATAATTTCTTTAAAAATTTAGATTTTTATTAAGTATATTATTTCTTTTGTAAATTTTCTTATTTCTAGGCCACTATACGTTTATGTAATAAAAAAAGTAGGGCAAATACACATGTAGGTATTTTATCTAGTAGGATAGGTAATCAGTTTATTTTAAAGTAGGTACTCTAGTCTCTGTGCCCCCCAGCTCATTATCAACACAAGTTTAAAAAAACTTGCTGTGATTGCATGCGTCGAGTATCTGTCACTGTCAGTTATAGATGTAATAAACTATGTAATATTAACTGAAGCTGTCAGTCTCGTATTTGGATTTTGGCTTCTGTGTTGCGTGCGGTGTTCGACATTCTAGGCCTAATATGTAGAAGAAAATAAAAAATTTGTATCAAAAAATTCACTTCGCATAAATAAAATGAGTGTAAATATTAATTTACGTCTAATCGTGATACTTTTGGTCTTTTGACCATTTTAAAATTGTGCTTAATCAAATACCCTACAATGGGTGATGTTTTAAGTTTTTTTTCTGTGATTATTATGAAATTTAAATCAAAGTTCAACCAGAGTAAAGTTTATTTTCATTGCGAAATATCATGGGAGAGGCTGAAAACAGTCAAATGGATGAATGAGCGAGCTTCCGCGAATAAGGCTTACGTTCCAACAACAGTAAGTATTAATTATTTTATGTGCATTTTCAAGTTTAAAAATTATCATAAATACAACAATTATATTGTTGTTATAATATTAATGATTTGTAAAATGCCTTAGTAAATGATAAGGATTTAACAGTATTCTGGAAATGTGCTTTTTGGAGTAAGATGAATTAATATTATGTAGGTGCAAAACATCTCTGTATAATCGCGATAAAGTTATTTTATAATTTTATCTAGCTCTCACTATAAATCTTAACAATCTACTAATACAATAATCAAAATAAAATACTTTTTTTATATTGCCATATTATGGCATTAAATAAAAGTGATCAAACTTTAAATCATAAAATGATTTAAAGTTCACTTTTACTTTCTTTTTTACACATAAAATAAGCAGTAATATTAATCATATCATATCATAATAAATCATATCGCAAAAAAAAAATACATTCATAAAATCCTCACTTTGTTCAGTGTAATAATCTGAATATTGTTTTTATCTTTAATATGTAATCAAATACATGGGTTTTCTACCACTACATATTAAAGAAAATCAATAATTGCATTTCTTTTTTTTGCAAAATATGAACCCTTAACAATAAAAATATCTGCTTCAGATAAAATAGTTAAGAAAAAAGAATTGACAATATAAGTATATTGCTAGTAACTATTAACCCTAGATAAACTAAATGTTTGTCCATTCAATGACCTACCTACTTGCGATTCTCGTGTTCATGTACTTAAAGGTGGCCCCTCCCCGCACCTCTCTGTTTACCTTCCCAACAATTAAATAGTGCACCGTGTGATGCGAAAGTGATCTCATGATAATTATAACAGAAGATGTGACCATACAGGACGGCACATCCTCTTAACGAATTTTTAGTAACAACAAGGTATGTATGTGTTGATAGTTGTATTATATTTTAATGAAATATTTATTAATAGTATTGTTTATTTTTTCTAAATTGTTTTCATTTATTAGTATTTATGAAAAATATTTATTTTATAAATGAAAGGTCCAACTGTGGATACTTTTATTTATAGAAATTTAATTGTGTACATCTATAATATTATCTACACATATGATTATATTACGTAGCTTATAGTTACGATTTAATTTTTTATTTTTTCAACATAGACTTACTGAGGAAATGAGGACCAGATTTGTCGATGGCTGGAGCAAAGCGACGCTGAGGAAGGACGAGGAAGAAACTCAGGGATCTGAATTAGAAACTGAGGATATGGGTACTGGTTTACCAGCAGCGATTCTGACTCATTTCACAAATCTTCTGTGTCAGAAGAAGAAAACATACGGCCAAGTAGACATAGAACACGAATTATATGTTCGAGGGAATCTTTTGAGGATGAGTGAAATGTTTCCACACCCACAACCCCAAATATATGTATCAACTGTAAAACCATGTGTATTTTTTATAATGTGCTAAATCTATCAATGTATCTAATTCCTTGTGGAAACAGAAAAAACCTTTGCATTGCGTGTGATTTTGTGCTGAAGTTAGACAACCAACAAATGGAGCTCTGGTTAAGGTAAAAATTTCAAACAGTTACTTTGAGGCGGGACATCAAGGTCATGCTTCAGGACATTCTCGGGACTCGGTATATCTCCGCCTGTAGATGCTCCAGTTCCTTCTGCATCAAAGGTGCCTAAAATTTGCTACTCAATTCTATCTAAGATCCGCAGAATGACCAAACACCGCTGCATCAAATGGACCTCATAACATGGATGTATGCTATGGCTGTGTGGAATTGTTCTTAGTTACTGTTTTGGTTATTTTTTCTTTATAAATGACCCAAATAAAGTACCAATGTCAGAAGTTCCTATGATTAATAAATACTCTTTCCAAAAAATGCATTTTACTTGGCGTAGTCGGTTCGACGAATGTTTAGTAACCATGCATCAATGAAAATAGTTTAGTTATCTGGGGTCAAAGTGAGTAATTTTAATTACTTAAGTTTTTTGGTCAAAGACTAATAAATGACTGTTGTGGTATTCACGAAAATGATTTATAAGGGCGTTGGCAGAAGTGTATTTATAGATTTGGCACCCTGACCAAGTAACTTTGCCACTCCATTAAGCAGTGCCAGATTTTAATTAAATTTTTTCTATATTTTACAGGGTAGGGTCTGAAAGTCTGTGCACCAAAAAAAGAATAAAATATGTAGGTGCCTACTAGGGTTCGTTTGCGGACGTTTATTTTTATTTTAATGTCATGTATATAAATAAAAATTAATTACTGAAATGTTTGTACGCGCCTAACTTCCATGCGACTGAACCTAATTGGATAAATCTTTCTTTTATGTGTTCTTTATTGTCAGGACAAGGTTTGTATGAAAAAAAATATACATGGCAAAACAACGTTTGGCGGGTCAGCTAGTTTAAAATAAAAGCTTGACGGGCTTTTTGCTGCCCCGCGCAGCAAAAGCCTTCGCCGCATTGGCCCTAGGGTAAATACGCCACTGTTTGAAAAAAAGGTGGTTATATTTTTTAGTCTTTTACCTTTATAAATCAAAAGTAGCAAGCAATAGCTGTAATTTAAATGGTAATTGTCAAAGCTGCTTTGCAGGTACTCAATAGATTAAAAAAGATGTACACCTATTTTTGAAACAAAAATGTGTTTATTAAAATCCCTCATAGTGTCATAAGTAATAGGTATAATTTGATTATCAATTTATTTTTATTCACAGGTAGAGAATGTAGCAAACGTATGCACACACGCACTGTGCGTCGCGCCCGCATCTTACGGCGCGCGTGAGCTGCTCACTCGCTCGCTCAACGCGCCGCAGGCGATCGCCGCTGTGGTTTACGGCCTGGCACTGTGTCTGCTCTTCGCCGTGTCTACCACATTCCACTCAGTATGTTGCTGCAAGTCCGAAACGTAAGTGGTAGATACTGGAAAATTTCAAAGAAACTGTATATCCGATGCCCATGATCATAATTAATGGCAAGTACTCTTTTTAAGACATATTAAAGGCACGGGTGGTGGTCGCACTTATTTACGGACGAATTAAAAGTAACCTATGTGTCCAGAGGTTAAACTACTACCACAACAAATTTCACCAAAATCCGTTCAACAGTTTAAGCGTGAAAGAGTAACAAAAACATCCATCCATTCTCACCATAATTGCTGCATCAAGGCTAAAGTCTAAACGTCCAAGCTCTTAGGCCTAAGTAGGTATATGCCAAGATGTATAATGGAGTCATTAGTCACTAATACAGCAAAGCGCTTTTTCCATATACCAAATTGCTCATATTTTAACTAGCTTCCAGTATTAAAAACGTTTTATCGTATCGAAGCGTACGTCCAGTAAAACTTAACTGAAATTAAAATAACACCTGAACTTTCAAATGAGTCTTGAATTTACGGGCCTTCTTCTTAAATCACAGGCTGTCTGCTTGGAATAATGACAAAGACATGAATATTACTGTTTAAGAACTTGGATGAATTTAATCGCAGATATAAACTGGAAAAGAATAATAAAAGTAACGATTTCTCTTTTAAATCCTGCCACCTAAAAATAGTAAATTTAGAGTGTAATGTTCACCTATAAACAGTAAATAGTAGTGAATGTACTAGAGACCGTATCTCCCGAACATAAAAGCTCCACCAAGGTGTACATTGAGATACACTTTCACATAAATATTTACTGCGTAAAAATTATATATGACAATTTAAATTTTATTACTGCCACATATTTTATTTCGACCGACTTCTGTGATAATGTGTCACCATGAGCAACGTTCTCGATTCTGTTGATATACGCTAAATCAATAGATCCGACATTAAAAAATACAATAGTAGACCGTACGTAATCAACATTAGTTAGGTCATAACTCATAAGTCATAACACTCATAACATTAAATAGACAGATCAATATTTTGTGAAAAGTTTACTTTATCGGTTCAGGCATCAGTTTATCCCTCAATATAATTATTAGAGAGCAACTGATGATATAGATACAGAAAGTACAGAAGTTCTGAAATATAATACCAAGAGAATATAAATTGCTAGAAGTTCAGGCTTTGCTTTGTATCGCTTGTGTGCGATTGTGACATGAAGGAAATAACTTGTTGCGTACAAGGAGATCCAATTACAGAGATCCGTTTCAAGTTCTATCGGCGATTGACATATAATATTTATCACACTTTATATTCATTCTGTAGTAATACAATTTTCGTTAGGACCTACTAAATATGTTCTAAGCATAAAAATAAAGAAAAGATAAAAGACTCATCTTACGATTCCGATTGATTTTAGACGGCGGATGGGTTAGTTAAATTAGAATCAGACACTGCAAGTCATCTCTTGTCTCTAAATGTCCCCATTACTAAGAATCAGTGCTTTGTGAGAAAGATTACTCCATAGTCGACCATGCTAGATTATTGCTGGTAACCCTAGCTTACCATAACTGTTTGTTCTAGCAAAATGAAGCACTTCCTTCACCGCTGCGACCGCGCGATGATCTACATCTTCATCGCCAGCTCCTACTTCCCATGGCTCACCGTGGGAACTCTCTCGTGCTGGATGCTACGTGAACTCCGTTGGGCCATCTGGCTGCTTGCTGTTCTCGGCATCACCTACCAGCAGATCTTCCACGAGCGGTACAAAATGCTGGAGCTGTTGTTGTATCTCACCATGGGACTCGGACCCGCTGTGATCATTTTCACGTCAAATGTATGTATGCTTCGCTTGTGTGCCAGCTAACTTGCTAACATTGAGTAGATAGCCTATTTTATTATGCCTTCTTTGTCTCCTTTGTTGATTGCCTTGTAATGTAATTAAAATTCCATCAGCTTATTTGTTTGCCGCCTTACAAGCAGCCGTTTGGCTTGTGATTCACTCATCTAAAAAAGCTGGCCCTGTTTTATTGAAACTTATACCAGGGTTGGTGAAATATTTTTTTTTATACAGACATACTATCATTATGACTTACATGAGCTAAAACGTCTTCTATTGCTCTTAAAATTTTTCTTTCCAATTAAAAATTCATTTTAAAATACCTTTAACCGACATAGAAATAAGAAGGTTCTGCATTAAAAAAGCAAATTATCAATGTCGTGGCTCGCGTGAGCTCTGAAATTATTAACCAGGCAACAGCTATGTACTGACTATTATAGAAGGTCCCTAGATACACGCTCGTATCAGGCTTAATTGGTACAGAATTAGCCAATAAAAGTCCATTGAGGCTTTGTGCAACTTCTATTATAAATTCAGCATTCTATGTTAAAATTGTTACGAAGTTAACTATATCAATATGTTGTTTCACGTCACGTCGTGGGGATGTTACAACTTCAACAAATCGTGTTAAATGAATATCCTATTCTAAAACTGCCGTTGTTTAACCAACAAAATGCTGTACTTTATTTCGATATCGCAATTTACGAGACAGATATCTTAAAAAAAAAAAGTGTAATTGTTAGCCATACATCATACTGGCTATTGTCCAAATGGCATGATGCTGCCGATTGGATCAGTTAGAACTTAAAACGGTTCGTGTAGCATCTTATAATTTAAACAAACAATCTTGTATATGTAAAATCTCGAAAACAGCTGTATTGCTATGAAATTTAGTATGCAGGGAGTTTTAGGTGGGAAAAAAAGATGTAGTGTGTCTTATTCCTGGGAAACCACGCATTTTTAAGCTACATAATATGTTTTTTCTTTCGTCGTGCAATGATTTCGACTATTATGTCTGTCCGATTGGCAGATTGGTATGCTTATGTATAATATTTGCTTTGTTCGAAAATTCGGAATGTGAAGAATCCCGGTCAGATAAATACTTTTGTGATTCTTTCTATTTATTTAAATTTCTCAGAACTCCGAGAAAAGCTCGGCTTCCCAGGTACTGTATATTGTATGGCATGACAGTTATACGTTTGTGGTGTATATGGACGAACTGCAGAATGGTGATCCATTGCAGGCTTGATAGCCTGCAGCGTCATGCCGATCGGACGATAGGAAGTATGGTGTATGGCTACTGTAATAACACCTCGTCCAACCAGATTTATTAGCATTAATTTACACCCACAACTCCAGAGACAATTACAAAATCTTCCATCCATAATTCTGAATTTACCAGTAGATTTTGAACCTGCAACTTTATAATAACTAGGTAGACTGAACCATAATAATAACCGTTAACCATCGGCAAGCGGTCGTCATTACGATATTACGTAGAACGGAAATTCTAATCGTTGTATGAACGGTATAGACAGCCTGCAAACACTGTAAATGCTTGTTATTTCATACAATAGTAAAATAATTTGAATCATTTTCAAATACTGTATCCGATATAGGTTTAAAATCATAATCAGACCTATTTGTCTACTGCTGCCTGCTGGATATATCCTAGCTGGTGACCTCAATATGTGAATGGGTCACCATAATCTTTGGAGATACTTCACTTTACTGTTTTGTACTGTTTAGTCCTTTGTCCAATATGCTGAAAATCTTACATATATTAAGAAATAATTGCATGTATCAATAAACATAAAATTATTGATATATGCAATGTCCAGGATATAATATTCAGGAACTCTTGCGTAAAAAGAGTATCACACAAAGGTATATGTAAACAACTCTTTCATCTTTATAATACATATTAGTGTAGACAGTATAAAATTAGCTACTTGCGTATATACCTAATTCAGAGTATGTAATAATATATATATAGGTTTAGACAAAATAGATCAATTCATCTTCTAAGAATAACATAAACATCTAAAGGGGCCCATACACTTACAGTCCGCCTGCAGTCTCTGGTCCTAACAGGCGGCCTGCCGTCCAAGGTCTGCATAGTTCACTCACTGTAGCGATTATTGCCTGCCGGCAATGGTCGAACAACGGCCCTGAGTCTACACACTAGCAGGCAGCAGTCGACAGTTTCACACCGCAATGCCGCGTGCCGGCAATCGTACACACTAGCAAGCGGCAGTCGGCAGTTCGTTTACAGTTGCGCGTAGTTGTCGACAGTTTTGAAACCGTATCAGCTCATAAAGTGATAATGTTACGTAAAAAACGAAGTGCTATTTTAATACTTCATTTATTATCATCACAGAAAGAAGATATTGGATGAAGAATTGGCTGCGTGGAAGAGAATCAAGATCTTATATGACGTTAGTACGTGAACTGAGGCAATCGCATCAGGAAGATCTATTTAATTACTTGCGAATGTCTTCAGAGACCTTTAACATGTTATTGACCATGGTTAAACCATACATCAGTAAAATGAATACAAAAATGCGTCAGTCTAAAAACGCAGAAGAGAGATTAATAGCAACTTTACGGTTTTTGGCAACAGGATAAAGCTTTGAGGATTTAAAATTTCCTACAAGAATTTCACCTCAATCCCTGGGTGTAATTATCCCGGAAACATCGAAATATATTTGTTTAGTGCTAAAGGATTTTTGTATAAAGGTAAGCAAACAACATTAGAAATTGTTAATCGCTTTATTGACAAAAAAAATACAGTAATATTTATTGCTGGTTTTTAAAAAGTACATACTGCGTTATATCATCAGTGTCATTACGTACATTGTAATGCTCATTAATCATAATCGTCTCGGAAGTTCCAACATCCACAGGAGATACTTGTAATATTGACTGAGATAAAGATGGGTTTATTGGTTGACGCTGTAAAATAGTTTCAGTAGATGTTGAAGGCACCTGTGTTAAAAACGAAGAACGTGTAAATTGCGACTGTGTGGGCACAAGACCAGAAAGACTAGTTTCTTCTTGCAGCCTATGTTTCATTCCGTATAATAGTACTTTATTATTCAATAATTCTGCATATAACCTTTGCTCTTCGTTCATACGTCGCAACTTACACGCTACATTCAGTCCTATGCCATCATACTCATCGTCTTCCTTTAAGGCTTTATAAGCTTCATTAAGTAATACACTTTTCCTTTTATTTGCTGACGAATTTTTGGATAACACTGTAGGCGTTGATTGTCGTGATTGTAAGGAAGGCTGCGGCGAGTTTGGTGGCAGCAGCGATTGTGATGATGATGAAGTAGACGGCGATGGCATTTGTGTATAATCTTCGCAAACCTGAAAAATAGTAATAGTTTGTTTTTATGTTCTTTTTTCAGTTACCATCGTCTATCGAAGAATGGCAAGAGATTGCAAGAGGTTATGAATGTCGATGGCATTTTCCTAATTGTGGAGGTGCTATTGATGGTAAGCACATCAGAATTCGAAAACCAGCAAACAGTGGATCTTACTATTATAACTACAAACATTATTTTAGTATTGTGTTGATGGCAATTGTAAATGCAGATTACGAATTTCTATATGTTGATATCGGCTGTAATGGAAGAGTATCAGATGGAGGTGTTATTGAATATACTAGTTTTTATAACAAGTTGCAAAATGAGCAATTGAATTTACCACCTAACAATATGAATAAAAACAATATGAACTTTGTATTTGTAGCCGATGATGCTTTTGCATTACATGAAAATGTTATTAAACCCTACCCACAAAGAAATTTAACTCGTGAAGAGCGCATTTTTAACTACCGCTTGTGTAGAGCTCGACGCACAGTAGAAAATTCTTTTGGCATATTATCTAGCCGATTTAGAGTTTTACATACAGAAATCAATATGAAACCAGAAAAAATTGATTACATACTTTTAGCTTTATGTTGCCTGCACAATTTGTTAAAGAAAAAAGAAAGAGCCAGTTACCTACCTACTCGAGCACTGGTTACTGAAGATTTAGATTTTGGTAGGGTTGTACATGGAGATTTAAGCGAAGATAATCCCCTGACCAGTTTACAACAGGGGCACAGCAGAAATGTATGTGAAAACGCAAAATTAAATCGTGACAAATACAAAGAATATTTTATGCATGACGGAGCTATATCTTTATATAATTATATAATTTTATATATAATACAATATATAATTTTGTAAATTAAAATAAATATTTAAAAAATGCTTACTGTTTCATTTTGATTTGTTTCATTTTCATCAACGATGCTGTCGCTTCCTATACTATTCCGTGGCATTTCTTGATCTGCGGTGAACATCAACAAGTCAAAATACCATAAATTTGATGTATATACGTCGTCAGCTGACGATCCTGACTTTTGGTTCTTGACCTAAAAAGTTAGATAGAAAATAAACTAAAAATATGTAGAAATAGATACAATTAAACTAAATACGAAGTTGATCCAAATTAGTTTTCCAAATATATTTCCTACTGTGTACCTACCTACCAGTACCAGGCTACCAGTGTGCAAAAAAAATACAAAATATGACAGGATAAACCAGATAGGTAAAAAAGCCACACTTACCTTTTTTAATTCTTTTCGGAAAGAACTTTTTAAATTATTAATTTTTCTTTTCACCGTATCAATTGAGGCTGAAGGTACTGTGGTTTGATAATATGCTAATAATTTGGCGTAAGCGTCATCTTTCAAACTCCTGTTGTGGTAAGAATCGTCCTTAACTTTCCATAAACAAGGAAAACGTCTGTATAATTCTATAAAATGTGTAATAAATTGCGGCTTGTTGTCCATTTTGCCTTGATTTTGCCTATAAATTTACGCGATGTCGAAAAACAAAGAACTGTCGGCGGTTAACTGACACGTGGTTAGGACCGAAAGGCCGCCGGCCGACTACCTGCTAGTGTGTGTTCGATTCGCCCTTGAGATCACGGACTGTCCGGCCGATACCTGTCGACGCAGACCTGTGACGGCAAACGGCCACATACTTTGGGTTCGCATTGACCGTCGATACAAAATCGTCAGGGGAACTGTGTGTCTGTGATCTTTTCCGGTTAACTGACAGGCTGATATCCGCCGGCGAACTGTTAATGTGTGGGGCCCTTAAGGCATTAAGCCGAGTGAAGTACACATTTCACCCTTTCCCTTTGCTGCTAGTGAAGCGACCTTTGACATACTTTTAAAAATATACCACTTAGCTAAGAGCACTTGTGTCAATAAAAAATCTAAAGGCCGCTAAAAATATCGTTGCTTCACGCCTTATGTTATAAGTTATAAACCCACGGTTTAAAAGAAATTACATATTGTATTATTAATTTATTCAATGGTTAGTAGGTGCAAAATACGCATAAACTTTTTTTCTTCTTTAGCAACAGATCATTTGGCTCTGTTTGACTTGTTTATATTTTTGGGAAAACATGTTGCGGTGTATCAGACCAAGTATCACCGTTCGTTGTAACGTGGCGATGTAATGCTTCGTCACTCCATTAGTATTTGTTCTAACTTGTAAGTAACGTTTCGTAACAGCGCATTTTTTATCATTTACTTGATTGCCCATTTCATTTGTAATGCACGTATTTGTTGATTTATCTGTAACTCCTGAACGATTTGACTAATTACGGTCATATCACCGATGTCAGGGCTGCGCAACTTGACCACGCAACCAGAATGAATTAAGCGGCGCGGCGTCTCCACCGCGTGCTTCGGTCAAATTGCAAAGACAAACACAAAGGAGACGTGAGCATATCATTTGTGTTTGTACTTAGGGAATATGTACTAACTTTTGACTGATCATCTATTATTGATATTACTATTGATACTATGATACTATGTAGTCGATTTCTAATTATCCTACTACTATTATAAATGAAAAGTTTGTGAGGATGGATGGATGTTTGATACTCTTTCACGCAAAAACTACAGAACGGAGATTAATGAAATTTGGTATGGTAGTAGTTTAAGCTCTGAATTAACACATAGGCTACTTTTTATCCCGAAAAAGTACAGTGTTCCCGTAGGATACAGTATTTACGCGGGCGGAGCCGCGAGAAAAACGTAGTGTATAGTAGAAATTGTTGAACGGAATGTTAGTTATCTGCTACAACTTGTTGACCATATAAATACTTCTACATTGTAAGTTACAGGGCGTTACAATTTGTTACACTTTACGCTAGATTCTGGAATTGGAAAACATTGAAAAATATTGTTTTTAATTTCTATACCAAGTCTATTTCGTGGTACATATTCGTTCGTACATTATAATATTATTACTTGCTTATAAGAAATGTGAACTATCTACGGAGAAAATTGCCTGAACACTAATGCGGAGAAAATGTCTTCCATGCGTTGCGTAAATAGTACACTGTAGTACATACTAATGTAAGACAGTGTACAGTCAGTAACACACTGTAACTCGTTACAAATCCTTAAATATACATACTATATTGTCCGGAACCCGGTAGTAGGTAAAAGTCGGAGCATTGTAAAAAGAACTCTGCTCTCTCTCTCTCTCTCTCCTGTCTCTCTCTCTCCACATAACCTGAAAATCGAACACGCAAGTGTCAAGTCAAATGTCAATGTCATATATGATATTTAGTTTATTAATAAACTCGGATATATTAGGCATTACTACGTCGTTTTTTTTGTTAAACAAAACCAACCTACATCATTAGTTTACTTACATCATATACAAAAACATTACTTATGGTAAGAATGAACACGAATATCGGAGATAATTTACAAATATGTATGTTCCTGTTGCCTTGCCGACATGCTGAGATTTCGACCGACGAGACTTGCCAAATTTTGTTTACAAATCGCTGTACCTTTGAAAATATTGACTTTTAATGTACTGTTTCTTCTCAGAAGTTACTCATATTTAAATGAGCACTATTCATTTATGCAATAATTTTTTTTTTTGTCATCATACCTATTGTATCACACCTCTTGAGAATTGTAAATGCTTTCCGATTTCCTCGTGAGATACAAGTAGCACGACTGTCATAGGTTTAGTGCCAATTTTACCAACGCCTGTGAAAGTTAATCATTGATTAAAATATATGATGTTATCTCTCTTTCTTCGTATTAATGAATCGTATAAAAGGGAAGGAAATTAAATTTTGTCAAGCTATTATTAATACTACAGGCGTTGGTGTAATTGGGTCTTATTTTAATTTTTTATTATAATAAGAAATTAGTTAACATACCTTCTACCGCAAATAGTTGACCGATAAATAGGAGGTATATCGTGTACGGTGATTCTAAATATCAATTTCAAAATGGCGTCGGTTATCTAAAATTAATTGCATTCTAATCGCAAGCCATTCGAATGAACTCGCCCGTAATAGTTTTCTATTGTGATCACATTTCGACCAGCCGCTTGAACTTAGCTATTTCCACAGCCTGTTTCTAAATATTTGTTCGTTTGGTGAGTTTTTGGTAGTGTCATTAAAAAAAAAACAATATCAGCGGCGTATTGCGCCACGCAAATGAGGCACCCATAAGCGGCAAATAAATAATACTTTTTAATGATTAAAGTGCTTAGATTATGAATATGATGCTTAATGTCTACGAAATTCATGCCTGGTTTATAAAATAGTAATATCATATTTTAAAATCTAATTATTCTGTGAAGTACTTTGAGACGCAAGCATTTACAAAATACGTGGAATATTATATTAATTAATGAATAATTATTATAATCAATTTCTTAATAAGTATTCCGTATCAACGTAATAACTACATATATTATATATAACACTCTTCCTCTTGAATTCCTACTATGCACGAGTAAAATGCTTAGTCGTTTATTTAGTAATAACTAGTGTAGTCACTAGCTTTTTTGCCCGCGGCTCCACCCGCGTAAATACAGTATCGCACGGGAACACTTAACTTTTTCGGGCTAAAGTGTAGCCTATGTTTTGATCCACAGCGTAATCTGCTACCACACCAAATATTAATGTTAGCCAACATGATATTACCAATTAAAGCTAAATATATTTTCTGTTATTTCAAATTTATATTTGATGGGTTACTTGTTCCTCTTACTTTATTATCGATTATTCAACACACACTTGTCTTACCTTACTTTTGATCCACAAATTAGCCTCCTCGTCTTTTGAAAACTGTCCGTTAATTCAATAATTACCTGCTAGATATTAGAGTATATTCAATTTAGCTCTATTATAATTGCTTGAAATTAATTAATACAATGTGTGCGCGGTTTCGCGGTACGTTATTTTAGACCAATCGCTCAATCAAATTTATATTGCAGCCATACATAATCGCTTTGTAAGAATATTTGCCCAATCCATATTACGTACTAGATTTTTTCCTGCGGATCCGCCCGCGTAAATACAATATCCCACGGGAATACTATACTTTTTCTGGATGAAAATATAGTCTGTGTTAATCAAGAGATTAAACTACAACCATACCAAATTTCATCGAAATCGGTTCAGTAGATTTGCGTGACATCATCCATCCCCATCCGTCCTCACAAACTTTCACGTTTATAATAGTAGTAGTATTGTAGGTTCTACGTGTTCAGTAAGATTTCCTTTTTATGGACATTTGAATAATGTGAATCCGACCATGATTGCACAAACTAATTAGAATTTTTCTTTTGCTTTCATTGTCTGATAAAATGTAATATCTGGGAATCTAATTCATAAGCAGATAGTTTTGTGGCGGGCCAATTAGCGCCACGATCATTAATCGCGCTATCGAAGTTTGCACTGTTCGGCTCTATACTTTTTCGTTCGACTCTATATATACAACAGCTGAAATGACCACAAGTAGGGTTCGGCCTGACCGAGCATACCACCTCGCTCGGTCGGAGATCTCCCTTTGGGGCTTTCACTTATTCCCACAGTTTGTTTTCTTTATTGATTACAATGACGGCACGCACTCACAATTGTCAATAACAATAATTATTGATGTCAGTTTAATATTTTATTATAATAACAATAACTGGGAACAAATTATGACAACAGTCAACCTTCTTATGAATTAGATTCCCTGACAGCCCCCTTACTATACTCATGTATTATATTTTTACTTAAGACGGACTGAGACAAACGAAGTCTACATAATATCTTTATTAACGTATCATATGAAGACTTTGTTTGTCTCAATCTGTTCTTGAATAAACAAAGTCAATAAATAGTTATAAAAAGTCGTATTTTGATGTTAGTACGCTATGGAAACACTAAACATGAATTTGTTATTGTATCATTTACATTAAATATAACACTTATATTTTCACCAAAATTAACAATTAACTACCTTTTTGCTATACTACCAATTACCTATTTATGGCCAGTTATTTGATTCATTTGAATAAACATACACAAAATGTTAGTTAAAGTAAAAAATATATATTTTTTCTATATTTTATCAATTTTCGCCATATTGTTTACACTGTGGAAATGACGTCAGCAACCGGATACAGCTAACGACGCTGATAAGACACGATCTCAACGCGATCTAGATTTCGATTCGATTTTGTTCGGGAGTAGACATCAGGATCCAAACTGAATCAAAATCGACATCGGATCAGACTCGTAAATCGAAATCGTATCAGTTTCGGGAGTAAGACCCCAGTACATAGTCATTTGGATCCTTGTAAAATGTCACCAATAAACATATGGTGGTAAAACATTTGAATATGTATATAGAAAGTATTAAAATTGTATAAATAAATGCATACTCACATGCAAATTTCATAGCCATTTTCTTACTATGCGTCAGTAGGCAGTACACATCGAGACCTAGTGATTAAAATTTAAACTTTATTCACTACACAAGAAGATACACGTTTCATTGCAAGAGTGGCACCGTGTTTCATTGCTAGAGTTCGAATTTCGAGCTGCACGGTGCACCGCGCTCGAAATTCGAACTCTTGCAATGAAACACGGTGCCACTCTTGCAATGAAACGTGTATCTTCTTGTGTAGTGAATAAAGTTTAAATTTTAATCACTAGGTATCTAAAAAATGCAGCGCCGCGTCGCGTTTCGGTGTGAGCTGGCCCTCAGTTTATACAATGCATATCCACTCAACGTAAACTTGGCCTACATCACGCTTCCGCACTCCTCACCCCTTTTAAACACTTCTACCATTTTATATGTAACATTTTATGTAAAGTTTATTTTTTATAGTATCTTCTAGTTTTACGTATTAAATGTATTTTGCTGTACTTAATATGTATAAAATATATACGGGCGTAGTAAGTAGCGGACTTGTAGACAATTGTCTACAACTTACAAGTCCGCTCAATAGACAGAAAGACGGAATTGTAAACAATTCATCCCCTAAGGACAAAAACTTGTTCTCCTTATACAATACAAATGTAAGCAATTAAGCATTATTATTCTCGTGTCCAAATCTACTTTGAGTAGGGATACTGCTAAATGCTTATAATTAATTTACTTTGATGACATGCCGACGTATGGGCAACGGATCGAAAATACGCAATTAGCCCTGCCATTCGCATATTCTGTTACTCTTTTTGACTAATGTCCATTTTTTTTACAGCACGAGATCCCAGCGATGCAAGATCTGAAATTGGGCGGGATGTTGTATCTGATTGGCGTGTTCTTTTTCAAGTCTGACGGTAGAATACCGTTCGCGCACGCCATATGGCACATGTTTGTCGCTTGGGCGGCCAGCGTACACTATCTAGCTATTCTCCAACACCTCTTCCCGGACCTGAAATCTCAATGAAGACTGCCCCACTGATGCTCTCTCTATTTTTATAACTCGTTAGACTGGCCAAATGTCAGATGTCAATTGGTAAATTGCATTGATAGTCTGGACACGCGAGCGTTGTTGATGTTAGGTTCATAGTTTTCTACACGGCTGCGAACATGGTTTGTTTTTCGTGTCGTTTTAAAAACTTTCGTAATTTTAGCACTTTCTAGTCTCCACACTGATGTTAGAACGTAGACAATAGTTTTTATACTGAATTTTGTATTAAATTTCCAATTAGACGGTTCTTCCTTAGAGTTTTCCTTGTATGTCAAGCGGGCCTGGTTTCAGCGCATTGGGCATAACATCGACTACTTACGTGGGGAAAAATTGCATTTCGATTTTTGAGCGACAGAAATGCTACAGTAAATAACAAACAACTTTCTGCTTGTGCAATTAAATTAATCTTTTACGCCAACCTTCACGAAAACTAAATAAAGATAGTGTGATCTAATAAAAAGACAATAGGATTATTATGTTATGCATTTAAGCCTATTTACACTTTGCGTATGGTTACATAAATAAATTTCGCTCACGTAATAGACAACTATGTGACAACTAACGATGTATAAGGTTGGGGCTGTAGCAGGGTTTTGATGTTTTTGATTCGGAGAAGGTCGAAGTAGTATTTGAGAATTGGGGCCCAATATAAGAACATTGTTTAAGTCCAGCGCAACCAAAGGAACAATGAACCGCGTTCGTAGTATCAAAATGTATGTATTCTGTAAAATATTGTTGAATCTCATTGTTGTAAGTACGTATTCGTAACTTTGAATCTCGAGACCAATCCAAAACCTTTTTTAGATAATTTAAATGTGTATTAGATCGATTTTTAGAAACATTTATAATCTTATCTATACTTATATTAAGTAAATAGTTTTCCAGCGACGTATTTTATACAACTACATACATGTGAATATTTCCGTAGAATTAGTTCCTTATACATGTGTCTAGATTTAGAAGTCTTTGTGATCCAAGCCTTATGCTCTTGTGTAATAGCCACCCTACTTTCTTGTACACAACAAAAATTCTGAGAAAGCTAGAAAATTTTAGCTTCGTTGTCTCGTTTCTCAAAATTTTGCCTAAGCATGTAGAATGGCGTAAATATTCGATCGTGTTTGCGTTGGATTTTAAGTGATGTTGCGATTTCCGTGGTTAGTAATGTCAGCATTATTGCATGCATATTCCAATTTAAAGTTTCCATCCTTAGTTACTACTATGCATCTGCTACATTTGTGCTTCATTCCAGTCCTAAGCCTACAGATTATAAAGTATTTTTCTTTGGATGGTCTGCGCTTAATATTTACATCAATTGCATTTCATTAGAAGTTAAATTGATCTTAACTTACGCGTGACCAATTTTTATTTACCTCGCAAAGACTGAGGTTTCCAATAACCTATTGTTATGGCCTTTTGTTATTTTGGATTCTTTGAAAGCCAAATTCTAGGATTATCGCGTGACATAGGTTATTCCCGGTACACTCAGTGGGTTACACAGTATGTGCTTAAACCACGCACACGCGATCGACATAATATGTAATTGAGGCTATGGTTACTAGATTTTAATCTCGAGCATGCTATATTTAAGCGGTGTTATTTGTTGTATAATAGTTGGGCTATATTTAGCAGCATCGGATCGCATTTTTCTATCCTCTTCTGTTACTTGTAATCGTCAACTACTAGAAGAACAAGCAACGGAAATCTCGCATAGAAAAGTGCGATGCGGTGTTGCCAGATGTGGTTCAACCCTAATAGTTATATTATAATAAATATTTGCTCAAGATAGTGAGTCGGATTTTATCTGCTATGAAAAAAATGTTTCCTTGTAATATGTTATACATGTTTGGAAAATGAATTAATGATTCATATTAACTGGAGCATTTAGTGTGACGACATTAATTCGATACTTGATTAATTTTGTTGACGCGTCACATGCTAGTGGGGATGACCTCCTAACTTAGGCATATCTAACGGAACTGTAGCCTATGTAGGCAGCATAAAAATAATGTGTGACTAAGGACAGCTTGTCAAAAAAGGGCATGACACGGTGACAACAGGAACTAAAACTTTTTCGACTGTTTCATATTTTATCTATTATTAAATTGGTATGACAAATTTAATTTAAATATATTATAGTATAACAAATATATATAATAAATTTCATACTCTTTTTTGCCAAGCTGTATATCATTTATTATATATCTACCTACTAGCATTTTCGTATATAATAATTATCTACGTAGTTATGTAATTTAAAAGTTACAACATAGCAAATCGCACGTAAGATCTGATATCTCTATGCTGAATAATGTACGCCCTGTCACCATGTAGTCTTCTAGTAGTGTCACCAAAAATATATATTTCCATGTTATTTATTTTACAGAAAAAATGGAAATATGTTTATAAGATACGCTTCTATTGTAATCGTCTACACAATGCGGCTTTTGTTAAGTGTAGTGATTGACACACGGCTATGTAGGTTGTGAATATTCATCTACGGAAAACAATGGTTTTGAAATAGTACAGACTACGGATTATTCAGTATACTCCTTTTGTGATGAATGATTTTTACAAAAGAACTTCGGCCCACTTTTGTAGTTGTAGAAAGAGTTACGACTAAACAGACTAGGTGATTTTTTATTCCGTTATCGTCGGTAAAAACAGGTTATATTATATATAGTTTTAATTTTATAGGTGCAAGAAATATGGCACCATGGTACCATGGCATATTTATTACTTACTTTACTTTTTTCTTTTTTCTAACTTGGTGGAAATTTGTTTTACAACATCGCGCACTACTACCTAATTTAAAATGATTATGTATTTACAAATTTATACATTTAAAAAAGTTTTTCAAAAAAAAAAAAAAAAATTGAAATTACAATTCACCCTTTGACCCATATGACGTTGTGCAAGCTTAACACGGCGCGGCGCGTGGGGCGGCACTCCTCCGTCGCCTGCGCAGTTGGGTGACCATGATTGAAAAAGATATATAATTTCAAATACTTGAGCTTTGTCACAAATGATTTTGTAAGATTCCGTTTTTGATACAAACATGCCCAGTGCTCTCGAAACGGAATTTAAAAAAATCACCCATTTTGTTTAACTTTACTCAGAAGCCCAATTCGTGTAATTGTCTTTGCAACAGATGCAACAGCGCTCGCATCAAATCGTGCGTGTGCGAGCGCGACAATATGCCAACCTAACCACAGATTAGAACAGTGGGAGTGCCCCTACACTGCTTAAATTTTTTAGAATTTAGTTTCGTTTATGCATGTCAAAATACAAAAATAGGCATAATTTCTAATAAGAATCGTACAGCGACTTCCATCCGGAACGCCGGTAAAAATTCAGAGCAGTAAAATTAGAACTCTGTGCTAAATACAATAGATGTGAAAATCGAACACACGAGTTTTAAATTAAACGTCAATGGCAAATCTGAGAACACGACACTCGTATAGTGTTCGATTTTCAACTCTTTTGTTTTACTCCAGAGTTCTATTTTCAGCGCTCTAAATTTTCTCCGGCCTAGCGGATTCCGGATCATCTAGTCCCAGCAGCTAAATGATATTGCGCATAGTGATGACACGCGTGCAATATTCTGAGCGGCAATTCCACTGATTTTTTTTAATTCCGTGAATCCAACAGAGATTTTATGAAAATTATTTTCTTGATTTGGCCCCCAGGACAGGTGATTCTTACCAGTTTTTCTAGTCATTTGCTATATTGGCAAATATACCGATTTTATTGTGATGCTTTTTATTTTGTTAAAAGATTAATTTTATTTATACAATTTACTAGTTTCAAGAGGATTAAACTATTTAAATTATATTAACAGGGTATAAATAGGGAAAGCACAATGGTCTATGCCATAGTAACATAATATTCATTGTATGAAATACAATAGACTGTGGAATTTAATTTCAACTATGAATTTATATTCTACACCACCCGATAGACGCTGTTCTGTCTTAATATGACGTAATAATGAAAATAAAATCGAAAAAATAAAAATATTTAGGGGTGGGTTCACCCTTATCATTTAGGGTTTGGAAAAATACATTACGATTTCCGACCGATTCTCAGACCTACCGAATATGCAAACGAAATTTCATAAGAATCGGTCAAGCCGTTTCGGCTAAGTGTGTCCCCGAATACTATGACACGAGAATTTTATATATTAGATTAAAGACCGACAGAATAAGATGATATCAAAAATCCTAAAATGCTAACCCATAGTTTCGTTACCTTTTCGTTAGTCAATAACAGTGACAGTAGAGTGAATAGAACATTAGACAATTTTCTGGGCCACCATACAATAAACAGCCTATATCCGCTCCTGGATTGCCTTTTTTTTTAAATATTAAATTCAATATTAGTTTAAAAATTAAAACGTCTGTTTTCGTCACACCAATTTGTGTCTCAGTCTTCCAAGAGATGCCATTGGTCCTACAGAAATGGATTTGAATTAAATAAAAACATGTCAATGTAGAATATTAAACTAGAAATTTATTGTCATTCATATTTTTAGATAAAAGTTCCTATAGCATCTGCCATATGTTAATAGCAATAACTATTATGCATTTTGAAGAAAAATTTAGTACGTTTATCTGTCTAACTTTTTAACTACATTAATTTGTATTGTATTAGGTATTGTATACTTACCTCAACTATCTTTTTTTAAAGTATATATATCTAACAAATATGTTACATATGTAACATACATTTGCTATTATTTATTAAATCTGAGGCTGTTACAGAGGTGTTCAGTATTTTGACATACCGGCATATTGCTGTAGGCATATTCGGCAGATACTATTTTGTTAACGATCAAACTAGAATCTATTGTGGTGTAAATGTGTTGTAGTGTAAGAAGTATGAACATTGTACATTTTTAAGACTAACCAGTTGTCTGCTCTTTATTTCCTTTACAATAGTGCCATTTCGTAAATGTTACCTTTTATATTGGACTGGTATAGTTTTGTAGAGGTTTTTGCGAAGTAAAATAAAAGTTATAAATTCTATTTGCACTGTTTTATTAATAAATTAGAAAATTGTTACGATCTACAATCTACATTTTGGAGACAGTTTTGATGCCGAGCAGATGGAAGCACATTTCCATTACTCTGGCAGTCGCTTCACACAACATCAACCTTTCTTGGTATATTTTAATAATATTACCACTTTTATCCTTCTCGATACAGTAACATTTGTCATAGAATTCTGTGAAGACTGATGTAATTTCATACAAATATTCACAAAGGCTATGCAAAAACAAATCATTGGCAACTTTCAATATTACTTCTGGGAACCTCAGCAATACTTTTCCCAGCTTCCATTCAGCATCATGCTCCAGTTTTACGCTCGACTTTTGAGCATATATTTGCAATTCACTTTCCGATATTTGAGCATTTCTGGCAATAGATCGAATTCGAGTTAATGCATACAAAAGATACACAGCAGTATTACCCTTATCATCCAACATCTTGTCAAATGAGAATACATAATCATTGATTCTGTTGTGCGACAGATCAGCATATTTAATGCACCCATAAGCAACAGCTTCCTGGGCCTTTTTAAGCTCCTCAGGTGTTAGAACTTGGTCTCGACCTTTTTCTTTCAATTTATCCAATGAACGTTTTAGACCTTCATCTAATAATTCTAGAAGCTTAATAGTATCGCCTGACCTTGTCTTAAATTTCTTTTTATCTTCACCCAGCACTACACCAAAGCCAACAAACTCCACTTTTTTGTCACCTGTCAATATACCCGCCCGCCGAGCACAACCATCTATCAAAACAAAATGGTTGCTTTGTCCTGAGTCAACAACATATATAAACCGTTCAGCTTTTTCTTCTTCAACCCTCTGTTTTATAGTCGCCAAGTCTGATGTGTCATAGGTATACCCACCATCAGACTTCACTACAGTTAAAGGTATACCTTCATGCGTCTCAGGGTTGACCCACATTATAAGCCTTCCTTCATCTTCCTCCAATAGACCTTTTTCCTTGAACTCCTTGACAACAACATTCATCCTCTCTTGATAGAATGATTCTCCCCTGTTAATTATCTTAATATCCAATCTATCATAGATCTTTTGGAATTCTTTGTATGATACCTCGCAGATCAAATTCCAAGCTTTTCTGTAGTCAGGCTCACCGGATTGTAGTTTCACTACACAAGAGTAGGCTCGCTTCTTGAATTCTTCATCCTCATCAAACCTTTTCTTGGACTCTTTGTAGAATGCTTGCAAATCAGAAATTGGAGGTGACACAGTTTTATAGTTGGGGAATTTATCTTGAAGATGGGCTATGAGCATACCAAACTGTGTACCCCAGTCACCCAGATGGTTGATTCGGAGAACATCATGATTTAAAAATTCAAGAATTCGAGCAATACTGTCACCGATTATAGTGGACCTCAGATGACCAACGTGCATCTCCTTAGCTATATTTGGTGCTGAGAAATCTACAACAATCTTTTGCCTTTTCACAGGTGGTGGCTTGACCCCAGATTTCAGTATTAAATTCAGGACATGTTCAGCAATTTGCCTCTTCAAATAAATATTTAAGAAGCCTGCCCCTGCAACCTCCACCTTCGCTATAAACGGTGAGGATGGTATTTTATTGAGGACCTTATTGGCTACCTCTCTTGGATTAGTCTTTATGTGCCTCGCTTTTAGAAGATTACAAATTGGCATGGCAGAATTACATTGGTAATCACCAAATTTAGGATTGTTGCCTGATAAAGTAATTACTACTGGTGGATCATCGAGATCAGGGTAAGCAGACGAAATAGCTATTGAGAAAATATTCTTCAGTTCGTCAACGATACATATGGAGTCGTTGATGCTACTTATGTCGGTAATTAATTGCGGAGTTTCCTTAGGATTCTTTGATACATTTGACTTCGAACTTTCAACTTTAATAGCATTTTCTAGTATAGCCAGTCGATGTTTCAGTTTTTCATTCTCAGATAATAGTTTATCGAGCTCTGGATTGCCCACGAAACTTATGTCACCTTTTGCAATTCTATCCAATTCATATTCTATTTGCTGGGTTTCTTTCTCTGCTTTGCTGGTCCTTTCCTCCAATTTTAATCGCTCTGTATCAGACATTGTAACTTACTGTTATCCACAATATAAAAATATAAACAATTATTACTTTTTACAAGATCTTCTTGTTTATATTTTTAGGTTATTTCCCACGGCTGACGGCACGATCTGCAAACATTTGACACCTGACATTCGTTTTTTTTACAAAAATTTAAATGTAGTTTTGCATAAGGTCACTTTAATTCAGCTATTTATTTTTTAAAAAAATAGGTACTTCTTTAATTTAGTAAAGTGTATGGAATAAAATCTAAAAATTTCAACTTTGTATTGGTCAACTTCACAATTTTTTTTTTAACAACGGCAACATTCTTACAAAAGTGACATTTCCTGCAGTTCTGCAGTAAACGAAACTTACAAGTTCGATTCTATTTATTATTATTTTAATGAAAAAAACCGTGGCAAATTAGGTAAAAAGTAAAATTAGATAAAAATAAAAATTAATCTTATAAAATATATATAAAGTGTACAGAAAATGTGTTTTGCAAAATGAGGTCTTGCAGATCCTAACGATGTATATAAAAGAACCGCTGAAATGACATGTATTTGTAAGTTTATTTTGTTAAATCGATGTACCCACCCCACTTGTATGAATTTCAGATGTCGTATATATAGTGCCGATCATAGAAAACTTCGATAGCGCGATTCAGGATTGTGGCGCTAATTGTTCCGCCACATCACTCCCCCCCGAAGATCTGAGGTCGAATCTTGAGTCGTCTTGCACGAGTCGCCAGTGCCAGAGTCCCAGTGAGTCGGAACTGTGCTGCTGCACGGGCTCCAGTGAGTCGGGAGTGCTGCCGTGCGAGCCGATGCTACGTGCTGACCAGGAGAGATGTGCTCTGCTTGCTGACCGGTCGTTGTAGTGAGTGTGCCCGATGAAGCCGGTGAGGGTTCGACCAGGCCGCGGTGCGTTGAGGCTGGTGGTCGAGGTACCCGATGAGGCCGAAGCTGGCTGGCGTGGTGCGGAGGGATGGGGGGTGGTGATGATGATGTCCAGAAGGAGGCGTGTTCTGTCGGGCGGGAGCGGATGAAAAGCGGCGGTCCAGTCGTTTCTATGTGGTGTACGACGTCGTGTTTGACGGGCTTCTTGAGTGAAAAAGGATGAAGAATGTCCGGATACTGCCTCAGTATGTCGTGGAATGCTTGCTCGGATTTCAACAGGCGAATACTGTCGATGGAACTTGCGATTTCTATAGTCTTCACTATCAGTGAACTATCAAGTTCTGTGACGCTATCGATTCGTTTGTTCTTATGTAAATTGACTAGCAGTTGATAGTGGCGAAGAAAGTCAGCTCCTAATATCGATGTCTTGACGTCGGCGATGATGAATGTCCATGTAAATGATCTTCGTAGCCCCAGGTTCAGTGCGATAGTTTTCTCGCCGTATGTCTTGATTTTTGTGCTGTTTGCGGCGTACAGTGTGTACGGACTCTCTTCCTTTTTCTTGTTTCTTGTAGTGGCGGCTAACACGGAGATATCTGCCCCCGTGTCCACGAGGAAACATTGGTTAGTGTTGCGATCGCGGACACAAAGGCGATTCGTCGTCTTGGGGACACCGACATCCGCCACAGTCGGTGTCGATTTTAGTTTTCCGACGTTTTATTCCTTCTGCAGCATGGCGATTCGCATCTCTTAGCTTTTTCGCCAAATCTGAAGTGATATTTACATTCCCACGTCGATTCGTCTCTCGTTACAGGCCTGCGGCGCGCGGACTTCGAGCGGGAGCGAGAGTACCGCGTGTGAAAGGGACGGCGATAGTGCGGCCGCGGTGAGTGAGTACGTAGTTCGGCCACTTGTACGGTAAGCTCTTCGATTTTCTTGGACATCATTTCTATGATGATACTTTCTCTGCTGCTTGACGGTGACGATGAGACTGCTGCAATTGTGTTGTTGTCGCCGGAATATTCCATCATTTTATCGGCCATCGCTGAAAGTGTGTCTAGTGATGATTCGTTGTTTACGGAGAGCACGCAACGCATGTATGGCGGCAAGTGATTGAGCCATTCTATTTTTAGACCGTCTTCAGTGATCATGCCGCCTGCTAATTCTCGCATCCTTCGGAGCAGCTGTGTAGGCTTCTGATCGCCGAGCTGATCTGATGAGCTTCTGGAAATTTTGAACTTCTGACTTCTCGTAGACGGTGAGCAGGCGGTTCTTGATCGTTGGATATTTGTCTTTTTAGGCGGGTTGTAGAGGATGTCAGTGAGGTGCTGGAGATCTGTATTTTGTAGCTGTTGCAAAAAGTAGCGGAACTTCTGGTCGTCCGATGTCTTGAGAGGTTCGACGACGGCTTCGAATTGAATGAACCATGCTCGTGGAATTTCGCGCCAAAATGGTAGGAGTAAGAGACTGGATACGGCGGAGAGTTCGTGACATAGTTGAGATTCTTCGGAATTTCTCGATGGTCCGGCGGACAGAGTTTCTTCTTCGCTTCTGATTTTCGATGCTTCCTCGGCCATAGTTTCTGCTTGTCTGTTCTTTTTCAGTACGGGGTCACCAATGTGGGATGCCCCAAAGGGAGATCTCCGACCCAGCGAGGTGCTATGCTCGGTCAGGCCGAAGCCCACTTGTATGAATTTCAGATGTCGTATATATAGTGCCGATCATAGGAAACTTCGATAGCGCGATTCAGGATTGTGGCGCTAATTGTTCCGCCACAATTACATTAAAATAATTCCAATATAAATATCATGTAACATATTATTAATTATGTCCTATTTCAAATAAAGTACCTATAATTTTTACATTTGCTTCAAATCATCATTATTAATATAAAAGTACCTAATTTTGGTTAATCTACCTTTCTATGCTTTCCAGGAGTACAAAATATGCCATTACTTCTTTGTCCTTCTAAAACAACTCTTCTCACAGTAGTTTCAGATTTTCCTGAATTAATTCAGGAAAATCTGTAATAGAAAAGGTAGATAGATTTAATTAACAAAATACATAAATAAATCTTTTTAGTTATTGTTATATTATATTCTACTACTTACTTAATTTTCAGGCACCAACTTTAAGAAACTTACTTCCTTTATTAGAAGAAGATTTGGGTTATGATGGAAGCCACGAACAATTGCGGAAAGTGCTGGGAGTGTTAGGGTTCAAGTACATGAAATGCCAGTCGAAGTAGATAGAAAAGCCTCATTATTATAGCTGCAAAAAGAGCAGAATATTTAAGATCCCCGCATGACAGGCTCTGCCTAGTCCTTAAATAATAAAACACAATTGTATTGCTTTTAGCAAATAAACATTTTGTTTTTGTATTTCTTTTTCATACAATTCCTGAAAACTAGGTAAAAACATAATCGCTCGGGAACACTGCACTTTTTCAGGATAAAATGTAGCCTATGATATCCAGAGCCTAAACTGCTACCATCCAAATTTCATCAAAATCCGTTCAGTAGTTTTTGCGTGAAAGAGTACCAAACATCCATCCATCCTCACAAACTTTCACATTTATAATAGTAGTAGGATTATGGTACTCAGGAATATGGTTAGTACACGTGATGTGTATCCATACGAAATCGAAATAGCCTACAAAATCTTAATAATAACATCTGCTGTTCGCAGCGAGAAGTAGTAATGTATAATGTGAAAGTTTGTAATGGGTTTGTGTCCTAAAACTACGGATTTTGATGAAATTCGGTAGCTTCAGCTCTTACAGAGTGTAATAAAATTGTAGATGCAAATTATATAATATAAATTATTGGACAATGTATTTTACAAAACTGTATTTAATTAAAGTATCAAAATCTTTTATAGTAACCGGAAATGGGGTGGCCATTCGAACCATGGTGTCGACCCTAATAATTTCTACTCTTTCTTGACAAACTGTACACAGTAGCTATGGTAACGCACTATGATGCTTTTCACTTTTAGCATGTCTTTTAAGAAATTATAATGTAGGTACTTGTTAATATTATAATGAAAAAAGAAAAATATACAATGTTACGTTGTGTTTAAATATCAATGACCTTAATGTGATCTTAATTTAATATTTTAGAGACGCTTTCATTTACTAAAATATATTTATTTTACAATATCGTTAGTGCTAGAAAATACATTCATGTGTTTAATCAAGATACTATTAGCAGCTAATTTTAACACCAAAAATGGCTCAAAGATCGAAAACATTAGAAAATTTACAAAGCGGTCCAAACAAAAATCTTTCTTGGCTTGATGATATTACAACGTACGTAAAGAGGGTAATCTCTAATTTGAACTCGTGATCATTGACCTGACCTTAATCTTTAGCTATGAAATGTTCTAATATTTTAGATTAACTCGTCGTATCTCCTTGGATGCATCTGTGACAGACCTTACGAAGCCAACCAAGCAAACAGCTGCACATTCTGCAGGGGTACTACGTAATGCTAATGGTAAATACTAAATAGTTCACGGTTCTTGTAAACAGGAAGACATTGTAACGTGTCTTAACTGTCAATCAATAAGTGATTGATTGATTGAATAAAAATTATTATCAGCATTGTAGGGTAGGAATGCGAAAAGATTTGGGTATGTAGGAAATTAATTAATTTAAAAGTAAGCACGTTCGCAATCGGTGTGAGCTGTCCCTAAGCGTCAGTTCACACCATTTAATAGCTAGAGCTCGCATTTCGAGCTGCGTATCGCGGCGCCGTTCTTGCAATGAAACGTGTATCTTCTTGAGTAGTGAATAAATTTCAATTTTGTAATTTTGAATCGCTATCTTGAAAATGCAACGCAGCGTCGTGTCTCAGTGTGAGCTGACCCTAAAAAGCTAAACTCGGCTCGCGATGCTACTGCTGGAGCAGTCAATAATGTTCGTACTTTTCGAGCTTTTTGAGTGACTTGACTGTCTGCTATATTTTTGTAAGGTCGAGGTTCGAGGTTTGGAGAGTAACTGTAATCTACTGTCTATTGTAAAAAGTATAACAGTGGCGTGGGGTTCCTATAACTCTATTCCTATATCGGCTTCACTTACCATTTACCTTTTGAAGACCCTCAATCCTCATCCAAATCCCTATTTATTATACAGGCTAGAGCTTCCATATGAAGGAGAACCAGCCTGAGCCACTGAAGTATAAAGCGAATAAAACCTTTTCTTTTTCTAGGATCCGTGTCAAATGGTCGTCGCAAACACAATGGCACGAAGTTCGCCTGGGACGACACGGAGAGCCTGTCCAATAACTTTCTCTCCGATCTACTCCCGCACTACGTCACGCCGCGGCACACGCGCGCCAACCTAAGAATCGACCAAGACTTCGATGACGTCATACTGGGAACTAGTACGGACTACGGACTTGTTTTGTGCTATTCGTTCTTTTTGATATACCTTAACTTGTATCCTCTGCCGCCTAACTCTTCGGCATCCAAAGTCGTGGCGAAAAGTCTCTCGTTTTTTCTTTCAGCTTGAGTCTTCTCACGAAACACTGTTCACATTCACTGTAGAATTATTATGAATAGTTATTTAGAGGAGCACAAAATCTTAATGTTTAATGTTATTTTAAAAATCCTAAAATTACTTTCAGAATATTTTGGACCAAAGAGAAAGCAAGAGACGAAAACTGAAATCGGAAATCGGCGGAACACAATCAAGAATGTAGCATCTGAAGTCCTTAATGCCCAAACACTAAAAGTAAATTCGATTCGCAACAGGAGTACGCAAGAAAAAGTAAAAAGTGAATTTATCATACCAGAGCTGCCTGAAGGAAGATTGTTGGAAATAAAAATATTCTCCAATTGGGGGGACAAGTCTTTGGTCGGCCTAAATGGGGTGGAACTATTTGACGCCGGCGGTCATCCTATAGGCACAGAAAAGGTAAGCTCAAAAAAACTATCAGTATAAGTAAACACTATTTTATTTCGAAAAAAGTAATTTTTGTTTGTTTTGTGATATTAAAATTGTATTTTAAGCATTGTTCGCGTAAAACATTATAAATCAACATGTAAACCACTTTATATTTTTGTTTTCAGGTATGGTCAGACTGTTCGGCCGCGGATGGCGCGTGTAACGTGACGGATGGCGTGGTGCGCACGCGCGACGACCGGCACACGTGGACGGCGCCCGCGCACGACACGCCCCTCGCGCTGTGCCTGTTGCTGGCGGACCGCACACGTCTCGCGCTGTTGAGGATTTGGGTGAGATTGGCTTCTAGAAGAATCTAGAGTGTAGACTCATTAGTCTTTCTTAAGACTTTAGACTTATTTTATACATACCAAAAAGAGATTTTGAAAAGTCGACAATTATAAAATACTTACTCTTGTATCGAGTCGTTAAAAGATAAATTCGATTCGATTTCGACATTCGATCTATTGAATAAAAATATGTAAAGCTATAATCCTGTTTTTTACCCATGACCTCAGTAAGACAGTATTGACTCTATGTTGCATGCTTGGCCAAAGGCAGACTTCGCGCGTGGTAGAGCGCTCGAAAGCCGTTCCATACAATTCAGTATGTCTCTGTCGCTATAGACGCTCGCTTTGAAAGTCTACCATAAGGCGCTTGCTTAATTTTTAACTTTCAGTATCTTACAGATCGCTTATTCTAATATTATGTTGAAAATGAATTTTGCTTCCAGAATTACAACAAATCCCGTATATACTCCACGCGCGGAGTCCGTCTGGTTCAGATCAAGCTGGACGACCAGGTGGTGTTCCACGGTGAGATCGCTCGCTCCAGCGGCGAGCTGAAGGGACCTCTGCCTTCTTTTGGAGACGTAAGTAGTAAATTACACGCCAGTTATAAATCTCAATAATCCTACTACTATATTATAATTGTGAAAGTTTGTCAGGATGGATGGATGGATGGATGGATGATTGATACTCTTTCACGCAAAAACGACTGAACTGATTTCGATGAAAAAAATAAATGGTAGGAGTAAAGGCTCTGGATTAAAACAGGCTACTTTTTATCCAGAAAAGTACAGTAACTATACCCGTGGAATACTATGTACATACGCGGGCGGAGCCGCGGGCAGAAGCTAGCATGTTATATACTCACTAAATTCGTCGCGCGAAAAACGCGAAAGAATCGATATGGTTACAAACCGCGACAAACAAACGGTGACAGTCCTTATATATGTGTATCTTTTTGACACTTTTTCAATTCTTTGCGCTTATAGCGCCATATTTTATCAAATCCCTGGACCTGGATAATTTTGATATCAAAAATGCCTGTTATTTAACATGAAAAGAAATTATTTTTCAAATCAAGGTTTTAGACTTAGTAATATTGGATAAATTGTGTGCCAATACATCGAAAATCTATTAAAAGATAGTTAAATCATAATGAACTGTTTCCAGACAATACTATTCACAAAAGATTCCAAAATACTCGAAGCAATTATGAGCAACGATATCAATTTTCAAGAGCTTCTGCAAGAGAACGATCCTGTGAGAGATACAAGTGTTTTGGAGAAACGGCCCCCAACAGCCGATGACAACAAAAACAGCGAGAGTCCCACCGCGTGTGATGATGATGAATATGATGACGAGGAGAAATGTATCACGATGACTATTGTACTAACGCTCATGTCCAATTGGGGACACAAGCATCTTATTGGTTTGACAGGTATTCAAAATTACTGGGTATTCTTTTTAAAAAAAGTAACAAATATAGACCCTTATAGACGATACTCTAGAAGGTCGATTCCGCTAATTAAAACCTGCAATAATACAGTTACGATCCAGTCCCGATATGTTAAAACTGTATTCTCATAAACGTCAAGCCCGTATTGATTGGTCCAAAATCTAAAAATCAGTTTATAATATCAAGACAGTTCATTTATAATTCAATAAAAGTAAAATGAAAGTGTAAGTTAATTACGACAATTGGAAAGTAGTTGCAGTATCGGAAAAGTCAACATTCACATTCGTGTGGCTTTATCATGGACATGGACACGGTCAATACGTGAATACGCAGCAAAATGGCGGCACACCCCCTCCAACGTACAGAGTCCTCACTTAGCGTGATGAATGTACGTAATTTCCTTTTGTTTTATATTTATTATCTCTTTTAGGAGTCGACATCCTTAAACACGACCAGTCCATCTCCGTACGTCGTGCGTACGCGTACACCAGCGCCGTGGAAGATGAGCGACCGCCTGACAACGCTCTAGATTGTTCCCAACTATTCAACGGTAGAAATGTCACCACAGATGTAAAAGATATGTGGTGCACAGACTTCAGTCCTGGGGCAAGCTACTGTCATATCGTTATAGAGCTGCTTGAGCCCACGGAAGTTACAGGTAGGGTTTTTCTTATAGGTATTATACTAGTCTCAGACCAAATAAAAAAGTGAAAATGAGTTCAGCGAACCACACATTGCGACCGGTATAAAATACGCTTCGGTGAACGCCTACAGTGACTCAATGATTAGAAATCGACACCCAACGTGTTAAGAGCCCTATTACAAATCTGCACTCTGCGAGATTAGCTATTTGAAGCGTTCCCGACATTGCACATTTTGTAGTAATTTTGCAGTTGTATTTATCGTTTTTATTGAAATTGGTTAATAAATTCATGCTTTAAATATATAAAATCTTTATTCCTCATGAAGTAATAATTCTTTTGGTATAAATTTTGCTGAGTAATATCATCGTAGATAGGAGTAATTCACAGTTAACTTAATGCGTTTTTTGAAGTTTTTTTTGGCTTAGAATAAGATTGTTTTCTATATTAAATCAAAGATATTTCACAATTCTAAGGCCGCTACGAACTATACGACTATATAGGAGATAACATTCTCATTTTATTATTTCATTTGCTTAGAACAGTAGTTCAATTCAGGAGCTCAAAAATGTCGCGCATTTTATGAAAATTTTTCTCTGCAATTTTGGGTTTAATTAAAAAGTTAAGAAAAATTAGCGAGGCCGCTACGAACTAGGCCAATAGCTATTCTGCATTATTCAATACTAGCTTTTGCCCGCGGCTTCGCCCGCGTAGTATAGTGTTCTTGGAGAAAAAACTACTTCGGCGAATAACTCTCTATTTACAGCAATATACCTACTTCTGATACAATATTGAAAATGTTTATAGGTTTACCCAATGCAAATGGTTAAAAATGGGACCCTATCACCTCGACGCGACATGCGCGACCGCATGATATACATTATATTATTATATCTATCGCGCTTGAGTATAAAAAGACTATTTAAAAAAACCGCATCAAAACCCGTTGCGTAGATTTAAAGATCTAAGCATACAATATAGGTACATAGGGACAGACAGATAAAGCGACTTGTTTTATACTACGTAGTGAATAATCATTTAATTTGCCATTAAAATATAATTTGACATTCCAACAAAACTGGCCAACTACCTCTATGGATATTCCATAAGAACTGCAGTACAGAATATTCGTTGTGCGAGCACCGAGTCGCGACTCGCGAGTGCCGCCGAGACATGTTCCTGCATTTTAAATCTGTAATATCTTCGAAAATATTCATTGAAATTACATGTTATAAAGGGCCATATTGATCTATATTAAATGCACAATGTATTTAAAGTACTAAATTGGATAAGGATTAATGCTGTATTGCTTAAAATCGCTTCGTAAATAAACTATTAAATTTAAATCAAAGTAAAGGATAAAAAAATGGTTATTGTGGGTTATTCCTAAGAGATAGATATATGCTATCGCGGACTTTTTTGTAGGCTTTTTTATGATGAACAAAACTGTAGTACATTATTTTGATCTATCTCGTAGGGTTCAGCCACCGTTTGCAATGTAAGCGGAAAAAATGTAATTATTTACGACATCACATTAGAAACCTCAAAAATAACAGTATTTATCCACTATTTAATGAATGTTATTATACATATAAACCTTCCTCTTCAATCACTCTATCTATTAAAAAAAACTGCATCAAAATTCGTTGCGTAGTTTTAAATATTAAAGCATACATAGGGATATAGGGACAGAGAAAGCGACTTTGTTTTATACTATGTAGTGATGTCAAAATTGTTAATGTATCTTTGTTTCTGAGATCAATAACGCCATAATTTGCCATTTTACACAAAAATCACAGTCGACATGTAATATGCCTCTTAAGCCATTGGGGGTTCGAATGTCGCCTTTGTCCAGTCCGGGAATTAATCAGCTGTGAAAACGGACCAAGGTGAATTCTGACATGTTATATGTTCCTGATGACAACGTTACCTGTGTTCCTAGGTCATGGATTATAACGTTTTAATAGTGAAATAATCTCCACTATCAGGTGTTCGGCTATGGAACTACAACGCGAGCATGGAACTGTCGTACGCGGGCGCAATGCACGTGCGCGTACGCACAAGCGTCGCAAATGGCGAGCGGGCAGGCGGCGAGCGAGCGGCGCTGCTGCGGCGCTCGCCCGGTCACGCTGCGTATGATTATGTGCAGCATATACCGCTTGGTGGTAGCAGGTTTGTATCTACTGTCATGAAGGATTAAGATTGTTTAAATTAATTATAAGGTTTTTTTTATTTCATCATGATTCTTAAATCTTAGGTTAGAATAAATGAATATTGAAAAAAAAATAAATGTTTACATACATTTTCACTACTTGTTCACGTAACTTGTTGTTTTCACGTTACATAATTAATAAAATAAATATACATCTTAAAGTGATTTATGAATGTTAATTTATTTGTGAACTTATGAAAAGGTATACCTAATTTATGTCCTTATGAATCCTAATTTATTTTTGTATATAAGTATGAACGAAGCTCTGGACCGCGTTACCGACGCGACGTGGCGAAGTTACGGGCAGCTGGAGCTAGATGTCCCCACAGGGTTCGTGCTGCAGATCAGCATATTCTCCACGTGGGGCGACCCCTACTACGTGGGGCTCACGGGCGTGGAGCTGTACGACCCGTACGGCAACCCTATTGAGGTCACAGAGTCGAGTGAGTTTGTTTTTATTATTAGAATCAAGGCGAAATGACCGTTTATAAATTATAAGTAAACGTAGTATGTGAAGTAACGTCAAAAGCTGGTCGATTTGGCATATGTAATGTAAACAATTTTTAAGATGTGTGCGCGTTTCCGGCGAGCGTCAACGTGCTGGAGGGCGGCGCGGGGCGCGACGTGCGCACGCCCGCGCGGCTCGTGGACGGAGACAACCGCGCCGCGCACGCGCACCACTCGTGGCTCGCGCCCGTCCTGCCGCACACGCTCAACAGGTGAAAAGTCCTAGAATGCTAGTTGACAGTCCGTCATCTTAAGGGCCCTCGCCTACAGTCCGTTCACAGTTATTTTACCTCCGACAGGACCTTTATGCCGACGACACAAGTTGGTTATCTTAGAATCCCTGATGTAATATAACTCTGAATGAACTATAGGTACATTTTTATCACTACCTACCATAGAGTTAACTTCTCAATCAACTACCTAATACACCTTACTAATAAAAAAATTTATCATAATGAATAAGCTATTCAATGTTGATGTCTTCGTCTGATACGTTGGTCAAGTCACTTGACAGACAAAGTGACCAACATTGAATAGCTTATCCGTTGTGTAAATGTTTTTATCAGTAAGGGCGTGAATCTACAGGGTACACGAGCGGACAACAAAAAATATACCAATTTTCTTTTCAGGATATTTTTTGTATTCGATGTGCCGGTATCAGTTTTCGGTATGAAGATATGGAATTACGGGAAAACACCGACAAGAGGCGTTAAGGAGTTGGCGGTAAGTTAAGGGGCATGCTAGCGGAGTCGAGGCGCAGCGAAGCGTAATTCTAAAGTTTAATATAGCAAATTCACCCTTATGTCTAGTACAAACGATCTCTTACCTAATGAAGATCATGTGTTTTATTACTTTCAACAAAAAATACTTTCTTTCAGTGGCGTAGCGGGCCTTAGGTGGGCCTCGTATCAAAAAAAATTGGGTGCCCCCCAGCCCAAGGGTATATTTTTTTAACCTTAGCCATACATGGTAATCCATAAGTTTTCTACGTATTTCTTAAGTTTTTGTGTAGCGTCTAGAACGGTATAAGAGTGAGGCTGTGTAATCTGTAGATAATGTTTTACAAAAATGTTTCTGATACACGTTCGGGGCCCCTATAGCCCGGGGGCCCAGTATAATTTATGCAACCTATACAGCTATGCTGCGCCCCAGATTTCTTTCTTCAAATATAACAATAAATTATAATAAACCTTATAGTAACGGTAGCATACGGCAAAAAAAAAATGTCACTGACATTTTCAGATACTGATGGATGATCTGCTGATATACTCCGGCGTGCTCGACATGGCGTCGACGAAAGGCGACGAGCTGGTGCCGCAGTGGATTAGCTTGGGAGACGTCGACATCGACAATCTCACGCCGAGGTATGCCGCAGCCTTCTTTGTAAAATTAGTCACCCAATAACTTTTCTAGATACCCCCTTACTAGTAACTCCGGCGTGCTCGACATGGCGTCGACGAAGGGCGACGAGCTAGTGCCGCAGTGGATTAGCTTGGGAGACGTCGACATCGACAATCTCACGCCGAGGTATGCCGCAGCCTTCTTTGTAAAATTAGTCACCCAATAACTTTTCTAGATACTCTCTTACTAGTAAAGATATTTTATTTACACAATAGTATTATAATATATTAGTTGAAATATCACTATTCTTCTAAAATTGACGCGATGTCATGGGATGCAAGTTGCAACGTTTTTCAAAATTTGCAATTTGCATGGACATACGAGCATAAGTAGCTCCTTTTACAATTTGCATGGAAATGCGGGAAAAATTTAGAACATAATACATACTAATAAAATCTGTTTGTCTTACAGTCCGTCGGCGGTGGACCGCACGACGACGGGCGGCAGCTCCCCGCGCGGCGCGCGCCCGCGCACGGCCGTCACCGACGACCCGGCACGCCCGCACGCTACCGCCATGATGTTCACGTACTACTGACGCGCTTGTCACGTGCTCGTATGTAGATAACCAACGTTGGTGTGGAGAATATTGTGTGAACTGTTAGGAGTGAATCTTTTGATAGAGCCGACTTCTACCTAAGCTCCCTAGATTGACGACCTCTGTTCAGTGGTTAGCACATTGACGCTCAAGCCCGGAGGTCGCGGGTTCGAATTCCGCCAAAGAACAAAAACTCTTCTGTGTTCCTGGGTCATTGATGTGTAAATTAAATCAATTATTAATTAATTATTAATTAGGTATTAGTTAAATTATTAATTATTAATTTAATTAATTATTAATATTATGTTAATTATTATTTAAATTATTAATTACTAACACTTTAATATTGTTCAAAGGCAAAAATTAAATAAATCACTAAATATTCTTATCAGTATATCAAATAGGGGCATTCGTAGTTCAACGCTTGGTAGTTTAAAATATTTTTATATACCTAAATCATTGTTTTTTACGATAAAACTTTATACTTTATGCCCTAAAAGGCCATGGTCCAAAATTTGATCCGAAACACATTGGCAACCAATTTCGGACCATCACATTTTCTAAGTACACTTACAGAAAATATATAAAAAAAAAAAGGAGCAGAGTTTGTAATTTTTAAAGGCACAAACAATCATAAGAAGTCCCCTTTTTATGATAAAAAAATTATCTTAAATTTTGTTAAATAAAAAAAAAATGACGTAGTGCAATAATTTATTGTTTGACGGCCCTGGTGGCCCAGTACATTCGACATAATTTTTCATGTGACAAAAAAAACATTCTGTTAACCAGTGTTATTGTTATATGGTACGGACACTACCTATATCAATAAATGTATAAATCGAATACAATGGAAAAGTTGTGTATTATGAGTTGAGTATTGAGTATTTTGTATTTATAAGGAAATATAAATATAGGATGTACCTACGTCTAGTCTATAAAGCAGCTCGAATAACAGCAGTAGAAATATTGTAAGGCGACCGACGCTTCTTGTTTTATCTCAGAAGGATTATGTGCACTACGCTGTGGATATAAGAGTGAATTTGCTAGATTACTATTGCGATTCCCGCATCGCGGTACAATTTGAGTTGATTTTTTTTTACCGCTAGTGTGTCTACTGTGTGTTAGTCCGCTTGCACACGCGCCGAGGCCCCGACACAGCAGCGCAGGGGGTGTAGCGCCCCGTACAACGGCACGTGTGTAAAGGCGTTCACTTACCCATTTGCGAAGTAAAAACCTCGCAGTATCGCCGCCTGATTGGTACGCCAAGTTTTAAGTTTACCCACATTCTGTTAACATTTTGTATATCTGACGACCTCTGTGGTTCAGTGGCTAGCGCGTTGGCGCTGAAGACGGTGGTCGCCGGTTCTAATCCCGCCAGGAAACATCAAAAAGGTTTCCGTGTTCCTCGGTCAAGGATATTGTGTTTTTAATATGTGTATTATATAATAAAAGTCTTAAGTAGTATAAAATTATTAAATATATTTCCGTTGCCTGGTACCCGTAACTCAAGTTCTTCGAGAACTTACCACGGCACCAGATTGACGTGGTGTGAAAGCGTCCATAGACATTATAATCGTTAAACCTACGCAATCACGTCTCGAACAGTCTAATGCCCGGTTTTTGAGGTGAATTAGTCGGTAGTTATCAATTCAATAGCGCTTATTACGTATAAATTGACCCTAAGGCGTAAGCCGGTACAGTGCGGCCAATTACAGATTCTGACATCTATTAGTCGTGAATCATGATATATTCTGAATATCAATCTGATAAAGCCCGCTATACACGAATCCGAAAACTATTATAGCGATAAAACAAATTCATTTGCATTGTGCAACGATTAACTAAGTAACGTTTTATCGCTGCGATAAAACGGGACGTGTATAGCGCGGTTTGATGCGTTACGTGTATAGCGCGGTTTGATGCGTTACGTGTATAGCGCGGTTTGATGCGTTACGTGTATAGCGCGGTTTGATGCGTTACGTGTATAGCGCGGTTTGATGCGTTACGTGTATAGCGCGGTTTGATGCGTTACGTGTATAGCGCGGTTTGATGCGTTTAAGATTGCCTGATTTTATTACATTGTTACAAAGCTACATAGTACAAATTATAACATCAGACTGCACGGTAGCCAAATATTTTTGTTTGTGTAGACAAAATGTAGGAACCTCATGTTCTGCTGTCCGTAGAGTTACTATTTCATGTTGCTATATAATAATAATTTTCAATATGTTTACATATTTTTTGTACCAGAATTAAAAGATATTTTAAAGTTATTTGTTTTTATAAAACCTACTAATCTGTGTTTAAAGTCGATACTATGATTACTTTTTTTTAATAGAGAGAAATAAAAAAAAAAAAAAATTCCATGGTATTCTTTATTCACAAACGAGTGAAAACTTTTATTTTATAAAAACTACAAATCACAGACTAAATACAAATTGCACTTATCAGTTTAATATGGAGCGTTATGCAAAACTTGCATAAAATTATCCGAAACGACGTAAGTAAACGGAGTAAGTCAACTATTTGGTACTTAATTTTTTTTATATTTACTCTTGATTCATGTAAATGTTTACAATTTACATGTTTATGTACGTTATCAAATCGGTTAGGTTCCATGGTGAACAAAGTAGAATGAAATTTATATACCAGATATAAACATTAATACTCATTCTAAGCCATATTTTTTAATAATTATTAATTATAAAAATTACAAAAAAAAAAAAAATGATATTTTTTATACGTGACGTCGTTCCGACTAATAAATACGCTGTCATGTGTCACACGTTTGTTCTGTCGGTCTAGATGTGACAGCTCATACGTGCAGACTGCCAATCTTCAAATGAGAGACTTCTTAGTTCTTCTATTAAACTCAACTGTAATACACATATTTTTTAAATGAATTAGACTTAAAACATTATAGAAAACATCATTATTTGAATGAAGCTTTTTGCATCATCTACTTTTATGCAAAAATTGTTAGTTACGAGCTATAACACCTAGACCGACCTCGACCGACGACGATGATGACGTCAAAAAATGGCGGACTGCGTTGTGTTTTGTCTTTTTTTGTGTGGCTTAATACAACGGAATATTAATTTTAAGGTACTTTGTCCAACACAGTAGAATACCCTTTTTCCTGAACTGAGTAAATATTTTTTGAAAATTAATCACTGAGTTTAATAATTTTAAGGCAAACTCAGCAATAGAGAACGATAAAGAATATGTACGGATGAACTCAGCGGCGCTTGGCGAATGTAATCCGTTCAGAGTTATTTTACCTCTGACAAGACCTCTATGCCGACGACGGATCACTCTCATAGTCGATATAAAACTGTTACATACTTAGCGAAAATTGTCTATTTTTATAAAAAAAAATAGCTATCCCGACACATGCTGCTTTCTGCCTTAATTATTAACTGAAATTTATCACCGTTTAAACCTTCTCTGATATTCCACAATTATTGAAATAATCGATCTCGAAAGATCAAAATTAGCCAAATCGGTCCAGTCGTTCTCGAGATTTAGCGAGACATTGAAAGTGCAATCCATTTTATATAGGTAGCTAATATCTTATATATTAGAAAAATGTAACATATTCCTATTTTTAAATTATTCAAGTTTAGGGCAAATTGTCGATTATAACTCCGAGTGCCTAAAATGTAGCAACTGCCTAATGTTTTACATTACATTTTAAGTTCCAAAACATCTTACTTCTATCTTCAAGTCATTTTAGTCTTAATGAACTCAGTCTAACAGTTTGATTGTGAGTTTTCAGTTGAAGCTATTTATGAATTTATTATACAATTCAAATAGTTTGAATTGTATAGTAAATTCTTAAAAAGGTATAATATAAAAATCAGCTGTGTCGTATGTGTTGATGATTAATTTTACATAGTTTATAAAGTGCAGTCGCAACATATGTATGACAATTTGTAAGGCAGTTTTGTGTAATATTATAGTTATTAAAAACTTATTGGTGGGCTTTTAGAATAACCAGTGACAAAAAATACAAGATTTCTAATCAAAGACTCTTTGAAATGTAACAAGATAATAATTAAAGATAATGAAATAGAATATGCCTTGCCTTGATTATAATCTTGTCATGGCAGGAACATACCTATTTGGATGCAACACACAATCATTACAAATTCACTCTCAAAGTAGAATCAGCATCAAAATTCAGACACTTTCATATTTACATTCTAATCGACGTTTTCAACTGAAGAAGTAGACTGAATCGAGAACACTTTTGATGTCGAATGTACCCTTCTCTGGAACCTTCTGTAGCACCGAGTTGAGGCGTTTCTTGTTCGCCACGCCCATTGTGTACTCGATAATCTCGCTGAAAAATGAATAATTCGTTGATGAGAATTATAATTTACTAGGAAATCATGATTGGGCTTCTGCACCAAGTCGTGAGCTTAGTCCCGTATAAATAGTCAAAGGTTTCTCACCTCTCGGGGTAGCTGTACTTGTCCATCATGAACTTGGACAGGTCCTCCAGTATCGGCTGCGAGTGGAGGGCCACGAACTGCTCGCGGCATATCTGTTACACATCACGTTTATATTAAATTCAAGAATGTACAAAAACTTTATTGTAAGTTGCAATTTAAAAAATTAAAATCGATTTTCATCTGTTTTGAAATGATAATGAATTCAAAACCAAATTAAAATTGATACTAATTTGTACGAAGGTGGACGTTTCTGCACTATTAGGAGCTATTGTCTACTGCGACGAGTCCAGCTAATGCTGAAGTGGGACACTGTGTGGGGCACTACACAGTGGTGTTACCCGGTTCATGACGTCGACGGTGTCGGGGTGCGTCCAGTAGCAGTCGTGCACGGAGACGAAGGCGAGCGGGCGCGGCGCGGCGGCGCACGCCAGCGCCGTCAGCATCATGTGCGACGAGTCCAGCGAGTGGATGAAGTTGGGCGGGAACGCGTTGCGCTGCTTCATTGTGCACGGACGTCTGCGAATGTACGGACATTTGTTGGTATTCCGAAAGTACGTCAAATAAAATTGTAATATTGTGATTCTAGTAGTAATTAAATTGAATTACACTATTGAATAGCTTTTATCTGAAGAATTAACTACGCTAAGTGAGGGCCATGCCCCATCTTACACAAGAGGGAGGAGGAGGGAGAGGGCCACCATTTTGAGGTTATTTTGCTGCTAAATATAATCGGTACTCACTGCGTCATCTCCAGCGGCGCTCGCTTGGTGCTGGCGGCGCGGCGGTAGTACGGCTGCAGCACGGGCAGCCCCAGCGGCGTTACCCACTCTACGCTCTCGCCGCACACGCCCGATATTAGCCTGCAAATTAAAAACATTACTCTATCTAAGGATCGATTACATACACACCGAATTGAAACGATACGCAACGCGGCGCTGCATTTTTTAAGATAGCTATTCAAAATTGAACTTTATAATTGAACATTCTCACTGTAGCTGTAGTCTAAGACAGTAACGTTTTTTTTTGTTTGTACACTTATATCTTTTAAACAACGCAACGGATTTACCCTGTAATTACTAATAGACAGACTAATAAATGAGGAAGATTTATATGTTTAGACAGTAATAATAATAAACAGGGTTACATCTTACAGGCTATGCCGAAGTTCATACTTTAAGGGGTTGTAGTTCCCATCATTTCTGATATTTTCGTCTAAGAAACCCATATACAAAAAATATCATTTTGCTAATTAAATGGTTTTTCATTAAGCTAAATGGTTGCAATAGCAATAACTTGGCGCAATCTGGTCGGTAGTTTTGGCTGCATAGAACAGTCCAATAATACTCACTTGGCACAATCCGTGAACCAGTCCTGTATGAGTTTGGTGGAGGTGAACATCTCGCGGAGACTGTCGAACGTCTTAGCGGTCAGGTACTGCGAGCACGGCCAGATCTGCTCCTTGGGGAAGTCCGCTATGTCTAGAATTTATCATTAATTAGCTATAGTTATTTACTGACTTCGTTAGTATATTAGCTCATACATAAAGATTTTTAGTTCCAACTGCGCGCGTAAAATACGATTTCCACGCGTTTGAATCACTCTTTTGAGAAGCGTTTTTGACGTAAATGTGAGAAATTGCATATGTATTACTACAATGCGAATATACCAGGGATAAGTCACAATGTGTAGGCCCTAGGGGCCTATGAAACGTAGTGCATACTTTTAAATTATATTACATGACCCTATTTATTCTAGGGTATTAATGTATCAGAAATTATTACATATGTATATAAGTTAATTTACCTTTGAGCTGTTTAGCGATCTGCAGTCTAGCGCCGAAGCGGGTGACTCCATACACCGTTGTCATGACAGTCTGCTTGATCACCTTCCGCCCCACGAACCCCTCCAGCACCTGCGCCTGTTGCACGCCCGCCGCTGCGTCGCGCGCGCGCATCGTCTCCACCTGTGTATGGAGCAGGCTTTAGAATTGACGTTTTGTTTTTTTCACCCGACAATGGCGAAGCCAAAAGGAAGGGTAATAATTTTGGCAGCATATGTATATATGTATGTTCCACCGTAGTGCCTAAACTACTGGTCCGATTTTAATAAATGAGACGTGTGTGTCAATAGATTCGTAATAATAGCCCGGGTCACATGGGGTATATATTTTACGTAGTCGGGTTATAGTTTTTTTATTAAAATGTTAGTTATTTCATTGAGAGCTAGATAATTTTAGATAATTTTGGACGTTTATGTGTTAGGCTGAAATTACGAGCATGAAACAGCGAGAAATGAAAAAATAGATTTTTCGAAATATATGTCTTCAGTGTTTAGTACACTGTTTAAAACAGATTATGTTGTCTGAAGCGCCCCTTCTTTATCGGTTGAACTCTCAGCCCCGCTGCGTGCGCAGTGCGCTGCGGATACCCACCAGCGCGGCGACCTCGCTGTACACGTCCTGCGGGCGCGCGGCGGGCGCGAGGTTGACGGCGGCCGCGCCCCCCGCGTCCCCGCCCAGCGCCGCGTAGTGCTGCAGGCCGTTGCACGAGCCGTCCTGGTGTACGGGGAACCCGCACATGTACTCTGAAAAAATAAGTTACTGTTGCACACGGCGCTGATGCACAACACTAGCGAGGCCCGGCTCGCGGGGGGTAGGGGGCCGAACATCGAGACATCTACACGCACGCGCGACAGTCATGGCGTGAGCGCCGATACAGGCGGGCGGTGCTGCCGTCACCCGACTCCGACCGACTCACTTAACATAAAGCCATCGAGGAGTATTCATCAAGCTTTTAACCCTGGCCAGGGGAATCAAGACAAATAACGTACTCTCGTGCTGGATCACACACGCCAGTCCACTTCATTCGATGTTAATTACATCTAATGAAGACGATACTAGACGATACACACGGTATAATCATAATGTAACTCTTCGCAAAATTAGATCAGAAAGACATTCAGACAGTAAAAGAATTTTGAAACTCAAAAAAAATGCCTTCTCTACGACACTGAGAAGATCATTTACCTCAAACATCTGATTTCAATTCATTTGAAATTTATTCAATAATTATTTATTTACTAAAAACTTACGTTACGTTACTTCAGCTGTATGAGGTCAATGACTCTCTCAGTGTCATAGACAGTGCTTCATGTTATTTTATATTACATTTTTCTTTGTGTTTTTTAATAGGCATGACAAAAAGTTTTTTTCGTCTATTCGATGTTAGGAAACATGATAATTAACCATTTCGAACCAACCCATTTTGCGTATATCTTAAAAAATAACGAAGATACAAACAATTAAAATTTACACTAAGAAAGAGAGCTATATATCGGCCTGTGACGTCACGAGTTGCTCCCACCATACATTTGTCATAAAAAATGTATGACGGTAGCAGCTTGTGACGTTACAAATCGTTTTGCGAGAGAGAGAGAGAGAGAGATGGGCAATATTTTTATTTGCTTATAATTTTAAATCGCGTCAACCTAAATACCTATTAAAGTGAAAATTTTATTACATCGTCTCAAACTTTTTCGTCTTTGTGTTGCATGTCGCGTGACGGTCGGCCGCGGAGTAGGGATAAAGTGAAAGGCGCTCGTCAGAGCAGCCGAGGCCAATATGGCGGCGCCTATAGTTCGCATCAGCTGACCGTGTAGTGTATAGACTAGTACTCATTTGTGCCAGTGCTCCACGCTATTTTGTTATTAAGTTTCACTTTTACCGTGGTTTCATAAAACCACACAATCCTTTTCTTGCTTGGTTTACAACCCAAAATACTTCACATTAGTAAGGCGCTCATAAACATCTTATGTATTTACATTCGCTTCACCTATAGCGTGATCTTGCGGCAAATCAGCGCCATCTAGTATGCCATATGAGAACCAAAGTTCCTTAAGAAAATTAACTTAAAATCTAACGCATAAACAGTCTGTATATTGATAAAGACCGCATTTAACTAGTTATGTAGTTCACGCGAAGACACAAGAAGCGCATTTTATTGTTATTAAGTTTCACTTTTACCGTGGTTTCATAAAACCACACAATCCTTTTTTTTATGAAGCGATTTACGGGTTTAAAATAATTGTTATTTTGCTTTTAACCTTTATATCGTTATAGTCCATTTTCTCACACAAAATTATGCATAACAAATTAATTACGTAATAATTTTAGTATATTAGTATTTATTTCCAAAAACATGTTATTTATATAGATTTATCTATACTACTAATATTATAAAAAGGAAAGATGGTAGGCAAGCGTTTAAATAAACTGTTCTTTTTGCAAAGTCTCTCAAAAGAACACTGGCAATAGGACATGACAGACTTCGCAAAATTATTGCGGATGTTTTTTTTTGTTCTTACGTAAATTACAATAATGATTTTTCTCAGACATGGCTTTTACTTTTTTTAATAAAACAATTATTGAATTAGTGATGGCTTACATTAACCGTGGTTTCATAAAACTACACAATCCTTTTTATTTTATTTAGATTTATGTTTCTCTACTCAACAATTTTAAAATTTAATTTGTAAAAATGTGATATTCCACATCCTAGGCAATATCCCTTTCATTTTTCCGCCTAAGCTTCTGTACTCAAGCAGTAAATCATAGATTGTCAATCTTATTTCTTTAAAACTTGCCTTCAGGGTTAGGCGAGCGCACCGCGTTTGCTATCTCCATGCAGCAGGCGAGCGTCTGCCACGGCTCTTCGGAGCGCCGCCACCAGCCCGCGCCGTCCAGCGGCCGGTCCGCCGAGTCAAGAATTTGGTCGAGTATGCTGTCAGCGTACTCCAACCTAGAAATATGATGTTATCTTACTAGTGTTTTTTGTCAATTACTGTGACACTACATGACATAGTTCTTCAGACACTTATTACGAACCAGATTGACGTAGTATATATACAGGGTGTTTGGTAGAATGTAGACAATCCATTTAATGGAGATACGGGGGGTGAAGACAAATCATTTGTACCCTCCATATGTAAGGCGATATTGGACCTTTTTTCGAAATATTCGCCATTTTGGCACGTAACGTTTAAAGTTAGGTGGACTGGACCTGTTTGGGCCATAATAAAACTCTGAAAATAGTTTCAATCATCAATGTTATAATTGCTTCGTAGTAACAGCTCGTAGTAGCTCAGAGACGGTCCATTATCGGCCATACACGGGTTCAAATGATTTGTCTTCATCCCCTGTATCTCCATTTAACGGATTGACTAGGTTCTACGAAACACCCTGTATATATGTACGCACCGCTCGTCGAGCGTGGCGCGCTTCTTGGCGCCGGTAAGGTTGACGGCGTGCAGCTTAAGCCAGCGCAGGCCGCGCGGGCCGAGCGGGCGGCGGTACGCCAGCCGCAAAAGCGCGCGCGCCGCGTCCGCGCCAAGGGCGGACACGTGCGGGCCCACGGCGTACACGCGCCCACGGAAATCCATGTTATGCGGCAGCCATAACGTCGCGTCTCTAAAAAAAAATTTTGTTTAATTTTACAGCTGGATACTTGTTGATTTGATAATTATTTTTTTTTGGAGCTTGTTACTGTTTAAAGTACCAGATCATCTGGATATTTATTAAAAATTCGAGTTGCGTATATACTTTTTTCATGTACTTTCTGCTTTAATTTTTTTGCTTTTTGTTGTTTTCTTTTATTTTATTGCTTTTATACAATACACACCTGTAGTGGTTGGCCAGCGACAGTTTATACAGCGTGTCGCACCACAGCGAGTGCATCTCGGCGCGCGCGCGCGACACGGCGGCGCGGCGGCGGTGCGCGGACGCGGCGTCGGCGGTCGGCCCGAACGACGCCGGGTCTAGCGACGACGCCGGCGGCGGAATGTCGAGGCTCTTGTCACCGCCCGCTCTGGAATTATAAATATTATATTACATAATTGAACAAGAGTATATTTCTATTATAGCGTAGATGTGTGGTTTAAGTTTAGGTATGAGACAATATAATATGTTAATTTAATGATTTATTAAAGATAAATTAGTTAGTCATGCAAAATACTTTTCTCTTGCAACGAATTGTGTAGGCCCTATTGCTGAATTTTATGATATAAAATATTCTCATTCTTATGAAGATTTTGTTATTAAAAATATTTATGAAAAAAGGGAAAAGGTAGTGGCAACATTTCTTTGTTCTCGATTTCTTTAAAAAGACAGCGCGGTCATCGTGCCACAACAAAGCCGTCCAACGAAGCGAGCAGTCTCGCAGTATCGGCGGCGGCGGCGCGCGGCGTGACACTGCAAACTTTTGTCTTGCGAGATTGGTGTGCCGAGAGCGGCCGTGTCAATGTCACGTGTGTGCGTGCGTCGATTCGAGCGCTATACTATTAAGTTGAATTACTGTTACGAGTGTGATTCCTCTAGTGTTGCGAGTGTTCATGGGCGGCGGTAATCGCTTACCATCAGGAGATCCGTCTACACGTATACGGTCTATATAATATGATTAATAAAGAAATAATATATTATTATGTAGAACTACAATATTATCTATATTCTATGTATATAAAAGAAATTGGTATGTCCCCACTGACTGACTTAAAGACGCACGCGCAGCCGTAATCGCTAATGGTAGAAACGTGAAATTTGGACAGCAGTTTTAATTTTCAATGAAGACGCGCACTAAGAAGTGATTTTGAAAAATTCCACCCTTAAAGGGGTGAAAGTTTGTATGGAAAATCTTTAAAATCTGCCCCGATTTAGACCAAATTTAATATCTGAGCTAATAAATACAAATCATTGTGTATTTTATAATTTTTCGATATTCGTTCTCTAAGGGGGAAATGGGGGTCCAAAGTTTGTAAAGTAAAATAAATATCAACAACTGTTATAAAAACTGTTTGTGTAAAATATCAACAGCTACTACCTAAGTATTGATTTAAATCGCGGATGGCACATAATATGATGACGTATTATTTAAAGGGATTTTCCTCAATTGCGTGGGGGACGCACGTCCTCACGCGGACGTAGTCGCACGCAAAAACTAGTTCTTTCATATTACTTTAAACCATCAATATCAGGGTACAAGATAATACCATGATAAGAAATACATACAATGAATATATATATATATATATATATATATATATATATATATATATATATATTTTATTCATAAAGCTATTAACGATATCATTATATGTATCATCATTATATTAAAACGTGAAGCAAAAATGTCAAGTACGGTTTTACGGGAATCATGCATACGGATGAGTGTGAAATTTGGCACATTTAAAGTTTAAGTGGAGGAAGGCCTGCCAAAAGCTAATATTTTTAAAAATTACGCTTAGAAATAAATTGAATTAATAAAAATAACAACTAAAACTACCTCACTCATACTTACTAGCAAGTTTGTTTATTATTACAGCAGGTTTGACGCAATTGTTAATGAGTGTCAATCATTCTTTCACAATCCATAAACAACATTTACATATTTTTTGCGTATCTAAGAGGCAAAAGAAACCTTAAAATGTTGAAACTTTATAATTAAAACATGAATTTCGGTCGGATATCAACCATAGGGCGACCTCTAGAATGAGTAAATCTACAACATACAGTATTACGGGGATGTGTTTCTCTTCAGAACGTATTGGATGTGTTCAATGTAGCATGTAAATGGCATGTATTTTAACTTGCGACAAAATAATCAAATTTTGGGTGTGATTAAACCGAATATGGAATACTAAATTACCAAGTTGGCGAAAGAATGTAAGAAACAAAATATTCCAAACATGCCGACTAAATAATACCAGTTTTGGTCACTGAATTTTCCAAATCCGGCAGACAGATATTATTTTTGCGAACAAATAACCATCTTGGTCACAATTTAAGAGTACACATTTAATTTAAAAATAGGCACATATATTTTCCCTTATATAGGTAATATAGGTAATTCAAAAAACATAGTATGCAGCAAAACGAGCGTAAAAACTTAAACGTAAATACGAGCGTAAAAAAAAAACGTAAATGAGCGTACAAAAATAACATTTTTATCTTTTCTCGGTTTCGGGGGTGTAGATTAGAAATAAATACTCATTTTGAAATTTCAAAATGGCGGATATTTATTTTTCGTAAAATTGATATGGGTGTCGTTTACCAGGTTTTTGGGGGTGCAGGATACGAAAATTACATTAATTTTTAATTTCCAAGATGGCGGACATATTTCATTTTATCAAAATTAATATGTAGGTTTCTGGGGGTGCTGATTACAAAAAAAGAATTTATTTTGAAATTAAAAAATGACGATGTATTTTAATTTCTGTAAAATTCTTTTATCTCGGAAACGTTGCGCCCTACTGAAAAAATTAAAAATTTTCTTCATGATGGGAGAAAAAGAAATTTGAAAATCCTGAATTTTCCATCATATATAAAGCTTTAATTTATACATCGCTTGTGGATCAAAAAGTAACCCCGTAACCACATAGTTTCTTTATAATAAGAGATTTGTTTGAAAATCCTGAATTTCCAAAAATTATATAGCGTTAACATAGCCGATATCTCATTTTATTTTCATATTATTCAGTACCCCCAAAAGCCCTGAAAACGACACCTATACCAAATAAAAAAAAACTCCAACAGTATCCAAAATGCTATTTTCCGTAGCCTGTAAATTGAATAGTTAGCAGCCATTAATGTATCAACCCAATCTGGTTTTATAGCTGCTTACATGGTATAATGGTCGCCAACTCGGTTATTAAGTCACCAACTTATAAATTTCGGTGCCAGTTTGGATTAAATTTCGCCACCTTTTATCTGCCGATTTTTGTGTTTTTTGTCACCTGAGTGCTTTTGCCAGTTTAGAAATTTAGTCGCCTACATATTAATTCGCTGCCATATTCAGTAATACAGTATGCTCATGAGCAGTAGCCAACTTATTTTTTCTTCGCAAGATTAATTATATCCGCGTGTAAATGTGCGCAAAGAATAATTATTGTAAATTCACATGCACGAACCTGTTAGGATTATAGCTATATTGATACGGACAATGTCGCGATTGTAAATTAATTGGAAGAGTTTACATACACATTACAGACATAATCACCAACCGAGGATGTCTCAAACATGACCATGACATTATGAATTCTTTTTTTATCTTTTAATTTTTAAACTTTTAATCATCTTAATAAATGTAAAATAAATTTGCTTACTTTTATAATAAATATAACATAGTTTTAGTAACAAAGACGCCTAGATGTGAGAAAAATATTTAGTAGATTGTTAATAATTTTCAATACTTTCTCTTTTGCGATTACAAATTGATTTGTAGTCGAACAAGACATCGCCACAAGCTAGAATAGAATACTCTTTATTTGCACACTCATCATAAAAACACGTAACAATTACAAAACTATAGGAACTGTATAAATAGGCGATCTAAGCTCGCTGACACGTCCGAGAAACGCGCACGCCTAATGTGAGGAGGCCGTACTGCTAGCAGGCACCCTAACAAATAAAATGAACGGTCTAGTGGTTAGAGCTTCGCTCTCGACTCGGAGGTCGTGGGTTCGATTCCCGCATTGGAACAGCAAAAATGTTGATTCCAAGTTTGGTTAGGACAATGCAGGCTGATCACCTGATTGTCTGACAAGAAATTTGATCCATGCGTCGGATGGGCATGTAAAAATTCGGACCTGCGCTTGATCTCTCGCCAGTCGTGTCAATTATCCATCCCACTGGGCACTGGGTTATGAGAGTAAAGGATGAGAGAGTGCTCTTGTGTACTGCGCACACACTTGGGCACCATAAAATTACTCCTGCGTAACTGGCCTGGTTTCAATGAAACCGGCCACCGTCACCGAAATCGGTGTGGGCGAGTTATATGACTTAATACTACTAACTACTATGTTATCTACAATCGTCACTCGTCATATATCTAGGATTTACATAATTTTAAAGCCGTCAATAGCCACTCGCGATAAAATACGATTTAATCCAAAAAATGTGAATCAAAATTGTACGATAAGAGATTATAGCGTTAGAATATAAGGCAGCCTCGTCGACAGTGGCGGTATCACTCGACATGTCGCCTCGCAACGCAATAAGGGCTATAGGACTGGTGGTAGCGTTGGCAAATGTCGCCCTAGCGGCGTCCAGTGCCGACCCTTACCATCAGGAGACGCGGTCCTCCCAACCCTCTGCTGGAGGAAGACAGACCCAGCCCAGCGACGCCGAAAAAACCATCCAGGTTAGGGTTGAATCGTTGAAAAATTATTTGACGCTCTAAAAGCGTATTTTACAGATTTACTCACAGCATTTAATTTTTTAGTACTGGATGAACCAAGCGCAGGAGGCTTTAGAGGCTCGCGTTAGGAAGGGTAACGCGGGGAGCGGCGGCAAGGCCAAGAATGTGGTGATGTTCTTGGGTGATGGCATGTCTGTGCCGACCCTAGCGGCCGCGCGCACACTGCTCGGCCAACGCAGAAACCAACCGGGCGAGGAGGCAGAGCTTTCGTTTGAGAATTTTCCAACCGCTGGTCTAGCTAAAGTAATTTTATTTTTTGTTCCTTCCAACTTTACGTAGCACGTAGCAGAAGTATTATTTTTTAACGTCCCTAACTAACGACATCCGTAAACGGATTTAACCGCACACGATTTGATGAATTTAATTTTATGCAGATAAATTTCAAACATGACATTCTTCGTTTAAATTGCATTTTAGGAATACAAACGCTTTTAATTTTATAATCTTTCCGTTTAATCGTTTTGAAATATCTTTAAAAATATATATATATAACTATATTGAAATAAAAATTTATTCGACTATTGGGATAGTTAAATATCACTTTTAATTATATTGAAAATATTTTTTTAATTGATTGATAGTACTAAAGAATATTTTTTCTAACTTTTTAATTATAATTTTAACCGACTTAAAAAAAGGAGGTTCTCAGTTTGACCTATATGTGTATGTTTGTATGTATCAGAAAAGCTTGTGTTTTTGAACAAAATTTGAAAAAAAAAATCATTTTCATTTTCATAACAACGTCATTCCTTCCAGACGTACTGCGTGAACGCTCAGATCGCGGACTCTGCTTGCACGGCCACCGCCTACCTCACCGGCGTGAAAGCCAACAGCGGCACTATCGGCGTGTCGGCCGCCGTGCCGCGCTGGGACTGCGAGGCGTCCGTGCCCAATGACCGGAAGACTGAGTCTATCGCGTCTTGGGCGCTGGCCGACGGACGCGATGCTGGTAAGAAGCCATAGGTTTAATTTTATTTATTTTTTATTTCAGAAAGATTACGATTCTTGCGCCCCAAGGGGCGCACAAGGCACTGGGACCCAAGTGGACATGATGTGATTAAGAGTTAAATTATTTATCTAAACCATTTTTTACTAGCAACATCAAAACTAATAAGGTGTAAAAGAGTGGTATTGTCTGATGACAGTTTTCCGATTCCGTAAGTAACAAAAAAAATGTGAACACTTTCGTCTCTACAATCACATGCTATCAACATCTATACAACCTTTATAAACACCCAAACTAACGTGTCCAATATTTAACTCAGGTATCGTAACCACAACGCGCGTGACGCACGCATCGCCGGCGGGCGCGTACGCACACGTCGCGAACCGTCACTGGGAGAACGACGCAGAGGTCCTGGCGAACCCGGCCGATCCTCACATGTGCCCGGATATCGCACACCAGCTCGTGCACTCGCATCCTGGGAAGGCCTTTAAGGTATGTACTAACTTAAAACTGTTTGGAGTCTCCAAAGCTCCTAAGTCTTCATAAGATACAGAACTTAAAAGTCAAAATACAAGTAAAATCAGTGTTAATATCTCCAGCCTTTATCTCGTACATACGCGAAACGCGTAGATATATACTTACTTATTCCACAAGAATATAAAGGTGAATCAGAAGGGAGATCAGTAAGAAAAACAACTGTTTCTTCAGGTAATCCTAGGCGGAGGCAGGCGTGAGTTTATCACGACCACCACGACTGACGAGGAAGGTTACACCGGCCGACGCACGGATAGCAGGAATCTGATCGAAGAATGGAAGGCCGACAAAGCCGAGCGGCAGGTCAATTACGAATACGTTTGGAACCGCGACCAACTTTTAGCCGCCAACGCTAGTCTTCCCGATTACCTACTGGGTTTATTCGAAAACAGCCATCTGCAGTACAATTTGGAAGCCAATCCCGCAACGGAACCAACGCTCGCTGAGCTCACAGAAGTCGCTATTCGTATGCTGAGTCGCAACGACAACGGCTTCTTTTTATTCGTCGAAAGCGGTCGTATTGACCACGGTCACCATGACAATTACGTGGAATTGGCTTTGGACGAGACCATTGAAATGAGCAAGGCAGTGGCGAAGGCTACCGAGCTTTTATCAGAGGAGGATTCCCTGATAGTGGTGACCGCTGATCATGCTCATGTGATGGCGTTCAACGGGTATACTCCCAGAGGCAGTGACATTTTGGGCACATCCAACGACCGTGACCTTAGCAATGTGCCGTACATGACGCTCTCCTACACCAACGGGCCTGGCCACCGTTTGCAAGTCGACGGACAACGCATTGACATTACGCAAGAAGCTAACTATCGTGAGTATCTAAGCCTTGTTACGTATGAAACAATAGCAAGTTTTTGTTTTTTGTTTAAAAGTTATCTTTTAACGAAAATTGAATTGTCATAAAAAGACAATTCTTTATAAATACTTTTTGTTGATTCTATTAAAGTAATACAAAAGCCCGCAGATGTCCTGTAGTAAGGTAAGCCTTATATCAAAAGTAACAAAATATGTCCTATTTTGTATTTTTTTTTAAGCCAAGGTCAACAGTCGATATTTTTACGTGTGTTCACCAAGTTGATCACCGAGTAACTAAATTTTCGTTCTTTTCTAGGTACTCTCACATGGCGTGCTCACGTCGACATGCCACTAGATTCTGAAACTCACGGGGGTGACGACGTGGCCGTGTTCGCGAGAGGTCCCCACCATGCTCTGTTCGGCGGGTTGTACGAGCAGAATCACATCCCGCACCGCATGGCGTATGCGGCGTGCATCGGCCCGGGCTTGCACGCGTGCAGCTCCGCAGCGATTTCGCGGCCTACCATTCTGGTCCTAACGCCATTGACATATGTGCTGTATAGTATGCTATAGATTTAATAGACTCAACGTTTGTGTTTGCACTCAGCATTTGTGTTTGCTGCTATCTGGGTCGCCTTTGGCAGATCCGTATATGCAAACGCATAAAAACATTATTATCTAGTTTAAGTGCCTTGTGATAATTATTGTGTACACTTTTTTGTACTATTTATTTTAATTTTAATTTTTATTAAGTGTGTATTTCAAATAAATATTTTTATAAATACATGTTTGTTTTTAATGAATTTTTAATAAAGCAACATTTGTAAAGTTAGTAATAAATATAATTAATTTAATGTTGACTTGTCATACAAAAAAAAAATACATGATATTTTATGGTATCAAAATATTTTAATAATGAAAATTCTTACCTAATTTTCTCTATAATTAATAAGGTTAATAAAGAAAAGAGCTATAGGTCCGAAACGGTCTAATAGTGAAACTCAAAATTAAGAGCCCTTCTATTAAGAATCTGTCGCTGTCACTGCTAGCCGAGATGACAAGGACAGCTTGACTTGAGCGTCACTAAATTTAACTATCGCCATTGTTCCAGTATTCGGCAGAAATGAAGTCAAGGCTTAACTATAGTTGTATGAAGTAGCACAGTTATTGCACGTGGATTTACTTGATGCTTACACAGTAAGAGCACCATCAATACATTATATTAAGCGGCTTCTGTGTTTAGCGCGTCGGCGCTCAAGCCGTAGGCCGCGGGTTCCGGGGTCATGGACGTGTAGCAGTGGCGTGGGGTTCCTATAGCCATTCCTATCGGCTTCACTTAGCACTTACCCTTTGAAGTCCCTCATCCAAATCCCTACCTATAAATAGGCTAGGGCTTCCATATGAAGAAGCAGCCGTCGCCACTGACGTGTATTAAATATTATGTTTATAATATAATAAAAATCTTAAATATACCTATGTATAGTATATAAGTATTAAATATATTTCCCGTTGTCTAGTGCCTGTAACACAAGTTCTTCGGTTACTTAGCACAAGGCGAGGTTGACGGGGTTGAAGAGTCCATAATTATTATAGACATTTTTAGGCTTACCACGTGCTATAACTCAGAGGTTTATCGAAGTATGTGTAATAATATCACAATAATCAGTGTTTAATATAACACTTCATTTTCAATTAAGTATGTATGACAATCCAATTGTAATACAATTTAATAAAAGTTTTCACATTTCAATTTTTTTCATTAGATACCCTGATAGTGTATATAATTCAAGGTAGCATCGGATCTGAATTGAGTATAATATTGTTTGAGATCAAAAGAAATTGACGCATAAGTATCTATATCTCATTAAAAATATTTAAAATGTGAAATGAGGGCCAAGTTCAAAATTATGCTATATGCCTTGGTTGTTGACTTCAACGACAAAAAAGTGAGATCTAAATCATAAATGGGTGCCAAGTTCAATGGTCAGTCGTGAATTTTATTTAGAACAACATAAAATGTTAGTTTTTATTAATAACAATATTATATTGAAGCCTTAGGCTGGGCCTATATGAAGTGTCTTGTGTCGAGCTGTCATATGTGACATTGACATTTGACTCGACACTTGTGTGTTCGATTTTCAACTCTATTGTATTAACGCAGATTTCTATTATATATAATCGCAGTTTTCTAGGTTTTTGTAATTATTACACACGGTGCTGCTCGCCAGTTCTCTTAGCTTGTACTTGGCTTGACGCGCTAGCGCGTGTCTAGAATTCAAGATTAGTGCTTGTCTTGTCTTAAAAATACATAATAGATAAGTCTGCTGTATGTATATCATACATCGCATTGTATCAGACTTATATCTCCTCGACTCGCGCGGGCGTGATTTAAGATAAGTTAAGATTAAAATAACTTATCATTCGGTAAGTTATATTAATCAGGGCTATTTGTCGCGGGTGTGTGATAGGCCTGGATTGTGTCACAGCCGTGCTGAACTCGTGATATTTCAATGTCGGATTACTGATAGTAGATTTTATTATATACTTGCGTAATACTAATGCAGTGATACACACATTTATGCACTCTATGAAAATGAACGTATAATAGATTGTCACACTTCAGAAATTAGGCACAATTTCCCGACGGCGAGCGAATTCAGAACGACACCCAGTTAATATAACCTAATCAAGAGCATGTGGGGACATGTCTTAGGAGGGTTCCGTAACTATAACCGCGTAAAAGGTTTTTTTCAAATTACTTCAAAAGTAACTGTCCGATTTCGTCCAAAATAATTTTCCTAAAGAGTATGTAGCATGATCTATCGGCATGGAAAATTGCAAGTTTCTAAGTCTTATAGTTTAGAAATGCCAACTTATAAACCAATTTGGAGGCCGATTACTCGAAAATAGTTGACTTTGTCATGACAAAAGTCATGTATGAAACCTTACGTTTATTTTAAAATACCTATTCAACGACACAACGAGGTTGAATGAAAAAATATTTTAATATAATACGAGGGCGGGTCAATAAGTCCGTGACTTTTGGAATAAAACACAGATTTTTTGATAAATAAATCATTTTATTTTTCAACGTAGTCCCCCTTGAGCTCTATACACTTTGTCCAACGCTTCTCCAATTTTTTTATCCCTTCCAAAAAATATGATTTGTCGAGGTCCTCAAAATAGGCCTTTGTTTGCGAGATGACTTCATCATTGGAGTCAAATCTTTTTCCACCGAGCCATTTTTACAGGTTTGGGAACAAGAAGTAGTCACTCGGAGCCAAATCTTGAGAATAGGATGGATGTGGGAGCAATTCATAGCCCAATTCATGGATTTTTGCCATGGCAACTGCACATGTGTGCACCCTTGCATTGTCTTAGTGAAAAAGAACTTTTTTCTTGGCCAAATGAGGTCGGTTTTTTTTCAAATCCTCATTGAAGCGGTCCAATAAGTTGGCATAATATTCCCCATTAATTGTTCTTCCCTTTTGAAGATAGTCAATGTGGATTATCCCACGTGCATCCCAAAAAACAGTCGCCATAACTTTATTGGCTGACAAACCCACCTTGGCTTCTTTGGCGCCGATTCACCCTTAGAAACACACTGTTTTGACTGTTGTTTGGTCTCTGGTGTATTTTGATGGATCCATGTTTCGTCCACGGTTAAAAAACTCCTCCATATTGTGATTAAACAACGCCAAACCTTCCTGTGAAGCTGTTACACGATTGCGTTTGTGGTCGACTGTGAGCAAACGCGGCACCCATCTTGCGGAAAGCTTTCTCATGCCCAAGTGATCATTCAAAATTGAAACCACTGAGCCATGCGAGATGCCTATGGCTTCCACAATCTCTTGCACTTTCAATCTTCGGTCGGCCAACACCATATCGTGAATTTTTTCGATTGTTTCGGGTGTAGAGACCTCAACTGGGCGTCTAGGACGTTCGGCATCTTCAGTGCTTGTAAGGCCACAACGAAATTCAGTAAACCACTTTTTTACCATTGAAATCGATGGTGCAGAGTCCCCATAGTATTTATCAAGCTTAGCCTTGGTAATGGTTTTTTTTCGCAAAAAATAATGCTTAATAAGCACACGAAATTCACTTTTTTCCATTGTTTCCTTAAGTTACTGGATAGTCTGATAAAGATAGCTGTAAAACACAAACTAACTGACGCAGCAAGTTAAAATTTTGATAGGAGTCAACTGACAGATGCCTGTTGACAGGAGTAGTGTTGCTTTTTCAGTAAGGAGGTTAGAAATTCAAAAAGTCACGGACTTATTGACCCGCCTTAGTAATATAAAATATAAAATAATTATTATTTTAAACTTGCCGAAACCGAGATCTATATACAGTTTACCATCTGTACCAAACTTCATCCATTTATGTTCATAATTACAGAAGCTAGAAGAGCGGACAGACAGACGGACAGTCGGACGGACAGAGCGAAACTATAAGGGTTCCTTGAGTACGACGGAACCCTAATAAAATGAACGAATTGTAAAGACGATCTGCTTAGCATATTTTTGTCTCGTTGTTTTAAAATGTGTGTGTCTGTATGTTCGTAGCCGCATCGCGTAAATGCTACTGAACTATTTATTTTCTTGGTTTAATTCAATATCGGCCATTTTTATCTCGATTTGACTAGAAGATAAATTTATTAAAAAACAAAAAGGCGAATTTTGGATGCACTGTCACGACTCACGGCCATAAGCTAGTAATGTAATAAAACAATTGTGTACTTTTAGATATCGGATTGACTAACGCAAGTGAAAAATAAATCGATGATAGCTCACGAAGCCTACATAGCTGAGATAAGAGGCACTTAATATGATTTTTGATCATCATGCTGTAACATATATCACGCGGAGACCTACCGGCGATTATTACAGCATTCAAAGGGGTTATAGACACACGGTGTGTCTATAACCCCTTTGATAAGTAAGTATGTGGGTGGGTGTGTCACACACCCACCCACATACTTACTTATATAAACTAGCAACTAGCAAAATATCACATACGTAGCCATTTATATGTTACCTACATAATATCCAAAATCTAAACGAATATTGGAGTTGCGAACAGACGGCTTAGCAAACATGCCATCGTTGTTGTCATTGTTATTAACAATGACGATCTTCAAAATTGAAAATATATGTGATTGATATTTATTTGTTAACTGTTCATTTTAATAAAATATAAAAATAACGTTCGCTAAGTGACATAGCGCGCAATAATCGCCATCGTAATTAGCGATGCCATCTTGGCTAAAAGGCCGGTATATTTAATATTATACTCGTATGTATTATAAAACATTATCCGAGGCGTTTTTAGTTAGCGTGTTGCATAAATATATTAATTAAGTTATATGTAGTATTCCTTCTAGTGGGGCACGCATCTAGTTATGTAGTGTTCGTTCTACTGGGGTACGGATCTAACTATGTAGTATTTTAGTGGGGCACGGATCTAGTTATGTAGTGTTCGTTCTACTCGGGTACGGATCTAATTATGTAGTATTCCTTCTACTGGGGCACGAATCTAGCTATGTAGTGTCCGTTCTACTGGGGTACGGATCTAATTATGTAGTATTTTAGTGGGACACGGATCTAGCTATGTAGTGTTCGTTCTACTGGGGTACGGATCTAATTATGTAGTATTTTAGTGGGACACGGATCTAGCTATGTAGTGTTCGTTCTACTGGGGTACGGATTTAATTATGTAGTATTTTAGTGGAGCACGGATCTAGTTATGTAATGTTCGTTCTACTGGGGTACGGATCTTTCTGAATACTTCACCAACTTCATTTTCTATACAAATGCTTACAACAACCTACACCAATAGATAATAATATTATTATGTAGTAACGGTCTTCAAATTAGGCCTGTGTTGTCTCAGACAGTTACGACACACGATTGGTATCTTTTGGATTATAATTTTATCATGGCAATAATAACAAACACATATCGGTACATCATAAAATGATTAATGTATAGGCCTACCGCTTAGTAGCTATGCACGTCCATAGTGTCAAACGTGACCCTATCAACATCACGTGTTTAAAGTTTGTTCGTGTCCTTGATATAATATGATGGTGTGTTTATAATCTGTCGAAAACTGATAATAATATGCCTAGCAACATCGTGGCATTGACCACAGACACCTATCACGTGTTTGTTTGTGACCATGGAAGATGATGATCATTTTATTTATTTAGTAAACTTTCGTGGTGTTGCAGAGTGAATGATGATCTGCGGTATTCCGTATAGCTTCACCAAATGTGATCTTATACACACATATTATTAACGTAATTTTTAAAACTTTTAAACGATTACATGACAATTACCATATGCAGGGAAAAAATCACGTTTGAATTTTTGTGCTAACTCATGCTGTGCAAAAAATTGTAGTATCAATCAAGACCGGCCAAGTGCGAGTTGGACTCGCGCATGAACTGTAAAAAATCACGTTTGTTGTATGGGAGCCACCCTTAAATATTTATTTTATTTTGTTTTTAGCATTTATTGTTATAGCGGCAACAGAAATACATCGTCTGTGAAAATTTCAACTGTCTAGCTATCATGATTCATGAGATACAGCCTAGTGACAGACAGACTGACGGACGGCAGTCTCAGTAATAGGTTCCAGATTTTAATCTTATCACATTCGTCTGCAAGTCCTATTAGCGAGCAATTGAAAAGTAATCGCTTGTATCGTATCAGTCAACACAATAATGTGCTTATTGATGAAAGCACTTGTAGTTGCGGTTCAATTTTATGACCGTATGTTCTGGTTATTCCGTTTACAATATTATGATAAGCAAAACATGTTAATTGGGCAATTAAAACAGGCTTATTACTTTATAACTGCGGTGTTTTATACTTATTAGTGCATCGACTTTTATACAAGTAAGCAAACATACCATCCATAGAAATAAATAAAATTGAATTGTCTGTTTGTAATTTTTAATTAACAGCTTGTCAGTAAATGCATATGAAAGTATAATATACTAGGTAGGTACTTAGAGTTAAAAATCAATTTAAAAAAAATTGTATGTCGGTCTGTCTGTTTGTTCCGGACTAATCCCTGAAACGGCTGGTCCAATTTTCACAAGACTTTCACTGGCAGATAGCTGATGTTATAGGGGAGTAACATAGGTTACTTTTATCTTTCCGTTTTCTTACGTAAACGCAGTTGCGGGCCCTAGCTAGTATACTATAAATTGAATCTTCAAATCAATCAGATGTTTTGGTAGAAGCTATATAACCAAATCAGTTGGAGCCTTAATAACCGCAAAATATATTTTAATTTTTGACACACGCATACAAACGTAAACAAAAAAGTTGGAAAATTCTTTCGGGATCCATTAATAGCGAAGAAGAAGTTGTCAATGTCTCTGTTAGTCGTTTTTTAGCTCACCTGAACACCTGCATCTGCAGGTCCAGCACTCGCGTATTGATGACCCATGGCACTTCGCCCAGCTGGTTGAGGCTATCCAGCGCCGGGTACAACTGGGCAGGCGGCGCCTCCGCCAGCCGACGCGCGCCGCTCGTTATGAAGAACGGCATTCTGGAACGTTCGACATTTCAATTTAAAAACCGTTAAAATTGAGAATGTATATATCGTAGGATAATTAAATAACAAGTATCAGGACATGTCTAAGGAGGGTTCCGTGACTATAAACGCGTAATATCTATTTTTTTTAAATTACTTCAAAAGTTACTATCCGATTTCGTTCAAAATTATTTTCCTAAAGAGTATTTAGCATGATCTATCAGCATGGAAAATTGCAAGTCTCATAGTTTAGAAATGCTAGAGGGGGGAAACTTATAAACCACTTTGGAGGCCGATTACTCGAAAATGGTTTACAGTATACAAAAGCCATGTATCGAACCCTATCTTTATTTAAAAATATCTATTCAACGATACCCCACACGATGGGGTAGAATGGAAAAAAAATTATCCCTACTTCACATGTATGGAGTGCCACCCCTAAATTACAAAATTATTATTATTTTATGACGCCGAAACTGAGATCTATACAGGTACCGTGTATGACTATACCAAATTTCATCAATTTATGTTCATAATACGGTATTTTCCTGTTTTTTTTTATTACATAAATGAATAGTGCTCTGAAAAATAAGGAATCGTATACTAAAAATCAAAATTATTAAAGATATTGCGGATTGTTTAAAGCACTTTTGTGAGTCTCGTGAAAACGCCCCATATTAAAGTCGTACTAGTAGGAGACGTCACACGCTAGTAAGTTGCTACGAAATGTATGGCCATATGAACAAAATTTCTGATATCTCGTAATTTTGCGCGTTTATATTGCTACAGACCATAGTAAATCTTTTTTTATTTCATGTAAGTAAACTAATTATGTAGGTTTTATACACTAATGTTTTAAAAAAATATTTCAACTTTTGTGTGACTTCGAAATGGATATAATATACAAATAAAATGATTTTTTTTTTACTTTTATCAAGTTTTAATACCAAATTATTTCTTAATTTATATTTAAAAAAACTAAATTTTTTCATGTAGGAAAATACCTAATTATAGAGGCTACAAGAGCGGACAGACAGACAGACGGACGGACAGAGCGAAACTATAAGGGCTCCTTGAGTACGACGGAACCTTAAAAATTAGGATCTTTGCGAAAATCCTAGGATTATTGCAAACTATAAAAAAATTCGCCATCACCCTAACAATTTTCAGGATCTTCGCAAAAACCCCAAATGCTATGAATATGGGAAACTAGAGTACTGATTGGCTGCAGCAAAGAGTGCGTTTAGGACACTTTTATTTATTGGTCAAAAATCAGCTATTTATATTTCTTTAGACTAAAGACAGGCAATTAACGCGCACGACATATAAAGGGTCAGAGATTTTTCCGCTATTATCCTAGTACAGTCGGGTTTTTTGTAAAGATCCTGCAAAATGTGCGAAATTTTATCTCAGAATCAAATAACACGGCTCTTTGCAATTATCATAGGATTTACGCAAAGATCCTAATTTTTCAATTATCCTACGACATATGTATTATAAGTTATAACAGATGATGGGTCCTGACCTGGGACCTGCAGAATAAAGTGTAAGTAAATGAGATAGAAGACATTTTTTTAGAGGTTACTTCTCTATTCGTTTGAACTGCACACGTTCGACAATATTTTCAAGCTGGCGTGTAAATATTTGTGTACCTGACGAGGGGCGTGTCGGTGAGTAGATACGCCCCTGGCGCGGTGGCGGAGTGCCAGGGCGCGGGGGGCGCGCGGGTGGGCGCGAGCGCGGCGCGCATGCGCAGCACGGGGCGCGCGGCGGCCGCGTGCAGCCGCGAAAGCGCAGGATGTGGCTTCAGTTCCAGACGAACTAGACGGCCCCAGGGACGGTGGACTTTATATACGGCTGGCAGAAGCTTTCTAAGAACGCAAATAAGAGATTGATGTAATCAAAGAAGGTTAGCAATAAAAACATTTAGCGTGAAAACAGTTTTTAATGTGTGCGCAAATAAATAACAAAAATAATGATGGCTACAGGATCAATATGTTGTTTCAGATGCCAATATAATTGTTGGAGAATATTCATTTCAGACATCCATTTTAACATAGTGGATTAATAATTCAAAAAAATAACTCTTTTTACTTTATAATAAAACGGATAAATCAGATAAAGAGACACATAAAGCGTTTCCACAATACGCGATAACGATATCCGATAACGCGCTGGTATGTCATGTAATGACAAAGGCAGAATATACATAATATATTCTGTCTTTGTCTTCATATTGAAACATACATCTGTCTTTGTCATAACATTACATATTGGCGCGACATCGGATATCGTTATCGCGTAATGTGAAAAAACCACTTACTCTTTGGCTTTCGGCTTGAACATGTTGACGTTAATTTTGATGTCGTTTATGATGATGTTGTACAGGAATTTGCCGATATTCTGTCGCATCTCCATTGGCCACGGGTTGTCTTCAACGTCCTGCAAATTCAAATAAATTGTAACTATATAGCACATAAGTTATGTTTATTTTGTACAACCATAGTGGCATTGGATTCCAGACTTATAGATTGTAAAAATGTTGTAAATGTCATCGTCATTGGAATACAGTACGTACGAAACTTGGCAGTAAAGTCTAAAAGGGAATTAACTTTCTTTCTGTTAGGCGTTCGTGCTTATGTCAAACAAACATATCATACAAGTATCTACAGCTGACTAGATGTTTTCATTTGATATGTCTGACGGGCTCCATACAAAAATGCTCCATCTTCTTTATACGCGACTTCCTAGAAAGGTGTTTGCCTCACACGTGCATACCGCTCGCACAGTGGCAATGACTGCTGCAGTATTTACAAGACTGGCGCCCCAGCTGTTGCAATGCACTATGACCTTCCACGCCTTCCTGTTGTTGAGCGGCGCGTCGCTGCCGCAGAGCGAGTAACGCTCACACAGTGGCAATGACTGCTGCAGTATTTACAAGACTGGCGCCCCAGCTGTTGCGGTGCACGATGACCTGCCACGCCTTCCTGTTGTTGAGCTGCGTGTCGCTGCCGCCGAGCGAGTGACGCTCGAACAGTGGCAATGACTGCCGCAGTATTTACCAGACTGGCGCCTCAGCTGTTGCGGTGCACGATGACCTGCCACGCCTTCCTGTTGTTGAGCAGCGTGTCGCTGCCGCCGAGCGAGTGACGCTCGCACAGTGGCAATGACTGCCGCAGTATTTACCAGACTGGCGCCTCAGCTGTTGCGGTGCATGATGAACTGCCACGCCTTCCGTTGTTGAGCGGCGTGTCGCTACCGCCGAGCGAGTGAAGCTCGCACAGTGGCAATGATTGCCGCAGTATTTACCAGACTGGCGCCTCAGCTGTTGCGGTGCACGATGACCTGCCACGCCTTCCTGTTGTTGAGCGGCGTGTCGCTGCCGCCGATCGAGTGACGCTCGCACAGTGGCAATGACTGCTGCAGTAGTTACAAGACTGGAGCCCCAGCTGTTGCGGTGCACGATGACCTGCCACGCCTTCCTGTTGTTGAGCGGCGTGTCGCTGCCGCCGAGCGAGTGACGCTCGCACAGTGGCAATGACTGCCGCAGTATTTACCAGACTGGCGCCTCAGCTGTTGCGGTGCATGATGAACTGCCACGCCTTCCTGTTGTTGAGCGGCGTGTCGCTGCCGCCGAGCGAGTGAAGCTCGCACAGTGGCAATGATTGCCGCAGTATTTACCAGACTGGCGCCTCAGCTGTTGCGGTGCACGATGACCTGCCACGCCTTCCTGTTGTTGAGCGGCGTGTCGCTGCCGCAGAGCGAGTGACGCTCGCACAGTGGCAATGACTGCCGCAGTATTTACCAGACTGGCGCCTCAGCTGTTGCGGTGCATGATGAACTGCCACGCCTTCCGTTGTTGAGCGGCGTGTCGCTACCGCCGAGCGAGTGACGCTCGCACAGTGGCAATGATTGCCGCAGTATTTACCAGACTGGCGCCTCAGCTGTTGCGGTGCACGATGACCTGCCACGCCTTCCTGTTGTTGAGCGGCGTGTCGCTGCCGCCGAGCGAGTGACGCTCGCACAGTGACAATGACTGCCGCAGTATTTACCAGACTGGCGCCCCAGCTGTTGCGGTCCACGGTGGTCTGCCACGCTAGCCTGTTGTTGAGCGGCGTGTCGGTGCCGCCGAACGAGTGACACTCGCACAGTGGCAATGACTGCCGCAGTATTTACCAGACTGGCGCCCCAGCTGTTGCGGTGCACGATGGTCTGCCACGCCTGCCTGTTGTTGAGCGGCGTGTCGGTGCCGTCTAGCGAATGACGATCAAGGTACCAGCGGCAGTACTCATTGTACACCGTCTTGAGCTTGGTCAGGTACCCGTTGTTCTTGTATTGCTGCATCTGGTATCTGCAATTGAGTTTTTGTTGGTAAACGTAATTTTTATATTCGAAAATTATTTATAGAGCGAATTACACTAATTTAACCAAAAAATATATACCTGAATAGACTGAAAATCACTTGATAACTTTAGGTCTTTTATGTTTTTTAAGAAAACCTCTTTTATTTAGGCGATCCCAATAATCATAATACAATCATAAAAAATAAATAAACAAACAAATCATAATAAAAACCCTAATCGACCTACTAACCAAGTATTTGAAAAGATAAATGTGGTTAGTAGGGCGATGAGAATTCTTTTCGGTCGGGTACTGTATGTTGGTATGCTAATTTTTATGACTCATACTCACTTGTGGTACACCTGCGTACCCAAATCCCTCTGCAGCAGCTTAAGTGTGGGGCTGAAGGACTCGCTGCCATCCACCAGCTTCGTCACCTCCTTCAGCATCAGATCCACATACTCGTCCACCTGGGGGACAACACGCATTACACAACTGGCCCCGCTTGTGCCCGCAAATTCGTTTGCGTAGAACAAAGGAAAAGGAACCCTATTTCTTAAAACAGAACCCTAAGATAAAAGTAGCCTAAGTTACTCCTTATAACATCAGCTATCTGCCAATGAAAGGCACGTGAAAATCGGTCCAGCCTTTTCAGAGAATAGCCAGAACAAACAGATAGACAGACAAAAAAATAAAAAATTGATTTTTCATTATAAATATTGTTTAACTTTCATATACATTTAGTGATAAGCTGTTAAATTCACAAACAGACACCTTAATTTTATTTATTTGTATAATTTAATAATTCAATTTGTCTTTCTTACCTCCAACACTTTGAGGTAGGGGTAAAGCGAAACTGGCGTGTGCGACGCGCTGCTGCGCGACCGCAACGTGCTTAGATTGCGCACGAACGCTTCGCGAACCTTCTCGCGCCAACCTTCTTCTGCGGCTTTCAGTTTCTCTCTCTGTAAATAAGCAGTATGTTACGCTGGGGTCACATTATTTTCTTATCAACATAGCAGTCCGCTTATCGCTTATCAACATACCAGTATATATATATATATATATATATATATATATATATATATATATATATATATATATATATATATATAAGATAGTGAAAATCTTAAATACAACAAGTTCTTCGGATACGTAGTACAGGACCAGATTGACGTGGTGTGGAAGCGTCCACAGATATTATTATTAACTCGTAGGCGCCTCAGGCTAGTAGCAAAAGCAGTAAATAACGGGTTTAAGCAACACCCTCTTTTATGTCCATAGATATATTCCTACTTGTAGAAGAGAGGTGTTGGTGTAAGCTAAGCAGAGATCACGCCACAGATCTTGCGGCGGCAGCGGCGGCGGCGGCGAAGGCGAAATCCATACAAAATCTGCAGCTGAGCGTGTGTAAGCGCTTCTAGCAGGCAATTATTTTAACAATAAAATCTAATAAATACTTACATATGCATTAGCCGACTCAGATTCTTCATCCTTAATAAACACATTCTGTACTTGGATCTCTCCCGACATTTCCATATCAAATTGTTCCTTGCCTTTATCATACAATTCTTCAACAGTCATCAGACCTTGAGCTGGTGAGTGTAACAAACCTAGTCTATTCTCTTTGTTTTGCAACTTTAGTTTCTCTAGTAATGGACAGTCGTAGTCTAGTATAGGTGGTGTGTAGACTGGTTTAAATTTCGGTTCTATATGTTGGGCGGCTCGGAGTATAACTTCTCGTTGGTCATACAAAAACTTGCTTTTATCGAAAATGTCATTTAGACTTATACCCTGAAAGTACTTTTTTTTTTTAAATAGTTCACGTTGCCCGCGACTTCGTACGCGCTACTCAATTTCGCAGAAACCTATATTTGTCCGCGATAAAAAGCAGCCTATGTCCATCCCCGTGGTCTACTCTGTCTGCGCTAAATTTCATTAAAATCGGTCGAGTAGTTTCGGAGCCTATTCAATGCAAACAAACAAACTTTTCGTCTTTATAATATTAGTATAGACTATAGAGTATAGACATTATATGTAGTTAGTTTATTGCCTGGCCCTCTGTATAGTTCCAACATTTTAAGGCCACATTTTATTAGTAATATAAACATTTAAAATATAGTAAATTTCGGGGTAGTAAATAAAAGATTAAAAAAATGTATTTGGATATTTAAAAAAATACGCAGCTTTCTTTCCTGTTCGCTTAGATATTTTATACTGCTCGACAGATTATAATGCAGTTTTCAGCAATTGCTAGTGATTCGAGAGAAAGATCAATATGTACAAAACATTGCACCCGTGCAAAGCTGGGGTGGGTCGCTAAGAAATAATGAACTAAGAATTATAAAAATATAATTGTGTTTCCTACAAATATGTTATAAAATAAGAAACTAAACACTATTATAAATAAATTAAGAAATTGTACACAATGATGAAACAATTACTAATAAAATATAAATACCTTTTCCTGCATCTGTGTGTAATATGTATTTAATACTGATAGCTTGTCTTGCACATTGCTCCTCTCAATGCACTCGAATATGGCGGCGTAACTCTGTGCGTTCGGTTTTATACCATCCTCAGACATAAAGGACAACAACTCCTCTGTACTCTCTAGTTGAGCCTGTAAGAATATTTTGTACTCTATTTATATCCAATTGAATCTTTTTGTAAACAGAAAGACAAAAGTACACTATTATAGTTTATAGCTATTCATTTAAAGGTCAAATACAGTGCAATGAAGAAATACAATGACAAATCTTATATTTTTGTTTACAAAAAGATTAAATTTAAACCCGAACACAGGATAGTTAATGAAATGAGGATCAGTCATGTTTTTTGTGGGGTATGCAGACTTATGGCGACAAAACAAACAGTAAATACTGTTAAAAAAATATTTAAATCGGACCAAAAATTACGAAGATACAGCTATTTTATTGCATTAGTTCCAAAAACGCGCCCGAGAATGAAGCGATTCGCTGTGACGTCATCTGTCGTCGTAACCTCCCTGCTAGACACAAATAAAATATTTAACGTAAATAAAAACAATGCACGGCGAGGCACAAGCGTCAAGAATCGGAGAATAAATACGAAAGCAATACATATAAAGTATGAGTACAATCAAGCCGTTGTCGCACGGATCGCGACAGATGACTAACTAGCCGTTCAGAAAAACTTTAATAAATCCACAATTTCTTGACGGATTTTAATAATTTAAAAATAAAATTATCAGTAACTTAATACACATACGATGTACTTAGAGATTGATCCTCATTGCACACTAAACCAGCGTGAAATAATGATTGCGTTGGCAAACAAGTGAGTGAGGCCAGAGCGACTGGGGATTTAATAGATGTAGAAAGCAACATACTTATATCTATGATGCAAGTATTAATGGGCGACAGTAATCACTTGCCATTAAGCAATCCGTCTGCTCTTTTGCCTAAAATTTGATAAAAAGTTCCGTTTCTTAACTGTAACTCACCTTTGAAGCAAACCCATGCAGTAGAGTGTTGAATATTCTAATATCTTCTATTTTAGGATGTTCGGGGACCCTCAATCTCTTTTGTCTATAATACTGTAATACTTGTCGGCCCTGTAAAATCAAAAGGCGATATTGAATCTCTTCTCTTCTATTTGAATTAATGAATCAACTCTTCTAACTGGTTCCAAGGAAGTCTTAAGAAATACTTTAGACATTATGATCAAGCATCATACATCCAAAATAAGGGACCAGCAAAAAAAGAGATATGTAGTTAGACTAGTATTACTAATAGCAGTAACTAATAAATAAAAAATGTAGATAAATAAAATAAATACATTTTTTCTTTTTTTTGCTATGGACCAAAAACTTGCTTGGCCTAGATTACTTTGTTTTATGTCTGGCGTGATAAATGTGTTAGTACACTTAAGATAGTGAAAGATTTATGAGGTTTATTGTCATAGAAAATTGTAATTTCTATTGTTTAACAGAAATTACAATTTAAAATTCTTTCTTAAACAAGAAAGAAGAAAAAGTAATTTTAAATTTTTTTAAATAAAATTAGCTGCAGAAACCCTAGCGTGAATAATGCTATATAATTTTTATTGGATTAAGATAATATTGCAATATATCTTTCAAATAATGTTTCTTGTCTTAAAAAACTTACACTCAAACCAAGCATTTACCTCAGCCACCATGCCAAGTGAGCACAGCAGGTGGAAGTGCGAGGCCAGGAGACGTTCCAGCCCCTCCTGCTTGCCTTGTCTCTCCAGCTCGCGCATGTCCTGCTTCATACCCTTCTCCTGTGCCAAGCGACGTTTCTCCCGGAGCTTCTTTTTCTTTGCTTTTGTGGCTTGATTACTATAAAGACAGATTCAAGATTGCTATTATTATAAAAAAATATGATACTTCTCACAGTTTTAAAATTTCAATAGTGTTTTTGACAAATGTATAGACATATTTTACATTTTGTATTGAAAACAAATTGAAAATTATTTTAGTTTCTCTGGGCTATACAGTGGTACAGATAAAAACATAACACACATTAGCAAAGATATATTTGTGCAAAAGGATTAAAACTTAAGCTGTGTATGAACAGAAGTAACAGTGTATACTGTACGGCAATGAAACAGACATATTCAGGCAAAAAATACATACGCTTTTTTTATATTTAATGTTCTTGTTTCCTTGGCAATTTCCTCAATATCCTTAACTTCATCCAACTCGGCATGCAATGGATCATCACAGTCAATAGAAGGATGGACCAAGCCTTGCATTCTGTTGATAAAAATTATCAGGCATTTATCAATTAAGGCCAAATGGTTGAGCCATGTTAGCTATGGACATATTCGAAGGGTATTTCGCTTTTTAATTAGTAACATTACATGGCCCACAAAAATATTTAAAAAAATATTAGAGTTAACTTACTGTAAATTTGATAAGTTGTTCATAAACTCATGATCAAAGCTATCCAAATTGTTGTTATCTATGAACAGTTCCCTGAATATTGCATGAGGACTTTTGGTGGCTGGGGCTTCAGTAGCTGCACTCAAGTTCTGATTAAAATTTGAGTTCAGGTCAAACTCTTGATTTAGGCCTTCATTAATCGCATACTGCAAATCTTGTAGTCTTTGGTCATACAGTGTTGCCTTCCTAAAACTATAATAACTCTCCTTTATTGAATCTATAATCTGTTTTGTCTTTAGCTTTTCTTCAATTGTTGCAATTTTGTGATTAGTAAACACAAGAGCACACTTCTCACTATGTTTTTCGAATGTTGGTGATTTCCTGAGGATTTTCTCTTTGACAGAATCAAGAAGTTCCTTGTCGACTTCTATGTTAGAGGTTTTGGGAGTTGTGGTAAGTTGATGTAATTGACCCAATGAGACAGAGCTAGATGCTAGCTTTGAAAGTTGTGAAGCACTGAACTTGCTGATAGAAACCTTCATTTCCTTCATGCTACTGTCGTTTACTGAAATAAGTATAGACGTGAGTGAGATACTGTAAAATGATAGGTGAACTATTTTTGAGGTCAACACAAAACACACCTGCTAAAAGTTCGCCATATTTCTTATAGTTTTTGAGTTTGGATTTCTTTTTCTGCGATTTTACAGCGTTAGCCGTTCTCGTAGATTGATGGCGTACCGCTAAAAGCTTCTCTGGAAAGTTATGCAACAATTTAATTTCAGGTTATGTTTACAATAACATTGCGAAACACGCTCACTTAACATATTAAATTTGCCGTAATTGTAATTCTTACCTGATATATGAGAGGCTAGGAGAACTTTGCGACAAAATTGGCATTTCAATTGTACTGTAGTTTTATTACTCAAGCTAAAACTTGAAGGCAGTGGTAATCCGAATACACTAGTCTGACACAAGTTTCTTGCCGATATTATTCGATGCATTGTTTTCACAACATTACATGTTCTAATTGTTTTAGGCTATTTACGGCATGTATCAAAAAACCATTTAACTCCAATTTTTGTTTCACAAGCACGTGAAACTGATCAAAATGTGCTAAAAAATTGAAACGGTCAAATGTCAATAGGTAATTGTCAAAACTCAAGCTTAGCCTAGGATATTAGATATACATCGATGCATTGAAAACATCGATGTTTACAATGCGATACATCGAATCGATCCGATGTTTTGGAATGCTTTCGATATACTCGATGTATCATGTTTTTTTAGTTTTTAGGCAGCATCTATGAGGAAGCAGACCGAACACAAATTACACTATTACATAGACAGTAAAAAGCAATATCTCCATCTCGTTCTCACTCGTCTGAACTCCAAATACATCTTTCTTTGTCTTTCAATGTAATAACACTCACATATACATAGACAAAACAGAAATTGAAGCAAACCGCCATGTTGATAGATGATGATAGATGACACATACCGTCTTAGCAAAATCGCTCAAGTGTTTTTGTTTCATTAAAATATTAATTATTAACGCGTAAATTGTAAAAATAAGACGGATTAAATATGGTAAGTAAAGTGCAGTGCCCCACGGTGTTGTAGTGCTACATATAATAAAACACCTGACATAACATTCCATACGTAAGTATGTTTATGCAAAATAACATTGTGAAAGTTGTTTTGTTTATTTTGTTACTATTTATACATAATTCAGCTAAATATAAACTTGTTTTACGTGCATATTTTAGAAATATGTATGATACCTAGCAAATTCATCTAAGTTCAGATAAATAATACAACATTTTACTTCCCTGAAATCCTGTTTGACAGTTTTGGTACTTTAGTTATTCGAAGAGACCGGATTTAGATTTACTTTATTTATTTTTTTAGATTTATTTTAATGGTTTCAGTTAGGCGAGAAAAAGTAACTTTCGATGTATTAAGAGTACCTAATTTGCTTTTAATATAGATAATTGGATAAACTCTATCGGTACAAAAATATTTTTGCTTGATACATTTACTTCTTTTCAGGTTTCCAAATGATGTGCACTTGAGAAATCTAAATCCTGGTTGGCAAATATGAATGTGACAAATTGGCAGCCCACAAAATCTTGTGTATTATGTTCAATTCATTTTGACGGTCGTAATATCGATAAAAGTGGCTTAAAAAAATAAAGATCATGACTAAAATTAAATAAAAATAAATTGGCTAAAATAAAGATCATGACTATAATCACTTGCATTTATTAATTAGAGTTATTATTGAAACGATGCAAAAAAACTAACTTAAGTGAAAGAAATTATTTAAAAAAATATATCTTAATTAAAAATAAATAATTTGTAAATTATTTTTGTTTTCATTTATATTTTCCAACTCCATTCTTCGTATTTATAAATAATTATAATTCGTCTTGTAATTTTTAAATTGTTAAGTAGTTACTGAATACGGCCCATGCATTGTTGATGTGTTTGTAGTTGTATCTGTGTTGTATAGATGCCACGGTTTTGTAGCTGTCATGTTCGGTCTGCTTACTCTTATAAGTCTGTGGATTTTAGTAGAAAAATATCGAATAGATTATAACCAATAAAAACTCAAGTTTGACCACAAAATTTTACCAATATCTTTTTTCCTATTTGTTTATTCAAAAAAGATAAGCTTAAATTCAACAGTGGATTGACAACAATGCCATCGCAGCCAACGTGTACTAAAAAATTATGTTGGCAGCACTGCGCACGCGTCAGCGCACAGAGTAAGTACATTGTTTTATACTGAAATAGAGATGAAACTTGAGCCCAAAATTAGGTATAGTACGCTAGCGCCCCCTGAATTTAATGCGCAGAACGAAAAGTCCTGCCCTGAATATTATTATAACTAGGTTCCTACATTACTATACCTACATTTATTTACAAGCCATGGTATAATCCACGAAGTAACTAATATTTTTTAAGTCTTTAATATAGAAATTCTTTTTAAAAAGTCAACTTAATAATGTAAATCTCTTTATGATTTATTAAAGTGAAACTTTTATTACATCGTCTCAAACTTTTTCGTCTGTGTGTTGCATGTCGCAACTGACGGTCGGCCGCGGAGTAGGGATAAAGTGAAAGGCGCTCGTCAGAGCAGCCGAGGCCAATATGGCGGCGCCTATAGTTCGCATCAGCTGACCGTGTAGTGTATAGACTAGTACTTATTTGTGCCAGTGCTCCACGCTATTTTGTTATTAAGTTTCACTTTTACCGTGGTTTCATAAAACCACACAATCCTTTTCTTGATTGGTTTACAACCCAAAATACTTCACATTAGTAAGGCCCTCATAAACATCTTATGTAAATAGGTTCGCTTTACCTATAGCGTGATCTTGCGGCAAATCAGCGCCATCTAGTATGCCATATGAGAACCAAAGTTCCTTAAGAAAATTAACTTAAAATCTAACGCATAAACAGTCTGTATATTGATAAAGACCGCATTTAACTAGTTATGTAGTTCACGCGAAGACACAAGAAGCGCATTTTATTGTTATTAAGTTTCACTTTTACAGTGGTTTCATAAAACCACACAATCCTTTTTTTTATGAAGCGATTTACGGGTTTAAAATAATTGTTATTTTGCTTTTAACCTTTATCGATCGTTATAGTCCATTTTCTCACACAAAATTATGCATAACAAATTAATTACGTAATAATTTTAGTATATTAGTATTTATTTCCAAAAACATGTTATTTATATAGATTTATCTATACTACTAATATTATAAAAAGGAAAGATGGTAGGCAAGCGTTTAAATAAACTGTTCTTTTTGCAAAGTCTCTCAAAAGAACACTGGCAATAGGACATGACAGACTTCGCAAAATTATTGCGGATGTTTTTTTTTTGTTCTTACGTAAATTACAATAATGATTTTTCTCAGACATGGCTTTACTTTTTTTAATAAAACAATTATTGAATTAGTGATGGCTTACATGAAAACTTGTGTTGAAGTAGTATTTGTTGTTATAGCGACAACAGAAATACATAATCTGTGAAAATTTCAACTGTCTAAATATCACGGTTCATGAGATACAGCCAGGTGACAGACGGACGGCGAAATATTAGTAATAGGTTTCCGTTTTTACCCTTTGGGTACGAAACCCTAAAAAAGTACTCGATGCGTACAATATATCGATGTTTTCACCCGATACATCGAAAGACATCGATGTACAGTTCTGATTAACCGAATCGAAAAAACATCGATGTATTCTTTTTTTTAAATATTTGGCGGCGGTTTATCGTAAAACCATTTGCCAGTGTCAAGTAAAAAAGGCGGGAAATAGAACTTTCGTTTTAATTTTCAACACTGTATTCATATATCGTCAAGTCTAAAGTCTAGTCAAAGTCCAAATAAATAGTCAGTACAGTCAATGAGTCATGTCGGTCAATTCAGTAAAGTGGTAGACGCTTTACTGAAAGTTCCTTGCGAGTTTTGGTGGGAAACACACAGATAGCACGTTTTTAGATATTGTACCACTTGCCCACACTTGTGCACGTTAACGAATATTTAATGGTTAATATTCTACCAATATTACACATTAAGAACCGAGATAACACAAATTTATGAATTATTACAAATTCACAAAGTCACCAATTGAACTCCTCGACAAAACTGCGATGTATTCTATCTGTATATGTATCCCTGCGGCAGATGTGTGAGTAGGGCGCTTAGAGCGCCTTACTCACACATCTGCCGCAGGGGCAATCTAGGGTGTAGGAGTGGGGATGACCCTTAATTGCATCCTTAATTGTGATGTGTGTATGCAGGGGCAATTTGAAGGATTGGCCCTGCGGCAGGGCGGCAGGGGCGCGAGACCATCCTTGATCCCTATGTCGTCACTGCCGTCGCTGCGTGTGTAGCGCATAGATTAATATGTATAAACGGAAAGTGTAGCGCGATTGGGGCAATTTCTCAGTCAGTTTCATAAATTAATATGTATAAACGGAAATAGATGGGTAACTCGTGTCAAAAAGTTGTCTCATAGAAAGTAGCTCCATCTGGTGTTCGTGGTTGAAACACGAATCCATCCATACCACATTAGGTATATTATATTATGTAATAATCCCCGCGTTCCTTTATATGTTAAAAACGATCAAAACGCTCTAAATAGAAGGCACGCGGGGATTATGAGATCCTTTTATACTTAAATGTCGTATTGTATCAAATGGTTCGAACTAACTTAAAAATAATATTTTGTTCCAACATTATTTCAAAATATTATTTCTGTAGACAAAACGAATCATTTGAAACAAATTAAAAATCAATATGAACAATAAAGATCTTTAAAGTATCTAACGCATGAGGGAAGGGAAATGAAAGGCCATTATATGAGCAAATATTTATTATTTTTCTTTTAGACTGAAAAGTAACTACTGGTTTCTCCTTGCTCTGCATTTATTTTTTTCATAATAAATACGAGCTGCCTCTTGCATGGGGTCATCACAGTCATAGTTAATTTCTTTTCCGGTAAGTATTTTATTAATTTATTAAAAAAGTATCATATTTAATATATTAAATATGATACTTTTTTTTAATTGGAAATCGATAATTAATTCTTTATGCAAATCACATTTTATAAAAGATATATTTAAATGGATAGAACATATTAATTTTATATATTGTAGAATATTTCTTTTTATGCAATATTTTTTTAAAATCTCTGTGCTAATATTTTCAATTTGCACAAAAAAGTTAAATGCTTCTTTTGTTGGATAACATAACCAGCTTTTGTCTGAATATTCAGATACTTTAATAAAATCATGGAAATCCTTTTTATACACACTCTCTAAATTTTTTTTGCATTCAGTACAGTTTTTATAGATTTTTCTGGCCTTTGACACGAGCCAACCACTACAGTACCCTAAGGCTGCACATCTTTCAATGTGTATTGTGGATCTACTATTAATTAATTGATCGACATCAACTTCCGCAATAAATAAATGCTCTTCCATAATTTCTTCACTGATTTCTTTGTTTGTATCTGAATACTCAGAACTGCTGGTTAAAAATGTCTCTAGTGTTTGCATCAAGCAATAACTATCGTCTTTTTCGCAGTTTGCACCAACAGAATGTGTTGACGTCATATTATTAATCATTAATGTTTTATATGCGGCTGTGAATGCTCCTGCATTGGGCATTATATTTTGTGAGCCATGAGCTCTTATGGCACCAAAAAAATTCTCTAACGGGTCTTGGTTAAAATTTCTTAATAATATAGATGTAAGACCCCGTTTATATAATTCTTTCAGGATTAGCCTAAACCCTTCTATAGTTTTCACCCAGCTTGTAAGGCTAGGTACAGTAGATACTTTTCCGTCTTTTATAAATTTCATTGATTTTAAGACTGGCAGGCTTTCTGCCCAGAGCCTATGATGTGGTGATTTCGGTGTTACAGCACATCTGTATATTTTACCCCCTTCTTTATTGGTAGAGCTGCCATTTACAGAGTCGAAGAGATTGTCAAAAAATAACAGCAAATCTGCAGTATCTTGACTCCCTTCTGGAAGTTTACCAGCATCTAAAAACAGAAAATTGCTATCAATGACAGAAATGAAGGTCATCTCAACCCATCAGAGCCCACTAGCAAGTATTAGGTTAAGGCGATAGTCCTCCATACAGGCCAAGTGAAGCTTGGCAAAATTTGTATATCTTTGAGTGAAACTCCTTCTATCAGCAATAAATATGACAATCAAACTGTACCATGTCCAACAGACATTGGGGGTAGAATAGGTAAAATATTAAATAAATGATAGGTGGACAGTAATGTTTACTAACCTGCCATATATCCAAGTGCTACACCAAGACTTGTGCTAAATACTTGAGTGCAGTGCTTTACTCTCATCTTAGGGATTAACTGAGGTAGCACATGATGAGCCGTTAGTTTTGGAACTAAACGCTTTCCCTTGTATTCAGGACCTCTTGTATAAAAATCAATAATGTGCTGCCATTTGGCGGTACACTCTTTTTTATTCAAAATATATTTTAAATTTTTGTTTAATAAATTATTTCGCACACCTTTCATTAGATGAGGTGGGTCAAAAATGGGCACAACTTTTTTTGAGTTGATTTCAAATAAATCCCCTTTCCATTCTATGCCTTTTTTTATATATTGTTCTTTAGTTTTATTTATTAAAATATTTATGGCAGACATATTGGTTGAACCTTGATCACAAACCACTGCTATTATTTCCAGACCTGTACCTTGCACTTTTGTGATTACATTTTCAATTTGGTGCACTAGATCCCATGCTTTAGTTGAACTCTTACAGAAGGAGTATGCAACAGGCTGTTTATATTTTTTTATAACTCCACGTATCATTAAAACTAATATATGGTCTGCAAATTCATTTTTTTTTTCCATGGCATTGTCAGTGAATCCCAATATTTCGTCTTGTTTCTGGTCATAGTAAACCCCTGGTGAAATAGACATTTCATCAAATATTAATGTGCAGTACCTATGGTGCAATGGCAGTTTATTAATTTTCCTCTTCATATCAAAAAAAATTACTTCATTAACTCCTGGTTTTAGAGGAATCTTTTGCAGAAGATTGTTAAGGGTTTTGCGCTGTGGTAAAACACATATTCTGCTCAATACTCTGTATGCTCTTGGGCTAGGTTTATATATGGATAAAGCAAGAACTTTTTCTTTGTCAGTAAAACGTCTTCCTTTGGCCTTTTTACCCGCGCCTTTTACTTGCATTTCAAGGAATGTTTTGGTTGCTAATGACATTTTCGCACTAATGTGTTTCATAGCCTCATTTTTAATAGCCTTTCTTGTCATATGGAGTCGTTGCTTAAAAGAACATTTTGCTATTTTATTTTGTCTTACTTGCTTCTTTAAAGTCACTATTAAATTTTTCAATTTAACTTCACCTGTGGTATTAATACTGTAATAACATAAATATAATATATATTAAAAGTGTTCAATTTTCATACACAATACAATATTTTGTAGGTATGTATAATAATTAGCATATTATTATTGTATGTATGCATTTTATATTTTGACATCATTATATACTGATAAGGATTTATTCATCATCTAAAATAAAATATTTTTCACCTGGCTGTCTTTGTAGGAAACTGGCTGGTGCACTATCTCTACTGTAATGTACTGTATCATTGCCTGTACTTGCAACTGGTTTTGTCATACCAACTGCCATGTAACTGGTGCTTGGTACAGGTCCACTTATTACCAATGACTCTGGTTGTACATTGGGTGATTCAATCATCACATCTGAAAAATAACATAAGGGTTATTTACAACACAGGGAATAAAGAAAAAAGCTTAAAATACCTTGCGACATATAACAATGGTTTTTGAGTCACAGAAGAAAGTTAAATTGAAATAATGGCATTTAGTAACAATTTAATTTTATTACAGCAGGCTTTGTGTTTAAGTAAATGCTACCTTATTAGGCATACACAAATAATTTAAAAATATAATCACAAATATAATAAAAACAATGGTATAACATAATATGGTATAAATAAATAATAAAGTTCTTTTATAGCTGTGCTTTTACAGGTGGTCTAAATTTATAATGATATCTTTTAAGAAATTTTGAGTTTATTATATATTTTTTATTAGTTTCAAGAGAAAATTACAAACATACTGTAAATTCCTTCATTTTTATATTAAAATGAAACAATACCTGATAAATGAAGTGATGGTACTGCTGTTTTAATTAGACGATTTTTTGAACAGTGAAAAACCGGATCAAAATGTTTGTGACAAACCCTTCGGTTCTTATACACATTTGTTTGTTCTAATGTGACAATTTTTCCTCCAATGTTTGTAATCCAGGTTAGAAACCGTTCTTGCTCCAAAACAGGATTAGGAAAGCGATGAAGTGGAATACCTTAAAGAAATGTAATATGTATATATTAATATATGATAATAATGTAATATAGGATTATTTTATCACCAGTACAATAAATCAACATATTATATGGCTTATGAAAATTATATTATTATTGAAAGCTTTATATATTTTAATGTACATTGAAACTGCGTTATGTTCTTTTTAAGCGAAAACAATATTTTCAATTTGCAAATTACTCCGACATAGCAGGGTTCGTCACGTCCTTTTAGTTTCGTGACATATTAGTGGACAGATTTCGGTGACAAAATGGACACATAAGGTGTAGTTCATAAGGAATGTTATCCGATTTTGATAAAGAGTTGTGTTATTTAATATTGTAAAATGTTCATTTTGATAAATCTACTGTGATTTTTAACAGGATAATGTAAAAGGATACAAATATTAATATAACTTTTAGCCCAAGCAAAAAAGAGGGATTTCTTATACCACTGTTTTAAACAAAACATACCTTGACTCTGTGCCTGTGTGTATGTCAGTATGTATTTAGGTTTATATGTTTGCATTGAAAATCTCAAATAGTTAAAGCGATTTTGATACAGTATTTTTATTAGTATGTATATATTACTTTATATGTGGGGCTAATAATCTTTGTATATTTCAAGAAGTTTAAGAAATTGTGCGTCGAATCAAACTATAATCCAAAAAATATTTTTGAAAATTGTCCACTTTGTCCACATAGTCACGGTGCAAATTTTGGCGGAACTACTCTTATACATGTCATACTGATTGTATGGAAGAACAAATTTAATGCGGGCAAAGTATGTATTTTATAAATAATTACCATCTTTAAACCTGGTTAGGCAGTTCACAACACAACACGTCATAAACGACATTACGTAAGGTTCACACAACGCCACTTAAAAACGAAAAACGAGTCCTGTCTCTAAAAATGAGTCCTGTCTCTAAGTAGTGTACTAATAACACTAATTCCACTGCAAAACTACGGCGGAGGATAATTTCAACTCGACGCCAATAGCACTAAAATCACTTTCGAAGCATACACAAGTACGATAATACTTATTAACACTGAAAGCAATTCGCAGCAAAATGTGTCTGTGCGCATGAAAATTTAATACACGGTAGAGTAGAGATGCGTTTTTTATATTTTTCTTTATAGTTTGTGGAGTAGAGTAGACATTTTTGATTTTGTTTTGAATTCCCCAGTGTTGCCAACACGGCTGATACAAAATGTGCTAAATTGCAAAATTATGCCAATTGCTATAAAATAATGCTAAAAAATTATACTAACATTTTTCAAGTCAAATAAAACGTTATTTAATTTTAAATCTTTAATATTCAACAAAATCTCAATTCAATTGTTTTTTATGTTTTAATCAATTATATTATCGAACAAAATATTAATATCTTGGTCTTCATCGATAGCTGATGCTGCTGATGTATAATTATGTAGACGTAGAAGATTCATTGCCCAAACTATAACTCTCCTTGGTACCTATCGAGCGCAATACGTTAACCGGAACTGAGTAAGAATAACAGCATTTCCCTGTCCTCTTTAGGCCGAATCTGATGTATAAAATGGCATTTAAAGTTTTTACCGACAAACAGTTGCGAAGTTTGGTTTTAACTACATTCATTTGGCTGAAAACGCGTTCAATTTCAGCGTTAGAATGTGGTAGTGATAATAATGAGTAATAAATACTCTTGTCAGAGTAATTATTACTCTGTTTTTTTAGAACACACGCTTAGTAATTAAATAGGATCGTTTGTTTAATGGCTCAATTTTTATTAGATAATTATATGCTAAAAATTATGCTATATGCTAAACAACAAATAAATATGCTAAACAACATAAAAATATGCCAAATTTAGCATAAAATATGCTAAATTGGCAACACTGCTGCCACGCCTAGATACGACCACAGATTATAATATATATAATACGTCATACGACTGAATGACCAAGTTGCCATATCACATAGTCACACCGAAATAAAAAATATTATTATTATATCAACAGCAATATAATATTAGAATATTTATACAAATTATTTTTTTATTTTTTTACATTAATTTAAAGTTAAAATATTTTATGTGTTTGTAACACTGTTTACGATTATGACTACATAGTTTCACATATGAATACTAGATGGCAGTAATAAATGTGAAGAAAAGTTTTCTTCTAAGAGAACACAGCATGGTCAGTTTGTCAGTATCTGTCACACGGAGTGCACGTATACATAGCGTACAATCAAAATGGCGGCCGACAACGAACGCGAAGTTTGGACGCGAATTATAGAAGTTTATCAAGACCGACCTCACATGTGGGATAAAAATCATAAACATTATTTTAACCGCGACATGAGGCAGCAAACATTCACACTAATGTTTGAAATTTTTGGGGAACTCAAAACCAACATGGAGCTGCCGGCTTTCAAAAAAAAATTTGAAAATATGCGGACATCTTTTTTTCGGGAGTTAAAAAAGGTACGTATTTTTAATTAAGTATGTAATGATTATTCAAAATTGAATAATCATTACTTAATTAAAATTACTTAATTGTGTTTTTTTTAGGTTAATTCTTCAAAACAAACAGGATCTGGCAGCGATGATGTGTACGAACTATCTCTTTGGTATTACAATCTCTTTACTTTTATTGAAGAGACTACTGAACCATCTCGCACGGGAGTAGATACCATGGACTCTGATGAGGTAATACTTAAAATAAAACAAGAATAAAATCACTTGGCACAATATATATTTATTAGAATTACTTCTAAATATTAGGTATAAGTACTTACTTAAGTATTTCATCAACATTAAAACTATTTTAATGCTCTTATATTACTCGTAACATGTCTTCTTGAAAATCAACACTGCCTTGTCCGTTAAAATACGACATAAATTGACTTCTAACGTAGTTTCCTTCATCGTTGCGCTGTTTTTCATTTCTTTGCGCAACTGATACTAATTCGAATGATTCTGCCCGCCAATCACCTGGTCGATAAGTTCGATCGTTTGTATTTTCAGAATCTGTACATGAATTTGTCAAAAAGATTTTTGATTTTGTTCTTAAAAAATTGTGTAAAGCGCAACATGCTAGAACAATAGCATCGACGTTCTCAACATTTACACTTATTTTTCGGCGAAATATCCTAAAACGTGTTGCCAGTATCCCAAAAGCATTTTCTTCTACCCGTCTTGCCCTAGATAACCTATAATTAAATATTCTTTGTTCATGGTTTATATTCTTGAATGGATAGGGCTTCAGCACGTGTCTGTTGAGAGAAAATGCACTGTCTCCTACAAATACATAGGGCACTGTAATATTACTATTTGGTAACGTTGAAGCTGGTGGTAGGTTTAACTGGCTTTTCATTAGTTTTTCATGAAATTTTGTATGTTGTATTACACCACCATCAGAGACGCTTCCATTTATGCCAGTGTGTACATACATAAACTCATAATTTGCATTAACAATGGCAAAAAGTACTACACTAAAAAACTGTTTGTAATTAAAAAAACACGAGCCACTACCAGGGAGCTTTTCTATAGCTACGTGTTTTCCGTCCATTGCTCCAACACAGTGACTGAAATTCCATTTTTCTTCAAACATTTTTGCTGTGTTCTTCCATTCAGTTTCCGATGTGGGCATCTGAAACAAACAGTAATTGAGAAATTTAATATTTCAGGTTTCACAGAGTTTGGAATTGGATGAACCATCTGGTAGTCAATCACTCAACCTAAAACGTCCAAGTAAGCTAGACAAAACAGAAGAAGAACCTGCCCCAAGAAAACCGCGATTAAACTTACAAAAAAAACAAGAGAAACTATTTGATACTGCCCAAAAACTTCTTACCACTACAGATGAATGGGAAGTCATAGGAATGGGCTATGGTATTCAATTGAAAAATTTAAGTAAACACCAGCAAGTTGTTGCAAAAAAATTAATATCTGAAGTCATTTTCTATGGGCAACTTGGAAAACTAACAGAAGAATCGTCAATCACTTTGAAAAACCAATATCATAATCCGTACATTCATTCAGTACCTATTAATACTCTTACACCATCCCCACAATATCAATCCTACGCATCTGCTCCTACTACAACCCCACAACATCAATCATACACATCTGCTCCTACTCCATCCCCACAACATCAATCCTACGCATCTGCTCCTACTCCATCCCCACAACATCAATCCTACGCATCTGCTCCTACTCCATTCCCACAACATCAATCCTACGCATCTGCTCCTACTCCATCCCCACAACATCAATCATACTCATCTGCTCCTACTCCATCCCCACAACATCAAGCCTATGCATCTGTTCCTACTCCTACACAATCCTAACAACTTTCTGAGGTTCAATATGATGATATTACCATTGATTTCCCTAACACTACTTTTAGTAATAATAATAATTTAGTGGAAGGTAGTTTCACTAAAGTTAAAGATTTTCTTATATTTAAACACAAAAAGTAATTAAAATGATAATGTCCTATCCTTTAAAATTCTCACAATTAACTAAATATTTGGAAACTGGGTACCTATAACTTGTTACCGTATTAATAAAAAATATTTCACCGACTGATTGTTTTTTTTGTGGTTGAATCTTGGTTGAGTACTTACAAGAAAAAACAGTTTATCTAGAATTTCGGAAAATTAAATTTCTTTTGAAAAAGAAATTTTTAATGCATACTTTTCTTCCATGTCTCCCTTTAAAATTTTATTTAAAATATTGCTCCAGTTGTGGACATGAAGCCTGATTACATATTTTAAAAATATATTTTTGAGTAAATTTGAATGCGTATTCTGACAACCCAACCAGGAAAACTTAAAATTTTCTAATCTTTTTCTTAAATTTAATCCAATTCTCTTCTGGCAAGCATTTTTATTTAAATAATTATGTATAAATGAACTTGTATCTCTATACAACATTAGGAGTTTAGAACTAGGATAAACTAAATTATTATTTTTTAACAATTTGTATTCTCTATGCCGAATATAAGAATAAATATTATCCTCTGTAGAGCTACTTGTGTAAGTCTCCACGCATGTTTTACATTTAATATTTTTGGTCATTTTTCGGCAAATGTATCCTGCAGTATACGCTGAGCAATGAACTTTTATTTTTTCTAAGATAACTTCTTCTTTCGATATAGATCCACTGTTAGAACTTTTTATAACATGACTTTCCTGTGAAGTGGATGGTAGTATATTGTCGTTATTTTCATTATTGTCATCATCAAATAAAAAATTCACATCAATCAATGTGTCTCCATTGTCCACTTCACAGTTAGCAAATTTGGAATGAGGGCTTAACAAATGCGAAAATAATAAAGATTTGTATGCATAAATGAAAGTATTTGCATCTGGATTAACATTACGATAATTTAGAGCTCTTACACGTCCAAAAAAATTTTCCAGTGGGTCTTGATTGACATTGCGAGGATAATAATATTTTACGGCATATTTTTCGAATAATATTTTAGTTATCCTAATAAAACTCTCCAATGTTGTAATCCAACCATCTACTGATGGTACACGCACAAGTCGAGGTTTTCCTGATTGTAGGGCAAGTTTACTTGACGTGTCTTCATATTTCAATTGTTTTAATTTTTTTATGGCTTCTGTCCAAAACTGTATATGTGGGGAGTTCATTTTTACTGCTTTTCTTAATTTCCCTTTAGTTGCACCGCCAGGATAGCAATTGACACTATCAAATAGTTCATCAAAGAATTCGACAACTTCTGCTGTAGTTTCCATGCTGCTGCTGCTGCCTGTGTAATGGTTATCTAAAAATGAAATATGTATAAAAAATTAAAACCTTAAAAGACAGTTAATCTTAAATTTAAATAAATATATCATTTAGACAATATGTGATTGTATCCTAACTCTTTAAACGGTCGGGCCAGCTAGTAATGTTATTAATAACAAACGTCGGGCTTTATGTAGAAAACTTTGGGCATCAAACACAAAAGTTTTTAATTTCAATTATTTATACACCCTTAAAAAATATGAATAATGGTAAGCCGCAAAATTCTGCAAATGATTAAAGTGGAATTAGCACACAGGCAGCGGCCATAAGCGACTCCATTTTTATACTATGTGTTGTTTGTATTAGTTTGGTGTGTTATTTTTTATTATATTTGGTTGAAGCTATCCATCCCTCATGTTGGAAAATTTATTCTATTTAGAAAATGATCTTAACATAATATTATATTGTATATTGTTAACTTACTGAGTGTATTTGTATATTTTAGCATTGCGGCAGTCCGAGCACTAAGTACTTGAGCAGCTACACTGACTTTCATTTTCTTAATTTTTTCTGGATGAACATGATGTGCTGTTAATTTAGGTAATGCCCTGGTGTGTCCCAATTTGCTATCCAAATCATATATAAATTGTATATCTTTCCATGTGGCTGTTTTGCCCTTCCAAATTATATTTTTATTTAAAAAATTATTTCTCAGTCCTTTTAAAAGGTGAGGTGGGTCAAAAAAAACACTCAACCTGTATCCAGCAATGACGATTGTGCCATCTGAAAGGAAAACAATCATTTAAAAGTGGAAGTATGCAGAAACTAGTGTGATTAACTAAAAAAACAAAAAACCCGACTGTGTCAAATAAATTTGATGTAGCCAGTGTCACTCTTATAGTAAATACGAATCTAACGACACCACTCAAGCTAAAATCCATCAAGCCGTTCAGGCTTCAGAGTGTAACAAAGAATTATACATACATACTCTCGAAAAACATAACCCTCCTTGTGGTGAGGTGTTGAGGTGTTGGTGTAAGCTAAGCAGAGATCACGCCACAGATCTTGCGGCGGCAGCGGCGGCGGCGGCGAAGGCGAAATCCATACAAAATCTGCAGCTGAGCGTGTGTAAGCGCTTCTAGCAGGCAATTATTTTAACAATAAAATCTAATAAATACTTACATATGCATTAGCCGACTCAGATTCTTCATCCTTAATAAACACATTCTGTACTTGGATCTCTCCCGACATTTCCATATCAAATTGTTCCTTGCCTTTATCATACAATTCTTCAACAGTCATCAGACCTTGAGCTGGTGAGTGTAACAAACCTAGTCTATTCTCTTTGTTTTGCAACTTTAGTTTCTCTAGTAATGGACAGTCGTAGTCTAGTATAGGTGGTGTGTAGACTGGTTTAAATTTCGGTTCTATATGTTGGGCGGCTCGGAGTATAACTTCTCGTTGGTCATACAAAAACTTGCTTTTATCGAAAATGTCATTTAGACTTATACCCTGAAAGTACTTTTTTTTTTTAAATAGTTCACGTTGCCCGCGACTTCGTACGCGCTACTCAATTTCGCAGAAACCTATATTTGTCCGCGATAAAAAGCAGCCTATGTCCATCCCCGTGGTCTACTCTGTCTGCGCTAAATTTCATTAAAATCGGTCGAGTAGTTTCGGAGCCTATTCAATGCAAACAAACAAACTTTTCGTCTTTATAATATTAGTATAGACTATAGAGTATAGACATTATATGTAGTTAGTTTATTGCCTGGCCCTCTGTATAGTTCCAACATTTTAAGGCCACATTTTATTAGTAATATAAACATTTAAAATATAGTAAATTTCGGGGTAGTAAATAAAAGATTAAAAAAATGTATTTGGATATTTAAAAAAATACGCAGCTTTCTTTCCTGTTCGCTTAGATATTTTATACTGCTCGACAGATTATAATGCAGTTTTCAGCAATTGCTAGTGATTCGAGAGAAAGATCAATATGTACAAAACATTGCACCCGTGCAAAGCTGGGGTGGGTCGCTAAGAAATAATGAACTAAGAATTATAAAAATATAATTGTGTTTCCTACAAATATGTTATAAAATAAGAAACTAAACACTATTATAAATAAATTAAGAAATTGTACACAATGATGAAACAATTACTAATAAAATATAAATACCTTTTCCTGCATCTGTGTGTAATATGTATTTAATACTGATAGCTTGTCTTGCACATTGCTCCTCTCAATGCACTCGAATATGGCGGCGTAACTCTGTGCGTTCGGTTTTATACCATCCTCAGACATAAAGGACAACAACTCCTCTGTACTCTCTAGTTGAGCCTGTAAGAATATTTTGTACTCTATTTATATCCAATTGAATCTTTTTGTAAACAGAAAGACAAAAGTACACTATTATAGTTTATAGCTATTCATTTAAAGGTCAAATACAGTGCAATGAAGAAATACAATGACAAATCTTATATTTTTGTTTACAAAAAGATTAAATTTAAACCCGAACACAGGATAGTTAATGAAATGAGGATCAGTCATGTTTTTTGTGGGGTATGCAGACTTATGGCGACAAAACAAACAGTAAATACTGTTAAAAAAATATTTAAATCGGACCAAAAATTACGAAGATACAGCTATTTTATTGCATTAGTTCCAAAAACGCGCCCGAGAATGAAGCGATTCGCTGTGACGTCATCTGTCGTCGTAACCTCCCCGCTAGACACAAATAAAATATTTAACGTAAATAAAAACAATGCACGGCGAGGCACAAGCGTCAAGAATCGGAGAATAAATACGAAAGCAATACATATAAAGTATGAGTACAATCAAGCCGTTGTCGCACGGATCGCGACAGATGACTAACTAGCCGTTCAGAAAAACTTTAATAAATCCACAATTTCTTGACGGATTTTAATAATTTAAAAATAAAATTATCAGTAACTTAATACACATACGATGTACTTAGAGATTGATCCTCATTGCACACTAAACCAGCGTGAAATAATGATTGCGTTGGCAAACAAGTGAGTGAGGCCAGAGCGACTGGGGATTTAATAGATGTAGAAAGCAACATACTTATATCTATGATGCAAGTATTAATGGGCGACAGTAATCACTTGCCATTAAGCAATCCGTCTGCTCTTTTGCCTAAAATTTGATAAAAAGTTCCGTTTCTTAACTGTAACTCACCTTTGAAGCAAACCCATGCAGTAGAGTGTTGAATATTCTAATATCTTCTATTTTAGGATGTTCGGGGACCCTCAATCTCTTTTGTCTATAATACTGTAATACTTGTCGGCCCTGTAAAATCAAAAGGCGATATTGAATCTCTTCTCTTCTATTTGAATTAATGAATCAACTCTTCTAACTGGTTCCAAGGAAGTCTTAAGAAATACTTTAGACATTATGATCAAGCATCATACATCCAAAATAAGGGACCAGCAAAAAAAGAGATATGTAGTTAGACTAGTATTACTAATAGCAGTAACTAATAAATAAAAAATGTAGATAAATAAAATAAATACATTTTTTCTTTTTTTTGCTATGGACCAAAAACTTGCTTGGCCTAGATTACTTTGTTTTATGTCTGGCGTGATAAATGTGTTAGTACACTTAAGATAGTGAAAGATTTATGAGGTTTATTGTCATAGAAAATTGTAATTTCTATTGTTTAACAGAAATTACAATTTAAAATTCTTTCTTAAACAAGAAAGAAGAAAAAGTAATTTTAAATTTTTTTAAATAAAATTAGCTGCAGAAACCCTAGCGTGAATAATGCTATATAATTTTTATTGGATTAAGATAATATTGCAATATATCTTTCAAATAATGTTTCTTGTCTTAAAAAACTTACACTCAAACCAAGCATTTACCTCAGCCACCATGCCAAGTGAGCACAGCAGGTGGAAGTGCGAGGCCAGGAGACGTTCCAGCCCCTCCTGCTTGCCTTGTCTCTCCAGCTCGCGCATGTCCTGCTTCATACCCTTCTCCTGTGCCAAGCGACGTTTCTCCCGGAGCTTCTTTTTCTTTGCTTTTGTGGCTTGATTACTATAAAGACAGATTCAAGATTGCTATTATTATAAAAAAATATGATACTTCTCACAGTTTTAAAATTTCAATAGTGTTTTTGACAAATGTATAGACATATTTTACATTTTGTATTGAAAACAAATTGAAAATTATTTTAGTTTCTCTGGGCTATACAGTGGTACAGATAAAAACATAACACACATTAGCAAAGATATATTTGTGCAAAAGGATTAAAACTTAAGCTGTGTATGAACAGAAGTAACAGTGTATACTGTACGGCAATGAAACAGACATATTCAGGCAAAAAATACATACGCTTTTTTTATATTTAATGTTCTTGTTTCCTTGGCAATTTCCTCAATATCCTTAACTTCATCCAACTCGGCATGCAATGGATCATCACAGTCAATAGAAGGATGGACCAAGCCTTGCATTCTGTTGATAAAAATTATCAGGCATTTATCAATTAAGGCCAAATGGTTGAGCCATGTTAGCTATGGACATATTCGAAGGGTATTTCGCTTTTTAATTAGTAACATTACATGGCCCACAAAAATATTTAAAAAAATATTAGAGTTAACTTACTGTAAATTTGATAAGTTGTTCATAAACTCATGATCAAAGCTATCCAAATTGTTGTTATCTATGAACAGTTCCCTGAATATTGCATGAGGACTTTTGGTGGCTGGGGCTTCAGTAGCTGCACTCAAGTTCTGATTAAAATTTGAGTTCAGGTCAAACTCTTGATTTAGGCCTTCATTAATCGCATACTGCAAATCTTGTAGTCTTTGGTCATACAGTGTTGCCTTCCTAAAACTATAATAACTCTCCTTTATTGAATCTATAATCTGTTTTGTCTTTAGCTTTTCTTCAATTGTTGCAATTTTGTGATTAGTAAACACAAGAGCACACTTCTCACTATGTTTTTCGAATGTTGGTGATTTCCTGAGGATTTTCTCTTTGACAGAATCAAGAAGTTCCTTGTCGACTTCTATGTTAGAGGTTTTGGGAGTTGTGGTAAGTTGATGTAATTGACCCAATGAGACAGAGCTAGATGCTAGCTTTGAAAGTTGTGAAGCACTGAACTTGCTGATAGAAACCTTCATTTCCTTCATGCTACTGTCGTTTACTGAAATAAGTATAGACGTGAGTGAGATACTGTAAAATGATAGGTGAACTATTTTTGAGGTCAACACAAAACACACCTGCTAAAAGTTCGCCATATTTCTTATAGTTTTTGAGTTTGGATTTCTTTTTCTGCGATTTTACAGCGTTAGCCGTTCTCGTAGATTGATGGCGTACCGCTAAAAGCTTCTCTGGAAAGTTATGCAACAATTTAATTTCAGGTTATGTTTACAATAACATTGCGAAACACGCTCACTTAACATATTAAATTTGCCGTAATTGTAATTCTTACCTGATATATGAGAGGCTAGGAGAACTTTGCGACAAAATTGGCATTTCAATTGTACTGTAGTTTTATTACTCAAGCTAAAACTTGAAGGCAGTGGTAATCCGAATACACTAGTCTGACACAAGTTTCTTGCCGATATTATTCGATGCATTGTTTTCACAACATTACATGTTCTAATTGTTTTAGGCTATTTACGGCATGTATCAAAAAACCATTTAACTCCAATTTTTGTTTCACAAGCACGTGAAACTGATCAAAATGTGCTAAAAAATTGAAACGGTCAAATGTCAATAGGTAATTGTCAAAACTCAAGCTTAGCCTAGGATATTAGATATACATCGATGCATTGAAAACATCGATGTTTACAATGCGATACATCGAATCGATCCGATGTTTTGGAATGCTTTCGATATACTCGATGTATCATGTTTTTTTAGTTTTTAGGCAGCATCTATGAGGAAGCAGACCGAACACAAATTACACTATTACATAGACAGTAAAAAGCAATATCTCCATCTCGTTCTCACTCGTCTGAACTCCAAATACATCTTTCTTTGTCTTTCAATGTAATAACACTCACATATACATAGACAAAACAGAAATTGAAGCAAACCGCCATGTTGATAGATGATGATAGATGACACATACCGTCTTAGCAAAATCGCTCAAGTGTTTTTGTTTCATTAAAATATTAATTATTAACGCGTAAATTGTAAAAATAAGACGGATTAAATATGGTAAGTAAAGTGCAGTGCCCCACGGTGTTGTAGTGCTACATATAATAAAACACCTGACATAACATTCCATACGTAAGTATGTTTATGCAAAATAACATTGTGAAAGTTGTTTTGTTTATTTTGTTACTATTTATACATAATTCAGCTAAATATAAACTTGTTTTACGTGCATATTTTAGAAATATGTATGATACCTAGCAAATTCATCTAAGTTCAGATAAATAATACAACATTTTACTTCCCTGAAATCCTGTTTGACAGTTTTGGTACTTTAGTTATTCGAAGAGACCGGATTTAGATTTACTTTATTTATTTTTTTAGATTTATTTTAATGGTTTCAGTTAGGCGAGAAAAAGTAACTTTCGATGTATTAAGAGTACCTAATTTGCTTTTAATATAGATAATTGGATAAACTCTATCGGTACAAAAATATTTTTGCTTGATACATTTACTTCTTTTCAGGTTTCCAAATGATGTGCACTTGAGAAATCTAAATCCTGGTTGGCAAATATGAATGTGACAAATTGGCAGCCCACAAAATCTTGTGTATTATGTTCAATTCATTTTGACGGTCGTAATATCGATAAAAGTGGCTTAAAAAAATAAAGATCATGACTAAAATTAAATAAAAATAAATTGGCTAAAATAAAGATCATGACTATAATCACTTGCATTTATTAATTAGAGTTATTATTGAAACGATGCAAAAAAACTAACTTAAGTGAAAGAAATTATTTAAAAAAATATATCTTAATTAAAAATAAATAATTTGTAAATTATTTTTGTTTTCATTTATATTTTCCAACTCCATTCTTCGTATTTATAAATAATTATAATTCGTCTTGTAATTTTTAAATTGTTAAGTAGTTACTGAATACGGCCCATGCATTGTTGATGTGTTTGTAGTTGTATCTGTGTTGTATAGATGCCACGGTTTTGTAGCTGTCATGTTCGGTCTGCTTACTCTTATAAGTCTGTGGATTTTAGTAGAAAAATATCGAATAGATTATAACCAATAAAAACTCAAGTTTGACCACAAAATTTTACCAATATCTTTTTTCCTATTTGTTTATTCAAAAAAGATAAGCTTAAATTCAACAGTGGATTGACAACAATGCCATCGCAGCCAACGTGTACTAAAAAATTATGTTGGCAGCACTGCGCACGCGTCAGCGCACAGAGTAAGTACATTGTTTTATACTGAAATAGAGATGAAACTTGAGCCCAAAATTAGGTATAGTACGCTAGCGCCCCCTGAATTTAATGCGCAGAACGAAAAGTCCTGCCCTGAATATTATTATAACTAGGTTCCTACATTACTATACCTACATTTATTTACAAGCCATGGTATAATCCACGAAGTAACTAATATTTTTTAAGTCTTTAATATAGAAATTCTTTTTAAAAAGTCAACTTAATAATGTAAATCTCTTTATGATTTATTAAAGTGAAACTTTTATTACATCGTCTCAAACTTTTTCGTCTGTGTGTTGCATGTCGCAACTGACGGTCGGCCGCGGAGTAGGGATAAAGTGAAAGGCGCTCGTCAGAGCAGCCGAGGCCAATATGGCGGCGCCTATAGTTCGCATCAGCTGACCGTGTAGTGTATAGACTAGTACTTATTTGTGCCAGTGCTCCACGCTATTTTGTTATTAAGTTTCACTTTTACCGTGGTTTCATAAAACCACACAATCCTTTTCTTGATTGGTTTACAACCCAAAATACTTCACATTAGTAAGGCCCTCATAAACATCTTATGTAAATAGGTTCGCTTTACCTATAGCGTGATCTTGCGGCAAATCAGCGCCATCTAGTATGCCATATGAGAACCAAAGTTCCTTAAGAAAATTAACTTAAAATCTAACGCATAAACAGTCTGTATATTGATAAAGACCGCATTTAACTAGTTATGTAGTTCACGCGAAGACACAAGAAGCGCATTTTATTGTTATTAAGTTTCACTTTTACAGTGGTTTCATAAAACCACACAATCCTTTTTTTTATGAAGCGATTTACGGGTTTAAAATAATTGTTATTTTGCTTTTAACCTTTATCGATCGTTATAGTCCATTTTCTCACACAAAATTATGCATAACAAATTAATTACGTAATAATTTTAGTATATTAGTATTTATTTCCAAAAACATGTTATTTATATAGATTTATCTATACTACTAATATTATAAAAAGGAAAGATGGTAGGCAAGCGTTTAAATAAACTGTTCTTTTTGCAAAGTCTCTCAAAAGAACACTGGCAATAGGACATGACAGACTTCGCAAAATTATTGCGGATGTTTTTTTTTTGTTCTTACGTAAATTACAATAATGATTTTTCTCAGACATGGCTTTACTTTTTTTAATAAAACAATTATTGAATTAGTGATGGCTTACATGAAAACTTGTGTTGAAGTAGTATTTGTTGTTATAGCGACAACAGAAATACATAATCTGTGAAAATTTCAACTGTCTAAATATCACGGTTCATGAGATACAGCCAGGTGACAGACGGACGGCGAAATATTAGTAATAGGTTTCCGTTTTTACCCTTTGGGTACGAAACCCTAAAAAAGTACTCGATGCGTACAATATATCGATGTTTTCACCCGATACATCGAAAGACATCGATGTACAGTTCTGATTAACCGAATCGAAAAAACATCGATGTATTCTTTTTTTTAAATATTTGGCGGCGGTTTATCGTAAAACCATTTGCCAGTGTCAAGTAAAAAAGGCGGGAAATAGAACTTTCGTTTTAATTTTCAACACTGTATTCATATATCGTCAAGTCTAAAGTCTAGTCAAAGTCCAAATAAATAGTCAGTACAGTCAATGAGTCATGTCGGTCAATTCAGTAAAGTGGTAGACGCTTTACTGAAAGTTCCTTGCGAGTTTTGGTGGGAAACACACAGATAGCACGTTTTTAGATATTGTACCACTTGCCCACACTTGTGCACGTTAACGAATATTTAATGGTTAATATTCTACCAATATTACACATTAAGAACCGAGATAACACAAATTTATGAATTATTACAAATTCACAAAGTCACCAATTGAACTCCTCGACAAAACTGCGATGTATTCTATCTGTATATGTATCCCTGCGGCAGATGTGTGAGTAGGGCGCTTAGAGCGCCTTACTCACACATCTGCCGCAGGGGCAATCTAGGGTGTAGGAGTGGGGATGACCCTTAATTGCATCCTTAATTGTGATGTGTGTATGCAGGGGCAATTTGAAGGATTGGCCCTGCGGCAGGGCGGCAGGGGCGCGAGACCATCCTTGATCCCTATGTCGTCACTGCCGTCGCTGCGTGTGTAGCGCATAGATTAATATGTATAAACGGAAAGTGTAGCGCGATTGGGGCAATTTCTCAGTCAGTTTCATAAATTAATATGTATAAACGGAAATAGATGGGTAACTCGTGTCAAAAAGTTGTCTCATAGAAAGTAGCTCCATCTGGTGTTCGTGGTTGAAACACGAATCCATCCATACCACATTAGGTATATTATATTATGTAATAATCCCCGCGTTCCTTTATATGTTAAAAACGATCAAAACGCTCTAAATAGAAGGCACGCGGGGATTATGAGATCCTTTTATACTTAAATGTCGTATTGTATCAAATGGTTCGAACTAACTTAAAAATAATATTTTGTTCCAACATTATTTCAAAATATTATTTCTGTAGACAAAACGAATCATTTGAAACAAATTAAAAATCAATATGAACAATAAAGATCTTTAAAGTATCTAACGCATGAGGGAAGGGAAATGAAAGGCCATTATATGAGCAAATATTTATTATTTTTCTTTTAGACTGAAAAGTAACTACTGGTTTCTCCTTGCTCTGCATTTATTTTTTTCATAATAAATACGAGCTGCCTCTTGCATGGGGTCATCACAGTCATAGTTAATTTCTTTTCCGGTAAGTATTTTATTAATTTATTAAAAAAGTATCATATTTAATATATTAAATATGATACTTTTTTTTAATTGGAAATCGATAATTAATTCTTTATGCAAATCACATTTTATAAAAGATATATTTAAATGGATAGAACATATTAATTTTATATATTGTAGAATATTTCTTTTTATGCAATATTTTTTTAAAATCTCTGTGCTAATATTTTCAATTTGCACAAAAAAGTTAAATGCTTCTTTTGTTGGATAACATAACCAGCTTTTGTCTGAATATTCAGATACTTTAATAAAATCATGGAAATCCTTTTTATACACACTCTCTAAATTTTTTTTGCATTCAGTACAGTTTTTATAGATTTTTCTGGCCTTTGACACGAGCCAACCACTACAGTACCCTAAGGCTGCACATCTTTCAATGTGTATTGTGGATCTACTATTAATTAATTGATCGACATCAACTTCCGCAATAAATAAATGCTCTTCCATAATTTCTTCACTGATTTCTTTGTTTGTATCTGAATACTCAGAACTGCTGGTTAAAAATGTCTCTAGTGTTTGCATCAAGCAATAACTATCGTCTTTTTCGCAGTTTGCACCAACAGAATGTGTTGACGTCATATTATTAATCATTAATGTTTTATATGCGGCTGTGAATGCTCCTGCATTGGGCATTATATTTTGTGAGCCATGAGCTCTTATGGCACCAAAAAAATTCTCTAACGGGTCTTGGTTAAAATTTCTTAATAATATAGATGTAAGACCCCGTTTATATAATTCTTTCAGGATTAGCCTAAACCCTTCTATAGTTTTCACCCAGCTTGTAAGGCTAGGTACAGTAGATACTTTTCCGTCTTTTATAAATTTCATTGATTTTAAGACTGGCAGGCTTTCTGCCCAGAGCCTATGATGTGGTGATTTCGGTGTTACAGCACATCTGTATATTTTACCCCCTTCTTTATTGGTAGAGCTGCCATTTACAGAGTCGAAGAGATTGTCAAAAAATAACAGCAAATCTGCAGTATCTTGACTCCCTTCTGGAAGTTTACCAGCATCTAAAAACAGAAAATTGCTATCAATGACAGAAATGAAGGTCATCTCAACCCATCAGAGCCCACTAGCAAGTATTAGGTTAAGGCGATAGTCCTCCATACAGGCCAAGTGAAGCTTGGCAAAATTTGTATATCTTTGAGTGAAACTCCTTCTATCAGCAATAAATATGACAATCAAACTGTACCATGTCCAACAGACATTGGGGGTAGAATAGGTAAAATATTAAATAAATGATAGGTGGACAGTAATGTTTACTAACCTGCCATATATCCAAGTGCTACACCAAGACTTGTGCTAAATACTTGAGTGCAGTGCTTTACTCTCATCTTAGGGATTAACTGAGGTAGCACATGATGAGCCGTTAGTTTTGGAACTAAACGCTTTCCCTTGTATTCAGGACCTCTTGTATAAAAATCAATAATGTGCTGCCATTTGGCGGTACACTCTTTTTTATTCAAAATATATTTTAAATTTTTGTTTAATAAATTATTTCGCACACCTTTCATTAGATGAGGTGGGTCAAAAATGGGCACAACTTTTTTTGAGTTGATTTCAAATAAATCCCCTTTCCATTCTATGCCTTTTTTTATATATTGTTCTTTAGTTTTATTTATTAAAATATTTATGGCAGACATATTGGTTGAACCTTGATCACAAACCACTGCTATTATTTCCAGACCTGTACCTTGCACTTTTGTGATTACATTTTCAATTTGGTGCACTAGATCCCATGCTTTAGTTGAACTCTTACAGAAGGAGTATGCAACAGGCTGTTTATATTTTTTTATAACTCCACGTATCATTAAAACTAATATATGGTCTGCAAATTCATTTTTTTTTTCCATGGCATTGTCAGTGAATCCCAATATTTCGTCTTGTTTCTGGTCATAGTAAACCCCTGGTGAAATAGACATTTCATCAAATATTAATGTGCAGTACCTATGGTGCAATGGCAGTTTATTAATTTTCCTCTTCATATCAAAAAAAATTACTTCATTAACTCCTGGTTTTAGAGGAATCTTTTGCAGAAGATTGTTAAGGGTTTTGCGCTGTGGTAAAACACATATTCTGCTCAATACTCTGTATGCTCTTGGGCTAGGTTTATATATGGATAAAGCAAGAACTTTTTCTTTGTCAGTAAAACGTCTTCCTTTGGCCTTTTTACCCGCGCCTTTTACTTGCATTTCAAGGAATGTTTTGGTTGCTAATGACATTTTCGCACTAATGTGTTTCATAGCCTCATTTTTAATAGCCTTTCTTGTCATATGGAGTCGTTGCTTAAAAGAACATTTTGCTATTTTATTTTGTCTTACTTGCTTCTTTAAAGTCACTATTAAATTTTTCAATTTAACTTCACCTGTGGTATTAATACTGTAATAACATAAATATAATATATATTAAAAGTGTTCAATTTTCATACACAATACAATATTTTGTAGGTATGTATAATAATTAGCATATTATTATTGTATGTATGCATTTTATATTTTGACATCATTATATACTGATAAGGATTTATTCATCATCTAAAATAAAATATTTTTCACCTGGCTGTCTTTGTAGGAAACTGGCTGGTGCACTATCTCTACTGTAATGTACTGTATCATTGCCTGTACTTGCAACTGGTTTTGTCATACCAACTGCCATGTAACTGGTGCTTGGTACAGGTCCACTTATTACCAATGACTCTGGTTGTACATTGGGTGATTCAATCATCACATCTGAAAAATAACATAAGGGTTATTTACAACACAGGGAATAAAGAAAAAAGCTTAAAATACCTTGCGACATATAACAATGGTTTTTGAGTCACAGAAGAAAGTTAAATTGAAATAATGGCATTTAGTAACAATTTAATTTTATTACAGCAGGCTTTGTGTTTAAGTAAATGCTACCTTATTAGGCATACACAAATAATTTAAAAATATAATCACAAATATAATAAAAACAATGGTATAACATAATATGGTATAAATAAATAATAAAGTTCTTTTATAGCTGTGCTTTTACAGGTGGTCTAAATTTATAATGATATCTTTTAAGAAATTTTGAGTTTATTATATATTTTTTATTAGTTTCAAGAGAAAATTACAAACATACTGTAAATTCCTTCATTTTTATATTAAAATGAAACAATACCTGATAAATGAAGTGATGGTACTGCTGTTTTAATTAGACGATTTTTTGAACAGTGAAAAACCGGATCAAAATGTTTGTGACAAACCCTTCGGTTCTTATACACATTTGTTTGTTCTAATGTGACAATTTTTCCTCCAATGTTTGTAATCCAGGTTAGAAACCGTTCTTGCTCCAAAACAGGATTAGGAAAGCGATGAAGTGGAATACCTTAAAGAAATGTAATATGTATATATTAATATATGATAATAATGTAATATAGGATTATTTTATCACCAGTACAATAAATCAACATATTATATGGCTTATGAAAATTATATTATTATTGAAAGCTTTATATATTTAAATGTACATTGAAACTGCGTTATGTTCTTTTTAAGCGAAAACAATATTTTCAATTTGCAAATTACTCCGACATAGCAGGGTTCGTCACGTCCTTTTAGTTTCGTGACATATTAGTGGACAGATTTCGGTGACAAAATGGACACATAAGGTGTAGTTCATAAGGAATGTTATCCGATTTTGATAAAGAGTTGTGTTATTTAATATTGTAAAATGTTCATTTTGATAAATCTACTGTGATTTTTAACAGGATAATGTAAAAGGATACAAATATTAATATAACTTTTAGCCCAAGCAAAAAAGAGGGATTTCTTATACCACTGTTTTAAACAAAACATACCTTGACTCTGTGCCTGTGTGTATGTCAGTATGTATTTAGGTTTATATGTTTGCATTGAAAATCTCAAATAGTTAAAGCGATTTTGATACAGTATTTTTATTAGTATGTATATATTACTTTATATGTGGGGCTAATAATCTTTGTATATTTCAAGAAGTTTAAGAAATTGTGCGTCGAATCAAACTATAATCCAAAAAATATTTTTGAAAATTGTCCACTTTGTCCACATAGTCACGGTGCAAATTTTGGCGGAACTACTCTTATACATGTCATACTGATTGTATGGAAGAACAAATTTAATGCGGGCAAAGTATGTATTTTATAAATAATTACCATCTTTAAACCTGGTTAGGCAGTTCACAACACAACACGTCATAAACGACATTACGTAAGGTTCACACAACGCCACTTAAAAACGAAAAACGAGTCCTGTCTCTAAAAATGAGTCCTGTCTCTAAGTAGTGTACTAATAACACTAATTCCACTGCAAAACTACGGCGGAGGATAATTTCAACTCGACGCCAATAGCACTAAAATCACTTTCGAAGCATACACAAGTACGATAATACTTATTAACACTGAAAGCAATTCGCAGCAAAATGTGTCTGTGCGCATGAAAATTTAATACACGGTAGAGTAGAGATGCGTTTTTTATATTTTTCTTTATAGTTTGTGGAGTAGAGTAGACATTTTTGATTTTGTTTTGAATTCCCCAGTGTTGCCAACACGGCTGATACAAAATGTGCTAAATTGCAAAATTATGCCAATTGCTATAAAATAATGCTAAAAAATTATACTAACATTTTTCAAGTCAAATAAAACGTTATTTAATTTTAAATCTTTAATATTCAACAAAATCTCAATTCAATTGTTTTTTATGTTTTAATCAATTATATTATCGAACAAAATATTAATATCTTGGTCTTCATCGATAGCTGATGCTGCTGATGTATAATTATGTAGACGTAGAAGATTCATTGCCCAAACTATAACTCTCCTTGGTACCTATCGAGCGCAATACGTTAACCGGAACTGAGTAAGAATAACAGCATTTCCCTGTCCTCTTTAGGCCGAATCTGATGTATAAAATGGCATTTAAAGTTTTTACCGACAAACAGTTGCGAAGTTTGGTTTTAACTACATTCATTTGGCTGAAAACGCGTTCAATTTCAGCGTTAGAATGTGGTAGTGATAATAATGAGTAATAAATACTCTTGTCAGAGTAATTATTACTCTGTTTTTTTAGAACACACGCTTAGTAATTAAATAGGATCGTTTGTTTAATGGCTCAATTTTTATTAGATAATTATATGCTAAAAATTATGCTATATGCTAAACAACAAATAAATATGCTAAACTACGTAAAAATATGCCAAATTTAGCATAAAATATGCTAAATTGGCAACACTGCTGCCACGCCTAGATACGACCACAGATTATAATATATATAATACGTCATACGACTGAATGACCAAGTTGCCATATCACATAGTCACACCGAAATAAAAAATATTATTATTATATCAACAGCAATATAATATTAGAATATTTATACAAATTATTTTTTTATTTTTTTACATTAATTTAAAGTTAAAATATTTTATGTGTTTGTAACACTGTTTACGATTATGACTACATAGTTTCACATATGAATACTAGATGGCAGTAATAAATGTGAAGAAAAGTTTTCTTCTAAGAGAACACAGCATGGTCAGTTTGTCAGTATCTGTCACACGGAGTGCACGTATACATAGCGTACAATCAAAATGGCGGCCGACAACGAACGCGAAGTTTGGACGCGAATTATAGAAGTTTATCAAGACCGACCTCACATGTGGGATAAAAATCATAAACATTATTTTAACCGCGACATGAGGCAGCAAACATTCACACTAATGTTTGAAATTTTTGGGGAACTCAAAACCAACATGGAGCTGCCGGCTTTCAAAAAAAAATTTGAAAATATGCGGACATCTTTTTTTCGGGAGTTAAAAAAGGTACGTATTTTTAATTAAGTATGTAATGATTATTCAAAATTGAATAATCATTACTTAATTAAAATTACTTAATTGTGTTTTTTTTAGGTTAATTCTTCAAAACAAACAGGATCTGGCAGCGATGATGTGTACGAACTATCTCTTTGGTATTACAATCTCTTTACTTTTATTGAAGAGACTACTGAACCATCTCGCACGGGAGTAGATACCATGGACTCTGATGAGGTAATACTTAAAATAAAACAAGAATAAAATCACTTGGCACAATATATATTTATTAGAATTACTTCTAAATATTAGGTATAAGTACTTACTTAAGTATTTCATCAACATTAAAACTATTTTAATGCTCTTATATTACTCGTAACATGTCTTCTTGAAAATCAACACTGCCTTGTCCGTTAAAATACGACATAAATTGACTTCTAACGTAGTTTCCTTCATCGTTGCGCTGTTTTTCATTTCTTTGCGCAACTGATACTAATTGGAATGATTCTGCCCGCCAATCACCTGGTCGATAAGTTCGATCGTTTGTATTTTCAGAATCTGTACATGAATTTGTCAAAAAGATTTTTGATTTTGTTCTTAAAAAATTGTGTAAAGCGCAACATGCTAGAACAATAGCATCGACGTTCTCAACATTTACACTTATTTTTCGGCGAAATATCCTAAAACGTGTTGCCAGTATCCCAAAAGCATTTTCTTCTACCCGTCTTGCCCTAGATAACCTATAATTAAATATTCTTTGTTCATGGTTTATATTCTTGAATGGATAGGGCTTCAGCATGTGTCTGTTGAGAGAAAATGCACTGTCTCCTACAAATACATAGGGCACTGTAATATTACTATTTGGTAACGTTGAAGCTGGTGGTAGGTTTAACTGGCTTTTCATTAGTTTTTCATGAAATTTTGTATGTTGTATTACACCACCATCAGAGACGCTTCCATTTATGCCAGTGTGTACATACATAAACTCATAATTTGCATTAACAATGGCAAAAAGTACTACACTAAAAAACTGTTTGTAATTAAAAAAACACGAGCCACTACCAGGGAGCTTTTCTATAGCTACGTGTTTTCCGTCCATTGCTCCAACACAGTGACTGAAATTCCATTTTTCTTCAAACATTTTTGCTGTGTTCTTCCATTCAGTTTCCGATGTGGGCATCTGAAACAAACAGTAATTGAGAAATTTAATATTTCAGGTTTCACAGAGTTTGGAATTGGATGAACCATCTGGTAGTCAATCACTCAACCTAAAACGTCCAAGTAAGCTAGACAAAACAGAAGAAGAACCTGCCCCAAGAAAACCGCGATTAAACTTACAAAAAAAACAAGAGAAACTATTTGATACTGCCCAAAAACTTCTTACCACTACAGATGAATGGGAAGTCATAGGAATGGGCTATGGTATTCAATTGAAAAATTTAAGTAAACACCAGCAAGTTGTTGCAAAAAAATTAATATCTGAAGTCATTTTCTATGGGCAACTTGGAAAACTAACAGAAGAATCGTCAATCACTTTGAAAAACCAATATCATAATCCGTACATTCATTCAGTACCTATTAATACTCTTACACCATCCCCACAATATCAATCCTACGCATCTGCTCCTACTACAACCCCACAACATCAATCATACACATCTGCTCCTACTCCATCCCCACAACATCAATCCTACGCATCTGCTCCTACTCCATCCCCACAACATCAATCCTACGCATCTGCTCCTACTCCATTCCCACAACATCAATCCTACGCATCTGCTCCTACTCCATCCCCACAACATCAATCATACTCATCTGCTCCTACTCCATCCCCACAACATCAAGCCTATGCATCTGTTCCTACTCCTACACAATCCTAACAACTTTCTGAGGTTCAATATGATGATATTACCATTGATTTCCCTAACACTACTTTTAGTAATAATAATAATTTAGTGGAAGGTAGTTTCACTAAAGTTAAAGATTTTCTTATATTTAAACACAAAAAGTAATTAAAATGATAATGTCCTATCCTTTAAAATTCTCACAATTAACTAAATATTTGGAAACTGGGTACCTATAACTTGTTACCGTATTAATAAAAAATATTTCACCGACTGATTGTTTTTTTTGTGGTTGAATCTTGGTTGAGTACTTACAAGAAAAAACAGTTTATCTAGAATTTCGGAAAATTAAATTTCTAACATGTAGGTTTACTTTTTATAATTATACTTTATATAAACTTACCTTTATATAATGTTTCAGACAATTGTAAATCGCCCAACAAGTCTCAGGAATCATTGTTGACATCAATTGTGGTGATATGATACAACTAAATTTCAAATCCTCGTAGGTTTGTCCACTGGCCAAAAACCGAAGCGTAGCAATTAATCGTTCTCTAGCGCTTACGGCATCACAGATTAATTATTAGTTACTACGTAACAGATGCGACAGTGATGTTTTACCTAGTTACCAGTTGTTCCGTTCTGGCGCCACTGTAGCCTCTTTCATTTTGACAGTACACATCGCATAGTGCTTGAAACTGTCGATAATCTAGCATCGATACTTTAGTGAGGTGCTTATTCTATCGATAAAATTTCTAGGTAGGCAGGCAGGTTCCTAGTTAAATATTTTTAATATTTACTCAAAAGTAAAAAACAGTTTATAGTTTTTTCATTTATTTATTGCTTTTTTTCTTAATTTATTACTTCTATATTTTATAAAAGCAGTTTTATGAATATCGGACATTTTTAATGCATACTTTTCTTCCATGTCTCCCTTTAAAATTTTATTTAAAATATTGCTCCAGTTGTGGACATGAAGCCTGATTACATATTTTAAAAATATATTTTTGAGTAAATTTGAATGCGTATTCTGACAACCCAACCAGGAAAACTTAAAATTTTCTAATCTTTTTCTTAAATTTAATCCAATTCTCTTCTGGCAAGCATTTTTATTTAAATAATTATGTATAAATGAACTTGTATCTCTATACAACATTAGGAGTTTAGAACTAGGATAAACTAAATTATTATTTTTTAACAATTTGTATTCTCTATGCCGAATATAAGAATAAATATTATCCTCTGTAGAGCTACTTGTGTAAGTCTCCACGCATGTTTTACATTTAATATTTTTGGTCATTTTTCGGCAAATGTATCCTGCAGTATACGCTGAGCAATGAACTTTTATTTTTTCTAAGATAACTTCTTCTTTCGATATAGATCCACTGTTAGAACTTTTTATAACATGACTTTCCTGTGAAGTGGATGGTAGTATATTGTCGTTATTTTCATTATTGTCATCATCAAATAAAAAATTCACATCAATCAATGTGTCTCCATTGTCCACTTCACAGTTAGCAAATTTGGAATGAGGGCTTAACAAATGCGAAAATAATAAAGATTTGTATGCATAAATGAAAGTATTTGCATCTGGATTAACATTACGATAATTTAGAGCTCTTACACGTCCAAAAAAATTTTCCAGTGGGTCTTGATTGACATTGCGAGGATAATAATATTTTACGGCATATTTTTCGAATAATATTTTAGTTATCCTAATAAAACTCTCCAATGTTGTAATCCAACCATCTACTGATGGTACACGCACAAGTCGAGGTTTTCCTGATTGTAGGGCAAGTTTACTTGACGTGTCTTAATATTTCAATTGTTTTAATTTTTTTATGGCTTCTGTCCAAAACTGTATATGTGGGGAGTTCATTTTTACTGCTTTTCTTAATTTCCCTTTAGTTGCACCGCCAGGATAGCAATTGACACTATCAAATAGTTCATCAAAGAATTCGACAACTTCTGCTGTAGTTTCCATGCTGCTGCTGCTGCCTGTGTAATGGTTATCTAAAAATGAAATATGTATAAAAAATTAAAACCTTAAAAGACAGTTAATCTTAAATTTAAATAAATATATCATTTAGACAATATGTGATTGTATCCTAACTCTTTAAACGGTCGGGCCAGCTAGTAATGTTATTAATAACAAACGTCGGGCTTTATGTAGAAAACTTTGGGCATCAAACACAAAAGTTTTTAATTTCAATTATTTATACACCCTTAAAAAATATGAATAATGGTAAGCCGCAAAATTCTGCAAATGATTAAAGTGGAATTAGCACACAGGCAGCGGCCATAAGCGACTCCATTTTTATACTATGTGTTGTTTGTATTAGTTTGGTGTGTTATTTTTTATTATATTTGGTTGAAGCTATCCATCCCTCATGTTGGAAAATTTATTCTATTTAGAAAATGATCTTAACATAATATTATATTGTATATTGTTAACTTACTGAGTGTATTTGTATATTTTAGCATTGCGGCAGTCCGAGCACTAAGTACTTGAGCAGCTACACTGACTTTCATTTTCTTAATTTTTTCTGGATGAACATGATGTGCTGTTAATTTAGGTAATGCCCTGGTGTGTCCCAATTTGCTATCCAAATCATATATAAATTGTATATCTTTCCATGTGGCTGTTTTGCCCTTCCAAATTATATTTTTATTTAAAAAATTATTTCTCAGTCCTTTTAAAAGGTGAGGTGGGTCAAAAAAAACACTCAACCTGTATCCAGCAATGACGATTGTGCCATCTGAAAGGAAAACAATCATTTAAAAGTGGAAGTATGCAGAAACTAGTGTGATTAACTAAAAAAACAAAAAACCCGACTGTGTCAAATAAATTTGATGTAGCCAGTGTCACTCTTATAGTAAATACGAATCTAACGACACCACTCAAGCTAAAATCCATCAAGCCGTTCAGGCTTCAGAGTGTAACAAAGAATTATACATACATACTCTCGAAAAACATAACCCTCCTTGTGGTGAGGTGTTGAGGTGTTGGTGTAAGCTAAGCAGAGATCACGCCACAGATCTTGCGGCGGCAGCGGCGGCGGCGGCGAAGGCGAAATCCATACAAAATCTGCAGCTGAGCGTGTGTAAGCGCTTCTAGCAGGCAATTATTTTAACAATAAAATCTAATAAATACTTACATATGCATTAGCCGACTCAGATTCTTCATCCTTAATAAACACATTCTGTACTTGGATCTCTCCCGACATTTCCATATCAAATTGTTCCTTGCCTTTATCATACAATTCTTCAACAGTCATCAGACCTTGAGCTGGTGAGTGTAACAAACCTAGTCTATTCTCTTTGTTTTGCAACTTTAGTTTCTCTAGTAATGGACAGTCGTAGTCTAGTATAGGTGGTGTGTAGACTGGTTTAAATTTCGGTTCTATATGTTGGGCGGCTCGGAGTATAACTTCTCGTTGGTCATACAAAAACTTGCTTTTATCGAAAATGTCATTTAGACTTATACCCTGAAAGTACTTTTTTTTTTTAAATAGTTCACGTTGCCCGCGACTTCGTACGCGCTACTCAATTTCGCAGAAACCTATATTTGTCCGCGATAAAAAGCAGCCTATGTCCATCCCCGTGGTCTACTCTGTCTGCGCTAAATTTCATTAAAATCGGTCGAGTAGTTTCGGAGCCTATTCAATGCAAACAAACAAACTTTTCGTCTTTATAATATTAGTATAGACTATAGAGTATAGACATTATATGTAGTTAGTTTATTGCCTGGCCCTCTGTATAGTTCCAACATTTTAAGGCCACATTTTATTAGTAATATAAACATTTAAAATATAGTAAATTTCGGGGTAGTAAATAAAAGATTAAAAAAATGTATTTGGATATTTAAAAAAATACGCAGCTTTCTTTCCTGTTCGCTTAGATATTTTATACTGCTCGACAGATTATAATGCAGTTTTCAGCAATTGCTAGTGATTCGAGAGAAAGATCAATATGTACAAAACATTGCACCCGTGCAAAGCTGGGGTGGGTCGCTAAGAAATAATGAACTAAGAATTATAAAAATATAATTGTGTTTCCTACAAATATGTTATAAAATAAGAAACTAAACACTATTATAAATAAATTAAGAAATTGTACACAATGATGAAACAATTACTAATAAAATATAAATACCTTTTCCTGCATCTGTGTGTAATATGTATTTAATACTGATAGCTTGTCTTGCACATTGCTCCTCTCAATGCACTCGAATATGGCGGCGTAACTCTGTGCGTTCGGTTTTATACCATCCTCAGACATAAAGGACAACAACTCCTCTGTACTCTCTAGTTGAGCCTGTAAGAATATTTTGTACTCTATTTATATCCAATTGAATCTTTTTGTAAACAGAAAGACAAAAGTACACTATTATAGTTTATAGCTATTCATTTAAAGGTCAAATACAGTGCAATGAAGAAATACAATGACAAATCTTATATTTTTGTTTACAAAAAGATTAAATTTAAACCCGAACACAGGATAGTTAATGAAATGAGGATCAGTCATGTTTTTTGTGGGGTATGCAGACTTATGGCGACAAAACAAACAGTAAATACTGTTAAAAAAATATTTAAATCGGACCAAAAATTACGAAGATACAGCTATTTTATTGCATTAGTTCCAAAAACGCGCCCGAGAATGAAGCGATTCGCTGTGACGTCATCTGTCGTCGTAACCTCCCCGCTAGACACAAATAAAATATTTAACGTAAATAAAAACAATGCACGGCGAGGCACAAGCGTCAAGAATCGGAGAATAAATACGAAAGCAATACATATAAAGTATGAGTACAATCAAGCCGTTGTCGCACGGATCGCGACAGATGACTAACTAGCCGTTCAGAAAAACTTTAATAAATCCACAATTTCTTGACGGATTTTAATAATTTAAAAATAAAATTATCAGTAACTTAATACACATACGATGTACTTAGAGATTGATCCTCATTGCACACTAAACCAGCGTGAAATAATGATTGCGTTGGCAAACAAGTGAGTGAGGCCAGAGCGACTGGGGATTTAATAGATGTAGAAAGCAACATACTTATATCTATGATGCAAGTATTAATGGGCGACAGTAATCACTTGCCATTAAGCAATCCGTCTGCTCTTTTGCCTAAAATTTGATAAAAAGTTCCGTTTCTTAACTGTAACTCACCTTTGAAGCAAACCCATGCAGTAGAGTGTTGAATATTCTAATATCTTCTATTTTAGGATGTTCGGGGACCCTCAATCTCTTTTGTCTATAATACTGTAATACTTGTCGGCCCTGTAAAATCAAAAGGCGATATTGAATCTCTTCTCTTCTATTTGAATTAATGAATCAACTCTTCTAACTGGTTCCAAGGAAGTCTTAAGAAATACTTTAGACATTATGATCAAGCATCATACATCCAAAATAAGGGACCAGCAAAAAAAGAGATATGTAGTTAGACTAGTATTACTAATAGCAGTAACTAATAAATAAAAAATGTAGATAAATAAAATAAATACATTTTTTCTTTTTTTTGCTATGGACCAAAAACTTGCTTGGCCTAGATTACTTTGTTTTATGTCTGGCGTGATAAATGTGTTAGTACACTTAAGATAGTGAAAGATTTATGAGGTTTATTGTCATAGAAAATTGTAATTTCTATTGTTTAACAGAAATTACAATTTAAAATTCTTTCTTAAACAAGAAAGAAGAAAAAGTAATTTTAAATTTTTTTAAATAAAATTAGCTGCAGAAACCCTAGCGTGAATAATGCTATATAATTTTTATTGGATTAAGATAATATTGCAATATATCTTTCAAATAATGTTTCTTGTCTTAAAAAACTTACACTCAAACCAAGCATTTACCTCAGCCACCATGCCAAGTGAGCACAGCAGGTGGAAGTGCGAGGCCAGGAGACGTTCCAGCCCCTCCTGCTTGCCTTGTCTCTCCAGCTCGCGCATGTCCTGCTTCATACCCTTCTCCTGTGCCAAGCGACGTTTCTCCCGGAGCTTCTTTTTCTTTGCTTTTGTGGCTTGATTACTATAAAGACAGATTCAAGATTGCTATTATTATAAAAAAATATGATACTTCTCACAGTTTTAAAATTTCAATAGTGTTTTTGACAAATGTATAGACATATTTTACATTTTGTATTGAAAACAAATTGAAAATTATTTTAGTTTCTCTGGGCTATACAGTGGTACAGATAAAAACATAACACACATTAGCAAAGATATATTTGTGCAAAAGGATTAAAACTTAAGCTGTGTATGAACAGAAGTAACAGTGTATACTGTACGGCAATGAAACAGACATATTCAGGCAAAAAATACATACGCTTTTTTTATATTTAATGTTCTTGTTTCCTTGGCAATTTCCTCAATATCCTTAACTTCATCCAACTCGGCATGCAATGGATCATCACAGTCAATAGAAGGATGGACCAAGCCTTGCATTCTGTTGATAAAAATTATCAGGCATTTATCAATTAAGGCCAAATGGTTGAGCCATGTTAGCTATGGACATATTCGAAGGGTATTTCGCTTTTTAATTAGTAACATTACATGGCCCACAAAAATATTTAAAAAAATATTAGAGTTAACTTACTGTAAATTTGATAAGTTGTTCATAAACTCATGATCAAAGCTATCCAAATTGTTGTTATCTATGAACAGTTCCCTGAATATTGCATGAGGACTTTTGGTGGCTGGGGCTTCAGTAGCTGCACTCAAGTTCTGATTAAAATTTGAGTTCAGGTCAAACTCTTGATTTAGGCCTTCATTAATCGCATACTGCAAATCTTGTAGTCTTTGGTCATACAGTGTTGCCTTCCTAAAACTATAATAACTCTCCTTTATTGAATCTATAATCTGTTTTGTCTTTAGCTTTTCTTCAATTGTTGCAATTTTGTGATTAGTAAACACAAGAGCACACTTCTCACTATGTTTTTCGAATGTTGGTGATTTCCTGAGGATTTTCTCTTTGACAGAATCAAGAAGTTCCTTGTCGACTTCTATGTTAGAGGTTTTGGGAGTTGTGGTAAGTTGATGTAATTGACCCAATGAGACAGAGCTAGATGCTAGCTTTGAAAGTTGTGAAGCACTGAACTTGCTGATAGAAACCTTCATTTCCTTCATGCTACTGTCGTTTACTGAAATAAGTATAGACGTGAGTGAGATACTGTAAAATGATAGGTGAACTATTTTTGAGGTCAACACAAAACACACCTGCTAAAAGTTCGCCATATTTCTTATAGTTTTTGAGTTTGGATTTCTTTTTCTGCGATTTTACAGCGTTAGCCGTTCTCGTAGATTGATGGCGTACCGCTAAAAGCTTCTCTGGAAAGTTATGCAACAATTTAATTTCAGGTTATGTTTACAATAACATTGCGAAACACGCTCACTTAACATATTAAATTTGCCGTAATTGTAATTCTTACCTGATATATGAGAGGCTAGGAGAACTTTGCGACAAAATTGGCATTTCAATTGTACTGTAGTTTTATTACTCAAGCTAAAACTTGAAGGCAGTGGTAATCCGAATACACTAGTCTGACACAAGTTTCTTGCCGATATTATTCGATGCATTGTTTTCACAACATTACATGTTCTAATTGTTTTAGGCTATTTACGGCATGTATCAAAAAACCATTTAACTCCAATTTTTGTTTCACAAGCACGTGAAACTGATCAAAATGTGCTAAAAAATTGAAACGGTCAAATGTCAATAGGTAATTGTCAAAACTCAAGCTTAGCCTAGGATATTAGATATACATCGATGCATTGAAAACATCGATGTTTACAATGCGATACATCGAATCGATCCGATGTTTTGGAATGCTTTCGATATACTCGATGTATCATGTTTTTTTAGTTTTTAGGCAGCATCTATGAGGAAGCAGACCGAACACAAATTACACTATTACATAGACAGTAAAAAGCAATATCTCCATCTCGTTCTCACTCGTCTGAACTCCAAATACATCTTTCTTTGTCTTTCAATGTAATAACACTCACATATACATAGACAAAACAGAAATTGAAGCAAACCGCCATGTTGATAGATGATGATAGATGACACATACCGTCTTAGCAAAATCGCTCAAGTGTTTTTGTTTCATTAAAATATTAATTATTAACGCGTAAATTGTAAAAATAAGACGGATTAAATATGGTAAGTAAAGTGCAGTGCCCCACGGTGTTGTAGTGCTACATATAATAAAACACCTGACATAACATTCCATACGTAAGTATGTTTATGCAAAATAACATTGTGAAAGTTGTTTTGTTTATTTTGTTACTATTTATACATAATTCAGCTAAATATAAACTTGTTTTACGTGCATATTTTAGAAATATGTATGATACCTAGCAAATTCATCTAAGTTCAGATAAATAATACAACATTTTACTTCCCTGAAATCCTGTTTGACAGTTTTGGTACTTTAGTTATTCGAAGAGACCGGATTTAGATTTACTTTATTTATTTTTTTAGATTTATTTTAATGGTTTCAGTTAGGCGAGAAAAAGTAACTTTCGATGTATTAAGAGTACCTAATTTGCTTTTAATATAGATAATTGGATAAACTCTATCGGTACAAAAATATTTTTGCTTGATACATTTACTTCTTTTCAGGTTTCCAAATGATGTGCACTTGAGAAATCTAAATCCTGGTTGGCAAATATGAATGTGACAAATTGGCAGCCCACAAAATCTTGTGTATTATGTTCAATTCATTTTGACGGTCGTAATATCGATAAAAGTGGCTTAAAAAAATAAAGATCATGACTAAAATTAAATAAAAATAAATTGGCTAAAATAAAGATCATGACTATAATCACTTGCATTTATTAATTAGAGTTATTATTGAAACGATGCAAAAAAACTAACTTAAGTGAAAGAAATTATTTAAAAAAATATATCTTAATTAAAAATAAATAATTTGTAAATTATTTTTGTTTTCATTTATATTTTCCAACTCCATTCTTCGTATTTATAAATAATTATAATTCGTCTTGTAATTTTTAAATTGTTAAGTAGTTACTGAATACGGCCCATGCATTGTTGATGTGTTTGTAGTTGTATCTGTGTTGTATAGATGCCACGGTTTTGTAGCTGTCATGTTCGGTCTGCTTACTCTTATAAGTCTGTGGATTTTAGTAGAAAAATATCGAATAGATTATAACCAATAAAAACTCAAGTTTGACCACAAAATTTTACCAATATCTTTTTTCCTATTTGTTTATTCAAAAAAGATAAGCTTAAATTCAACAGTGGATTGACAACAATGCCATCGCAGCCAACGTGTACTAAAAAATTATGTTGGCAGCACTGCGCACGCGTCAGCGCACAGAGTAAGTACATTGTTTTATACTGAAATAGAGATGAAACTTGAGCCCAAAATTAGGTATAGTACGCTAGCGCCCCCTGAATTTAATGCGCAGAACGAAAAGTCCTGCCCTGAATATTATTATAACTAGGTTCCTACATTACTATACCTACATTTATTTACAAGCCATGGTATAATCCACGAAGTAACTAATATTTTTTAAGTCTTTAATATAGAAATTCTTTTTAAAAAGTCAACTTAATAATGTAAATCTCTTTATGATTTATTAAAGTGAAACTTTTATTACATCGTCTCAAACTTTTTCGTCTGTGTGTTGCATGTCGCAACTGACGGTCGGCCGCGGAGTAGGGATAAAGTGAAAGGCGCTCGTCAGAGCAGCCGAGGCCAATATGGCGGCGCCTATAGTTCGCATCAGCTGACCGTGTAGTGTATAGACTAGTACTTATTTGTGCCAGTGCTCCACGCTATTTTGTTATTAAGTTTCACTTTTACCGTGGTTTCATAAAACCACACAATCCTTTTCTTGATTGGTTTACAACCCAAAATACTTCACATTAGTAAGGCCCTCATAAACATCTTATGTAAATAGGTTCGCTTTACCTATAGCGTGATCTTGCGGCAAATCAGCGCCATCTAGTATGCCATATGAGAACCAAAGTTCCTTAAGAAAATTAACTTAAAATCTAACGCATAAACAGTCTGTATATTGATAAAGACCGCATTTAACTAGTTATGTAGTTCACGCGAAGACACAAGAAGCGCATTTTATTGTTATTAAGTTTCACTTTTACAGTGGTTTCATAAAACCACACAATCCTTTTTTTTATGAAGCGATTTACGGGTTTAAAATAATTGTTATTTTGCTTTTAACCTTTATCGATCGTTATAGTCCATTTTCTCACACAAAATTATGCATAACAAATTAATTACGTAATAATTTTAGTATATTAGTATTTATTTCCAAAAACATGTTATTTATATAGATTTATCTATACTACTAATATTATAAAAAGGAAAGATGGTAGGCAAGCGTTTAAATAAACTGTTCTTTTTGCAAAGTCTCTCAAAAGAACACTGGCAATAGGACATGACAGACTTCGCAAAATTATTGCGGATGTTTTTTTTTTGTTCTTACGTAAATTACAATAATGATTTTTCTCAGACATGGCTTTACTTTTTTTAATAAAACAATTATTGAATTAGTGATGGCTTACATGAAAACTTGTGTTGAAGTAGTATTTGTTGTTATAGCGACAACAGAAATACATAATCTGTGAAAATTTCAACTGTCTAAATATCACGGTTCATGAGATACAGCCAGGTGACAGACGGACGGCGAAATATTAGTAATAGGTTTCCGTTTTTACCCTTTGGGTACGAAACCCTAAAAAAGTACTCGATGCGTACAATATATCGATGTTTTCACCCGATACATCGAAAGACATCGATGTACAGTTCTGATTAACCGAATCGAAAAAACATCGATGTATTCTTTTTTTTAAATATTTGGCGGCGGTTTATCGTAAAACCATTTGCCAGTGTCAAGTAAAAAAGGCGGGAAATAGAACTTTCGTTTTAATTTTCAACACTGTATTCATATATCGTCAAGTCTAAAGTCTAGTCAAAGTCCAAATAAATAGTCAGTACAGTCAATGAGTCATGTCGGTCAATTCAGTAAAGTGGTAGACGCTTTACTGAAAGTTCCTTGCGAGTTTTGGTGGGAAACACACAGATAGCACGTTTTTAGATATTGTACCACTTGCCCACACTTGTGCACGTTAACGAATATTTAATGGTTAATATTCTACCAATATTACACATTAAGAACCGAGATAACACAAATTTATGAATTATTACAAATTCACAAAGTCACCAATTGAACTCCTCGACAAAACTGCGATGTATTCTATCTGTATATGTATCCCTGCGGCAGATGTGTGAGTAGGGCGCTTAGAGCGCCTTACTCACACATCTGCCGCAGGGGCAATCTAGGGTGTAGGAGTGGGGATGACCCTTAATTGCATCCTTAATTGTGATGTGTGTATGCAGGGGCAATTTGAAGGATTGGCCCTGCGGCAGGGCGGCAGGGGCGCGAGACCATCCTTGATCCCTATGTCGTCACTGCCGTCGCTGCGTGTGTAGCGCATAGATTAATATGTATAAACGGAAAGTGTAGCGCGATTGGGGCAATTTCTCAGTCAGTTTCATAAATTAATATGTATAAACGGAAATAGATGGGTAACTCGTGTCAAAAAGTTGTCTCATAGAAAGTAGCTCCATCTGGTGTTCGTGGTTGAAACACGAATCCATCCATACCACATTAGGTATATTATATTATGTAATAATCCCCGCGTTCCTTTATATGTTAAAAACGATCAAAACGCTCTAAATAGAAGGCACGCGGGGATTATGAGATCCTTTTATACTTAAATGTCGTATTGTATCAAATGGTTCGAACTAACTTAAAAATAATATTTTGTTCCAACATTATTTCAAAATATTATTTCTGTAGACAAAACGAATCATTTGAAACAAATTAAAAATCAATATGAACAATAAAGATCTTTAAAGTATCTAACGCATGAGGGAAGGGAAATGAAAGGCCATTATATGAGCAAATATTTATTATTTTTCTTTTAGACTGAAAAGTAACTACTGGTTTCTCCTTGCTCTGCATTTATTTTTTTCATAATAAATACGAGCTGCCTCTTGCATGGGGTCATCACAGTCATAGTTAATTTCTTTTCCGGTAAGTATTTTATTAATTTATTAAAAAAGTATCATATTTAATATATTAAATATGATACTTTTTTTTAATTGGAAATCGATAATTAATTCTTTATGCAAATCACATTTTATAAAAGATATATTTAAATGGATAGAACATATTAATTTTATATATTGTAGAATATTTCTTTTTATGCAATATTTTTTTAAAATCTCTGTGCTAATATTTTCAATTTGCACAAAAAAGTTAAATGCTTCTTTTGTTGGATAACATAACCAGCTTTTGTCTGAATATTCAGATACTTTAATAAAATCATGGAAATCCTTTTTATACACACTCTCTAAATTTTTTTTGCATTCAGTACAGTTTTTATAGATTTTTCTGGCCTTTGACACGAGCCAACCACTACAGTACCCTAAGGCTGCACATCTTTCAATGTGTATTGTGGATCTACTATTAATTAATTGATCGACATCAACTTCCGCAATAAATAAATGCTCTTCCATAATTTCTTCACTGATTTCTTTGTTTGTATCTGAATACTCAGAACTGCTGGTTAAAAATGTCTCTAGTGTTTGCATCAAGCAATAACTATCGTCTTTTTCGCAGTTTGCACCAACAGAATGTGTTGACGTCATATTATTAATCATTAATGTTTTATATGCGGCTGTGAATGCTCCTGCATTGGGCATTATATTTTGTGAGCCATGAGCTCTTATGGCACCAAAAAAATTCTCTAACGGGTCTTGGTTAAAATTTCTTAATAATATAGATGTAAGACCCCGTTTATATAATTCTTTCAGGATTAGCCTAAACCCTTCTATAGTTTTCACCCAGCTTGTAAGGCTAGGTACAGTAGATACTTTTCCGTCTTTTATAAATTTCATTGATTTTAAGACTGGCAGGCTTTCTGCCCAGAGCCTATGATGTGGTGATTTCGGTGTTACAGCACATCTGTATATTTTACCCCCTTCTTTATTGGTAGAGTTGCCATTTACAGAGTCGAAGAGATTGTCAAAAAATAACAGCAAATCTGCAGTATCTTGACTCCCTTCTGGAAGTTTACCAGCATCTAAAAACAGAAAATTGCTATCAATGACAGAAATGAAGGTCATCTCAACCCATCAGAGCCCACTAGCAAGTATTAGGTTAAGGCGATAGTCCTCCATACAGGCCAAGTGAAGCTTGGCAAAATTTGTATATCTTTGAGTGAAACTCCTTCTATCAGCAATAAATATGACAATCAAACTGTACCATGTCCAACAGACATTGGGGGTAGAATAGGTAAAATATTAAATAAATGATAGGTGGACAGTAATGTTTACTAACCTGCCATATATCCAAGTGCTACACCAAGACTTGTGCTAAATACTTGAGTGCAGTGCTTTACTCTCATCTTAGGGATTAACTGAGGTAGCACATGATGAGCCGTTAGTTTTGGAACTAAACGCTTTCCCTTGTATTCAGGACCTCTTGTATTAAAATCAATAATGTGCTGCCATTTGGCGGTACACTCTTTTTTATTCAAAATATATTTTAAATTTTTGTTTAATAAATTATTTCGCACACCTTTCATTAGATGAGGTGGGTCAAAAATGGGCACAACTTTTTTTGAGTTGATTTCAAATAAATCCCCTTTCCATTCTATGCCTTTTTTTATATATTGTTCTTTAGTTTTATTTATTAAAATATTTATGGCAGACATATTGGTTGAACCTTGATCACAAACCACTGCTATTATTTCCAGACCTGTACCTTGCACTTTTGTGATTACATTTTCAATTTGGTGCACTAGATCCCATGCTTTAGTTGAACTCTTACAGAAGGAGTATGCAACAGGCTGTTTATATTTTTTTATAACTCCACGTATCATTAAAACTAATATATGGTCTGCAAATTCATTTTTTTTTTCCATGCCATTGTCAGTGAATCCCAATATTTCGTCTTGTTTCTGGTCATAGTAAACCCCTGGTGAAATAGACATTTCATCAAATATTAATGTGCAGTACCTATGGTGCAATGGCAGTTTATTAATTTTCCTCTTCATATCAAAAAAAATTACTTCATTAACTCCTGGTTTTAGAGGAATCTTTTGCAGAAGATTGTTAAGGGTTTTGCGCTGTGGTAAAACACATATTCTGCTCAATACTCTGTATGCTCTTGGGCTAGGTTTATATATGGATAAAGCAAGAACTTTTTCTTTGTCAGTAAAACGTCTTCCTTTGGCCTTTTTACCCGCGCCTTTTACTTGCATTTCAAGGAATGTTTTGGTTGCTAATGACATTTTCGCACTAATGTGTTTCATAGCCTCATTTTTAATAGCCTTTCTTGTCATATGGAGTCGTTGCTTAAAAGAACATTTTGCTATTTTATTTTGTCTTACTTGCTTCTTTAAAGTCACTATTAAATTTTTCAATTTAACTTCACCTGTGGTATTAATACTGTAATAACATAAATATAATATAAATTAAAAGTGTTCAATTTTCATACACAATACAATATTTTGTAGGTATGTATAATAATTAGCATATTATTATTGTATGTATGCATTTTATATTTTGACATCATTATATACTGATAAGGATTTATTCATCATCTAAAATAAAATATTTTTCACCTGGCTGTCTTTGTAGGAAACTGGCTGGTGCACTATCTCTACTGTAATGTACTGTATCATTGCCTGTACTTGCAACTGGTTTTGTCATACCAACTGCCATGTAACTGGTGCTTGGTACAGGTCCACTTATTACCAATGACTCTGGTTGTACATTGGGTGATTCAATCATCACATCTGAAAAATAACATAAGGGTTATTTACAACACAGGGAATAAAGAAAAAAGCTTAAAATACCTTGCGACATATAACAATGGTTTTTGAGTCACAGAAGAAAGTTAAATTGAAATAATGGCATTTAGTAACAATTTAATTTTATTACAGCAGGCTTTGTGTTTAAGTAAATGCTACCTTATTAGGCATACACAAATAATTTAAAAATATAATCACAAATATAATAAAAACAATGGTATAACATAATATGGTATAAATAAATAATAAAGTTCTTTTATAGCTGTGCTTTTACAGGTGGTCTAAATTTATAATGATGTCTTTTAAGAAATTTTGAGTTTATTATATATTTTTTATTAGTTTCAAGAGAAAATTACAAACATACTGTAAATTCCTTCATTTTTATATTAAAATGAAACAATACCTGATAAATGAAGTGATGGTACTGCTGTTTTAATTAGACGATTTTTTGAACAGTGAAAAACCGGATCAAAATGTTTGTGACAAACCCTTCGGTTCTTATACACATTTGTTTGTTCTAATGTGACAATTTTTCCTCCAATGTTTGTAATCCAGGTTAGAAACCGTTCTTGCTCCAAAACAGGATTAGGAAAGCGATGAAGTGGAATACCTTAAAGAAATGTAATATGTATATATTAATATATGATAATAATGTAATATAGGATTATTTTATCACCAGTACAATAAATCAACATATTATATGGCTTATGAAAATTATATTATTATTGAAAGCTTTATATATTTTAATGTACATTGAAACTGCGTTATGTTCTTTTTAAGCGAAAACAATATTTTCAATTTGCAAATTACTCCGACATAGCAGGGTTCGTCACGTCCTTTTAGTTTCGTGACATATTAGTGGACAGATTTCGGTGACAAAATGGACACATAAGGTGTAGTTCATAAGGAATGTTATCCGATTTTGATAAAGAGTTGTGTTATTTAATATTGTAAAATGTTCATTTTGATAAATCTACTGTGATTTTTAACAGGATAATGTAAAAGGATACAAATATTAATATAACTTTTAGCCCAAGCAAAAAAGAGGGATTTCTTATACCACTGTTTTAAACAAAACATACCTTGACTCTGTGCCTGTGTGTATGTCAGTATGTATTTAGGTTTATATGTTTGCATTGAAAATCTCAAATAGTTAAAGCGATTTTGATACAGTATTTTTATTAGTATGTATATATTACTTTATATGTGGGGCTAATAATCTTTGTATATTTCAAGAAGTTTAAGAAATTGTGCGTCGAATCAAACTATAATCCAAAAAATATTTTTGAAAATTGTCCACTTTGTCCACATAGTCACGGTGCAAATTTTGGCGGAACTACTCTTATACATGTCATACTGATTGTATGGAAGAACAAATTTAATGCGGGCAAAGTATGTATTTTATAAATAATTACCATCTTTAAACCTGGTTAGGCAGTTCACAACACAACACGTCATAAACGACATTACGTAAGGTTCACACAACGCCACTTAAAAACGAAAAACGAGTCCTGTCTCTAAAAATGAGTCCTGTCTCTAAGTAGTGTACTAATAACACTAATTCCACTGCAAAACTACGGCGGAGGATAATTTCAACTCGACGCCAATAGCACTAAAATCACTTTCGAAGCATACACAAGTACGATAATACTTATTAACACTGAAAGCAATTCGCAGCAAAATGTGTCTGTGCGCATGAAAATTTAATACACGGTAGAGTAGAGATGCGTTTTTTATATTTTTCTTTATAGTTTGTGGAGTAGAGTAGACATTTTTGATTTTGTTTTGAATTCCCCAGTGTTGCCAACACGGCTGATACAAAATGTGCTAAATTGCAAAATTATGCCAATTGCTATAAAATAATGCTAAAAAATTATACTAACATTTTTCAAGTCAAATAAAACGTTATTTAATTTTAAATCTTTAATATTCAACAAAATCTCAATTCAATTGTTTTTTATGTTTTAATCAATTATATTATCGAACAAAATATTAATATCTTGGTCTTCATCGATAGCTGATGCTGCTGATGTATAATTATGTAGACGTAGAAGATTCATTGCCCAAACTATAACTCTCCTTGGTACCTATCGAGCGCAATACGTTAACCGGAACTGAGTAAGAATAACAGCATTTCCCTGTCCTCTTTAGGCCGAATCTGATGTATAAAATGGCATTTAAAGTTTTTACCGACAAACAGTTGCGAAGTTTGGTTTTAACTACATTCATTTGGCTGAAAACGCGTTCAATTTCAGCGTTAGAATGTGGTAGTGATAATAATGAGTAATAAATACTCTTGTCAGAGTAATTATTACTCTGTTTTTTTAGAACACACGCTTAGTAATTAAATAGGATCGTTTGTTTAATGGCTCAATTTTTATTAGATAATTATATGCTAAAAATTATGCTATATGCTAAACAACAAATAAATATGCTAAACAACATAAAAATATGCCAAATTTAGCATAAAATATGCTAAATTGGCAACACTGCTGCCACGCCTAGATACGACCACAGATTATAATATATATAATACGTCATACGACTGAATGACCAAGTTGCCATATCACATAGTCACACCGAAATAAAAAATATTATTATTATATCAACAGCAATATAATATTAGAATATTTATACAAATTATTTTTTTATTTTTTTACATTAATTTAAAGTTAAAATATTTTATGTGTTTGTAACACTGTTTACGATTATGACTACATAGTTTCACATATGAATACTAGATGGCAGTAATAAATGTGAAGAAAAGTTTTCTTCTAAGAGAACACAGCATGGTCAGTTTGTCAGTATCTGTCACACGGAGTGCACGTATACATAGCGTACAATCAAAATGGCGGCCGACAACGAACGCGAAGTTTGGACGCGAATTATAGAAGTTTATCAAGACCGACCTCACATGTGGGATAAAAATCATAAACATTATTTTAACCGCGACATGAGGCAGCAAACATTCACACTAATGTTTGAAATTTTTGGGGAACTCAAAACCAACATGGAGCTGCCGGCTTTCAAAAAAAAATTTGAAAATATGCGGACATCTTTTTTTCGGGAGTTAAAAAAGGTACGTATTTTTAATTAAGTATGTAATGATTATTCAAAATTGAATAATCATTACTTAATTAAAATTACTTAATTGTGTTTTTTTTAGGTTAATTCTTCAAAACAAACAGGATCTGGCAGCGATGATGTGTACGAACTATCTCTTTGGTATTACAATCTCTTTACTTTTATTGAAGAGACTACTGAACCATCTCGCACGGGAGTAGATACCATGGACTCTGATGAGGTAATACTTAAAATAAAACAAGAATAAAATCACTTGGCACAATATATATTTATTAGAATTACTTCTAAATATTAGGTATAAGTACTTACTTAAGTATTTCATCAACATTAAAACTATTTTAATGCTCTTATATTACTCGTAACATGTCTTCTTGAAAATCAACACTGCCTTGTCCGTTAAAATACGACATAAATTGACTTCTAACGTAGTTTCCTTCATCGTTGCGCTGTTTTTCATTTCTTTGCGCAACTGATACTAATTCGAATGATTCTGCCCGCCAATCACCTGGTCGATAAGTTCGATCGTTTGTATTTTCAGAATCTGTACATGAATTTGTCAAAAAGATTTTTGATTTTGTTCTTAAAAAATTGTGTAAAGCGCAACATGCTAGAACAATAGCATCGACGTTCTCAACATTTACACTTATTTTTCGGCGAAATATCCTAAAACGTGTTGCCAGTATCCCAAAAGCATTTTCTTCTACCCGTCTTGCCCTAGATAACCTATAATTAAATATTCTTTGTTCATGGTTTATATTCTTGAATGGATAGGGCTTCAGCACGTGTCTGTTGAGAGAAAATGCACTGTCTCCTACAAATACATAGGGCACTGTAATATTACTATTTGGTAACGTTGAAGCTGGTGGTAGGTTTAACTGGCTTTTCATTAGTTTTTCATGAAATTTTGTATGTTGTATTACACCACCATCAGAGACGCTTCCATTTATGCCAGTGTGTACATACATAAACTCATAATTTGCATTAACAATGGCAAAAAGTACTACACTAAAAAACTGTTTGTAATTAAAAAAACACGAGCCACTACCAGGGAGCTTTTCTATAGCTACGTGTTTTCCGTCCATTGCTCCAACACAGTGACTGAAATTCCATTTTTCTTCAAACATTTTTGCTGTGTTCTTCCATTCAGTTTCCGATGTGGGCATCTGAAACAAACAGTAATTGAGAAATTTAATATTTCAGGTTTCACAGAGTTTGGAATTGGATGAACCATCTGGTAGTCAATCACTCAACCTAAAACGTCCAAGTAAGCTAGACAAAACAGAAGAAGAACCTGCCCCAAGAAAACCGCGATTAAACTTACAAAAAAAACAAGAGAAACTATTTGATACTGCCCAAAAACTTCTTACCACTACAGATGAATGGGAAGTCATAGGAATGGGCTATGGTATTCAATTGAAAAATTTAAGTAAACACCAGCAAGTTGTTGCAAAAAAATTAATATCTGAAGTCATTTTCTATGGGCAACTTGGAAAACTAACAGAAGAATCGTCAATCACTTTGAAAAACCAATATCATAATCCGTACATTCATTCAGTACCTATTAATACTCTTACACCATCCCCACAATATCAATCCTACGCATCTGCTCCTACTACAACCCCACAACATCAATCATACACATCTGCTCCTACTCCATCCCCACAACATCAATCCTACGCATCTGCTCCTACTCCATCCCCACAACATCAATCCTACGCATCTGCTCCTACTCCATTCCCACAACATCAATCCTACGCATCTGCTCCTACTCCATCCCCACAACATCAATCATACTCATCTGCTCCTACTCCATCCCCACAACATCAAGCCTATGCATCTGTTCCTACTCCTACACAATCCTAACAACTTTCTGAGGTTCAATATGATGATATTACCATTGATTTCCCTAACACTACTTTTAGTAATAATAATAATTTAGTGGAAGGTAGTTTCACTAAAGTTAAAGATTTTCTTATATTTAAACACAAAAAGTAATTAAAATGATAATGTCCTATCCTTTAAAATTCTCACAATTAACTAAATATTTGGAAACTGGGTACCTATAACTTGTTACCGTATTAATAAAAAATATTTCACCGACTGATTGTTTTTTTTGTGGTTGAATCTTGGTTGAGTACTTACAAGAAAAAACAGTTTATCTAGAATTTCGGAAAATTAAATTTCTTTTGAAAAAGAAATTTTTAATGCATACTTTTCTTCCATGTCTCCCTTTAAAATTTTATTTAAAATATTGCTCCAGTTGTGGACATGAAGCCTGATTACATATTTTAAAAATATATTTTTGAGTAAATTTGAATGCGTATTCTGACAACCCAACCAGGAAAACTTAAAATTTTCTAATCTTTTTCTTAAATTTAATCCAATTCTCTTCTGGCAAGCATTTTTATTTAAATAATTATGTATAAATGAACTTGTATCTCTATACAACATTAGGAGTTTAGAACTAGGATAAACTAAATTATTATTTTTTAACAATTTGTATTCTCTATGCCGAATATAAGAATAAATATTATCCTCTGTAGAGCTACTTGTGTAAGTCTCCACGCATGTTTTACATTTAATATTTTTGGTCATTTTTCGGCAAATGTATCCTGCAGTATACGCTGAGCAATGAACTTTTATTTTTTCTAAGATAACTTCTTCTTTCGATATAGATCCACTGTTAGAACTTTTTATAACATGACTTTCCTGTGAAGTGGATGGTAGTATATTGTCGTTATTTTCATTATTGTCATCATCAAATAAAAAATTCACATCAATCAATGTGTCTCCATTGTCCACTTCACAGTTAGCAAATTTGGAATGAGGGCTTAACAAATGCGAAAATAATAAAGATTTGTATGCATAAATGAAAGTATTTGCATCTGGATTAACATTACGATAATTTAGAGCTCTTACACGTCCAAAAAAATTTTCCAGTGGGTCTTGATTGACATTGCGAGGATAATAATATTTTACGGCATATTTTTCGAATAATATTTTAGTTATCCTAATAAAACTCTCCAATGTTGTAATCCAACCATCTACTGATGGTACACGCACAAGTCGAGGTTTTCCTGATTGTAGGGCAAGTTTACTTGACGTGTCTTCATATTTCAATTGTTTTAATTTTTTTATGGCTTCTGTCCAAAACTGTATATGTGGGGAGTTCATTTTTACTGCTTTTCTTAATTTCCCTTTAGTTGCACCGCCAGGATAGCAATTGACACTATCAAATAGTTCATCAAAGAATTCGACAACTTCTGCTGTAGTTTCCATGCTGCTGCTGCTGCCTGTGTAATGGTTATCTAAAAATGAAATATGTATAAAAAATTAAAACCTTAAAAGACAGTTAATCTTAAATTTAAATAAATATATCATTTAGACAATATGTGATTGTATCCTAACTCTTTAAACGGTCGGGCCAGCTAGTAATGTTATTAATAACAAACGTCGGGCTTTATGTAGAAAACTTTGGGCATCAAACACAAAAGTTTTTAATTTCAATTATTTATACACCCTTAAAAAATATGAATAATGGTAAGCCGCAAAATTCTGCAAATGATTAAAGTGGAATTAGCACACAGGCAGCGGCCATAAGCGACTCCATTTTTATACTATGTGTTGTTTGTATTAGTTTGGTGTGTTATTTTTTATTATATTTGGTTGAAGCTATCCATCCCTCATGTTGGAAAATTTATTCTATTTAGAAAATGATCTTAACATAATATTATATTGTATATTGTTAACTTACTGAGTGTATTTGTATATTTTAGCATTGCGGCAGTCCGAGCACTAAGTACTTGAGCAGCTACACTGACTTTCATTTTCTTAATTTTTTCTGGATGAACATGATGTGCTGTTAATTTAGGTAATGCCCTGGTGTGTCCCAATTTGCTATCCAAATCATATATAAATTGTATATCTTTCCATGTGGCTGTTTTGCCCTTCCAAATTATATTTTTATTTAAAAAATTATTTCTCAGTCCTTTTAAAAGGTGAGGTGGGTCAAAAAAAACACTCAACCTGTATCCAGCAATGACGATTGTGCCATCTGAAAGGAAAACAATCATTTAAAAGTGGAAGTATGCAGAAACTAGTGTGATTAACTAAAAAAACAAAAAACCCGACTGTGTCAAATAAATTTGATGTAGCCAGTGTCACTCTTATAGTAAATACGAATCTAACGACACCACTCAAGCTAAAATCCATCAAGCCGTTCAGGCTTCAGAGTGTAACAAAGAATTATACATACATACTCTCGAAAAACATAACCCTCCTTGTGGTGAGGTGTTGAGGTGTTGGTGTAAGCTAAGCAGAGATCACGCCACAGATCTTGCGGCGGCAGCGGCGGCGGCGGCGAAGGCGAAATCCATACAAAATCTGCAGCTGAGCGTGTGTAAGCGCTTCTAGCAGGCAATTATTTTAACAATAAAATCTAATAAATACTTACATATGCATTAGCCGACTCAGATTCTTCATCCTTAATAAACACATTCTGTACTTGGATCTCTCCCGACATTTCCATATCAAATTGTTCCTTGCCTTTATCATACAATTCTTCAACAGTCATCAGACCTTGAGCTGGTGAGTGTAACAAACCTAGTCTATTCTCTTTGTTTTGCAACTTTAGTTTCTCTAGTAATGGACAGTCGTAGTCTAGTATAGGTGGTGTGTAGACTGGTTTAAATTTCGGTTCTATATGTTGGGCGGCTCGGAGTATAACTTCTCGTTGGTCATACAAAAACTTGCTTTTATCGAAAATGTCATTTAGACTTATACCCTGAAAGTACTTTTTTTTTTTAAATAGTTCACGTTGCCCGCGACTTCGTACGCGCTACTCAATTTCGCAGAAACCTATATTTGTCCGCGATAAAAAGCAGCCTATGTCCATCCCCGTGGTCTACTCTGTCTGCGCTAAATTTCATTAAAATCGGTCGAGTAGTTTCGGAGCCTATTCAATGCAAACAAACAAACTTTTCGTCTTTATAATATTAGTATAGACTATAGAGTATAGACATTATATGTAGTTAGTTTATTGCCTGGCCCTCTGTATAGTTCCAACATTTTAAGGCCACATTTTATTAGTAATATAAACATTTAAAATATAGTAAATTTCGGGGTAGTAAATAAAAGATTAAAAAAATGTATTTGGATATTTAAAAAAATACGCAGCTTTCTTTCCTGTTCGCTTAGATATTTTATACTGCTCGACAGATTATAATGCAGTTTTCAGCAATTGCTAGTGATTCGAGAGAAAGATCAATATGTACAAAACATTGCACCCGTGCAAAGCTGGGGTGGGTCGCTAAGAAATAATGAACTAAGAATTATAAAAATATAATTGTGTTTCCTACAAATATGTTATAAAATAAGAAACTAAACACTATTATAAATAAATTAAGAAATTGTACACAATGATGAAACAATTACTAATAAAATATAAATACCTTTTCCTGCATCTGTGTGTAATATGTATTTAATACTGATAGCTTGTCTTGCACATTGCTCCTCTCAATGCACTCGAATATGGCGGCGTAACTCTGTGCGTTCGGTTTTATACCATCCTCAGACATAAAGGACAACAACTCCTCTGTACTCTCTAGTTGAGCCTGTAAGAATATTTTGTACTCTATTTATATCCAATTGAATCTTTTTGTAAACAGAAAGACAAAAGTACACTATTATAGTTTATAGCTATTCATTTAAAGGTCAAATACAGTGCAATGAAGAAATACAATGACAAATCTTATATTTTTGTTTACAAAAAGATTAAATTTAAACCCGAACACAGGATAGTTAATGAAATGAGGATCAGTCATGTTTTTTGTGGGGTATGCAGACTTATGGCGACAAAACAAACAGTAAATACTGTTAAAAAAATATTTAAATCGGACCAAAAATTACGAAGATACAGCTATTTTATTGCATTAGTTCCAAAAACGCGCCCGAGAATGAAGCGATTCGCTGTGACGTCATCTGTCGTCGTCACCTCCCCGCTAGACACAAATAAAATATTTAACGTAAATAAAAACAATGCACGGCGAGGCACAAGCGTCAAGAATCGGAGAATAAATACGAAAGCAATACGTATAAAGTATGAGTACAATCAAGCCGTTGTCGCACGGATCGCGACAGATGACTAACTAGCCGTTCAGAAAAACTTTAATAAATCCACAATTTCTTGACGGATTTTAATAATTTAAAAATAAAATTATCAGTAACTTAATACACATACGATGTACTTAGAGATTGATCCTCATTGCACACTAAACCAGCGTGAAATAATGATTGCGTTGGCAAACAAGTGAGTGAGGCCAGAGCGACTGGGGATTTAATAGATGTAGAAAGCAACATACTTATATCTATGATGCAAGTATTAATGGGCGACAGTAATCACTTGCCATTAAGCAATCCGTCTGCTCTTTTGCCTAAAATTTGATAAAAAGTTCCGTTTCTTAACTGTAACTCACCTTTGAAGCAAACCCATGCAGTAGAGTGTTGAATATTCTAATATCTTCTATTTTAGGATGTTCGGGGACCCTCAATCTCTTTTGTCTATAATACTGTAATACTTGTCGGCCCTGTAAAATCAAAAGGCGATATTGAATCTCTTCTCTTCTATTTGAATTAATGAATCAACTCTTCTAACTGGTTCCAAGGAAGTCTTAAGAAATACTTTAGACATTATGATCAAGCATCATACATCCAAAATAAGGGACCAGCAAAAAAAGAGATATGTAGTTAGACTAGTATTACTAATAGCAGTAACTAATAAATAAAAAATGTAGATAAATAAAATAAATACATTTTTTCTTTTTTTTGCTATGGACCAAAAACTTGCTTGGCCTAGATTACTTTGTTTTATGTCTGGCGTGATAAATGTGTTAGTACACTTAAGATAGTGAAAGATTTATGAGGTTTATTGTCATAGAAAATTGTAATTTCTATTGTTTAACAGAAATTACAATTTAAAATTCTTTCTTAAACAAGAAAGAAGAAAAAGTAATTTTAATTTTTTTTAAATAAAATTAGCTGCAGAAACCCTAGCGTGAATAATGCTATATAATTTTTATTGGATTAAGATAATATTGCAATATATCTTTCAAATAATGTTTCTTGTCTTAAAAAACTTACACTCAAACCAAGCATTTACCTCAGCCACCATGCCAAGTGAGCACAGCAGGTGGAAGTGCGAGGCCAGGAGACGTTCCAGCCCCTCCTGCTTGCCTTGTCTCTCCAGCTCGCGCATGTCCTGCTTCATACCCTTCTCCTGTGCCAAGCGACGTTTCTCCCGGAGCTTCTTTTTCTTTGCTTTTGTGGCTTGATTACTATAAAGACAGATTCAAGATTGCTATTATTATAAAAAAATATGATACTTCTCACAGTTTTAAAATTTCAATAGTGTTTTTGACAAATGTATAGACATATTTTACATTTTGTATTGAAAACAAATTGAAAATTATTTTAGTTTCTCTGGGCTATACAGTGGTACAGATAAAAACATAACACACATTAGCAAAGATATATTTGTGCAAAAGGATTAAAACTTAAGCTGTGTATGAACAGAAGTAACAGTGTATACTGTACGGCAATGAAACAGACATATTCAGGCAAAAAATACATACGCTTTTTTTATATTTAATGTTCTTGTTTCCTTGGCAATTTCCTCAATATCCTTAACTTCATCCAACTCGGCATGCAATGGATCATCACAGTCAATAGAAGGATGGACCAAGCCTTGCATTCTGTTGATAAAAATTATCAGGCATTTATCAATTAAGGCCAAATGGTTGAGCCATGTTAGCTATGGACATATTCGAAGGGTATTTCGCTTTTTAATTAGTAACATTACATGGCCCACAAAAATATTTAAAAAAATATTAGAGTTAACTTACTGTAAATTTGATAAGTTGTTCATAAACTCATGATCAAAGCTATCCAAATTGTTGTTATCTATGAACAGTTCCCTGAATATTGCATGAGGACTTTTGGTGGCTGGGGCTTCAGTAGCTGCACTCAAGTTCTGATTAAAATTTGAGTTCAGGTCAAACTCTTGATTTAGGCCTTCATTAATCGCATACTGCAAATCTTGTAGTCTTTGGTCATACAGTGTTGCCTTCCTAAAACTATAATAACTCTCCTTTATTGAATCTATAATCTGTTTTGTCTTTAGCTTTTCTTCAATTGTTGCAATTTTGTGATTAGTAAACACAAGAGCACACTTCTCACTATGTTTTTCGAATGTTGGTGATTTCCTGAGGATTTTCTCTTTGACAGAATCAAGAAGTTCCTTGTCGACTTCTATGTTAGAGGTTTTGGGAGTTGTGGTAAGTTGATGTAATTGACCCAATGAGACAGAGCTAGATGCTAGCTTTGAAAGTTGTGAAGCACTGAACTTGCTGATAGAAACCTTCATTTCCTTCATGCTACTGTCGTTTACTGAAATAAGTATAGACGTGAGTGAGATACTGTAAAATGATAGGTGAACTATTTTTGAGGTCAACACAAAACACACCTGCTAAAAGTTCGCCATATTTCTTATAGTTTTTGAGTTTGGATTTCTTTTTCTGCGATTTTACAGCGTTAGCCGTTCTCGTAGATTGATGGCGTACCGCTAAAAGCTTCTCTGGAAAGTTATGCAACAATTTAATTTCAGGTTATGTTTACAATAACATTGCGAAACACGCTCACTTAACATATTAAATTTGCCGTAATTGTAATTCTTACCTGATATATGAGAGGCTAGGAGAACTTTGCGACAAAATTGGCATTTCAATTGTACTGTAGTTTTATTACTCAAGCTAAAACTTGAAGGCAGTGGTAATCCGAATACACTAGTCTGACACAAGTTTCTTGCCGATATTATTCGATGCATTGTTTTCACAACATTACATGTTCTAATTGTTTTAGGCTATTTACGGCATGTATCAAAAAACCATTTAACTCCAATTTTTGTTTCACAAGCACGTGAAACTGATCAAAATGTGCTAAAAAATTGAAACGGTCAAATGTCAATAGGTAATTGTCAAAACTCAAGCTTAGCCTAGGATATTAGATATACATCGATGCATTGAAAACATCGATGTTTACAATGCGATACATCGAATCGATCCGATGTTTTGGAATGCTTTCGATATACTCGATGTATCATGTTTTTTTAGTTTTTAGGCAGCATCTATGAGGAAGCAGACCGAACACAAATTACACTATTACATAGACAGTAAAAAGCAATATCTCCATCTCGTTCTCACTCGTCTGAACTCCAAATACATCTTTCTTTGTCTTTCAATGTAATAACACTCACATATACATAGACAAAACAGAAATTGAAGCAAACCGCCATGTTGATAGATGATGATAGATGACACATACCGTCTTAGCAAAATCGCTCAAGTGTTTTTGTTTCATTAAAATATTAATTATTAACGCGTAAATTGTAAAAATAAGACGGATTAAATATGGTAAGTAAAGTGCAGTGCCCCACGGTGTTGTAGTGCTACATATAATAAAACACCTGACATAACATTCCATACGTAAGTATGTTTATGCAAAATAACATTGTGAAAGTTGTTTTGTTTATTTTGTTACTATTTATACATAATTCAGCTAAATATAAACTTGTTTTACGTGCATATTTTAGAAATATGTATGATACCTAGCAAATTCATCTAAGTTCAGATAAATAATACAACATTTTACTTCCCTGAAATCCTGTTTGACAGTTTTGGTACTTTAGTTATTCGAAGAGACCGGATTTAGATTTACTTTATTTATTTTTTTAGATTTATTTTAATGGTTTCAGTTAGGCGAGAAAAAGTAACTTTCGATGTATTAAGAGTACCTAATTTGCTTTTAATATAGATAATTGGATAAACTCTATCGGTACAAAAATATTTTTGCTTGATACATTTACTTCTTTTCAGGTTTCCAAATGATGTGCACTTGAGAAATCTAAATCCTGGTTGGCAAATATGAATGTGACAAATTGGCAGCCCACAAAATCTTGTGTATTATGTTCAATTCATTTTGACGGTCGTAATATCGATAAAAGTGGCTTAAAAAAATAAAGATCATGACTAAAATTAAATAAAAATAAATTGGCTAAAATAAAGATCATGACTATAATCACTTGCATTTATTAATTAGAGTTATTATTGAAACGATGCAAAAAAACTAACTTAAGTGAAAGAAATTATTTAAAAAAATATATCTTAATTAAAAATAAATAATTTGTAAATTATTTTTGTTTTCATTTATATTTTCCAACTCCATTCTTCGTATTTATAAATAATTATAATTCGTCTTGTAATTTTTAAATTGTTAAGTAGTTACTGAATACGGCCCATGCATTGTTGATGTGTTTGTAGTTGTATCTGTGTTGTATAGATGCCACGGTTTTGTAGCTGTCATGTTCGGTCTGCTTACTCTTATAAGTCTGTGGATTTTAGTAGAAAAATATCGAATAGATTATAACCAATAAAAACTCAAGTTTGACCACAAAATTTTACCAATATCTTTTTTCCTATTTGTTTATTCAAAAAAGATAAGCTTAAATTCAACAGTGGATTGACAACAATGCCATCGCAGCCAACGTGTACTAAAAAATTATGTTGGCAGCACTGCGCACGCGTCAGCGCACAGAGTAAGTACATTGTTTTATACTGAAATAGAGATGAAACTTGAGCCCAAAATTAGGTATAGTACGCTAGCGCCCCCTGAATTTAATGCGCAGAACGAAAAGTCCTGCCCTGAATATTATTATAACTAGGTTCCTACATTACTATACCTACATTTATTTACAAGCCATGGTATAATCCACGAAGTAACTAATATTTTTTAAGTCTTTAATATAGAAATTCTTTTTAAAAAGTCAACTTAATAATGTAAATCTCTTTATGATTTATTAAAGTGAAACTTTTATTACATCGTCTCAAACTTTTTCGTCTGTGTGTTGCATGTCGCAACTGACGGTCGGCCGCGGAGTAGGGATAAAGTGAAAGGCGCTCGTCAGAGCAGCCGAGGCCAATATGGCGGCGCCTATAGTTCGCATCAGCTGACCGTGTAGTGTATAGACTAGTACTTATTTGTGCCAGTGCTCCACGCTATTTTGTTATTAAGTTTCACTTTTACCGTGGTTTCATAAAACCACACAATCCTTTTCTTGATTGGTTTACAACCCAAAATACTTCACATTAGTAAGGCCCTCATAAACATCTTATGTAAATAGGTTCGCTTTACCTATAGCGTGATCTTGCGGCAAATCAGCGCCATCTAGTATGCCATATGAGAACCAAAGTTCCTTAAGAAAATTAACTTAAAATCTAACGCATAAACAGTCTGTATATTGATAAAGACCGCATTTAACTAGTTATGTAGTTCACGCGAAGACACAAGAAGCGCATTTTATTGTTATTAAGTTTCACTTTTACAGTGGTTTCATAAAACCACACAATCCTTTTTTTTATGAAGCGATTTACGGGTTTAAAATAATTGTTATTTTGCTTTTAACCTTTATCGATCGTTATAGTCCATTTTCTCACACAAAATTATGCATAACAAATTAATTACGTAATAATTTTAGTATATTAGTATTTATTTCCAAAAACATGTTATTTATATAGATTTATCTATACTACTAATATTATAAAAAGGAAAGATGGTAGGCAAGCGTTTAAATAAACTGTTCTTTTTGCAAAGTCTCTCAAAAGAACACTGGCAATAGGACATGACAGACTTCGCAAAATTATTGCGGATGTTTTTTTTTTGTTCTTACGTAAATTACAATAATGATTTTTCTCAGACATGGCTTTACTTTTTTTAATAAAACAATTATTGAATTAGTGATGGCTTACATGAAAACTTGTGTTGAAGTAGTATTTGTTGTTATAGCGACAACAGAAATACATAATCTGTGAAAATTTCAACTGTCTAAATATCACGGTTCATGAGATACAGCCAGGTGACAGACGGACGGCGAAATATTAGTAATAGGTTTCCGTTTTTACCCTTTGGGTACGAAACCCTAAAAAAGTACTCGATGCGTACAATATATCGATGTTTTCACCCGATACATCGAAAGACATCGATGTACAGTTCTGATTAACCGAATCGAAAAAACATCGATGTATTCTTTTTTTTAAATATTTGGCGGCGGTTTATCGTAAAACCATTTGCCAGTGTCAAGTAAAAAAGGCGGGAAATAGAACTTTCGTTTTAATTTTCAACACTGTATTCATATATCGTCAAGTCTAAAGTCTAGTCAAAGTCCAAATAAATAGTCAGTACAGTCAATGAGTCATGTCGGTCAATTCAGTAAAGTGGTAGACGCTTTACTGAAAGTTCCTTGCGAGTTTTGGTGGGAAACACACAGATAGCACGTTTTTAGATATTGTACCACTTGCCCACACTTGTGCACGTTAACGAATATTTAATGGTTAATATTCTACCAATATTACACATTAAGAACCGAGATAACACAAATTTATGAATTATTACAAATTCACAAAGTCACCAATTGAACTCCTCGACAAAACTGCGATGTATTCTATCTGTATATGTATCCCTGCGGCAGATGTGTGAGTAGGGCGCTTAGAGCGCCTTACTCACACATCTGCCGCAGGGGCAATCTAGGGTGTAGGAGTGGGGATGACCCTTAATTGCATCCTTAATTGTGATGTGTGTATGCAGGGGCAATTTGAAGGATTGGCCCTGCGGCAGGGCGGCAGGGGCGCGAGACCATCCTTGATCCCTATGTCGTCACTGCCGTCGCTGCGTGTGTAGCGCATAGATTAATATGTATAAACGGAAAGTGTAGCGCGATTGGGGCAATTTCTCAGTCAGTTTCATAAATTAATATGTATAAACGGAAATAGATGGGTAACTCGTGTCAAAAAGTTGTCTCATAGAAAGTAGCTCCATCTGGTGTTCGTGGTTGAAACACGAATCCATCCATACCACATTAGGTATATTATATTATGTAATAATCCCCGCGTTCCTTTATATGTTAAAAACGATCAAAACGCTCTAAATAGAAGGCACGCGGGGATTATGAGATCCTTTTATACTTAAATGTCGTATTGTATCAAATGGTTCGAACTAACTTAAAAATAATATTTTGTTCCAACATTATTTCAAAATATTATTTCTGTAGACAAAACGAATCATTTGAAACAAATTAAAAATCAATATGAACAATAAAGATCTTTAAAGTATCTAACGCATGAGGGAAGGGAAATGAAAGGCCATTATATGAGCAAATATTTATTATTTTTCTTTTAGACTGAAAAGTAACTACTGGTTTCTCCTTGCTCTGCATTTATTTTTTTCATAATAAATACGAGCTGCCTCTTGCATGGGGTCATCACAGTCATAGTTAATTTCTTTTCCGGTAAGTATTTTATTAATTTATTAAAAAAGTATCATATTTAATATATTAAATATGATACTTTTTTTTAATTGGAAATCGATAATTAATTCTTTATGCAAATCACATTTTATAAAAGATATATTTAAATGGATAGAACATATTAATTTTATATATTGTAGAATATTTCTTTTTATGCAATATTTTTTTAAAATCTCTGTGCTAATATTTTCAATTTGCACAAAAAAGTTAAATGCTTCTTTTGTTGGATAACATAACCAGCTTTTGTCTGAATATTCAGATACTTTAATAAAATCATGGAAATCCTTTTTATACACACTCTCTAAATTTTTTTTGCATTCAGTACAGTTTTTATAGATTTTTCTGGCCTTTGACACGAGCCAACCACTACAGTACCCTAAGGCTGCACATCTTTCAATGTGTATTGTGGATCTACTATTAATTAATTGATCGACATCAACTTCCGCAATAAATAAATGCTCTTCCATAATTTCTTCACTGATTTCTTTGTTTGTATCTGAATACTCAGAACTGCTGGTTAAAAATGTCTCTAGTGTTTGCATCAAGCAATAACTATCGTCTTTTTCGCAGTTTGCACCAACAGAATGTGTTGACGTCATATTATTAATCATTAATGTTTTATATGCGGCTGTGAATGCTCCTGCATTGGGCATTATATTTTGTGAGCCATGAGCTCTTATGGCACCAAAAAAATTCTCTAACGGGTCTTGGTTAAAATTTCTTAATAATATAGATGTAAGACCCCGTTTATATAATTCTTTCAGGATTAGCCTAAACCCTTCTATAGTTTTCACCCAGCTTGTAAGGCTAGGTACAGTAGATACTTTTCCGTCTTTTATAAATTTCATTGATTTTAAGACTGGCAGGCTTTCTGCCCAGAGCCTATGATGTGGTGATTTCGGTGTTACAGCACATCTGTATATTTTACCCCCTTCTTTATTGGTAGAGCTGCCATTTACAGAGTCGAAGAGATTGTCAAAAAATAACAGCAAATCTGCAGTATCTTGACTCCCTTCTGGAAGTTTACCAGCATCTAAAAACAGAAAATTGCTATCAATGACAGAAATGAAGGTCATCTCAACCCATCAGAGCCCACTAGCAAGTATTAGGTTAAGGCGATAGTCCTCCATACAGGCCAAGTGAAGCTTGGCAAAATTTGTATATCTTTGAGTGAAACTCCTTCTATCAGCAATAAATATGACAATCAAACTGTACCATGTCCAACAGACATTGGGGGTAGAATAGGTAAAATATTAAATAAATGATAGGTGGACAGTAATGTTTACTAACCTGCCATATATCCAAGTGCTACACCAAGACTTGTGCTAAATACTTGAGTGCAGTGCTTTACTCTCATCTTAGGGATTAACTGAGGTAGCACATGATGAGCCGTTAGTTTTGGAACTAAACGCTTTCCCTTGTATTCAGGACCTCTTGTATAAAAATCAATAATGTGCTGCCATTTGGCGGTACACTCTTTTTTATTCAAAATATATTTTAAATTTTTGTTTAATAAATTATTTCGCACACCTTTCATTAGATGAGGTGGGTCAAAAATGGGCACAACTTTTTTTGAGTTGATTTCAAATAAATCCCCTTTCCATTCTATGCCTTTTTTTATATATTGTTCTTTAGTTTTATTTATTAAAATATTTATGGCAGACATATTGGTTGAACCTTGATCACAAACCACTGCTATTATTTCCAGACCTGTACCTTGCACTTTTGTGATTACATTTTCAATTTGGTGCACTAGATCCCATGCTTTAGTTGAACTCTTACAGAAGGAGTATGCAACAGGCTGTTTATATTTTTTTATAACTCCACGTATCATTAAAACTAATATATGGTCTGCAAATTCATTTTTTTTTTCCATGGCATTGTCAGTGAATCCCAATATTTCGTCTTGTTTCTGGTCATAGTAAACCCCTGGTGAAATAGACATTTCATCAAATATTAATGTGCAGTACCTATGGTGCAATGGCAGTTTATTAATTTTCCTCTTCATATCAAAAAAAATTACTTCATTAACTCCTGGTTTTAGAGGAATCTTTTGCAGAAGATTGTTAAGGGTTTTGCGCTGTGGTAAAACACATATTCTGCTCAATACTCTGTATGCTCTTGGGCTAGGTTTATATATGGATAAAGCAAGAACTTTTTCTTTGTCAGTAAAACGTCTTCCTTTGGCCTTTTTACCCGCGCCTTTTACTTGCATTTCAAGGAATGTTTTGGTTGCTAATGACATTTTCGCACTAATGTGTTTCATAGCCTCATTTTTAATAGCCTTTCTTGTCATATGGAGTCGTTGCTTAAAAGAACATTTTGCTATTTTATTTTGTCTTACTTGCTTCTTTAAAGTCACTATTAAATTTTTCAATTTAACTTCACCTGTGGTATTAATACTGTAATAACATAAATATAATATATATTAAAAGTGTTCAATTTTCATACACAATACAATATTTTGTAGGTATGTATAATAATTAGCATATTATTATTGTATGTATGCATTTTATATTTTGACATCATTATATACTGATAAGGATTTATTCATCATCTAAAATAAAATATTTTTCACCTGGCTGTCTTTGTAGGAAACTGGCTGGTGCACTATCTCTACTGTAATGTACTGTATCATTGCCTGTACTTGCAACTGGTTTTGTCATACCAACTGCCATGTAACTGGTGCTTGGTACAGGTCCACTTATTACCAATGACTCTGGTTGTACATTGGGTGATTCAATCATCACATCTGAAAAATAACATAAGGGTTATTTACAACACAGGGAATAAAGAAAAAAGCTTAAAATACCTTGCGACATATAACAATGGTTTTTGAGTCACAGAAGAAAGTTAAATTGAAATAATGGCATTTAGTAACAATTTAATTTTATTACAGCAGGCTTTGTGTTTAAGTAAATGCTACCTTATTAGGCATACACAAATAATTTAAAAATATAATCACAAATATAATAAAAACAATGGTATAACATAATATGGTATAAATAAATAATAAAGTTCTTTTATAGCTGTGCTTTTACAGGTGGTCTAAATTTATAATGATATCTTTTAAGAAATTTTGAGTTTATTATATATTTTTTATTAGTTTCAAGAGAAAATTACAAACATACTGTAAATTCCTTCATTTTTATATTAAAATGAAACAATACCTGATAAATGAAGTGATGGTACTGCTGTTTTAATTAGACGATTTTTTGAACAGTGAAAAACCGGATCAAAATGTTTGTGACAAACCCTTCGGTTCTTATACACATTTGTTTGTTCTAATGTGACAATTTTTCCTCCAATGTTTGTAATCCAGGTTAGAAACCGTTCTTGCTCCAAAACAGGATTAGGAAAGCGATGAAGTGGAATACCTTAAAGAAATGTAATATGTATATATTAATATATGATAATAATGTAATATAGGATTATTTTATCACCAGTACAATAAATCAACATATTATATGGCTTATGAAAATTATATTATTATTGAAAGCTTTATATATTTTAATGTACATTGAAACTGCGTTATGTTCTTTTTAAGCGAAAACAATATTTTCAATTTGCAAATTACTCCGACATAGCAGGGTTCGTCACGTCCTTTTAGTTTCGTGACATATTAGTGGACAGATTTCGGTGACAAAATGGACACATAAGGTGTAGTTCATAAGGAATGTTATCCGATTTTGATAAAGAGTTGTGTTATTTAATATTGTAAAATGTTCATTTTGATAAATCTACTGTGATTTTTAACAGGATAATGTAAAAGGATACAAATATTAATATAACTTTTAGCCCAAGCAAAAAAGAGGGATTTCTTATACCACTGTTTTAAACAAAACATACCTTGACTCTGTGCCTGTGTGTATGTCAGTATGTATTTAGGTTTATATGTTTGCATTGAAAATCTCAAATAGTTAAAGCGATTTTGATACAGTATTTTTATTAGTATGTATATATTACTTTATATGTGGGGCTAATAATCTTTGTATATTTCAAGAAGTTTAAGAAATTGTGCGTCGAATCAAACTATAATCCAAAAAATATTTTTGAAAATTGTCCACTTTGTCCACATAGTCACGGTGCAAATTTTGGCGGAACTACTCTTATACATGTCATACTGATTGTATGGAAGAACAAATTTAATGCGGGCAAAGTATGTATTTTATAAATAATTACCATCTTTAAACCTGGTTAGGCAGTTCACAACACAACACGTCATAAACGACATTACGTAAGGTTCACACAACGCCACTTAAAAACGAAAAACGAGTCCTGTCTCTAAAAATGAGTCCTGTCTCTAAGTAGTGTACTAATAACACTAATTCCACTGCAAAACTACGGCGGAGGATAATTTCAACTCGACGCCAATAGCACTAAAATCACTTTCGAAGCATACACAAGTACGATAATACTTATTAACACTGAAAGCAATTCGCAGCAAAATGTGTCTGTGCGCATGAAAATTTAATACACGGTAGAGTAGAGATGCGTTTTTTATATTTTTCTTTATAGTTTGTGGAGTAGAGTAGACATTTTTGATTTTGTTTTGAATTCCCCAGTGTTGCCAACACGGCTGATACAAAATGTGCTAAATTGCAAAATTATGCCAATTGCTATAAAATAATGCTAAAAAATTATACTAACATTTTTCAAGTCAAATAAAACGTTATTTAATTTTAAATCTTTAATATTCAACAAAATCTCAATTCAATTGTTTTTTATGTTTTAATCAATTATATTATCGAACAAAATATTAATATCTTGGTCTTCATCGATAGCTGATGCTGCTGATGTATAATTATGTAGACGTAGAAGATTCATTGCCCAAACTATAACTCTCCTTGGTACCTATCGAGCGCAATACGTTAACCGGAACTGAGTAAGAATAACAGCATTTCCCTGTCCTCTTTAGGCCGAATCTGATGTATAAAATGGCATTTAAAGTTTTTACCGACAAACAGTTGCGAAGTTTGGTTTTAACTACATTCATTTGGCTGAAAACGCGTTCAATTTCAGCGTTAGAATGTGGTAGTGATAATAATGAGTAATAAATACTCTTGTCAGAGTAATTATTACTCTGTTTTTTTAGAACACACGCTTAGTAATTAAATAGGATCGTTTGTTTAATGGCTCAATTTTTATTAGATAATTATATGCTAAAAATTATGCTATATGCTAAACAACAAATAAATATGCTAAACAACGTAAAAATATGCCAAATTTAGCATAAAATATGCTAAATTGGCAACACTGCTGCCACGCCTAGATACGACCACAGATTATAATATATATAATACGTCATACGACTGAATGACCAAGTTGCCATATCACATAGTCACACCGAAATAAAAAATATTATTATTATATCAACAGCAATATAATATTAGAATATTTATACAAATTATTTTTTTATTTTTTTACATTAATTTAAAGTTAAAATATTTTATGTGTTTGTAACACTGTTTACGATTATGACTACATAGTTTCACATATGAATACTAGATGGCAGTAATAAATGTGAAGAAAAGTTTTCTTCTAAGAGAACACAGCATGGTCAGTTTGTCAGTATCTGTCACACGGAGTGCACGTATACATAGCGTACAATCAAAATGGCGGCCGACAACGAACGCGAAGTTTGGACGCGAATTATAGAAGTTTATCAAGACCGACCTCACATGTGGGATAAAAATCATAAACATTATTTTAACCGCGACATGAGGCAGCAAACATTCACACTAATGTTTGAAATTTTTGGGGAACTCAAAACCAACATGGAGCTGCCGGCTTTCAAAAAAAAATTTGAAAATATGCGGACATCTTTTTTTCGGGAGTTAAAAAAGGTACGTATTTTTAATTAAGTATGTAATGATTATTCAAAATTGAATAATCATTACTTAATTAAAATTACTTAATTGTGTTTTTTTTAGGTTAATTCTTCAAAACAAACAGGATCTGGCAGCGATGATGTGTACGAACTATCTCTTTGGTATTACAATCTCTTTACTTTTATTGAAGAGACTACTGAACCATCTCGCACGGGAGTAGATACCATGGACTCTGATGAGGTAATACTTAAAATAAAACAAGAATAAAATCACTTGGCACAATATATATTTATTAGAATTACTTCTAAATATTAGGTATAAGTACTTACTTAAGTATTTCATCAACATTAAAACTATTTTAATGCTCTTATATTACTCGTAACATGTCTTCTTGAAAATCAACACTGCCTTGTCCGTTAAAATACGACATAAATTGACTTCTAACGTAGTTTCCTTCATCGTTGCGCTGTTTTTCATTTCTTTGCGCAACTGATACTAATTCGAATGATTCTGCCCGCCAATCACCTGGTCGATAAGTTCGATCGTTTGTATTTTCAGAATCTGTACATGAATTTGTCAAAAAGATTTTTGATTTTGTTCTTAAAAAATTGTGTAAAGCGCAACATGCTAGAACAATAGCATCGACGTTCTCAACATTTACACTTATTTTTCGGCGAAATATCCTAAAACGTGTTGCCAGTATCCCAAAAGCATTTTCTTCTACCCGTCTTGCCCTAGATAACCTATAATTAAATATTCTTTGTTCATGGTTTATATTCTTGAATGGATAGGGCTTCAGCACGTGTCTGTTGAGAGAAAATGCACTGTCTCCTACAAATACATAGGGCACTGTAATATTACTATTTGGTAACGTTGAAGCTGGTGGTAGGTTTAACTGGCTTTTCATTAGTTTTTCATGAAATTTTGTATGTTGTATTACACCACCATCAGAGACGCTTCCATTTATGCCAGTGTGTACATACATAAACTCATAATTTGCATTAACAATGGCAAAAAGTACTACACTAAAAAACTGTTTGTAATTAAAAAAACACGAGCCACTACCAGGGAGCTTTTCTATAGCTACGTGTTTTCCGTCCATTGCTCCAACACAGTGACTGAAATTCCATTTTTCTTCAAACATTTTTGCTGTGTTCTTCCATTCAGTTTCCGATGTGGGCATCTGAAACAAACAGTAATTGAGAAATTTAATATTTCAGGTTTCACAGAGTTTGGAATTGGATGAACCATCTGGTAGTCAATCACTCAACCTAAAACGTCCAAGTAAGCTAGACAAAACAGAAGAAGAACCTGCCCCAAGAAAACCGCGATTAAACTTACAAAAAAAACAAGAGAAACTATTTGATACTGCCCAAAAACTTCTTACCACTACAGATGAATGGGAAGTCATAGGAATGGGCTATGGTATTCAATTGAAACATTTAAGTAAACACCAGCAAGTTGTTGCAAAAAAATTAATATCTGAAGTCATTTTCTATGGGCAACTTGGAAAACTAACAGAAGAATCGTCAATCACTTTGAAAAACCAATATCATAATCCGTACATTCATTCAGTACCTATTAATACTCTTACACCATCCCCACAATATCAATCCTACGCATCTGCTCCTACTACAACCCCACAACATCAATCATACACATCTGCTCCTACTCCATCCCCACAACATCAATCCTACGCATCTGCTCCTACTCCATCCCCACAACATCAATCCTACGCATCTGCTCCTACTCCATTCTCACAACATCAATCCTACGCATCTGCTCCTACTCCATCCCCACAACATCAATCATACTCATCTGCTCCTACTCCATCCCCACAACATCAAGCCTATGCATCTGTTCCTACTCCTACACAATCCTAACAACTTTCTGAGGTTCAATATGATGATATTACCATTGATTTCCCTAACACTACTTTTAGTAATAATAATAATTTAGTGGAAGGTAGTTTCACTAAAGTTAAAGATTTTCTTATATTTAAACACAAAAAGTAATTAAAATGATAATGTCCTATCCTTTAAAATTCTCACAATTAACTAAATATTTGGAAACTGGGTACCTATAACTTGTTACCGTATTAATAAAAAATATTTCACCGACTGATTGTTTTTTTTGTGGTTGAATCTTGGTTGAGTACTTACAAGAAAAAACAGTTTATCTAGAATTTCGGAAAATTAAATTTCTTTTGAAAAAGAAATTTTTAATGCATACTTTTCTTCCATGTCTCCCTTTAAAATTTTATTTAAAATATTGCTCCAGTTGTGGACATGAAGCCTGATTACATATTTTAAAAATATATTTTTGAGTAAATTTGAATGCGTATTCTGACAACCCAACCAGGAAAACTTAAAATTTTCTAATCTTTTTCTTAAATTTAATCCAATTCTCTTCTGGCAAGCATTTTTATTTAAATAATTATGTATAAATGAACTTGTATCTCTATACAACATTAGGAGTTTAGAACTAGGATAAACTAAATTATTATTTTTTAACAATTTGTATTCTCTATGCCGAATATAAGAATAAATATTATCCTCTGTAGAGCTACTTGTGTAAGTCTCCACGCATGTTTTACATTTAATATTTTTGGTCATTTTTCGGCAAATGTATCCTGCAGTATACGCTGAGCAATGAACTTTTATTTTTTCTAAGATAACTTCTTCTTTCGATATAGATCCACTGTTAGAACTTTTTATAACATGACTTTCCTGTGAAGTGGATGGTAGTATATTGTCGTTATTTTCATTATTGTCATCATCAAATAAAAAATTCACATCAATCAATGTGTCTCCATTGTCCACTTCACAGTTAGCAAATTTGGAATGAGGGCTTAACAAATGCGAAAATAATAAAGATTTGTATGCATAAATGAAAGTATTTGCATCTGGATTAACATTACGATAATTTAGAGCTCTTACACGTCCAAAAAAATTTTCCAGTGGGTCTTGATTGACATTGCGAGGATAATAATATTTTACGGCATATTTTTCGAATAATATTTTAGTTATCCTAATAAAACTCTCCAATGTTGTAATCCAACCATCTACTGATGGTACACGCACAAGTCGAGGTTTTCCTGATTGTAGGGCAAGTTTACTTGACGTGTCTTCATATTTCAATTGTTTTAATTTTTTTATGGCTTCTGTCCAAAACTGTATATGTGGGGAGTTCATTTTTACTGCTTTTCTTAATTTCCCTTTAGTTGCACCGCCAGGATAGCAATTGACACTATCAAATAGTTCATCAAAGAATTCGACAACTTCTGCTGTAGTTTCCATGCTGCTGCTGCTGCCTGTGTAATGGTTATCTAAAAATGAAATATGTATAAAAAATTAAAACCTTAAAAGACAGTTAATCTTAAATTTAAATAAATATATCATTTAGACAATATGTGATTGTATCCTAACTCTTTAAACGGTCGGGCCAGCTAGTAATGTTATTAATAACAAACGTCGGGCTTTATGTAGAAAACTTTGGGCATCAAACACAAAAGTTTTTAATTTCAATTATTTATACACCCTTAAAAAATATGAATAATGGTAAGCCGCAAAATTCTGCAAATGATTAAAGTGGAATTAGCACACAGGCAGCGGCCATAAGCGACTCCATTTTTATACTATGTGTTGTTTGTATTAGTTTGGTGTGTTATTTTTTATTATATTTGGTTGAAGCTATCCATCCCTCATGTTGGAAAATTTATTCTATTTAGAAAATGATCTTAACATAATATTATATTGTATATTGTTAACTTACTGAGTGTATTTGTATATTTTAGCATTGCGGCAGTCCGAGCACTAAGTACTTGAGCAGCTACACTGACTTTCATTTTCTTAATTTTTTCTGGATGAACATGATGTGCTGTTAATTTAGGTAATGCCCTGGTGTGTCCCAATTTGCTATCCAAATCATATATAAATTGTATATCTTTCCATGTGGCTGTTTTGCCCTTCCAAATTATATTTTTATTTAAAAAATTATTTCTCAGTCCTTTTAAAAGGTGAGGTGGGTCAAAAAAAACACTCAACCTGTATCCAGCAATGACGATTGTGCCATCTGAAAGGAAAACAATCATTTAAAAGTGGAAGTATGCAGAAACTAGTGTGATTAACTAAAAAAACAAAAAACCCGACTGTGTCAAATAAATTTGATGTAGCCAGTGTCACTCTTATAGTAAATACGAATCTAACGACACCACTCAAGCTAAAATCCATCAAGCCGTTCAGGCTTCAGAGTGTAACAAAGAATTATACATACATACTCTCGAAAAACATAACCCTCCTTCTGGCGCAGTCGGGTAAAAAGGGCAACTACTCTAAGATAGATTTCATTTCATTAGATATATACTTAGTATTAAATAAAACACTCACCATCCTTTTCTTTATGATTACTAGATTTTTGGATGGTCATCTCTCTTAAACTTTTTATAGCAGATCTAAATGTTGATCCTTGATCACAGACTAGTCCCAATGGTATTAATCCAGTCTGAGCCACTTGTTCTACAAGCTGCTTCAAAATATTTTGTAGTGAAGCTGATGACACTGTCCCTTCACAGAAGTAGAATGCCACAGTTTGGCGCCATGATGAACACACTCCTCTAATCATGAAGACTAAAGCATGGTCACAAAATCTCATCTTTCGGTTTCCAGCTACATCAACAAACCCATTAATTTCATCATTTTTTTCATTGTATGTTAAATGTGGTGTTAATGCAATTTCATCAAATACAATAGTGCATAATTTTTGTTGTGTATTCCAATTTCTGGTTTTGTTATGAATATATTTAAAAACTCTAGAACTAATCCCTGGTTCTATAATTATTTTTTCAGAAAGACGGTTTAATGTTCTTTTATTTGGCAAAGAAAACATATTTTCTAATAATCTATATGATTTTGGGCTTTGCTTCCACAATACCAAAGCAGTCAACTTTTCATCAAAGGTGAATCTTCTTGCCATTTTATTTTTCCGACATAGCTTAAGCTGCATTAATAGTAATGTCTGTGCGTGTTTGCTTAGAAAGCCAAAGTTTTTAAATAATGCTTCAAGATTTCCATATGAAACAGCTTGTTCAAGCCTTTGTGTGGCTGTCTGACCCAAACTATTCACAGTAACTTTGGTTACACGCTTCACAAATTTACTTTTCTTTGAGTTTAACTTTTTCAGTGCAGAATCTGTGAAAAGATACAGAAAGTATTAAAGGTTTCACGTTAATAGTTAATATTACTATGCAAGTAATAATTAGAACTATTACATTTAAAACAATTAACAGCTCGGGCGTCGCGCGGCACATAGATCCAAATAAAACTATCCCCGTTAGGCATAGCGTGGCACATACATCCATTATTGCAATATGTTCTGCTTTTCTCGTTTTTATCTGTGATTTAAATTTATTTACTGAGTACAGGGATAAAACAAAGCTGTTATAGCCTTTTGTCTTTGGTGTTGTACTTAATGAAAAAATAAATATTTTTTTAGTCTGCAACTTAAGGATCTTGTCATTTACGTTTTTGATGTTTGGTTAATTTTGTGCACAAATCACGAAAAATTTTATATACATCGTTATTTGAACACATATTTAATCAATTATATAAAAACTTTCGTATGCGTGTCATATAATTTTCGCCATAATTTAGCTTCAAAAAACAACATTAAATAATTCATTTCCAGTGAAATCATGTTTGATATTTTGTATGATGTACTTTATATTCTTATAACTTTTTTTTTACATTGTGTAGAACGATTCTTCTAGTTTCTAAAAATGTATTGTTATACATTTTTTTTACATTGGCCTATTTTGTTATTAAATAATATGAACAACGTATCCACTGTATGTAATTAACGCAAAATTAAATTAAATATGGTTTTTACTGAGTTTTAAAACTAAGAATTGGGAAAAAAAAATCAATTATTTTACATCAAGATTGCTTTTATTCATTTAGTTTTTTTAAAATTCCAGTTACATCATCTTATAAAGAATTTATCTAGTTTCTACATATATTTAATATGCAATGGTTTTAGAATCAATTTATTAATATAATCTTGAAAAACTGGAACCGAAGGAACCGCGCGAAGGCCTTCAGTGCCGGATCCGCCGACACTGAACGGCTTTTGAAATTTTGAGAGTCCGACGCCCGAGAGGTTAAGTTATTTATGACATTGAAATACACATAACATCATTTAACTGTTTTTTTTTTTCTTGTATTTATATACTAATAAAATTTACCTTTCCACCTTTGTGTAATACACTTTTTTTCATGGTTAATTTTTCCTTCTACAGTTGATACCATTTTGTTTTCTGAAAAAAAAAAAAAAACCTTTTTAAATAACACAAGTTGTTTTGTTTGTTTTCATCCTACTAATATTATAAATATGAAAGTTTGTGAGGATGGATGGATATTTGTTACTCTTTGACGCAAAAACTACTGAACGGATTTCAATGAAATTTGGTATGGTAGTTTAGGCTCTGGATTAAAGCATAGGCCACTTTGATTCCTGAAAAAGTTCCCAAGGTTAGTCCCAATAGTTCTATTTTCCATGCTATTTATTTTTGTTAGGATAAGTTATTTAATTAGAGTTGACCAGCAAATAAAATTTACTAACCTGAATGTTCAGGAAGTGTAGGGAATTCCATTTCTTTGCTGAAGGAGCATGAAGGTTGGTCCGCCACATCTGTAAATGGATAACACAATTATAAAGATGAACAGCATATTATAAAGTTGACTAAATGAAAAACAAGAAGTAATGTTTTGTAGATTTCTTCAAGTTTGATGAAATAAAATTATATTAAAAACTAGCTTATGCATGCGGCACTGCCCGCGTAAATACATTATCCTGCGGGAACACTACTTTTTCGGGATAAAAAATATCCTACGTCCTTTCCTGGGACACAAAGTATGTCTATACCAAATTTCATAAATATCGGTTCAATGGTTATAGCATGAAGAGGTAATAGACAGACAGACAGACACACTTTTGTATCTATAATATTAGTATAGATTAAGTATAGCATAACTTAACTTTTAATTTTTTTGATGGTTGATAACCTTTCAATAATAGCAGAAAAAAGCTAGTAAAATGTAATCCAGTATTTACATAAAAACTACAGTAAAATTTACAAAAATAGATTTAACTGGTTTTGTTCTGTAGCTTGATTTAGGAGCTGTAAAATATCACATACCTCTATGTCTTATCGCAACAACTGGATTAACTTCATTTAAGCATGACGGATGTCCATGAAAATCATCACCTAAGACAAAACAATATGATAAATTATTAATAAAATCATGAATAGGCTGACTAGTAAGATGGCATTAATTTAATTTTTTTATAAATGAAAAATACATTATCTTTCACAAAATTAATACAGTATCAGTATCCTTTTAAATTTTTCATATCATACATACACACAGAATGAGTTTAGAGTACTTAATACATACCTGCCCTTCCAATGACCAACATTTCATCTGTAGCATTTACATCCTCATTGGAGTCCTCTTTGTAATAATTGTGATCACTAAAAGCATTATGAACTGAAACAATAGTTTGAATAAGATTTTAAAATATTATATATACAAAAGTAAAATTTGATAATTATTATTAAGTGTTACTTTATCTTTATATTCACGACAGGAATAAGTAAAATCAAAATCTAAAGAAAGGGATTTGAATATTTTAGTATGGAGCTTATCTGCTATTTACATATATTATGTAGGTATATAACTTATAAATTCAATATTATCTCGGGTCTAAATACCTATTTGAGGTAATTGCAAGATTCGAATACCTTTTTATATGGAAAATTTAATAAGTAGGTACATGGTTAAATGTACTTCATTCTTTACTTATTATGTAAAGAATTAAACAAATCCAAAACTCTAATTTTGCAATATAGGATTAGGACTAGGACTCACCAGATTCACTGGAAGATAGGGGCACGCCGTGCAATATTTCATTATCCGTAAATAGGCATGGATAAGAATGCCTAAGTCTCTTGCCTTCTTCGTCAAACTGATATTTATCAAAATGTTTTTCACAAACACGTTTCCGTAGAAGTTGCTCTTTAGAGAGTCCGATGAGGATAGAGTTAGTTGGCACCAGGAAGGACATCCACAGGTTTCTCAAATGATCGTTCTTTGGGAAAGAAAAAAGCCGATGCGTCTCATTAGTTGCGCTGCAACCGCCGACACAACACTTAAATTGTCCCATAGCGAAAAATGCACACTCTTTTACAGTAGAACACTGAGAACACTATAAAAGATTGATGTATTGTATCAAAAAACTGAGGAGTAATTGAATATTTTGGATCTCAACTCAAGCAAAACGCGAGGAAATTCACAAAATACCAGCACACTCAACGCAGTTATTTGACACAATGAAAAAACAATAATTGACAAGTTGACAACATGGCGCATTTCAAAATGGCGTCGTCGTTTTCAGCCAGCGATCGCAGCGCCAAAACGGCACACTTGAAAACTAGACTGTCAGGGGCCTGTTACGGCATTCGCATCAATGTATTTTTTTTTCTATAAATGGTGCCACCATTGCAAGAAGCTCTTCAAAAGAGTCAAAATCCATCCGTAAAAAGTTATTGAAGTCATCTACTTCCAGTTCTTTTATAATATTCATGTGGCATAACTCACTTCTTTTCAGTAGCCATTTCTTCACCCAGTATCTCCTTTTCCTTTTTTTTGAGGTAGCACCACAGAAAGCGCCAAGGCTACTCCAATCTTTTGATTGGTCAATAATACGGGTGCCATTCTCAATACGTGTGCTCAGCTCAGCTTACTCGGAAACACTGCACGGCAGGCAAGTGTGTAGAGATACTCCCGATATCGTTACAACCGCCATGCACCCTAGATTGCCTCTGCGGCAGGTGTGTGAGTAGCACCCAAACGTACCCCTGCTCGGTTGACATTTGACATTACACAGTTTTTTTTTAATTTTGTTGATGGCGTTATGGCTTAAACTATTTGCCAGTGTCAATTCACAAGGCGGGAAATAAAATTCTCTTATAAGGCTGGGATTATACGCTCCGGAATCCGGAATGCCGGTGAAAATTCAGAGCACTGAAAATAGACCTCTGCGCTAGTAGAATATTATAGCATACGCTCGAAGTACGTCGAAATAACAACATCGCTCTGATAAGAGCGTTTTTACGTCGTTCATAGAGTGAAACGAAGAACGCTTCGATAGAAACGACGTTCGTGCGAATGAAACGAGTATCCGAATAATAATCCATGACTGGAAGCATCTTCATTCATCTTGACAACAGTGCAACCTGAACGAAACGACTTTTTTTAATAAGAATTTCACTTTGTAGCACTACACATCACATACATTCTTTATTCTTCACATGCCAACAGTCGGTGCGCCGAAGGACAGCGAGACGTCGTATTCCAGCGAAGGCTCGAACCCAAATGACCGACGCGCGTTTTTTTTTTTTCGAAAGAGTCTTTTTTTTTTAGTAAGAGTCAATGGGAGGGTTTGACCCTCCCTAACATCACCCGGGAGATGTTCAGACCGGATAATGGGGACAGCTACGGATTGTGAGCTATTATTATGACAGGGGAGACGCGAGTCTCTCCTGCTAAGGGGTCCGACCCCTTCCTCACTCGCTGAGGAGTGAGTTTGCTCGCGCGCGGTAGCAAAACTAACGGCGTGCGAGTTATCGCACCTCTCTTGTTTATAACGGTATCTGTACTGAGAGGGCCGTCCCTCTCCCCTTCCGCGTACGGTCGGGATGACTCGCGCGCGTAAGTCCTAATGTCGATGAGGTTCGCGGTATTGGTAGAGCTCTCTTTATCAATATCGCGGTCGCGACACTATTTTGGAGTGTACCTAGACTACTAGGATGCGAACTCGAACTCGGGTTCGGGTCCGGTTCCGTGTTAGGGTCGGTCTGTATGTCTGTACGTGTTGTCGTGTCGGATGTAGGACCTCGGCGTCAACCCCGGTGCGATACTAACCTCGCGGGTGCGTGTGATTTGTGTTTACGTAACTGTACACAGTAAGTTACGTATTTTGTGATCGGGTCAACTGGATCGGCTAAGATATGCGTAGGCCGTTTGTACGGGTGTCGGAAAGTCTGTGCTTTTGGATAAGGGAGTTTGGGTGATTTTTGCCTTTATCAAAGAATCTCTCTACGAGTTCCTTGATATAGGCTTTAATAGTGATGAGTTCGCAGTCCCTATGCAAGTTGATGTTACGCATGTACTAGGGGGCGCCTGTTGCCATGCATAGAAACCGGTTTTGGACTCTTTGCAAACGGTCCAATTGAGACTCGCTTATCTGTGCGAAAGAGACGCACGCATAAGTGAGTATCGTTCTAATGCAAACTTTATACAATGTAAGCTTATGTCTTAGGGACATTTTGCTTCGCAAATTAAGATATAATTTGAAAAGTACAAATTTCGCTTTACGTAATGTATTACTGATGTGACTCGAAAAGAACATCGACTTGTTTAGTACTACGCCTAAATATTTGACCTGAGTGACCTCTGGGATTATGTTGCCGTGCATAGGGCTCATTAGTTTCGGGGGCAAGTGCGCTTCATTGCACTTTTAATATCGAATTGGATAGCGTGACTTTTGTCGGGATTAACTTCTATTTTCCATTTGGAGAACCATTTACCGAGAGCGGTAACTGACTCCTGGAGGGCTTAAGACGCGGTACAGGCTCGTATGTGGGAATAATAAAGGGCTGTGTCGTCCGCGAACATAGCTAATTGCACCTTAGCGTGTTTAGGGATGTCACTAGTGTACAGGTTATATAGGGAGGACGAGAAGACCGAGACCTGCGGTACTCCCGCCTTCATATATCTTGGCGACGACAGTGCGCCTTCAACGCGGAAATTTAACTTACGATTTTTTAAGAAGTTACTAATTAGTAAAACAAGATAATCGGGTTTTGATAGAGTTCCATTTGATAGAGTTTGTATAACAGTTCGTTATGCCAAATTTTATCAAAAGCTTTTGCAATGTCAAAGAATACGGCGCATGTCGTCTTCCTGTCGTTTTTGCTAGTAATTATGTACTCCGTTAAGCGGTGTACTTTAGCGGGACTGCTCGTCTAGAAGGAGTTTTTTGTCGGTTATGACGTCATTGAGGCGCCTTTTAATAACTCTTTCGTAGACTTTACCAAGGGATCTAATGAGACTTATTGGACGGTAGCTACTAGGCACCTTCCGGGGTTTCCCCGGTTTGTGGATACCTATGACAATAGCTACTTTCCAAATGTCTGGAAATGAACATCCTACTAAGAGGGCGTTAAAGATGTTCACTAGGAGTTGAATTAGCTCCGACGGTAACATTTTAAGTGTTTTGTTTAAAATACCGTCAAGGCCTGGGGCCTTTTTAGCATTCATACACTTAATAATGTCGTTGACCTCCTCCGAGTCCATCATCCTCACCCTATCTACATCAGGTGGCCTCGAGAGTCGGCTGTCAACCTCGCTATTCACTAAGCTAAGGTGCACGGGATCAATCGAGAGAGTACTCGGCCGGCACTGTTGTTCGAAATTATCAGCTAGGCATTCGGCCTTGTCTATATCTTCGAATGCAGGAGGACGGTTTGGTCTGTCTAACGGAAGCATGTCGCTCTCCGCGTTGTTTTTGAGGGCCTTCGCGAGTGGCCGTCACGTGGCCTCACGTACCCGTCACGTGAGACGGTTCTAAATCTCTTAGAAGTCGATCCTAACTCTCGGCTTTGTGCTGTTTGATCTTAAACTTTACTTCCCTCTTGTAGTGACGGAGGGCTTTCCTCCACTCTTCCGACGGGTAGCGATCATATGTGCGCTTAGCCGCATTCCGGAGTCTGATGGACTCCTTTATGTCCTCAGGGAGGGGCCAACGGCCCTTGGGAGTCGTTGGCACCTTCCTAGATGAGTTTTCTATGGTCGCTACCAGGTGATCGGTCAAGTGGGAGGCGGCCTCTATGGCTATCTCTTTACTATCTATAGTATCGGGGATTTCATCGAGGTAACTAGATTGGAGGACTTTGATGTTCTCCGCTAATAATTTATAGTCTACTATCTTCCTAGTACTAGAATTGTTAGAGTTAAGACTACCAAGTGTAATCGTAACTGGTCTGTGGTCCTAATTAAGCTCGTGGAGAGTCTCAATATAGATATTGAGAGAGACATTTTTTACTAAAGCTATGTCTATCGTACTAGGATCGCGTATGACACCGTTGATGTTTTCATTGGTGTCAAAGCGAGTGGGGTCAGTGGGAGCTAATAGTGCAAAGTCTAGAGTATCGGTTAATCTACAAAGAATGATGCCGTTTCTATTGTTACGTACGTTGCCCCACTCAGTGTGTTTGCAATTTAGGTCACCGGCAATGATGACGGCGTTGCCTAAGTTAAATAGCGATTGTAGATCGCTAGAATATAGTTCTTTGCTGCACGCTAAGTACGCGCTTACTATTACTATTGGTCCGTGACCGGACATGCTAATGTGGCAAATAGATGTCTCTAAAGTTAATACTCGTAGTGGTGGTGGCTCTAAGGGAACACAATACAAGGATTTTTTATAGTAAATAAGAGTGCCTCCGAGCTGGGATCGAGTTCTATCGTTTCTGACTATTTTGTAGTTTGCTATTTTAGGGCCCTCATACTAGGTTTTAAAAACGTCTCCTGCACTAGAAGAATGTCGACATTTTAGCTGCTTACAAAATCGCGAATTTCGCTTATGTTATTCCTAATGCCGTTCGTGTTGAACGACACTACGCGTAACGAGTGTGGCTTTGTCCTTCCCGAAGGTTCCATTAATTACTGTCGGGGGAGAGCGCCTTGATCTGACGGATCAAGACCTGATGGTCTGACAAAGCTTGGATGCGGTCTGTGGCCGACCCTTTTAGCTTTGTCGCTAAAATAGAAAGCTCCATCGGGTCAATAGGCCCGATGTTGCTTAAGAACTGCGTGACGAAAGAGAGGTCTACAGTGAAGCTGGGAGTCGGGGGGGGGGGGGGGCGTGGCCTTAGGCGCTTTGGGCGCGGAGGGCATGGCCTTATTGGGGAGAGCGGGGAAAACGGCTAAATTTGAACTAATATTCGTCGTGGGCTTGAACCATGCAGATTGGGAGGGTAGATCTCAAGGGAAGGGGCACGGACGAATCTCTGTTTGGGGGGGGGGGGCACCTTTCGTATGTGGTGCACCTTTTTTGCACCCTCTGTAATTGGCGGTATGTCCTTGGGACTTACAGAGAACACAGCTGGGGGGTTCGGACTCCTCAGCTGGGCTCTTTCGGGGACAGTCAGAGTACCGTGGTCACCGAGGCACTTTACGCAACGCGGCCTAGCATGGCAATCCAGTGCCGAGCACCCGTAAAGTTGGCATCGGTGTTACTGGCCAGGGATGCCCCTTTTACGGGGGGGCTCGACGCGAATGCCCGTAATGTGACAGATGGTTTGGATATTGAAGTTATACTTGCCCTCTGGCGTAAGAGGGAGGGTTACGAGTACCATATTGTACTCGTGTTTTTTAATCAGATGGTACATACGATGTACCTCTGTGGCGGGATAGCCCTGGGACTGGATGTCCATGAGTACCTCTTTTAGGGAGAGGCACTTATCGACACCGGTTATGACGACACGCAGAACGCGCTCGTCCTCGAGAGCATAGGTGTGGTAACCTATGTTTTTGGTGCATAGGAACGCGGTGAGGAGGCGGTGAACCTCCGAAGTCTTAACTTGGACTTTAATACCTATGGGGGTCGTATGGGCAGAAGAGTAAGGAAGCTTATGCTCATTAATCGTTGCGGAGATTAGGTTCCATTTGGCCGTCTCCTGTATGATTACAGGAGGAGGCATTTTTGGAGAACGGACGGCCTGAGGGGCCTGGGAGGCCTGAGAGGCCTGGGAGGCCAGCGGGGCCTGGGTGGCCAAAAGGGCCTGGGAGGCCAGAGGGGCCGGGAGGGCCGATGGGGTAAAGGGGGCCGCGGAGCCATGAGCCTGCACGGTTTTCCTACTTTTAACGACCGATTTGGTCGGGGAAGATAAGACTGGAGAGGAGGTGCCCTCTGGGTGCTTTCCCTTCTTCGTCTTCTTATATTTGACGGTAGAGAACTCGCCTTGTTCATTACGGTCGGATTCTTGCTCCGAGCAAGACATCTCTAAAGGAGATTATAGGGGTTCGTCATCGGCCGGTGCTAACGGGACATCTTTATCGGGCGACACCGGTGAGTCTGCTTCGTGCATGCACATGTAGCGTTCCCAATTGGACGCGACATCGGGAATTTCAAGTTTTAAAAACTACAGGAACTTTCTAATTATGGCGTCAGACATAATTAGAAAGTTTATCCCGGGAGTGGGATTCTGCTCTCTAATTAAATTATTGGGGATACAGACCCTCCCGGCGACCGGGAGGGGAGGTGTGTAGGGAGGAAAACTGCACTTGTAGTGTGCCTAAGCGTGTCACGTTACTTACAATTGTTCCTCGGGCGGCTGGAACTCACTCACAAACGTTACGCTAAATACTAGGGCGTTAGTGTTCGCGAACTAGACGCGGCGGAGCGCGAGCAGAAGGCTCGCGCTAAAAACGAGACGGACGATGCGACCGGTCGCACGCTCGTCCTAGCGCGGCGGTTACTACGCGGTGGGGTGCGAGCAGAGGGCTCGCACCAAAGAGCGAGACGGACGATGCGAGCGGTCGCACGATCGTCCAGTACGCGGTGGTCGCGGCGCGGCGCGAGACACGGTACGGCACGGGTCGTGTGTGTGGCGCCTTTGTTTCTTCTCTCTTGAGTCTTGACTCTTGAGTCTTGACTCTTGAGTCTTCAGTCTTCAGTCTTCAGTCTTCTTTCTTCCAAATGTTTCCCTTTCGCGAGCGATGGCACACGCGAGAGAGAGAGCACGATAGAGCGAGAGCGCTTAACGAGTACTGACGGCTGACGACGGAACGAGGGGAGCTGTTCATCGGACGGTGTCCGAGAGCAGAATATGATGGCGCGTCGGCCAGAAGAAGAAGACGTCTTCGCGGGGGAAACCCGTGGGGGGGGGGGCAAAATAACAAATTGGAGTATCGATTGCCAAAACCAGGCACAACCAGGACTGGCGGTCGGCTCCAAACGACGCGTGGGGATCCCGACCCGGGGGCCGAGAAACGTATTTGGTTCCACTCCCTCACGCACCGCGTTTACCGGACCGTGGAGACAAGCGTCCTGGGGAAAGGGTGGGATTGTAAACTTCCGGGCCCCGACTTTTTGCGTCGGGAGGGAAGGTGCACCAAGGAGGCGACGGGGTGGCAAGAGGGCTGCCACTCCGACAGGCCTCAGGTAGATATTAGAAAGTTGCACCGGTAGGTTTTAATTTTTCTACAGGTGCAGGGGGAGGGGTGCTGAGATCCAGCGGTGGATGTTGCGCTATAACATGCGCCTCAGCGGGGCGCACATCATTGCGCCAGGACTCCTGCTCTTCGAGGGCGGGGTGGCGCGTCATTGCGCCTGGACTCCTCCTCATAGAGGGCGGGGTGGCGCATCATTGCGCCTGAGCTCCTCCTCTTCGGGGGCGGCGGAGCTCCGCCGGAGGGACAACGTCCCTCGGCGGAATGTGGCGGTCAGGCGGGCGGGCATGCCAGGGCGCCAGGTCGGTCAGCTCGACCAGGCGCGAGGCGTCCGCTCGCGCGAACATGTTTGTGGTGAGCCGGGCCACAAAGGCCTCCACGCTCTCCATCCTGAGATCCCTCTCAATGGTAGAGTTGCGGACGTACCAGGGGGTGCCCGCAATGTAGCGCAGCACCCGGTTCTGGGCTCTCTCCAGCGACATTTTCTGGGGTGCAGAGAGCAGATGGTGCCACGCAGGTGCTGCGTAAATGACCTTGTACAAGACGTACATTAGGTCCCGCCTACCTAATGTACGTCTTGTACAAGGTCGTCCGCATGTTGAGGGGGATCTGAGGTGATGAGAAGGCGGGGCGCAATTGCGCAGTAGCCGATTTGGCCTTTGCCACGGCTGACTGACGCTGGGCGACCATGGAGAGACGGCGGTCTATGATGACTCCTAGATACTTCGCCGTTCTCCCCCGTGGTATTTTGGCGTCTCCGATCTTCAGAGGAGCTGGGAACCCCCTTCTCGCGGTGACGCTTTGGACTTACCTGCGTTCACAGACAGTCGCCAATTGCTCAGCCAGTCATGGAGAAGGTCCAGCGTCCTCTGAAGCTTCAAGGCGGCGTGATCGGGGGTCAGCGAGCTGGCTATAAACGCCGTGTCGTCGGCGTATAACGCTGCGGTGGTGCCAGGGTCTTTGGGGACGTCGCTGGCGTAGAAATTGTACAACCCCGGCGAGAGCACGCTGCCTTGAGGAACACCGGCGGTGATGGGGCGCTTTTCGGAGAAGACTCCGTCGACCTTCCTTTGTCTTCCGTTCTTTGTCCTTCCTTTGTCTCCCGCCGCACCTTTAAGGTGCGGCGGGAGACAAAGGAAGGTGGGGGGCAAGGTGCTTGAGGAGAAGGAGTTCAAACGTTTTGGAGAGGGTTGAGAAGAGGGTTATGGGGCGGTAGCCCTCTGCCCTTCTCAAGTTTTTGTTGGGTTTGGGAATAGTTGTAATTATCCCCAACTTCCAGGGAGTAGGAAAGTGGCCGGTAAACGGGCCCCATTGCCCGCACCAATCGCGCATCCAACCGGGTAAGTCGGGACCCACCCATTACAGAGAAAGAGGGCACCCCAACACCGCCTACGGCCACATCCCTTATGGCCGAGGCTAATGACCCCACCCCTCGTCCCTCGTCTTCCACTATCCCCGCCCTCTCAGTGCGGAAACAGCGAATTAGGAAAGGGACGAAGCTTAACTTACCCCAGCGCACCCCGCGCCCCCCCCGCACTTCACGTGCACCGCGAACTGTCCCGTCGGCCACTACAACTACCGAAGTGGCCGAGGTTGCCACCGAGCCTGCTAACCCAGCAGCAGCTGCCACCACCTTACAAGCTATCGCTCCACCACCATCTCAGCGTCGCACCAGGAGGGAGGCCCCCGAGGCTCCAGAATCCACCGCTGAGCTGATTTATGCTCTCTTCTCCCTGGCCATGGATATTTTCTCCAAAATCCAGGCCGGGGAAGACATTTTCAAAACCCTTTTGTCGGCTCTCCCTGAAGGGGCCTCCCTCGCTACCAAATTGATATCCAAATGACTTCCCACGCCCCAACCTCACTAAAATCGTCCATTGGAACGTCCGAGGGGTTCGCAGAAAAGTGGCCCTGATTCGTCATCTCCTTAGGGAGTACGAGATAGACATCGCTCTCCTAAGCGAAACCCATCTTTCACCCTCGGACCGTTTTCATGTTCCTGGGTACATCACATACCGCTAGTAAAGTCGCTAGTAACGTAAAGTCACGCTATCCAATTCGATATTAAAAGTGCAATGAAACGCACTTGCCCCCGTAAACTAATGAGCCCTATGCACGGCAACATAATCCCAGAGGTCACTCAGGTCAAATATTTAGGCGTAGTACTAAAGAGTCGATGTCGTTTTCGAGTCACATTAGTAATACATTACGTAAAGCGAAATTTGTACTCTACAAATTATATCCGCTAATTAATTCGCAAAGCAAAATGTCCCTAAGACATAAGCTTACATTGTATAAAGTTTGCATTAGAACGATACTCACTTATGCGTGCGTCTCTTTCGCACAAATAAGCGAGTCTCAATTGGACCGTTTGCAAAGAGTCCAAAACCGGTTTCTACGCATGGCAACAGGCGCACCCTGGTACATGCGTAACATCGACTTGCATATGGACTGCGAGCTCATCACCATTAAAGCCTATATCAAGGAACTCGTAGAGAGATTCTTTGATAAAGGCAAAAATCATCCAAGCCCCCTTGTCCAAAAGGCCCTGGACTATAACCACGACGCACAGACTTTCCGACACCCGTACAAACGGCCTAAGCATATCTTAGCCGAACCCATCGACTCGATCACAAAATACGTAATGTACTGTGTACAGTTACGTAAACACAAATCACACGCACCCGCGAGGTTAGTATCGCACCGGGGTCGACGCCGGCGCCTACCCCGAGGTCCTACATCCGACATGACAACACGTACAGACATACAGACCGACCCTAACACGGGACCGGACCCGAACCTGAGTTCGAGTTCGCATCCTAGTAGTCTAGGTACACTTCAAAATAGTGTCCGCGACCGCGATATTGATATAGAGAGCTCTACCAATACCGCAAACCTCATCGACATTAGGACTTGCGCGCGCGAGTCATCCCGACCGTACGCGGAAGGGGAGAGAGACGGCCCTCTCAGTACCGACAACGATAAAAACAAGAGCTCCTCTATCGCGATAACTCGCACGCCGTTAGTTTTTGCTACCGCGCGCGAGCAACCTCACTCCTCAGCGAGTGAGGAAGGGGTCGGACCCCTTAGCAGGAGAGACCCGCGTCTCCCCTGTCATAATAATAGCTCACAATCCGTAACTGTCCCCAATATCCGGTCTGAACATCACCCGGGTGATGTTAGGGAGGGTCAAACCCTCCCATCGTCTCTTACCTAATAAACTAGCCACCAGGCTAGTTATAGTCCGATGTAGCTACAGCGGTCTTAACCCGACCCTTAGCGTAGACCCTTTCGAAAAAAAAAAGCAAATAAATATTATTCACTTCACAACTGTAGATCGAGTTTTACTGTCTACCCAAACTGCCTCGACAAGTACCTCCAAAGTTAGAGTACCGTACCTCCAAAATATAATTGAAAATCAAACACATGAGTGACGACTCAAATGTCAATGTCTTATGTGAAAGTTCGACACTCGAAACTTTCTTTTTCTACTCTATTGTGTTAGCGCAGAGTTTTATTTTAGTGCCTTGAATTTTCACCGGCGTTCCAGATTCCGGAGCATATTATAGTCCCAGCCTTAGTTTACAGCAACATATTTCTAAATCATCAACACATCGAATTAACCGGCAAAACTTCTACACCATTTAAATCATGTAGAGCGTCGCATCACTTTGACAGTTCCAAAACAGCAAGCGTCACTGTACTTTTGCCGCCATTGGGCGATCCACGCACACGTCTCTCGCGTTTATTTTTTCCAGGGTAAGGCTTGGACTATATGCTCAGGAATCCGAAATGCCGTAGAAAATTCTGAGCATCGAAAATAGAATTCTGCGCTAGTACAATAGAGTTAAAAATCGAACACATGAGTGTCGAGTCCACTATAATATTACAGCACATGATAGCTCGACTGGTGTGTCTATATATTCGTGACCTTTGTGTGTTCGTTATGCAAAATCCACAATATTTTATAGTTAACTCAGATGTAAATAATAGAAATGCCCCATCAAGATTTAAATATAAATTATATATGAAGCAATGTCCTCTAGATTTATATAAAAGAAATGCTTGCATTAGCGTTATAAAAGTGTATAATAAACTTCCCGACAGATTTAAAGATTTGAATTTAATTAATTTTTAAACTCAGATATCAAAATGGCTATTAGAAAACTCTTTATATACTCTTGACGAATACATGAGATTTGAAGAAAAAATAAAATAAATCGATAAATAATGTAGTATATAATTATTTATACATTGACTTCACTAATATTTGAATTATTTTATCTCCTAATGGCAAGTGGATCTGCAAAATTAACATAATAAGTAACTACATAGGTATTATTATTTGTTTTTAAAATCATACCTTTTGTGTAATTTCTTTTATAGTGATTATTTTGTATTATTTGCTAATTTATCCTTTGACATTGTAATAATTTTATAATGACTTTTATTTTTACATACTAAACAAATTGACTATACTTTATACGAATATTTAACTTTTATCTAAATGTTATTTTTTAAATTTAACTTTATTACATCACAATGCTAGGGAACATTGTGATGTAATTTAATCTACAAAACAATTATTATTTTTAATGTATTGCACGCTATTGTAATGGCAGAATGTATCAGCAGCTCTCACAGAATATAAGACCAAGTGCAACATTTTATTTGATACTCGAAACTTCCATTTTCAACTCTATTGTATTATCGCAGTGTTCTATTATCAGTGCTCTGAATTTTCACCGGTGGTCCGAATTCCGGAACATATAGTCCCAGCCTTATATTATTGTTTTAATATTATTAAAACCTATGCATGTTATAAGGATATTTTAAAAATAGAATAAATTCCCTAAGGCTGGGACTATATGCACCGGAATCCGGAAGGCCGTAGAAAACCCTGAGCATTGAAATAAAATTGTAATAAAATAAAGTTGAAAATCAAAGTGTCAGGTGTCGATCTGTCATATATGACTCGGACTCGAAACTTCTATTTTCAACTCTATTGTATTAGCTCATAGTTCTATTTTCAGTGCTCGAAAATTTCCCCGGCCTCCGGATTCCGTTGCATATAGTCCCAACTCCCAGCCTTAGTGATTATTATATTTGATGGAAACACATTAGGCTACGTTCCCATGAGCTTTTTTTGTGGTCGAGTCAGAAAAAACAGCACTGCAAATAGAACTGTACGCTTTATCAATATAGCTGAAAATCATGTACAGCTGTCAAATCACACATTTGACACTTGACACTTCGATTTTCAGCTGATGTATTAGCGCAGAGGTCTATTTACAGTGCAGGTTTTTCTATCGCCGTCACAAAAAAATCTCTCGTGGCAACAGGGGCTTATGGCCTTCGCCGATACGATCATACGATAGTACAATAGAGCTGAAAGTTTCAAATGACAGATTTTAAATCTATACACGATTTTTACCTGTGACCTGAAAAAAAAAATTTCATTCTCCTTTTTAACTTGACACTGGCAATGGTTTTATGCTGTGTAAAAATAATAAAATTATGAATAAAAAAACATGTTGAGTTTTGCCGGGGAGTTCAATGGGTGACGTTGTGGAATTCGTATTTTCTCATAAATTTGTGTTATTTCGGTTCTTAATGTGTTATAATATTGGTAGAATATTAACCATTAAATATTCGTTAACTTGTTATATTAGACTTTGACTAGACTTTAGACTTGACGTTAAAGGAATACAGTGTTGAAAATTGAAACGAAAGCTCTATTTCCCGCCTTTTTTACTTGACACTGGCAAATGGTTTTAAGATAAGCCGACGCCATATTAAAAAAAAAATGTCAATTGTCAAGATATCGGCAGTGTAGTTGGAAATTCAAGTAATACATTATATCAATGTGGAAAATAAATAAATAAATATTTTTCATTTTTCTCTGTAAAACTTTGATTTCATAAATAAAAGTATCTTCTAAGAATATAACTGTGAATAATAAATCGGTCAAATAAAATTTTACAACAGTAAAATGGAGGAAAAAAGCTTTGTGTGTAAGTAATATTTTCAGTGGTACACAAATTACTTTTCTAACATTTATTAGTGAATAAAAACCACGCATTTTTCTTTTAGGGACGTCTGCCCTTACAAGAAGATTTTTCGAATTGAGATTTGAAAGTGATTGGCTATTTAAAAAGCTAAAACAACCTTGGGGGTGAGTTTAACTTCATTGTAATAAGCAGTTTATTTCCTTAACAAACAATTAACAAACAACATTACTTACGTTTTCTTTTACAAATACTCTATATCGATTTTTTTTTTTTATTTTACAGAGAATTTTATAAAATTTTGCAAGAAAATGGTTTTCCTGATGAAATGACTATACAGCATGTTAGGAAAAAGTGGTCATATACGTATGATGTAAGTACAATTGGGTATTTTCCAACATGTAAAAATTTAGTTTTTTTTAAATTAAATAAAGAAATAATTAGGTATTAAAACTTGATAAAAGTAAAAAGAATTATCATTTTATGTGTAGTTTTGTAATTATATATATATGCATTTAGAAGTCACAATTAAGTTGAATTTTTTTTTCACAACAGTAGTGTAAAAAACTTCCATAGATTACTTGCAATATGCAGGCTTGGGGAGTTTACATTTCCAGTTTTCGTTTACGTTTCCAGCAAAGGCGACTTACCTACCTGCGTTAACGAACTGCGTAAAACATTTCGTTATTAATAAGTTAATATAAATTCCCTTTTCCAACTATCTAATATTAATATTTTTTATAATATAGATACTATAAATGTTAACTATAACTGAAGCAAATTATTATTTGAACTCATATTTTCTTTGAAGATAATATCTTTCTCACACATCTAATATTACTATTTTTATTTGCATTGAATAACTTAATGCACCGTCAACACCCATATATTAATTTAATTACGAACTTTACTTTCATATTATGGTTATGACTACATCCTTAAAATATTATAATAATCTTGACTTCAGCCGAAAATTCCTTTTTAAGTACTGTAACTTCTACTAGGTACCAAATATAATGAGGGGCGGCCTTTAAGTTGCATGATAATAACATTATAAAGTAACTTAAACTTTTTAAAGTTACTTGAAACTAATGAAATTACAAAAAGCAAATCAATACATTTTTGATGGATCTAAAAATTTACTAAAAAAATTATATTTATCAGAATACTTGGTTCCAATAACTTTTAACGCACACACAATTAAATAAACATGAATATTAGGTACCTTATTGCACAATATGCTTTGAGATATTATTTTAACTATACTTCACAAACCAATCTGACACCAACCAACCAACCAACAACCAATATCTCTCCATTAAAACTATAAATTTATTCAAATTCAAAATATTACCGTCATTTATGTAGGTACATATTATTTATTACAATTAAAATTTTGTTTATTCCCAATAATTCATTAAAATGCTTTTCCTTTTACTACTTTTAATAATTTTGTAACCTTTGTATTATTCCACTTTATTATAAATTAAAATGTCCATTTTTAATATGTTTTAATTAATTTACACATTAATTTTTTTTAAATAATAACCATTGCTGATTATTAGTACCTATGTACTTGTTGATGTTCATTTTAAATTTGTAAAATAGTTCAATAATTCTAAAATAATAATAAAATAATAAAAAAGGTTAAATTCTAAAATAATAAAAATGATAGGTAATAAGCCTAGAAAAAGAAAACTGTCGTCCAATTATTCTTATCTCTGTGCTCTGCTGAACTATAGAAATCTATTTTGCTTTCTCTGTTCGACCATTTTTTTTTGTTCTTATTCATTACGCCTATAATTATAATATTCTTCTTGCAACTTTTTGGTTTTAATTTCTCAGTTCACATATTTTTAGTCACACTTTTTTTTTATTTCCATGAAAAGTCGTAATGAACAATTAAATATTTTTACATATCATTATTATTAGCACTTATAGATTTGTATTTATGTTTCTACACTATTTATTTAATATATTTAAACCTACATTATTTATTTCCTAACTAACGGCCATTAAATATAATTTTATAGTTGTAGTATAATTTTCCATTGTAAAGTTCACACTTCACATCACTTTTTATAGTCTTCTTTTTAATAATTATAATTGTTCCTGGTCCATCTGTGCAGCGCTGCCACGGGGCAGCACTGGCAGGGACTTAGGGAGTCCAATCAAAGATGTTGTGCTCGCGAATAACATTTATTAACTCACTATTTAATACACATACAATACAATATATAGGGAGATGTTACACACACTACATACTAACATCAAATACAAAAAAAATACTATGTTATATTATATGAACATAAATGGGCAACCTTCGGAGGTATCAGAAATTTTGTACATACGGCTATTCATTTCGTATCAACATTAGTAGCGTGTGACGTCACCTACTTGTATGACTTTTATATGGGGCGTTTTCATGAGACTCACAAAAGTGCTTCAAACAATCCGCAATATCTTTGAAAATATTGATTTTTAGTATACTAGTTCTTTTGTAAATTGTCTTATTTTGCAGATCACTATTCATTTATGTAATAAAAGAAATACAGGAAAATAATAAATAAGTAAATAACTTTGTAGGTTATAGTTACAAGTTGAAATTGGTTTACATATTTTTTTTATTAACAAATTATTTATATTCTCATATTTTTACTTTCAGGCATATCGAGCAGCCAAAAGGACCAAGAACAAAGATTGGAAATATTACAAAATGTTTGACAAGCATTTTGGTAAAACTAAAATATTAGATAAATATGAATCATGTAAGTTTTATTTTTTTAAATATTTATGTAACCCATAGAAGATAAATCATATCTGTTAAGTATACAATCTGCACATAGAGATAATTATATGAATAAAATTGTTTTTACTTCCATTTACAATAGGTTATTCCAAGTTTCTTCAACACCTACTTTTATAAACATTAGAATTATATTGTGATTTTGTTTCTATAATTTTTAATGTTATTTACATTTTTAAAATAATTTAATGTTATAATATAGGTATATAATATTTAAATCACTGCTTTAAGGGAACAATGAGTGGAGGTTCAAACTTATTTTATGTTTATCTGAAGCAAAGGAAATGAAATTTGATTTTCACAATTTGTGGAGGTAATTTGCTTTTCATTGTTTATTATTGTGATTTACAAAGTCTTAATGATATTTTTTTTATGTATGTATTTAAAGGTAAACATTAGAGAAGTGTTATGCAGTTTTTAAAAAGTCATTAGGTGTATGTAAAACAGGTGTTAAAAACAAACTATGCCATGTCGGACACCTGGTTTGAGCACCATACCATAAAAAAGTAACTTTGTCTGAAATATGTCTATAATTAGTACTAATTTATTGAATGTGTTTTTTCAGAGTGGTTGAAAGAGCTTTAAGATGTCAGGATTTACCCAAAGACTGTTGCATACAGGACATCAAAGGATTGTGGCACCACATAAAGACAACTTTTAATGTATGTAATTTAAAGTTTCATAACTTTTCCATGCTGAGAGAGCCAATGTTAACCCTCGACGAAAACAGAGGCGTGTTAAAAGTTGACGTGTCTGTGACTGTGTGTGTGTCTGTCCTTGACAATCGTAGTTCCCATACGGATGATCCAATTTTGATCTAGTTCAAACAAAATGAAAGTAGATGTGATTGAGAATGTTGTTAGCTATATTTCATTATAAGCTGCTCGCATACTTGTCATTGACAGGGGTTACGCAAAATTTGAAATTTTGTAGTATCATATTATATTCATATAGAATACTAGCTGTTTGCCGCGACTCCGCCCGCGAAAGTATCTATCGGGTATCCCGCGGGAATACTGTACTTTTACTGATAAAAAGTAGCCTATGTTTTAATCCAGAGCCTAAACTACTACCATGCCAAATTTCATCCAAATCCGTTCAGTAGTTTTTGCGTGAAAGAGTAACAAACATCCATCCATCCTCACAAACTTTCACATTTGTAATATTAGTAGGATTACCACAAATAAATCAATCATTACTTTCATTAAAAAAAAACGAGGAGTGTACTTATCCTAGACTACTTAACTTTATATTAAACCAATAAATTTAGTGTTATTGAGTTGATTTTTCAATCTTTAGAGGAAGCACCGTTTAAAGTTAAAAAGGGGTAAGGATTCTAGCGACTGGCCCCTGTACGACTCTATGTTGGAATACTTTAGAAAACACGAAAAAGAGTATTTGGATAGATTAGATAGTGAATCAAGTATGGACTTGAAATCTAAATCATTATTATACAGCAAAAAGAAAAGAGTTGAATTGGATATTGAAGATGGCAGTGAGTTTCAATGTAAGTTCAGATTTTTTTGTGTACTTTCAGTGTACTAACTGAACAATGAACTTCTGTACTTGTAATATTTTGTATTGGAATTATTATTTTTTTTTAATTTTACCCCATTGTGTGGGGTATCGTTGAATAGGATTTTTTAAAAAGATAGCAAAGTTTCATACATTACTTTTTTACAAAGTCAATCATTTTCGAGTAATCGGCCAAAGTATTTTACAAGTCAAACATTTATGTATACAAACATAAATGTTTACAAAAAGATGACGTCACACAGTAGATGTAAAACTTCAGTTCAGAAAAATAGCCCTGTTTTTTATTTACTCTGAAATTTTTATTTTTCATTTCATCAGCAAAGAAAGAATGATTTTGACAAATTAAAGTTTACCTCTTTAGCACAATAAAATCAATGATTGTATTTTAGGGTCGAAGCACATCACGGAATCTTTTATACAAATCCGGCTGCAACAAGACTGGCTGTTCAGGCAACGGAAGTGGGCATGGATGTAAGTGCAAATATAAGGCTGGAACTATATGATCTGGGCCCGGGAAAATTTAGAGCACTGAAAATAGAACTCAAGCTGTCAATGTCATATATGACTATATGACATTGACTCGACGCTTGTGTCTTCGATGTGATGTTTATTTTTCTAGTGTTTATGCAAATAAGTGCAATAAAGAAAAAGCATTTTGTGGCCTCAGTAAAATAACTATAAATAGCATAGATACCCGGCAGCAGGAGGAGGAGACATAATATAGCGTTCCTTAGGCTACGTTACCACGAGAGTTTTTAGTGGTCGCGGCAGCAAAAACAGTACCGCAAATAGAAAACTGCGCTAGTACAATAGAGCTAACAATCGAAGTATCTAATGTCAGATTACACAACTCCACACGATTTTCAGCTCTATTATATTAGCGCACAGTTCTATTTACGGTGCTGCTTTTTCTGTCGCCACCACGATAAACGCTCGCTGGAACGAGGGCTTATTCTCCTCACCAAGAAAGAGATGCCCAAAAGTTAGTCACATGGCAATTTTTTTTATATTGTGTCCATCGTTTTTATTGAAGCATTCCATACAATTGACATAAGCATAGCTAATTAAGATGTCACTTATTTACATTGCAATAAACTCGTAATTCGTACGTCGCGTCGTAACTATTAGTTATAAGTATAACATTCTGAAAATATATATATATATATATATATATATATATATATATATATATATATATATATATATATATATATATATATATATATTTGCAAAAAAATTGCAAGAAGTAACTCCTTGGAAAAAGAATGGAAGGAACACTAAAGTTGTCCAAATTCAGTAGGTTTTTGTGTTTTGGTTTATATCGCTCTACCTAAATACTAATCAGTTATTGTTAAAAATGTAGTATCAACTTATTATTTAAACGAAAATATGTTTTCAGTGACCTTCGCAACATTATGATCGAAGAATATGGATTTCCCAAAACTCTAACAAGCAGGGACTTAAGTAAGAAATGGGCTTCCACATTTGCGGTGAGTAATAACATAAAAGTTCAAAGTTTTATTGGAAAACTTAGCAAAACAGAAAACCTTATTTCTTCAAGACTTCTCTGTTACTTATTAATATTAGGGTTTCCTTAAATTGCAGGGCAGGGCATTTCATTAAAAACACACACACACACACACACACACCAGGCCGCCACTGTCTCTGTAACTTGACATCCTCCCAATTTAGGAAGCATTTGAAATTTTAAGGGTCAATTCACACCGAAATGACACGCGAAATGGCGCTGCATTTTTAAGATAGGATCTTTATCAATTACACAAGATAATTCTCACAATGAAACATGTTGTTCTTGAGTGTGAATGTCAAGATGCACCGCGCTGCACGACGCATAATATGCAGTGTATGAGTTATGACCGATGTGAGATGTCATATGAAACGTGTATGGTTTTGTGTAGTGAATAATGTTAAATTTTCAATAGCTATATTAAGGCTCTGTATAACGCTAGCAGTGGCGAAGGGTCTTAAAGACTCCATTCTTATCGGCTTCACTTTCAGATTACCTCATGAAGACCTCCAGCCAAAACTAATATATGGAAAACAATAATATCTTATTCAAGTCTGGTCGGACAAGCGATAGTGCGATGTAGACCGACTCAATCGACATTTATGCGCTGCACGTTGCAACTTTGACACGAATATTGGAATCACAGATCTCTTTATAAGCCGATATATTCGGAGTTATGGTGGGATATCATAGGATATCATGTTAGCTTATATGCCGAAATATTCGGAGTTATAGGAGATCATAGAAACTTTATTTTGTTAGAAATAAAGATGAAATTCGCACTTAGGTATATGCCAAATTATTCGGAGTTATGGGAGATCATAGGAGCTATATTTTGTTGACAATAATGATGAAATTCAAACTTGTTTTTAATAGCCGGCTGGCCAACTAAAGAACAATATTATTAATATGATTCGTTCGATGACAGTTGGAAGTAATTAAGGGCTATTTTTCTGTGACATTAATCCGCAATTTTGTAGCTTTCACCAATGAGGAGCCGTTATTAGATAATATCTCGTGCATCATGAGACGAATGAATTTTGAAAAGTAGCTCGGCGGTACCTCATCCGCGCGTCCTGGGATATAAAATGATGTTATTACGTTAATAATAATTATTGTTCAACTATTATTTTTGAAATTATATTGAGCAGTGAGAAGTGATAAATATTTCGTCTTAATGTTTAAACTAATACGTGTTTATGCACTTATATGAGAATATTGAATGTGAGACTACTTGACAGTTGTGTTGTGTTTATTGTTGGTGATAAATCGTTTGAATAAATTTATTTATTTTTATTCTTTATGTACAAAAGTAACAAAAACACATTTTAAAGTTATATTAATACAATGGCTACTTATTCATCTCTTTGAGAGATATCTTCCAGCAAACCATAATAATACGTGGATGTTGGTTGTGGAGATAGGGCTATGTACACTAAAGACACATTTAAAAAGTACATAAAACATTAAACTTATACTAACAACCTATAACTAAAATTAAAATACATACCTAATATTAAAAATACTTAAATATGCAATATACAATACACATACATAAGCAATACTTACATAAATCAATATAAATAAACATTATATTATTATAACTATGATAAGTAAAGAATTTACTTTTACGGTAAGCGGAAAGTTACGTATGTACCTAATATCTATTGTAATTTGTAATTATCATATTAATAGACGATCATAATACATAGTATATATTATTATTTAATAGGCGATAGTATGGAAGTATTTTAATACTATGATTATCTTACAATAGTTAATTAATACACAGAAAAGTGTCACGGTTACTCCTCTGGTGTGTGTCTGGTGCATGGGCGACGGTAATCGCTTTCCATCGAAAAACGTAAAAAAGCGTCACATTTAACAGTGACTACACTCTATGGGCTGCCGTTGTTGGAATATACGATTTCGACTCGCACTTTTCGTGGCGAATGACGTTTTATTATTAAGTACCTATTTTGTATTTTGAAAAATACCTAATTGTAGGTATTCTTATAGTTACCTAAGTATTTACAATTTCACTCGGACACGACTCATCACATAACTACACGCTTGTCACGACACGACCTTGACCATCATACATAATATGGTGCTAAATTTCTTTTCAAAAAAATTGCACAACTAACGTCTAACGACTAGGGATTCCCTCTGAAGTAAAACCACCCTTCGCCACTGAGCGCTAGTGTCATTGAGCATCAAGTAGGCGCCAAGGTCGTATCCCGCCGACCGGAGAGTATTGAAATCGGATAAAAACATCGCTATAAATATTTGAGACAACATTTGCAAAAACTAAAACGATCTTCCCCTGAGTGTTGTCTTACTTAAAATACTGAAATAATTTTCACACTCGTGTGACTTATAGAAGAAGAGAAAAAAGGTTTTAACTTAAAAAAAAGGGTGGACTTAGCATATTCTTAAATCAGTATTTAAATAAAAATTTCAATTTATAAAAAGACAGTCCTCGGCTAAATATAATGCAGATTAACATATATTTTTTTGGGATTTTTCATTACGACTATGACTGAGAAAAAAGGTTTCAAAGAACTCCAATTTTCAGTTCTATCCGGCGCACAAGCCCTTAAAAATGCTTCGCCGCGTATCGTCGAGGTGTGAACTGACGCTGTCATGCCGTGAGCCGTGACGTCCTCGCTCTAAACGTGACGTATATATCTGCCACTTGTCCTGCGACGGTTTAGAGTATTTATCGCGCACTTTTTTAACCCCCGACAAAAACAGAGTGTTATAAGTTTAATGTGTCTGACTATCTGTGTGTGTGTGTGTGTCCGTGGCATCGTAGCGCCAAAACAGATGAACCAATTTTGATCTAGTTTCTTTTTGTTTGAAAGACATGATCGAGAGTGTTTTTAGCTATAATTCATCATCATCAGCTCGCTAACTTTCGACATTTCGAGGGTTACTTTTATAAAAAATTTCGATGTCACCTGTCTGCCAGTTGTCTCACAACGGCTGAATATTTATTACGGCTGCAGGAATACCAGAAGGCGGTGGCGAGCGGCAACAGATCGTGGGTGTACTACCGGCTGTTCGAGCTGCACCTGGGCGACGGCGGCCTCAGCCTCAACCCCACGCGCCACTGTGAGTAACGAGCGGACGTAGCGCCTGATGGTGACCGGTTACCGCCGCTTTCGAACTACACCTGCCACAACACAACACGCAAGTGTGAGCGCCGCTATAATTGATGGATTCAAATTTGTATGGAAATCGCGGTGATTTTTATAAATTAGTTTGTCTATACTCTATACCAATGCAGCCTACAGGTGTACCATGAGGCGAGAAAAAATTTGATGTAAATTTTTTTGCAGCCTACAGGTGTGTACCATGAGGCGAGAAAAAATTTGATGTAAAATTTTTTGAAATCGATGAAATTTGGTATGGTAGTAGCCTCTGGATTAAAACATAGGCTACTTTTATCCCGAAAAAGTACAGTATTCCTATGGGATACCCGATACCATATTTACGCGAGTGAAGCCGCGGGAAAAAGCTAGTGTTAGATAACATCAATAACAGATAATGTTTGCATGTATCAGGGCAGGAGGAGTGGGTGCTGAACCTCATCAGCGCTCGCGCGGAGTACGACCACCTGTTTCACAGCGCGGGGAAGGAGCGGTACAGCGCGTGGCGGTGAGTGGACCACATACCGTCGATATCACCGACTCGAAATTAAACGAAATATTATACTTTATTGTGCACAATCAGCATTTACACATACACATAAACTATAAACTATATACAGAACAACACGAAAGTACACAAAGGCGGCCTTGTTACTAAACACTAAACAGCAATGAGGATCAGCCATGTTTTTTGGTTGGATATGCAGACTTATAGCGACAAAAAAACAAATAAATAGTGTAAAGAACTTATTTAAATCGGACCAAAAATGACGAAGATGCAGCAATTTTAGTGCATTAGTTCCAAAAACGCGCCCGAGAATTAAGCGAGTCGCTATGACGTCATCTGTCGTCGTCACCTCCCCTCTAAACACAACTAAAATATTTAACATAAACAAAAACAAAGCACGCGAGGCACAAGCGTCAAGAATCGGAGAATGTTCATACTCAAGTAATACCTATGAAGTATGAGTACAATCAAGCCGTTGTCGCAGGGATCGCGACTGATGACGTCATCGTAACCAATTCAGCGGACGCGCGCGTTCAAACTAGCCGTTCAGAAAAACTTTAATAAATACACCATTTTTTGACGGATTTTATTAATTTAAAAAATAAAAAGTCAGTTAATACACATACGATGTAGTTAGTAAAAATCAGATTTGCTACTAAGTGATCCCCATTTCTTGCATCTTTGAAATTACTGACCTTTCTTTCAAATTGCCGGAGAAGGGTACTGTGCTTAATGTTTATCTTAAAATTATAAACATCTAAGAGTATACATTAAAATATGATAAATGAAAATAAAAATAAAAAAACATTCATACATACTAAGTTAGAAATTCAATAAGTCCGTGACTTTTTGAATTTCTAACCTCCTTACTGAAAAAGCAACACTACTCCTGTCAACAGGCATCTGTCAGTTGACTCCTATCAAAATTTGAACTTGCTGCGTCAGTTAGTTTGTGTTTTACAGCTATCTTTATCAGACTATCCAGTAACTTAAGGAAACAATGGAAAAAAGTGAATTTCGTGTGCTTATTAAGCATTATTTTTTGCGAAAAAAAACCATTACCGAGACCAAGGCTAAGCTTGATAAATACTATGGGGACTCTGCACCATCGATTTCAATGGTAAAAAAGTGGTTTACTGAATTTCGTTGTGGCTTTACAAGCACTGAAGATGCCGAACGTCCTGGACGCCCAGTTGAGGTCTCTACACCCGAAACAATCGAAAAAATTCACGATATGGTGTTGGCCGACCGAAGATTGAAAGTGCAAGAGATTGTGGAAGCCATAGCATCTCGCATGGCTCAGTGGTTTCAATTTTGAATGATCACTTGGGCATGAGAAAGCTTTCCGCAAGATGGGTGCCGCGTTTGCTCACAGTCGACCACAAACGCAATCGTGTAACAACTTCACAGGAAGGTTTGGCGTTGTTTAATCACAATATGGAGGAGTTTTTTAACCGTGGACGAAACATGGATACATCACAATACACCAGAGACCAAACAACAGTCAAAACAGTGTGTTTCTAAGGGTGAATCGGCGCCAAAGAAGGCCAAGGTGGGTTTGTCAGCCAATAAAGTTATGGCGACTGTTTTTTGGGATGCACGTGGGATAATCCACATTGACTATCTTCAAAAGGGAAGAACAATTAATGGGGAATATTATGCCAACTTATTGGACCGCTTCAATGAGGATTTGAAAAAAAACCGACCTCATTTGGCCAAGAAAAAAGTTCTTTTTCACTAAGACAATGCAAGGGTGCACACATGTGCAGTTGCCATGGCAAAAATCCATGAATTGGGCTATGAATTGCTCCCACATCTACCCTATTCTCAAGATTTGGCTCCGAGTGACTACTTCTTGTTCCCAAACCTGAAAAAATGGCTCGGTGGAAAAAGATTTGACTCCAATGATGAAGTCATCTCGCAAACAAAGGCCTATTTTGAGGACCTCGACAAATCATATTTTTTGGAAGGGATAAAAAAATTGGAGAAGCGTTGGACAAAGTGTATAGAGCTCAAGGGGGACTACGTTGAAAAATAAAATGATTTATTTATCAAAAAATCTGTGTTTTATTCCAAAAGTCACGGACTTATTGACCCGCCCTCGTACAACAACTTAATGTTTTTTTAATGAAATCGACCGGGAATCGAGCAGACGGATCGCCTGACCGCCCATGGACACTCGCAACTTGCGTTACTGGTTCTTAAATCCCCAACCGACAAACCCCCTTTGATCGCCGGTAACCTTACCGGACCCGTTGGCACAACATTTCGTGCCGGCAATATGTTCGGTTTCCGGTAGATTTTTTTTTCACGCCTACAATATCTTGGCCATTATCTAGTTCATAATAGATACAATGACATCAATCTTTTTCACGCATAATATAAGATGTGTCTCAGACCTGATCCCAATGTCCATGGAAGCTTTGCTATTCAATAGTATGAATATTTGCTGCAGAAGTCTTAGATTAATGCAGTGATGGTTGCGATATCAATTTTGTATGCCAATTTCTTTCATTGAAAGTTGAGAAAAGATAACAATGGATATGTTTACAGAGACGTAGAAAAAAAATTGCGGACAGTCGGCATACCGATAGACCACAGTTTGTTAGATTTGGAGGAAATTTGGATTCATCTAATGAAAACATATAGGGTAAGTTCCTTTATAAATCTGACAACATATAGGTAATGCATTCAAGGTAGGTTAGGAATAAGTTTAAAATAGCTTTTAGCCGCGGCTCCGCCCGCGTTGTTACAGTATCCCGCGCGAATACTTTACTTTTTCAGGAATAAAAAGTAGCCTATTTGTTAATACATATATATATACAGATAGAGAAAATCCGTTTATTAGTTTTTACGTGAAAGCGTAACAAATATCAATCCATCCATCCATTTTCACAAACTTGCACAATTATATGGCAGTTAGCCCCAGCCTTAGTCTTGCAATACTATATTGAAGAGATAATAATATAGGATGTTTGGAAGATGGGTGCAAATCTTTAACGCCTTGTTAGTATAGACCATTTAGAACCGTATTTGACCATTCTTAGCGTTCGTAACGTACGATTTTATTTTTAACGAATTTTTAAAATTTTTGTTGAAAAAACCCAAAATTTCGCAATTAATTGCAAATAATGGCCAATCTGGAAGATAATCCAATTATTTTTTATTGTATTTGAATTAAGTAATGTGTAAATAACCAAATAAGATTTGATGTACATATCTGTATCATGAGATAAATTTGTAACAGGGGTTTGAAGTTAATATTTTTTTGAGGCCACAAATAAAAAAAAAACGGGAACTGTTTTTTTTTGTTCAAACATTTTGAAAACATTCGTGGTTATTATTCTTTCTTTTGATGTATCAACTACAAAGATAGCTTACCAATTTTTGAAATTATGACTTACAAAGTAGATTGAGGGAAGAGGGAGGGAAGGGAAGAATTCTAACTTAAAGAAATAATATATATATTTTTTTAAATATCATTTATTTTTCGTGTTCAAAATGTCCGCCGCAATTCCTTATACAGGCATGAGCCCTTCTTCTCACCTCTGTTGTGGTTATTTTAAGCATCATCTCCAGCTTCATTGTTTCAAAGGCCGAGTTAATCCTATGGATTAATTCTTCTTTCGTGCTTATTTCCTCATTTGTATACACAAGTTCCTTGGCTCTACCCCACACAAAAAAGTCAAGCGGAGTGAGGTCGGGTGATCGAGCGGGCCAAGCAGTAGGCCCATCTCTGCCAATCCAACTGTCAGGGAAAGCGTTATTTAAGTGCTCCCGTACAGTTACCGTCCAATGTGCTGGGCAGCCGTCTTGCTGGAAGATTATTTCTCGGTCAGTTTCGAATATTGGTGCTCCAGATTCCTCTATTAGTGTCGGAAAATCATTTTATAATAACTCTAAATAGTTATTTCCATTCAAATGGTCCGGTAAAACATGCGGCCCGATTCTGCCAATTACTCCGGCCCACACATTCACTGAAAATTCCCTCTGGAAAGACTTTTGCTTTTTCCAGTGCGGGTTGGTGTCTTTATCAGCCCACTGGTGTAGGTTGTGGAAATTTGCGATACCTGCCCTTGAAAATTTACTTTTTGTCCAGTATGGAAGGGCCCGCTACCTGGAAGGGTCATTTTTATTGCCTTGCATCGCAAGTCAGCCTTTGCTAGAAATCTCTCCCTAAATTTAATTTAAAATGTGCAAGATAATACTCAAAATTGATCTTTGTTATCATTTTCAACACAAAAAGTATTTATTAAAAGTGCAAATGTCGTTTAATCTACTGGCCTAAACTTTTTAATTTTCTGCCTAGTTTTGCTTTGTAGGTCATTTTTAGGGTTTGGCTAATAAAACCAAATGTGTTCCCGAACATAAAGATTTTATTAATTGTCCCACATAAGATTGATATATGCTGTAAAGGTGCTAGGGGAGCACGCGCGGTGCTTGCTAATTATGAACGCGTACTGACGTAAAAATGCATTGTGAAGTGAAAAATGCTGCGGTGTGATTTATGACACCGTACATACTCCCGAGCCGAAAAGATACAAAAAATTAGGTTGATTTTGGGGGAAAATTACATCTGGCAGATATAGGGGGGGTTGCTATGTCCCTCGTGATATTTACACTACACACTTCACTCGGCTGACGGTCAGCCGTACTCTGCTTTCGCGCACTAAACACTACACTAGGTTCTGCTTGCGGGGAGACACTGCTGAATCTTTTCCTATACTTCTTCCACAGTATGAATGACGCTGCTATAACCACGACAGCGAGCAGGCTGTATGAGATACTGTATTGATGAACGTCGTGACCCGATATTTGACTATCTGATGTCTTTAAACCTTTAGTGGCGACTTTCAACTCTTCAACTTGCTTGCCTAAATCACTGATGGAGTTGTTTATATCAATTTCGCTGTTATCAAGGATGTCCGAATATTGCAAGTGTGATTGGTTGATCATATGATTAATATTATGAAGTTTGGGAGCTATAACGCCCAAATCCGAATAGATCTCATTCCTGGAATTGGTCTGAGAGTACATAGTAAAGTCTCGGCCCTTTATCATGCAGTTAGGCTCGATACTCAATATACCAGCCCCATTCAGCTGATCTGTGCTAACACGATCTGAACATATGATTCTGACCTGATATGTATTACAGCAAAAATAAAAATATTGGGACTCATCCTTCAGCTGAATCCACTGATCTCTGCATGCTGATTTGCTGACGAGACATTGCTTAGTTCTTACGTCGATCTTACAGAACCTCTCATCTGGTGGGAGATAATAATGTATGGGCTTGCTGAGATGACATAAGTAAGTTTGCTCATTATTGAAACATAGTTGAAGCTCAAATGTGGAAAGGATAAAATAGGAATCCTTTCCTAAATTTATTGCTACGTAATCATCTACAGGACAGTGATCGCATTTCCTGCTATCTGCTTAGGAATCGAAATAATTTTATAAACGTTGTATGCTTCTCTATTAGTTAATGGAAACGATATTTCGAATATAAAATAATCCTTTAACATTCTTGTTTTAATTCTAAGGAAACTGTAAACGTTCCGTAAGTCTGATTGTATGTTGTCAATGGGTAACGTGATATCCTTTGTCAACTGACTTCCTATGAATTGTAATTCGCTTTTAATTTGTTCCGGAGTTAATAAATGCATGTTAAACTTGCCATGTGAAATATCTGTGATAGTATCTAAAATCGTGTCCTGAATTCTTTTCAGTTTTTGAAATAAGTTCATCGCCGTGAATGTTACAATAAAAAATGTTAAACGTCCGAAATCTGAATATGTTCCGACTTGAGAGAATTAGTAAAATTATACAAATCTTCAAGATGGTTATTTATCGATTTATGCTGAAGTTGAATCGATTGTTCTGTGCGTTTCAGTAAATTGTATCGTGCCTCGACGACTGATGTTTGATTCTGTATCAAGTTGTTAAGGTGATGCTCATTCTGTCTGATAAGCTCGATGTCGTTCCTATACTGTTCCGCAAATCTCTCGTCTAATACTCCGAACAGATAGTTGGCGGCGTAACCGACACCATTGATAAGCGCCCGGCGCTTCCTCGCACGCGCCTTAAAACGCTGATTTAATAACAAACGATTGTGGTGATCCAGTTCCTCGAACTCGTGCTGTAATTGTAGCGTGATTGTTGAACAATAGTCATAGTCGGGTATATAACTACATATTATATTTGTATAATTAATGAACTTTTTTGCTGCGGTGAATCCTTCCCAGTACGGAGACATATTGTAGTATGCTATGAGAGTCCACTTATCCCGAATGATCTTTGCACTTCCGGCATAATCGAAATATAGAGACATGTTGCTAGGTAAATTTTCAGCTGTATAAGAAGTCGTCACAATCGACATAAATAATATAAATGCTATCGCCATGGACGTGAAACTACTCTGCTTGATAGGTTTACTTTGATTTTTCTCTTCTTTTTGTGCCTCAGATTCTTCTTCACGGTCGCTGCTTGCTGCGTTCGAGATAGGTAACAATGATAATTTAACTACTGGCCTTTTGATAATTCCGTTTTTTGTTTTCAGAGTGACGGCACGAACTAATCCGTCCTCTCCGGGATGCTGCTCCAATACCCTCCCCATGAGCCATTTGCCGGGGGGCATATTCTCGTCTTGAATAGTGACTAAATCGCCAACTTGAAGATTATTTCGTGCTCTTAACCATTTCGATCTTACTGAGAGCTGAGTCATATATTCGATCCTCCATCTCTTCCACAAATCGAAATATATTTTTGATATTAAATACCATCTTGACCTAGCATCCTGCTCCGTTTCTATGATAGTTAACTCTGCTCTGCCGACTAGAAAGTGTGCTGGTGTCAAATAGTCTTAAGTCCTCTGGGTCCTCTGTGAGCGCGCAGAGGGGCCTAGAGTTTAAGATTGCTTCTATCTTTGCTAATAGGGTGGCGTATTCCTCATATGTAAGTTTTTGCTCACCCACAACCCTTTTTAAATCATGCTTTAAGCTTCTTATATTTCTTTCCCATAAACCTGATGCTTGGCACCATTTCGCTACATTCAAATGCCAAGTGATATTCATGCTTGCTATCTCTCCTAAAGTGTTATCATCGAAAATGTTCTGAAATTGCTCCTGCATCAATCTGTTTGCTCCTACAAAATTAGTGCCATTGTCACTGAAGATGTGACGAGGCGTGCCGCGACGAGCTGCCATTCTACTGAGAGCCGCCAAAAATGCTGAACTCGTGAGGTCTGATACCATTTCTATATGTATTGCTTTCGTGACCATGCAAATGAATAATGCTATGTATCCTTTCATGGTTTTGATACCTCGTCCTTTATTTGCTTTTACATCGATGTATCCTGTAAAATCTACACCGGTGTTATAAAATGCTGGCCTCGGGTTAACACGTGCTGTTGGAAGATCGTCCATGAGCTGCTGACCTAAAATAGGTGTGTTTTTCCTACAGGTCACGCACTTTCTGATATGCTTTTTGGTTGCTCTTATACCACCAATGATCCAATATTTTTGTCTAAGATTGGCCAATGTAATTCGTGGACCGCCATGGAATGTTAGTTCATGTGCTTGCTGTATCAGTAAAATTGTAAGTCGACTTTCGTAAGGTATGATGATGGGATTTTTTATTTCGATACTTACACTCGCGTTCTTGAGACGGCCACCAATTCATAAAATTTAAAATTAAAATTTTGCTTTTTGATTGTAACGGTCTTTTATTTGATAATAGTTTAATTTCTTCATTAAAGTGCTCCAGCTGTACATTCCTTACAATAAGCATTTTTGCGTATTGTAATTCTCGTAATGTGAGATATCCTTCGCGGCGTTGTTTGCGCTTTGTTATTCGTAATATCCATGCAAGTATGCGAATAACTCGAGTTATGTTGCTATGCTTATTTAATAATTGTTCGATAATGTTTAATGCTTGAGGATCCGTATGAATTATAGTATTAGATTGTTTGTATTGATGTTTTAGCTCTAATGTAGTCTCGTATAATGTTGGCTCTTTAACTGTTAATGACGGCAACCATGATGGGCCGTTCCACCATAGCTTATCCTTTTTAAGCTGAGTCACGTTTAAGCCGCGACTAGCTGAATCAGACAAGTTTTCGTCAGTTTTAACGTAGTGCCAACATGATTTTGGCATTACTTGCGCTATTGCTCTGACTCGATTGGATATAAATGTTTTCCATCGTGATGTGTCTCCCTGTATCCATCCTAAAACTGCTGTAGAATCTGTCCAGCCATACACTTCTGCTTTGTATTGATGTAAACATTTTTGAACCTTGGTCATCAATTTTGATAATAGTTCAGCTCCCATTAATTCCAACTTAGGGATGGTCTGAACTTTGCTTGATGGTGCGAGTCTTGCTTTGGCTGCTAATAATGATACTGATGATTTGCCATTTTATATGACCTTACAGTAAATTACTGCCGAAAATGCTTTGCTAGAGGCGTCGGAAAATCCATGAAACTCGATCTTGTCGTTTTCAGAAGTCCCGATCCACCGTTGTATTTTAAATGTGTCTATATTTTGCAACTCTTGGCGTAAATCTAACCATTTTGTTTTAATATTCTGCGGGAGATTATCATCCCATTCTATTTTCGATAACCACACATTTTGAAATAATAATTTCAGTGTCGTGCTCAATGGCGTAAGCCAACCTAAGGGGTCGTATAACCTTGATATTTCGGACAATAAAGACCTCTTAGTTGGTGCTGCTTCAGAATATTCTATTATTTATTGCATTGAAATGTAAACACGTCACCTTGGGGATCCCAGCTTAGACCTAAGGTTTTCGTCGACTCTATATGCTTAAATTCGTACGTCTGCTTGTCACACTGCTCTGTATCTAAATCTGCTAGAAGTTGCTGGTCATTTGACTTCCATTTTCGTAAATTAAAACCTCCTAATTTTAGAAGCTCAATTAAATCTGCTTGTAATTGCTTGCTCTGCTGTAAAGTATGATGACCTCCACAAAAGTCGTCTACGAAGAAGCTTTCTTCTACTTCTTTCGCTGCCTCTGAATACTTCTTCTCTTCTGCTGCTAACTGCTTTAAACAATTTATTGCTAAGAAACTTGCTGCTTTTTCTTCGAAAGTTACTGTTTTTAATTGATACGCTTGCACGGGTTGGTCTTTAGACTCCCGCCAAAATACCTTCTGATATGCTTGATCTTCGGGAAAAACCCAAATTTGCCTGTACATCTTTTCGATGTCTGCTGTATAAGCAAATTTAATCTGACGCCATTTCAAAATTATCTGCTTTAGATCCTGCTGAAGATTGGGCCCCTTATACATTATATCATTTAAGCTATATCCACTCGAAGACTTTGCTGATGCGTTGAATACTACGCGTAGCTTCGTTGTAGTGGAGCTGTCTCGGATGACTCCATGATGAGGTAAGTAGAACTCCATTTTTCTTTCAGATGCTGATCGTTCCATATGACCTAAGTCCATGTACTCCTGCATGAACTTTTTATAGTCATTTGCTAATGCTGTATTTCGATGCAATCTTCTTTCTAAACTCTGATACTGTGCTAATGCTGTAGTTTTTGATGACCCTAATTTATGCTTCAATTCTTCTATGATAGGTAAACGCACCTCAAATCTTCCATCCTTCAACCTTCTAGTCGTTTTAGAAAAATATTGAAGACAAAATTCAACTTCTGACGTCATCTCCTTTTCTTGGGAAATGTCTTAGCATTCCCAGAATCTTTGCAAGTCGTCATAATTGTTATGTAACATGACGTTGCACTGATATGATTTGACGGAGCCGCAGAGGATCCAGCCAAGATAAGTCTGCTGTGCTATGGGTTCCTCGCTAGTCGAACCTCTCAAAATACCATCCAATAAAATTTTTGAGTAGACATCTGCTCCTAAAAGTAAGTCTACCGGACGTTTTACATAATATTTTGGATCTGCTAAATTAATGTTTTCGATGTATGACCACGAAGGCTTAGGTAAATTTACATTTGGAAGACTTTTGATAAGATTGCTCATGATGATGACGTCTATGCTAAATGTGAAATTATTATGCAATGATTTGCATTGTATAGTAAGCATTCCTTTGCTGCTGCTTTCATGCTCGCCGACGCCGAAAATAGTGCCCTTGCACCTACGTCGTTTTAATCCTAAAAACTGCGCTGCTCTCTCTGTAATAACTGAAATTTGAGAACCCGAATCTATGAGGGCTCTAAGATGATGCTGATCTCCATTTGCTGTTTTCACACCAACCATTGTCGTTGCTAGTAAGACCTCACACGTGTTGGGTTGAGACACGTGGTGGGCCTTCGCCACATGGTTCGAAGAAGTGCTGGGTTTGGGTTTTGTGCATGCATCGTGCAATAAGCTATTATGAAATCCTGCGCATAAGCGACACCTTTTACTGGAAAAACATTCTTTAGTATCGTGTTCGTATAAACAATTCACACAATAACGCAACCGGCTTACGGTTTTCAATTTCTGATCACATGGCATTTCTTGAAACCAATGATTTATTCAATTGAACAATTGAATAAACCATGTTCGCCTTTGCAAAGTCCGCAAATTACCTTGGTTGCATGCAAAGCCTTAAATTTTGACTTATGATTAAAATAAAAATTATTGTTGCTAGATTTAAAGTTGCTCGGAGGAAGTCTTCGTTGATGCGAAAAATTCTGCTGCTGATTCGATGATGCTGGTTGCTTAAATACGCCCTGTTCTTGTTTTCTGCGCGATGATTCGAGTACAGTGAATTTCGTTTCCAAAAAATTCACGAATTCCTCTAGAATTGACAATTCTCGAGGATTCTTGACTGATTCCAAATATTCTGTATACGATTCACTGTCCAATTTTTGCCCTAACAGGTGGACCAATAAGGGGTCCCATTAGCTGATATTGACTCCCAGGTTCTTTAGTGCATTCAAACATTCTTTAGTTGTGTCGTGTAATTTTTTAAGTTGCGCTGCTGATTGGTATTGAATGGTTGGCAGCCCTAGCAATATGTTGACGTGCGAAGTGAATATGAGCCTTTTATTGTTGTACCTGTGGTTAAGAATTTCCCAAGATATATTATAATTAGCCGATGTAATTTGTAAATGTTGTATGAGTCTTTCAGCTTCGCCTGTTAATTTACTCCTTAAAAACTGCATTTTTTGGGCCTGAGACAGTGAGGGATTGTTATGAATTGCCTCACTGAATAAATCTTGGAATGACATCCATTGATGATAATTACCGCTAAATGTAGGGATATCTAATTAAGGGGTTGATTTTTCCCTATGAGACGTTGACCACATTTTTTTGTTAATGCTCTCCTTGATGAAATTAAATTTCTTCTCATGTGCTGTAAATTGATTTTCGTACTCTAGGTTAGACCCGTTTAATTCATTATCGAGCTCCCAATGCTGAGCGTCGATTGCTGTCCATCTCATCTGTAACTGCTGCAACGTGTCTTCAAACTGCCACCTTTCTGTTAATGCTTCCAGGTCAATGTTGCTTACCGTTCGTGAAAATGCTTTGAAGTTCGTCATCTGCTTACGTAACATTTCTGCTGTTTTGCTGTCGACTCCTTGGGAGATTGTCCTCGACACCCGTTCTGCTGATGCTGCTGTTGACGGACCAGGGATAGGTAACGGGCTTGCTCCACGACTTGGGACCTCAAGTACCTTACCCTCTGAGTGTGCTACTGCTGGTGAAGTCTGCTGCTGCTGCAAAGTTGACTTTGTGATCTCGTAGTTTCTGGTAGCCCGTTCATTGAGACTTTTCATAGGCTCAGAATTTTCATCTACGTATCCTGCTAATTGCTGTCGATTCTGCTTAAATTCTTCCCAATATTCGTCAAGGGTTTGTAACTTCCGCTTAACGTAATCTATTGTCCTACGATCTCGCCCCGTCTTCTTGAAAGACGCAAGCAACTGCTCTATCGCACCTACTAACTGCTCTTGATTTTCGTAAATATCCTCCATTATGGTAACTTATTGTTCAAAGTGAAAAAATGGAAAGATCTTACTTGATTGCTCGGGAACCTTTCTGCTGCTGCTGCTCGCGCCCTGAAGAGCGTGATGGTCTGCTGATGAGATGCTGAAGCGATGCTAATGCTGATGCTGCTGTCTGCTGTTTGCAGACAGGAACCACACTGCTATGCTAAATACTGCTGCTGCTGATGCTCGTCTTCCCCTACCACAACACTGATTCGCCAAAAACTGTTTTACTATATAACTACACCACCGATCTGCTACACTGTTATGCTACTCCACAGTACTGCTGTTCTGTTACCCTGTTGTGCTATTTCACTTTACCACTGCTGTACTGTCTTCTGATTTTACCGAACTGATTTTCTGATAGTCACTGATAGTCCTCACTCGCGAATGATCCTGCATTGACCAAATCGCGGAAGGTCACAAAGCTCGAAGGGCCATTTTCAATTTCAGTAATTGGTGAGCGATCTTTGTAGTTGATACTTCAATCGAAAGAGTAATAACTAGGTATGTTTTCCAAAATGTTTGAAAAAAAAAACCAGTTACCGTTTTTTTTCATTTATGGCCTCAAAAAAATTAGATTTCCGAAATTCACAAAAAATTATTAACATCAAACCCCTGTTACAAATTTATCTCATGATACAGATGTGTACATCAAGTCTTATTTGGTTGTTTACACATTAATTAATTCAAATACAATAAAAAATAATTCGATTATCTTCCAGATTGGCCATTATTTGCAATTGATTGCAGAATTTGGGGTTTTTGCAACAAAAAATGTAAAAATTCGAAAAAAAATACAATCTTACATCACGAACGCTAAGAATGTTCAAATACGGTTCTAAATGGTCTACATTAACAAGGTGTTAAAGCTTTGCACCCATCTTCCAAACACCTGTATAAGCGCACCCTACGCCGAGAATTTATGTTTCTTTTCGGTTTTGTTTCTCTTTTCAACTCACGGATGAAGATTCGGGACCAATTGATATGGTGAATTTAGAATTACATGGCACCTATAATTACTATATCATTATGATAAGAATTAAGAACTGCATGTGCGTACCCTCCAGTATTGCTAACAGTGGCTCAGGCTGGTTCTCCTTCACAGGGGAACCCGAGCCTGTAAATAGGTAGGGATTTGGAAGAGGGTCTTCAAAAGGTGGTTAGTAAATGAAGCCGATAGGAATGAAGTTATAGGAACCACGCGCCACTGATTGCTAATTACTACGCGGAAACGAGCCGTTGGCCTGTCTCATAACTATCTCGGCATAATATTTATCTGACCGCATAATGTTATTATTTTTTATTTGAATAACACAGTGAGTATTCTTTCTTTACAAAAGGATATAAGCATTAGTTTGTTTATTTGATATGTTATCATTTGTCTAGATAAAATTTGTATTTGAGGTAACACAGACTTGAAGATACTATGAAGTAGGTAGGCTATAACCCGATAACGTAAATCATACAACCTATGTTACCCGGGATATTATTACGAATTTTTTAACATCTCATTAATTAAAATCGGATCAGCAGTTTAGGCGCTACGGTGGAACAAACATACATACATAGATTGCCAAAATCATTACCCTTCCTTTTGGCTTCGCCGTAGTCGGGTAAAAAAGGAGGTTATGATTTTAGCAGACTGCATTGTGTGTATGTTTATCTATCCCTCAAATCACTTAAAAAATCATCTATTTTCATTGACCTGGCTAGGGATATTGACTTACCAAGAACAAAAATGTAATAATGGCGATAACTATATTATAGGTATCCTGAGTTAAAAGAAAAATGGCCTTAGATAGTTTGTTTGATTACTTACATCAATCTAAAAACAAATATCAAGGTTTGATTTTTAGACGCGCGAAAACAAAAAGACTACAAATCGAAATTACCCTTTACAGAAAATAAATTTTAACCAAACACACCCAGCATTTCGTAGTGTTGCTGCATAAAAAATTGAACTTACTTAGACCCACTTGCGCAGACTTGGGTTAAAGTTAACCCTGGGTTAAAATATTTTAACTCATTCATACATGCGAAGAACGGGAGAGATAACATGATATTTAACCCAGGGTTAACTTTGACCCAGATCTGCGCAAGTGGGCCTTAGTGCAGGTTTTTTTTATTTTCCTGCTCTGGCTATACATAAATCTAAGAATATTGGTAATTAAATCATACATTTTATTACAGTGGAAAAGAAAATTCGCAAACAAAGGTATATTAAACGAACAATGGCCCTACTTCGATGCCATGTCCAAATACATGGAGACACAAACGATTGCAGTAAAGAAACAGAGGAGAGATGAATACACAGACTACGGCGGGGGTGTAGAAGATGATGATGACGATGACATGAAACTTTTAGAACTCAAGGAGAAGTGGTCTGTAGTGAAGCCCAAACATGAGTTTTTGTCGAGCCCGTGTCGGGCGTGTTCGAGTGAGGCGGGGTGCGTCAGTATATTTGAACGGACAGACGACGGTGTGGATCTGGCGGTTAAGTTGAAAACTATCGGTGGTGTTGAGGTAAGCTGAGATATCATGAATTCACGAGTAATAAAATAACCCTCTTATTAATAAAAATGTTTACGCAACGGATAAGTTTTTCAATGTTGCTGTCCTTGTCTGTCAAGTGACTTTTCCAAATTAGATAAGACAGCAACATTGAATAGCTTGCTTATCCGTTGTGTAAATATTTTTATTAGTAAGGGTGTTAGTATATTATACGATCAGTTAAAACTAACAATCATGATGGTATGAGGGACAAATGAGTGACCGTTCCATGGGGTGGATGTTTGTGGATGTTTGCATAACTTTTTTTTAATGGCTACATAACATACTCAAAAATTATCAACAATCTATACTAATATTATAAAGAGGAAAGATTTGTTACTTCGAATAGGCTCCAAAACTACTAGACCGATTGTTAAAAGAAATTGGCACAGATATAGCTTATACAACGAGGAAGGACATATTTTATCGCGGCAAAATGCATGGTGCCAGCCAGAGTTCCTTTTGCGCGTACGAAGTCACGGGCAACGTCTCGTATAATAGTAAAGATAAAATAACGGATAAGATATTCAATGTTGCTGTCTTTGTCTGTCAACTTTTCCAACGTATCTGACAAAGACAGAATGGTTGTGCTAATATTTTCATTAGTAGGGGGTCAAGAGTAAGTATATTCTGTTCACAGGTGGAGCGGAGTGACTCGCTACCATCGCACATATGCCTCAACTGCTTCAGAGAACTGGACGCGGCCTACAAGTTCCGGCGAAAATGCCAGGACGTCGACAAACAGTTGCGCGAGAACAACATAAAAATTGAAATAAAACACGACAACCAGCCGAATGATACACTTGATATTGACGAATACGATGATCACATCAAAAGCGAACCGATCAAAATGGAGAAGCCGCGGAGGAAGAAAAGAGTACGTCGACTCAGATACGACTACTGGAAAATATGTGAAGTATGCGGGAAACACACGAAGAATCTCATCAGCCATCTGGACACCCACGCCAGCGATAAGGTCTACTCCTGCGAGATATGCGAAAAGAAGTTCAAGTTTAAAAGTGGTTTGATAGTCCACAAGGCGATCCACGATCCGACGCCGAAGAAAACTTGCGAGGTGTGCGGGAAGACATTCCACATTATGGCGCAGTACAGACGCCATTTTGTTTATCATGCCAATGAGAGGAAATACGGGTGCGAGACCTGCGGGAAGAGGTTCAACACGATGGAAATTCTGAGGGTACATACCAGAATGCATACGGACGAGAGACCTTTTAGTTGCTCGGAGTGCGGTAAAACGTTCCGAACGGCGGGCTGCGTGAGTCGGCACAAACGGATAGTGCACAGGAACATCAAGCAGTGACAGTAGCTGTCGGCAAGTAGAGCTGTTTTTTTTATCTGAAATATGACTAATGTCTAATGCCCAGTTGCTGAGGTTGTTTGTCGGTAGTTTATCTATTCAATAGCGCTTTTGATTGGATGACGCGAACCACAGAAACCGGGCATAAGCAAGCCAGTAGTTTAGTAATATTTCAGATGTAGAGCTTAGCTGTGTTAACGAATCTAACATGAGCACAACCTTGCGTTTTGTTTTCAATGATTGTATTCAATGATTTCAAAACTAAGGATGGGCTATGAGTTATGACGTACATTTGACATAAAAATCTTAATACAAGAGAATGTTACAGGTTGGCAAAAAAGAGTATGACGCGATGACAGCAGGAGATAAAAACATTTTCCATTGTATTATCCTTTTTACATTGAAATGAAATGTATAATATAATTATTTGTTATATTATTGAGATGTACGCGTATAGTAAAATAATACTCGCTATAACATGCTGCATTGAATCTATTTATTTACAGAATGACATAACAAAAATATGACATAACAAGGAATACCAATATAAAAAATATAACACGTAAAAAGGTTTATTGCTATGTACATCACACCCTCACACTAAACAAACAATAATTCTAACAATATTAAACTAACTATCCTATAAAACAAAAACAATTAATAGCCAAATCTATCTATTGGTCTTGTCAGACGTTTGGGTCTGTGTAAGCGCACAGGTGGAACAGAGGGTTGTGGTTCCGCTACAACTGGAACATTACTCGCGGAAGATGTCCCCACTATCACCGGGACGGTACTCTCGCCTGTTGCAGGATGGCCCTGTCTACGTGAACTAAAGGAGGTCCCCGGCATATCCGTTGGCTCAAAATGCACCGCAGCTGGCTTGATTTGGTCCACGTGCCTTTTAACCGGACCCTGACCCGTATTAACCACGTAGTGCCGAGAACCAACTTCTTCTCCTACTCTCCCTTGCACCCATTCTTGACCTTGCGCGTAATTACGTACCACGACCTGCTCTTCAACTTGAAAGGCGCTTTACTGCCAGCGACAGCAATTTGCTTTTCCTTAGCTCCCTGGACTTTATCCTCGATAAACCTATCTCGCCTCAAAAGGTCTAACCTGGAGCGTAGCGACCTACGTTGCAACAACATTGCAGGCGACGCGCCTGTTGTACTGTGCTCCACGTTCCGATATGCAAGTAAGTACGCTTGTAACGCTGTATCTAAATCGTAGCCACCACGAGCCGATTTCCTCAACGCTCGCTTGCATATCTTGACTGCACCCTCGGCGGCTCCATTGGACGCGGGATGATAAATCGCCGTAAATGTAACCTTTATACCATTAGCTGTCATAAAATCGAGATATTCTTTACTAGAAAAAGGGGGTCCGTTATCCGAAAATTGTATCTTTCAGCTAATATTGATGGCTTAGGATTTAGATGTTTTCTGACTAATGATTCAATGAGCTCTGAATAATGTTTGGTAGCTGGTTTATGAGGAGTACATAAATTCGTCACCGTACTGGTTCGTACGTTTCGGCGCCTATAGCTGTGATCAGCGTTGCAACCTTAAGCTCTTCTTTTATATTATTACATATGAAGTATTGCTCTAGTCTATCGATGTACGATTCCCAGCAATCTCTCTCCAAATTGTATTCTGTCAACTTACCTACAGACATATTTCTTGTTTTAGATTGAATTTACCTCTTCGCCACTGAGATGTACGCGTATAGTAAAATAATACTCGCTATAACATGCTGCATTGAATCCATTTATTTACAGAATGACATAACAAGGAATACCAATATAAAAAATATAACACGTAAAAAGGTTTATTGCTATGTACATCACAATTATAATATATTTAAATTAAATATGTCATTCCAAATCTAATAAGGATAAAAGATGATGCAGTCGAATATGTACTTAGTTTCTTTTTTGCCAAGCTGTACGCCATCTGGATTTCAGAATATTTTGTGAATTATATGCGGACTGATTACACAGCGGAAAGCAAATGCCAAAATGTCAAGAATACAAATGCCTCGACTGCCCTAAACAACCCTGAAAGACACTTTATGCCTCGTCTATAATATATAGGTCTCTATGGTTGTATTTCAAATTGAATATTCAACCAAGTTCGATTCTCGAGCCATTCCAAGAAACGTACGTTTGTTATTTTCATTTCAAAAAATTTGGTACTATTGTAATTGTAAATATAAATAAAATTTTAAAGCTGCCACATACATTCAACTGTTCAAATGAAATGGATGGCCGATTGGTTGAAACTAAGGCTCGAAAAGTTTGAAGAGCGCCCAGCTTTTCTTCGAGTCAGGAAGGGACTAAATGATCCGGAATCCGGCGGGCCCGTGAAAATTCAGAGCACTGAATAGAACAGCGCTAAAACAATAGAGTTAAGAATCGAGTGTTGAACTATCATAGATGATATTGGCATTTGACTTGACACTCGTGTGTTCGATTTTCAGCTTTAATGTATTAGTGCAGAGTTCTATTTTCAGTGCTCTAAATTTTCTCCGGTCTTCCGGATTCCGGAACATACAGTCCCTTCCTGACTGGAAGAAAAGCTGGACGCTCTTCAAACTTTGTACTTGAAGGTGGGCATTACGAACTTTATTGTATAAATTTTAAAGCAATGATAAATCTGAAGAATTCTGTTATTTAGTTTGTACTTGACCTTGTTATCAATTGGAATATTTATTAAAGATACTTATCGAACATTACTTATTTTCATTATGCAAACCCGTATCCGTTTCGCCGATCACCTATGTTTCTGAGAACAATATGAAAAACAATATTTCACATTAATTACATAAACATAAACAACTGAGCTAAAAGCCGCGAATGAGTTCGCTGGATACTTTTACTCTGTGTACAATCCGGAGCCGCTGGCGCTGAGCGTGGCGGCGGCGAGCGCAGCGGCGTTGTCGGCACCGGGCGCACGTGTGCAAATCACGCGTCTACGCCCTGGCGACGTGCGCCGCGCGCTCGCTCGCCTGCCGCCCAAGCGTTCGGATAGTCCGGATGGTACACCAGCGTATGTTTTCAAGGACTGCAGTAGAGTGTTAGTAGAGCCTTTGACACACTTGTTCAACACGTGTATAGAAACCGCGCAGTTTCACGAGCGGTGGAAACTTTCACGTGTTGTACCGGTACCAAAGGGCCACGGAACCCAGTGATTATAGACCAGTGGCGGTCCTTTGTACTCCAGTCAAGGTTTTTGAGTCCGCCATTCATCGTGACATGTATACTCAGGTATGTAGCCAGTTGAATTTTTGAATTGACAGGAAACTTGCTGGATTTGATGACCCATCTTGTACCAGCTGTGGACGCTGGCAATCAGGTAGATATAGCATACTTTGATTTCAGAAAGGCGTTCGACACAGTCGACAATGATATTCTTCTGTTGAAGTTAGCTGAGGCAGGTTGTGCCCCGCATACCCTGGCTTTCTTTGCAAGCTATCTGCGGGATAGATGTCAGTACGTGGACTGTGGCGGATGCTTTTCTGAAACATATTTCACGAGATCTGGCGTGAGTCAGGGCAGCAATTTAGGTCCTCTTCTATTTATTCTGACTTTGAATGATCTACCGGAGGTTATCAAAAAAGCGATAGCCTTTTTATTTGCCGATGACCTAAAAATTATAATGGATATAATAGAGGACGCTGATCATCACAAACTGTATCAGGACATAGACAGAATTGTGAAGTGGTCTAGTGACAATAAGCTGTACTTCAATACGGCTATGCGCTGCGTAATGTCATTTAGCCGCGCTCGTTCTCCTCGTCATCATCAATATATGTTCTGTCTCTATGTTCCACATAGAGGGAACACCACTGAAACGCGTCACTGACTTAATCTCAGTCAATCAAGGAGGATGAGGAGGAATCAATCTAGGAGTAACTTCACAGCCGATTTAAACTTCAGAAAACACGTAGTTGACGTATGTAAAAAGGCTTATCGCAACCTAGGGCTTCTGCTACGGCAAGCTCATCAGTTTTATAATATCGCAGCTTTGAAAGCACTCTACGAATCTCTCGTGAAAAGCCACTTAGAAGGCAATGCCGAGATTTGATCCCCACACGAGGACAAATACATAAATATGCTAGAACGTATCCAGAACAAATTTGTGCGCTTCATATATCCCAAAAGGTACGGCGTGTACCCAGGTTATCCGTTGCTGTATCCTTTGTTCTGGGTATGGTCGGCTACTATAAATTAGAAGTTAGGAGGGAAGTGTCCCTGGCCACATATGTAGTGAAAGTTTTGCGCCGTGTAACGCACAATCCAGCTGTGTTGTGCGCCGACCGCTGCTGCTGGAGGTGTCGCGCGCGCGCACCAACCTGCTGCGGATGGCCCCGCTCACGCGGGCGCTGCGGACGCTGAACAGTAACTCTATTGTATTAGGTTTAAACCTGTAATGATAGAAGTTGTAAGTTGTAAATTAATAAAATAAATAAAATTCAACTGTACTGTATTTGACTCCGGCAAAAATGGGCCAGCTCGACCTCGTTGTATCTCACAACAGCCTTAAACGTTTTTTAACGTAGGTGAGCCAGGCTACGGCACGAAAAGGCTGGCTCGACCGGATAAATACCACGGCCTCGCAGAGAACCGGCGTGGTATTATAACCCTTGCGTTGTGTTTCACCAGTGAATGAGGTTACCGGATGCCTAAGGGGGTTCGGGATTATAAGGACTAGGAACGCAACACCAGAAGAGTTACAAATGTAACTCCTCTTTTGTTTCGAGTGTCCATGGGCGGCGGTAATCGCTTACCATCAGGCGATCCTCTGCTCCTTTACCTATATATTTGATGGAAAATTTAAATCCAGCAGGAAATAACGTATGCGTCATGCTTCGCCATGTGACGGACTGAGAGAATTTAAATGTATTTTACGATATAAGATACTTAAGGCTCTCGGTAGCTAGGACATCGCGGTGGCGCAACCGCGTGGTGGTGGTGGTGACTGATTATAGGTCCGTCACATTGGTGGACCAATGACCGCGTTGGTGTTGGCAGCGCCACTGGGCGATACACCAAAATTGTCCAAGTGAGTAATTATTTTTGTTAAATTCGCACGCCGCCGCGGTCGCCCTCGCAATCACATTTTGAGTGCGACGCATGCGCTGACAATGGAACCGTACCTACAAATCGAACAGAAAAACTTAACTACAAGAATTGGCCCTGTGTTTGTCTCGTCTTCTTATTCAATTTTCTTTGTATAAAAAAGATAGACCTCTTGTTGAATTTCCTATACCTACGGCGTCAACGCTAATTAGATAGCGTTTCTCGTTTATCTCTGTTAGCTTAACCGAAATCGTAAGAGCAACGTCCTTACACTGTACACAATAAACTTGTAGTTATTTGTATACAAAGAGTCTACATGAATGGTTTGATGTAAACAAACAAGTTACAAATTAGTAAAAAAACTTCATACCTAATAAACCCGAATTGGTAGGTAATAAATAGTATGGAACCAATAGAAAATAGATTGTTAATATTTTAATAACGTTGCACATTGACTCGAAACTCTACATTTTGTTATAATAATAATATATTATTTTTGCCAAAACTTTTTGTATAGCAGAAGAAATGTGTACCTAAATATTTGTTATATTTTGGTAGGATTATTCTTGATCAAATAGAAAATATTTAAGTATCTACCAAGCCATTCATGCGTAATGGGATAAACACCAACCATAATAATATACTTAGCTATTTAAAATAGATACGTATTACCTAACTATTATAATTATGAATGCCGATCTATAAATCCTTAAATCTCAAGCATCCATTGAAGTGGATCTATATTGAAGTGCACCATTGATCTGTAACTTTTACGTGGTCTATAAGCCGGTTGCATTAAGAGTGATCACGTAAGTCATTGAACGTCAGTCCAAAAATACGGCTTCGTGTGTTCGGAATGCGCATACGCATCATGGACTACAATACAGTATAACTACAGTTTGTTATAGGCGTAATTAATCTGAGCTATAGGATTATAGCACAGATTGAAACGTAAGTAATTAATAGTTATCTACTATGTAAGTAGATAATAATAATTAATAGTTCATTTCAAATTATTGTAACTTCTTACATCTAAATTTCTACCTACTTCTACTACTTCTATTTCTACTACCTTTCGTTGTCATGATCTTTTTTAAATATAAAAGTTTATGAATTTAATAAAAGTAATAAACTTTATCTCATAAACAACTCTTTTGTTCAAAATACTCTTTTCGACAAATAAGGATGGTGGATAATGGATGTTTGTTAATTGTTTGTATTTTTGTTGCAAGCTTTCAGGATTTTAGGATCGTTGAGTCAATGTAGATGGATGCTGCGATCGTTTTACAAAGAAAACTATTCCATTTTCGAAAAATAATAGTAAATGTTTATTTATATATTTTTTGGTGCAAGCTTTTATTAGGATTGTAGAGTCATCCGACTATGTGATAGAGTGCAACGCCGGCGCCTCTCGCTCGTCAGTCAACAGGCGACAGCGCGCGCGAGCGCAGTTTTAAAATAGCCGCGGCAAACCCGATCTAAAAGTTCAAAGTGTTTCCTAGTTTCGATTAGAAAAAGGACATGGCTATTCCCGTCATGGTAAGCGAGGCTATTTGTATTTAATTTATTCATTGTACACAGTTTATAAGTTGAAGAAAATAACTTTTCAAAAGGTGTTAAAATCATAGTTTTTAATCATAAGTTAGTAATTCAAGGACGTTATTATTCAAGGAGCTTATTGTGCAATTTATTATTCAACAATATGGTATGTAGGTAATTACCAGCTGCTCTTTTTACACAAATTTATAATAAAAATTTGTTTGGTGTTTAGTAGTAAAAAACTGGGGTTTCCTACAAAACGCTGATAATACTAAAAATTATGCTTATCTCTCATTTCTTGATTTGTGTCAAAGGTCTCCGAGAATGTGGACTGTGGTCTAGTAAAATAATAATTCAATCTGATTCTCATATAAATAATTTAATTAATTCGACTATGTTTCACTAAATAAAAAGCCTTTTATTAAGCTTTTACACTAAAAATAGCAATAATAAAAACTCGCATTATATTCTACATTCACGATATTAACCAACTGTACAGTCATTATGGAGTAGAGTTCGATGGGAATGATATTTAATTTAAAAAGTTCTACCTACCCCTTAGTTCAACTTAAAAGGCTTATAGCTAAACCATAACTCAGCCTTAACAAAATACGTTAGTGGTAGGTATTGTATAAGCACTAAATCTATTAGTTTACACTGTCTAAACCTACTGCCAAGCCCCTGAAGCCTGATCTCGTTGTTTAGAAAATGCAACTTGTCGCTTGGGCTTACAGCAAGCTTAAAAATCGGCCAAGTGCAAGTTGAACTCCCGCTGGAAGGTTTCCGCACAAAAAGTTAAAAATAACCACGTTTGTTGTATGTGTGTGCTCCTCTTAAATAATTATTTTATTCTGTTTTTTGTATTTGTTTGTTATAGCGGCAACAGACTGTAAACAACAGAATACTTGATCTGTGAAAATTTCAACTGTCTAACTGTCAAGGTTCATGAGAATGCGATACATCCTAGTGACAGACGGACGGACAGCGAAGTCTTAGTAATAAGGTCCAGTTTTTACCGTTTAGGTACAGATTCCTAAAATGACCACAAAGCCAAATGTTTTATTTAACAATTGGCTGCGGTTAATATCCAACTAATTACGTTTGTAAGCCGTAGATAAACTTCTTACTTGATCCAACCGCGACTCTATCTTCCTAGTCACTAATAACGTGATCCAAAATAAATGCGACTTGTGACTCGTGAGCAACGTACAAAGATCTGCGTCTGAAGATTTATATAGATGACAAATGTCTATCTTGCTTACTAAGTATTTTCTCTGCAGTGGATTAAAATAAACATTTGACTATAATATGAACCAGATACACACAAAACTTTTTGTTCCCTCGCCGGGATTAGAATTCATTTTATTTCAAAATCCACCACTCACCACCATTATAATTACCACTTACCACCACTCTTATAATTTTCACTTACTATGAAGTTAACCTACAGTCGCGATACAAATGCATTAAGTACATGCCAAAGAGAATATTATTTATAGAATGGTCAACTTGCTAAATGATTGGATTCCCTGACAGTAATAATAAATGGGGAGCTCCCCACACCGATTTCGGTAACGGTTTCAATGAAACCAGACCAGCTACGTTGGAGTTACTTTATTGTGTCCAAGTGTGTGCGCAATAGACAAGAGTACTATCTCTTCCTTTAGTCTCGTAACTCGTAAGTCGTAACAGTGTGGGATGGATGACCGACCGACGAAACGATTCGCGAGAGATGTAAAAAAAGTTTGTTTGGAAACGCAATATATTAACAGATAAATATTAGTTGCTGTCGTTGAAAACCAAGAATATCATAATAATTTTTCTTAGTATAAATATAAATAGTATAGTGCAGCGTTTATAACCTTTTTCAAACCACGGACCCCTAGAAAATTAAGCAAAATTTCAAGGACCCCCTCAATAAAAAGAAACATCAAAAATTTTCAGACCATTTCATTTACCTACTTCTCTCACTCTTCACTTCAGTCAGTCTCGGACACAGCCCGCTGGCGCACGTTCGCTGTGTTAAATGGTCCATAGATGAAACTGCGGACCCCCATACATATACCATATACTTGCGGACCCCCAAGGGTCCGCGGACCATAGGACCGATTCCGTGCGGATGGCGCCGCAGAGGCGCCATGGGGTATCTTTTCTGTATGGCGTGTGACGCCCGAGAGGAGCCAAAATGTTTACCTGTAAAACTATGATAAAATAAAAAATTTCAGAAGTTTCCCTTCAATGAAAGTGGCTTTATTTGTTACGTATTTTACATTTACAGTGTAAGTTTGAGGATATTGCATCAAAACTCACACTTCAGGAGTCTTAAACATTTTCAATTGGTCATTCATTATGATTATATGGCCACCGAATTATTTTATAAGTATATAACGCCAACACCAGCAAAATCTCACATCAACATAATTTATTCTTATAATTAACTAGCAGCCCGCCCCTGCTTCGCACGGGTATTAAACAAAAATTTCAATAGTTTTTTTTACTCACATACACACACAAACACTCCTATACATACTTTCTTGTTATCGCGTGGTGTTATTAAAAAAAAAAAATTCGTATAATAACTATTAATAGTTGATGATACGGGATGGGTCCCGTACCCCAGTTGCGCCTGCGGTGTCCATTGCGATTTTTTAGTTAAATTTTTAAACTCGTGATATCTTTCGAATGGAATGTCCAAATTGAATAATTCAAAAGTTATATAATGGTATTGAACCAGTCTTGAATATGAAGTCATTTATTTTGATAAGGATTAGCTAATACCAATACAACTTTTACAATGTTTATTTGTTTATAAAATACTATAAAAAGTAGATACATTATTTAGCGTTATACATGACTAGCATGTAATATCCCGTTCTACAATAAAACGAAAATAAATTGATCAATCAATATAGCCAAAGGTTACAACACCTGATAAAAATAAGTCACTTACACTTTATCACTTACTTGTAGGTACACGTAATTAATCACTTTTAAATAGGTACTTAAAACGAACTATTAAACCGTTTACGTTCGCTGTTGGGTCGCTACTAAAAGAAAAACAATTGGAAACAGCGATAAATTACAATTCATGGCGGGTGGCGCTCGAGAGGAGCCATCAAATTTCCTGGCGCTTAGCGCTTCAGAGGAGCCACGAAATATTTATTCGCCGCCAGGCGCAAAAAATTGCAAAAAATGACACCGCACTGAATCGGTTAAGAAATAATGGTAATGAGGGATCTATTTCACACCCCAAGTAACATTTTTCCACCTCAAATTGACAATTTACAGCATGATAACCATAGACTATACAAGTGTACAGATATGATGACAACGATTACCAGTTACCACGGATAAGTGTAGGTACCTATAGGTACTTATCTGTGGTAATGAGATCAGATAATTCATCTGCAAAATACGTATTCGTGTGAGTTCTCTGATGTTCGGAAATTCATAACCCAAGTACTAAAAATATAATATATATTTTTTTATATAATAACTTTTTAAGTAGGTACTATAAAACCACATATGTGCGAAACTTGGCCGCTCAAAATCAGGCAGGATTCGTCAGTGTTCTATACAATATATGAAAGAGAGCGATATATCGGCCTGTGACGTCACGAGTTGCACCCGCCATACATTAATTGTCATTACAAAATGTATGGCGGTAGCAGCTTGTGACGTAACAAATCGTTTTGCGAGAAAGAGATGGGCAATATTTTTTATTTGCTTATAATTTTTAATCGCGGAAATCTAAATACCTATTTCTTTTAGATTGATGTATCTTCAGATAAACAATTTTAAAATTTAATTTATAAAAATGTGATATTCCACACTAGGCAACATTCCTATAGTTAGCGACATGTTACTGCGCCTGCAATCGCAAACACGAATGTAGACCAAAACTCATTGAATATGAAGTGCATACTTTACGTAACGCGGGATTTTACAACGCGCACGATGTCAACTTAAATGTCTTAGGGGCCTTTCACACTGCTTATAAGCCAAGTCAAGTAGCTACTATCAGGGAATCTACTTCATAAGCAATTTAATTATTGTCACAATTTTTTGAGACTGCATGCCGTCATTATAATCTCTCATTAAATGTTAGAACGGGACAGACAGATTGAAAACCGTAGCTCAACGTCGTTACACGTCGTTTTAATACGTGCGCCTTGGTGAAATTGGGGCTAATTAATTAATATTTATAGACGTTAAGACTATAGTTTACAGTTTTAAATTTTGTCGGCAGTCCCTATGACTGCCTTTTACTTTTATTAAGAATATAAGTGACTTCCAAAAGACGGTTGTTTCTGGTTTCATATTCGGCTCTGGATATTTTATATTTTTTTTCTGCAATTTTATACCGAGCAGTGATATTATCTAGTATCCTCATACATGTTACATCTTTCGTACAGATGGTGTTATGATTGACGCCGTTGTTCATAAATTTTTAACACTTATTATGACGTTCTAGCTGTACCCGACATGCGTTGCAATGATAAAGTTTTTCAAACACATGGAGACTTTCGACAAAGTTTCGAATTACACATTTTTTAAAAGATGACTGAACAGCCTCCGTGGTCCACCGTCCAGTGGTTAAGAGCTTGGCTCTCGACTCGAAGGTCGTGGGTTCGATTCCCGCGTTGGAACAACAAGAAATGTTGTTTCCAAGTTTGGTTAGGACAATGCAGGCTGATTACCTGATTGTCTGACTGATTACCCGATTGTCTGATGGGTATGTAAAAAGTCGGTCCTGCGCCTGATCTCTCGCCAGTCGTGTCGGTCAGCCGTCCCACTGGGTTACGGGAGTAAAGGAAGAGAGATTGCTCTTGTATATAATAAGTAGCTCTCAGGTCACTTCATGCCAAGCAGCGACGGTGACCCTCACCCTCAGATTAATAATTACCTACTATAGCATAGATACCCGGCTATTAGTAGTAATAGATGAAACATGTATCCAGTATCGTTTCTTATCCCACATTCTAACACTCATTATGAGTGTCATAAAGTCGTAATTCCAACGTCGTAAAAAAGAATATCAAAAGATCACCAATTCGATCACCTTCGAAAAAAGACATGGATTTTCCTTCCTTTTTAATATTATGGGTTTTTGCTATTGATGTTTTGTGAGACAGATAGCCGCTTACGGCTTCAATTTTAATGCTCCTTCCATGTAAATATATTCTCCTTCCAAGCTAAAGGGGTAAGCCCTTTAGCTTTACAGCATGTAGATGGTACGTAAAATAAAACAAAAATTGTTTAAAGCGTGATATTCCTATGTCCCATAAATTAAAATCTTCCTCAATAAGTAGGTTTCCCAAAACAAAGTTTTTTCGGAACGAACCAATATGGACTGAGATCCCAACAGCGCCAGACTCCCCTTATATTCTTACTGATAAAATGTATTTCATATTATAGTAGTGTATACAATGAACGTATGCATATTGCATACCCGCCAGATTGTGCCGTGGGCCAATTAAAAAAAAATTTACTCAATTATCTGATTCTGATAAAGTATCAATTTTATTTTTTGGATTCAGAATAACGTAAGGAACAAAACTTATTGAAGTCATTTTTCTCTTAACTTAGTATGAACATCAAAAATCATTAAACTTCTAACATTTATATCTCATAAAGGTTAGAAGTTTAATCATTTTCATTTCTATGTGGATGATTTTCCATTTTTTATTTTTATGAAAGTTACAACATAAAAACTAACAATCCGTGTAAATTTAACTTTATAACATTCAAATATAATTATTCTACTATAATATACGTTCAAAGGCTGTAAGAAAAATTAGTAACCTTTGGCGCCCTGTACCTGAGAATTGGCCCACTGCGCCGCACAATCTGGCGGGTATACAAACATTCATTGTACTAACCACTAACACAATATGACATACACCTAATCAGTAAGAATATAAGGGGAGACTGGCGGGGCTGGGATCTCAGTCCAATACTTCCTAAGAGTTGCTCCAGTTACTATTTTAGTAGTAATCTATGGTTGCGCGTTCAATCAAAGGAACTCTTACAACATTAGCATAAAATATAGATGCAACAAAATATAAATTAATGAATGTATAATCTTCTTATAGGCCTACCGCCTACAACAAATAAAACGATCCAACACAAGCTTATTATCATACAACTTACAAGTTTTGATTTAATTACCATACGTGTCTACATGTAGCTACAATTACGACAACTTAATGTGGCATGAGGCATCATTGATTGTACCTTCAGAACCAGTTCCAACCAACTCATATGATCTCATAAAATAAGGTCATTTAACATAGTACTTACCAACTCTAATCATTATTAATGTAAAGATTATAGTACCGACGGACGGACGGACGGACCTAGAGAAACTATAAGGGTTCCTTGTAGTCACTACGGAACCCTAAAAATGTATAGTATTGACCATGGACCAAATATAGAGGGGTGGTGTTGTAAGTAGATTCCAGTTAGACAAAACGCATTTCTATATGGTGGGCATGCTAAGCGTGCTGGTCGAGCGGCAACTTGTTAGATAGTAAATCAATATCTATCATCGTCGCACGCTACATTTTGGTCCTTCGAATCGGATCGTTGTTCGCTACTGTGCAGAGAGTTACTTATGTTACGATCTTTATAATATTAAGACGTCAATAAGCTAAGAAAGGTTGTTTCCTGAATGCAATAGGGTATATTAACATTTTCAAGTTAAAAGGTCGTCTAGCCAATTAATTATAATAACATGAAAACACCTAAGCATTAAAATTGCAAACCGGAGCTGAAAATGCATATTACATACCTATAGTTATAGTCTTGCCAGTGGCCATTAAGAAAGTGCCTTCTTTAGGTACGAGATGTACCTAACCTTATGGATGATACAACTTAGAAAACGTGGTTTACTCTTAGGTAATTTTCTCGCGGTTTTTCCATGGTAACCAACTGATTTCAGGAGTCAGGGACGCATTCTCCGAAGGCCTAGGCCTTCGGCACCCTCACCACAACCAAACAAAGCATTATTTCATATTTAATATATGTTTTTTATTTAATATTTGGTTATTGAGAGTCCACACCGTAGTTGAGCCGAGCAATCGGTGCCAAAGCATGGCTCTTCCATACAAAAGCTCTAAGCGTTTTTTGACAGATCACAGACAATAGAGTCTGTGCTTCCGTACATTCCAGTATTGGAAGCAGCCCAAGGTCCATGGTCCTTTCCCTTTGTCCAGTGACGTCACCGGTTAAATATAAACAGTGGCATTTGTGCATTTGCATTAACGAGATCACGAATTTAGCACAAGTAAATGCGTTAGACGACGCGTCAACTATCGTATGTTTTGATGTTTTTGTGTAGGTGCTCGGAGTACGACACACATCTGAGTGTTTTATTTGATTTATTTTTACTGCTGCTGCAATCTAGCCTACGCTAAAATTCCGTGGTTGGTTACCTTTTTATCTTACTGGATAAATAGGAAATAAATATTTTAATATAATTAGGGCCTGTTTTAGAATCGCCTCATAAGTGACAAATAGGTTATATATCGGGAAGTTTTGTCTCTGTCGCTCAGTATAAAGTAAGCAACGACAAAACTTCTAGACCAGCTTTTCGTCACTTAGGGCTTTTAGACACGTAGGGATTAGGAAACAGTTCGCATTTTAGAATTATTTCACCAATTCGAACTTCGCTTATAGACGAAACTACTAGTGCATATGACAAGTGGTAGAAATGCCGCGCTGGCATTGTGAAATAGGTAAGTATGATCTTTTCTTGAGGCACAAGGTTATAATTAAACTTTCGAGCAATTCCTCTTTTATAGACTAAGTAGGTACTAGTAAGTAGTAGCATTTTCATCAAAACCTACGGCACTCTAAATAGTAAATACTCGTACATTTTCATCAAAACCTCCTTCTCTTTAAATAGTAAATACTCGTACATTTTCATCAAAACCTACAGCTCACTAAATAGTAAATACTCGTACATTTTCATCAAAACCTACGGCTCTCTAAATAGTAAATACTCGTACATTTTCATCAAAACCTACGGCTCACTAAATAGTAAATACTCGTACATTTTCATCAAAACCTACGGCTCTCTAAATAGTAAATACTCGTACATTTTCATCAAAACCTACGGCTCTCTAAATAGTAAATACTCGTACATTTTCATCAAAACCAACGGCTCACTAAATAGTAAATACTCGTACATTTTCATCAAAACCTACGGTTCTCTAAATAGTAAATACTCGTACATTTTCATCAAAACCTACGGCTCACTAAATAGTAAATTCTCGTACATTTTCATCAAAACCTACGGCTCTCTAAATAGTAAATACTCGTACATTTTCATCAAAACCTACGGCTCTCTAAATAGTAAATTCTCGCACATTTTCATCAAAATCTACGGCTCTCGAAATAGTAAATACTCGTACATTTTCATCAAAACCTACAGCTCTCTAAATAATAAATACTCGTACATTTTCATCAACACCTACAGCTCTCTAAATAATAAATACTCGTACATTTTCATCAAAACCTACGGCTCACTAAATAGTAAATACTCGTACATTTTCATCAAAACCTACGGCTCTCTAAATAGTAAATACTCGTACATTTTCATCAAAACCTACGGCTCTCTAAATAGTAAATACTCGTACATTTTCATCAAACCAACGGCTCACTAAATAGTAAATACTCGTACATTTTCATCAAAACCTACGGTTCTCTAAATAGTAAATGCTCGTACATTTTCATCAAAACCTACGGCTCACTAAATAGTAAATTCTCGTACATTTTCATCAAAACCTACGGCTCTCTAAATAGTAAATACTCGTACATTTTCATCAAAACCTACGGCTCTCTAAATAGTAAATTCTCGCACATTTTCATCAAAACCTACGGCTCTCTAAATAGTAAATACTCGTACATTTTCATCTAAACCTACGGCTCTCTAAATAGTAAATACTCGTACATTTTCATCAAAACCTACGGCTCTCTAAATAGTAAATACTCGTACATTTTCATCAAAACCTACGGCTCCCTAAATAGTAAATACTCGTACATTTTCATCAAAACCTACGGCTCACTAAATAGTAAACACTCGTACATTTTCATCAAAACCTACGGCTCTCTAAATAGTAAATACTCGTACATTTTCATCAAAACCTCCGGCTCTCTGAATAGTAAATACTCGTACATTTTCATCAAAACCTACGGCTCTCTAAATAGTAAACACTCGTACATTTTCATCAAAACATACGGCTCTCTAAATAGTAAATACTCGTACATTTTCATCAAAACCTACGGCTCACTAAATAGTAAACACTGGTACTTTTTCATCAAAACCTACGGCTCTCTAAATAGTAAATACTCGTACATTTTCATCAAAACCTACTGCTCTCTTAATACTCGTACTGTACGTACCTAATGCAGAATTCTTGAATCAAAGTTTTGTAACTTTAGCAGGCAGCAGCAATAGACCTTAATAGCCAATCTTGTCCAATATGTTTCATTGCTGTTGGCCAACATTTGGACTGTCGTCTGTCGTGAATAAATCACAAAACACAAACATAATTAACCCCCTTTAACCTTTCATCCGAGTTTTTTTCGGCAGTAGCGCATTCTGTTATTGATTTAAGTGGTATTTATTCCAACTTGATCAATAAAATCCCTGCTGACAATAAAAATAGTTTGATGAAAGTATGTAGGTAGTAGGTACCTTAGAGTATCTTAAAGTATGTACAATGTAAATACATATTACATAATACACCTAATATAACCCCTCTATTCCTACTACAATAGTTAAAGTATGCGCCATATCAAGACATAACCTCATTATTTGACCCAGAACACCCAGTCGTTGTAATTACTTATACTTAATCCAGAGTGAAAAATTATCCAAAATTCAACTCTTACACATAATATGGTGAAAGGTTGAACATGCCCAAAAGTTAACCCTGAGTTAACGCGGGCAAAGCCCCTGGTAAAAGCCAAAAGCTTTAAAGTTAAAGTAAAAATTGCTTTAGCAAAAAAGATTAACTTACCCTGAACTAGATCACGGGAAATGTTTTTCTAAAGACGAGAGAATCCGTTACATCGGAGTAGATATTATGTGGAAAAAAGCGCGGATGTCATAGGTACCAATTAGTTCTCCGAGTTTAACTAAATCACATCTAAATAGTAGCCTATCTATGCTATTAGATGCATCGATGTTTAAGATCCATCATCTACAAATGAACCTTCTGTGCAGTGTATTATAATTATTATGCTTCTAATGGACTAAGAATTCAGCCCCGCCAGACTACCCTTATATTCTTACTGATAAAATGTATGTCATAATGTAGTATCAGTTGTGTAAAATGAACGTTTGTATTCCCGTCAGATTGCGGTTGGTCAATTCTCAGGTACAGGGCGCCAAAAGTAGGTACAAAAAAAATGTACAGTTTACTTTTCTTACATCCCTTGTAATTATTCTAACGTATATTATAGTAGAATAATGACATTTGAATAGGTAATATAAAGTGAGACTTACACGGATTGCTTATTTTTATGTTGTAGTTTTCATTAAAAAAAAATGGAAAATCATCCACATAGAAATATCATAATATATCTGTTCATACTAAGTTTACCGAAAAATGACTTTAATAAGTTATATTCCTTACGTTATTCTGAGTCCAAAAAGTAAGATTGATACTTTATCAGAATCCAATTAAAGTGAGTAGGTATAATTTATTCGCAACTTTAGCGCCTTGTGCCTAAAAATTATCCCACGCCACAATCTGGCGGATATTCAGTCCATATAGGAATAGGCCGGCTCGCTTGAATAAGAAATGTATTCTGGATAAAGTAAAGAACGACTGATTAATAGAAAACATTTATTAGAATACATATTAATGATGATGACATCTTATTGACCGTATCAAGTGATACGAGCTGACCTCTTATCTTGACGGATAACGCTCGTATATGTCTTACACATAGAATAAATACGCCTAGAAACGGGGTACGCACTACGCGCATGAAAACGAAGCAATTCATACCGAGTCATATTGGCTCGGTTTGTTTGAACGACCCGTCAGTTGTCAAGGTCAAGCGCTAGTGCATAGCTCCGACAATTATTATAAACATTATGACGGTTTGTGTGGTTAATGGGGGTCACAATGCATCGGAAAAAAAATAAAAAATCTTCGGACATTACATTTCATATTTTGTAAGTACTTCGATTTGTCTTGTATTGTGCTAATAATATTTGCAACATTTGAAAATAAAATCATATTAAGCCGCCATCTTACTGGCATATTATTATTTGTTATTGTGAAAGTGTTACTAGTAATAAGAAATTAATTTCTAACTAATAGTTGCAACTAAGACAAAGTAGATTTAAATTTTTCTTTTTTTTAACTATCAATTTAAAGTGTTGCCAGTATTAAGATGATCCTTAATACCAGTTTAAAAGTGATGACTATATAGGTGATTGACCTATACAATGTGATGTATTGGGGTCATTAATTTATTACGTAAGACGATTTAGGGGGAAGGGGTGATAATGTCATATTTTTGTCCTATTTAGACCATGGCCTATTTTTTTTGTTTAGATTTCCATCTGACCTAATTGTGTCTGCTCATTAGATCGAATAAATAAGATTAAATCGCAATGAGTGCTATTGAAAGCAGTCTGAAAGCTCAAAACTTTTCTCGATATATTTCGATGATCAAGTAAAATATATCACAAAAGGGTGGATTATGCAGATTACGTCGAGGTGCAGTTTTATTTAATATATAATAATTATAATTTACTAATCGCATTGCATTGTTGGTGTATTAGCTTAATTTAAAACAAGTTCATTATTATTTTATTTTACACGTTGTACAATGGAGGACTTAATGTCAAAAGGTATTTTCTACCAGTCAACCCTATGGTTGATAAGCACCTTTTCTTTTATTCTGTCTCTTCATCACCCTATGGTGATGTAGAGACAATAAAAGAGAAGGTGCCTAATCGAATAAGAAACATAAAAAAAAACAAGTAATAAAATAATAAAAGACTAACTATTACCAAACATAGAAACAAAATTTAACAATATTATACTAAGGCGGGTCAATAAGTCCGTGACTTTTTGAATTTCTAACCTCCTTACTGAAAAAGCAACACTACTCCTGTCAACAGGCATCTGTCAGTTGACTTCTATCAAAATTTGAACTTGCTGCATCAGTTAGTTTGTGTTTTACAGCAATCTTTATCAGACTATCCAGTAACTTAAGGAAACAATGGAAAAAAGTGAATTTCGTGTGCTTATTAAGCATTATTTTTTGCGAAAAAAAACCATTACCGAGACCAAGGCTAAGCTTGATAAATACTATGGGGACTCTGCACCATCGATTTCAATGGTAAAAAAGTGGTTATTGAATTTCGTTGTGGCCGTACAAGCACTGAAGATGCCGAACGTCCTGGACGCCCAGTTGAGGTCTCTACACCCGAAACAATCGAAAAAATTCACGATATGGTGTTGGCCGACCGAAGATTAAAAGTGCAAGAGATTGTGGAAGCCATAGGCATCTCGCATGGCTCAGTGGTTTCAATTTTGAATGATCACTTGGGCATGAGAAAGCTTTCCGCAAGATGGGTGCCGCGTTTGCTCACAGTCGACCACAAACGCAATCGTGTAACAACTTCACATGAAGGTTTGGCGTTGTTTAATCACAATATGGAGGAGTTTTTGCGCCGTTTTGTAACCGTGGACGAAACATGGATCCATCACAACACACCAGAGACCAAACAACATTCAAAACAGTGTGTTTCTAAGGGTGAATCGGCGCCAAAGAAGGCCAAGGTGGGTTTGTCAGCCAATAAAGTTATGGCGACTGTTTTTTGGGATGCACGTGGGATAATCCACATTGACTATCTTCAAAAGGGAAGAACAATTAATGGGGAATATTATGCCAACTTATTGGACCGCTTCAATGAGGATTTGAAAACAAAACCGACCTCATTTGGCCAAGACAAAAAGTTCTTTTTCACCAAGACAATGCAAGGGTGCACACATGTGCAGTTGCCATGGCAAAAATCCATGAATTGGGCTATGAATTGCTCCCACATCCACCCTATTCTCAAGATTTGGCTCCGAGTGACTACTTCTTGTTCCCAAACCTGAAAAAATGGCTCGGTGGAAAAAGATTTGACTCCAATGATGAAGTCATCTCGCAAACAAAGGCCTATTTTGAGGACCTCGACAAATCATATTTTTTGAAAGGGATAAAAAAATTGGAGAAGCGTTGGACAAAGTGTATAGAGCTCAAGGGGGACTACGTTGAAAAATAAAATGATTTATTTATCAAAAAAAATGTGTTTTATTCCAAAAGTCACGGACTTATTGACCCGCCCTCGTATTCCAATATACAATTTACATATTATACATAATAATGCAAATTAAACTATATGTTTTATATACTATACTATAATATACCCACTAACACAAATACATACAATTTTATGAAATACGGTAATACACTACTAAAGTAACTGATAAATATCATTAAAAATAATAATGATAATATAGAATAATACAATGATTAAGATTCTGCCAAGATCCTCAAGTAAAATTGTCGGACCCTCCGCTTAAGCGTTTCTTTGGTTGTGGTCATATTGATTTCGAGAGGGAGAGCATTTTACAGAAGAATAGCTTGTATTGTAGCATCCTTCCAGGATGAATGCACAAGACTGGAGGTATGTGGAGGGCAGAGGCAAAGGGCATTGTTTGAAGAGCGGAGAGTTTTGTCATGACAATTGCAGAGGTATTGGAAATGAGGTGTTATGTAAGTAGGGGAATTGGGAGAGTGAAGGAAAGAGTAAAGCATACACAGGACCCAAAGTGAGCGAGTGAGTGACCCCAGTGCAGCTTAGAACGGAAGATGGATACATGGTTGTATTTCCGAAGATTGTAAATAAATGTGATGCAGTTTTTTGGCAGCCGGTCATATTTAAACACACATCACGGTAGGCAATATAAGGGACTGCACCTGCACTGCAATATTTGAAGGTATAAAGTTTTTGAGACGATAAAAGGACCGCAATGTACCAATAACTATATAATAAAAAATTGAGCTGAAAATCGTCTGCATAAAAATGATAGGTACAGAGAAGCGTGAAAGGAACAAGATTGATAAATATTGAGAAGAGAAGAAGAGAAAGAATACCGCCTTGAGGCACACCAGTGTTAAGATGTCGCCACGTTGATCAGGACTGGTCCATGCGTACTGACTGCTATCGCCCACGAAGATATGAGGCGATCTAATTTAGCGCTTCCGAAGAGATCACAAGACTATATTGCTAATAGGATTTAATGATATACGTTATTAAACGCATTTGAAAAATCGATCAATTATTATTGTTCGATGTGATATTATGTATGAGATAAGTGTGTGTACAACAAGAGTCTTCTTAACGCGAATAGACTATAGCTGACACCCTTCCTCTCCTTAATCGTCTTACGTAATAAATGAATGCCCCCCTATTCGAAGTTCCTAAAAAGTATTAAAATATTATTATACTATATTTTGGCCGCGGTTCCGCCCACGTAAATACAGTATTCCATGGGAACACTGTACTTTTTCGGGATAAAATGTACCCTATGTTTTAATCCTAACTACTACCATACTAAATTTCATCAAAATCCTTTCAGTAGTTTTTGCTTGAAATTTTACCAACAAACATCCATCCATCCATTCATACATCCATCCATCCTCACAAACTTTCACATTTATAATATTAGTAGGATTCCTTAGAAGTGTATAAGTGTACGAGATATATATTTTCATATTAATATAAGTATTCAAATAAAATATAATTAATTTTATATTAGGTCTTTGAAATTGCCGTTTTGTATGAAAAAATTTAAACGATTTTTTTTCATGTATTTTTATTTGTATTAATCGCAGTAATCACCCATGCAATCAATGCATCTTTGCCAACACAGTGGCAGTTTATTGAAGCCCTTCTTAAAGAAATCAGCTGGACGGGACGGGCAACAAATTTTTCAAAGGCATTTTGTACTGCCTCTCGGGTATTGATTTTTTTTCCCGCCAAGAAGTTATCCAAATTCTGGAAAAATTAGTAGTCTGTAGGCGCAAGGTTTGGTGAGTAGGCCGACGGAGAGCTTCCAACCCCAGTTCTTGCAACTTGGAGACCGTCTGCTGTGCAGTATGAGGTCGCGCGTTGTCGTGCAGGAGCAGCGGAGACGAGCGATTGACCAATGCTGGTTGGAGATGTGCCAGCTTCTCCATCATTGTTTTCAGTTCTTCACAGTACACATCTGCAGTAATGCTCACCCCGTTTGGTAAGAAGTTGTGATGAATCACACCGGCGCTAGACCACCAAACAGTGACCATCACTTTTCTAGGGGTAAGTTTTCGTTTAGGGCATTGTTTATGTGTTGTATGGGATCCAACCAACTTGCTGAGCGCTTGCGGCTATCAAACAGAATCCATTTTTCATCGCAGGTAACAATGCGGTTCAAAATGCGGTTCCTTTGTGTGTCTGTTGAGCAGTGCAAGGCACGTCTCGAGGCGTACTTCGCGCTGGCGATCATTGAGTTTGTGGGGCACCCATTTGTCAAGCTTTTTTACCTTGCCAATTTGACGCAAATAGACCAATATTGTTTTGACGCTAACGTCGAAAGCTGCTGCTAATTCAGCCGTAGATTGTGTATCATCAGCTTCCACAATCGCCTTTAATTCGTCATTGTTGACCAAAGTCTTCGGACGATTGCGAGGTTCATTTTTCAGGTCAAAATTTCCAGAACGGAAGCGAGCAAACCAATAAAAGGTAGTGCGTTGGTTTGTAGTGTTAGCTCCATAAACGTCGTTGATGTTGCGTGCCGCTTGTGCCGCGTTGCTGCCACGACGCGACGGTACTAATATTCCATAATTACTCGAATTTTTAACGTATCCATGATGACGAAAAAGATTGAAATGCGATGAAAATGTAACACTAATCAATAAACAAATACTACTTTTGGAAAAAGAATTCCATGGTTTTAAAATAAAATTAATTTGAAATTAGAATTCTTAGCCAAACAAAAATGATTTTGATTTGAAGTGGTAGTACTGCAGAACGGCAATTTCATAGGTAAAGACCTATTATTATTATTATGTAACAACGTGTAACAGGTTTTTCTCGAATTACTTCAAAAGTTACTGTTACTACCGGTTTCGTTCAAAATAATTTTTTTTAGCAGGATGTATCTGCATGGAAACTTACAAGTTTCTATCGCCAATAGTTTAGAAATGCTAGGGGGGGACCAACTTACAAACCACTTTGGAGGCCAATTACTTGAAAATGGTCGACTTTGTAAAAAAGTCATGTATAAAACCTTGCCTTTATTTTAAAAGACCTATTTAACGATACCCCACACGATGGGTTAGAGAGAAAAAATACTTTTCATCCCCAATTCACATGTATGGAGAGCCAGCCCTAAAAAATTAATTTATTATTATTTTATTATACCAAAACTGAGATATACAATCATTTTTTTTTTAATTATATTTTATTTTATTTGTTCGTAAAACTTACAGCTACTTTTACAAACTAGTTACTAACTACAAGCCATTTATAAGTTTCCACGAATAGCAATAAAGAGAGTGCACATAAAGGCATAAGTAATTAGTGAAACATAAAAGGACATAAGTAATATATAGTAAGTAAATAAAGAGTGTACATAAAAGCATACCTAAGTAAAAGCATGAAAGTAAAACAAGCTCAAGACGCAAATGTACAAGAAACAGATACTTAATCTATGTATTAGGCGTCTTAATTAGTGTAAGGTCTTTAAAGAATTGCAACATTAGCTATACATGGCTTTAGTAAATTATAAGTAATGCAACAAAAACAAACTCTATTATAATATAATAACTTATTAATTATTATCGCTAAGCAAAACTAAACTACAGCTAGCTAATCGATATTAAAAAAGGACTTGGTAACCAACTGTCTAATCGTATGAGGCTCGGCGGAGAAAATATCAAAAGAAGGGTTTATTCTAGAAAATTCATTTAGTTGAGAACTCGCTCTAAATATAAATGAATTACGGCGGTTATACGTTTTAAAAGTGGGGATATTGATTGGAACAAAATTTCTAAAATACTTAGTGGGATACAAAAGTTTCTTTTTTTTTATTGACAGCTCATGCTTGCTTGAGCAAGTATGAGCTGTCAATGTTATTATTGATTATTTTAATTAAATAAGATATATCAGTTATATTTCTCCGTACTGTCAATGGTAAAAAGTGAAATTGCTTACATCTATCTTCGTAGCTTGAGCGTAGCAAATAATGACTACTTCTGAATTGTAGGTATCGTAAAAAACGTTTTTGGATAGATTCAATCCTATTTCTATATAAATCATATTTAGGATTCCATACCTCTGAGCAGTATTCAAGTATACTACGCACATGAGCACAGTATAAGACTTTAATTCCTCTAATTGTGGTGAAATTTTTACTCATCCTAATGACGAATCCAAGGCAGCTTTATTAACAATGTGATCAATATGTTTCTCGAAAATTAATTTTGAGTCCATAATAACACCCAGGTCTTTCATATAATTAGTAGTCTCCAACACTTTATTACTAATGCTGTATGGGAATTTTAGTAAATTGATATTACGAGAGAAAGTCGTCGCAAAACACTTGCGAGACATTTAGGTCTAGTTTATTAACGTTACAGTAATGATTAAATCTAATCAAGTCTCCCTGTAGCAGATGACAATCATTAACAGAGGAAATCTTTTTGAAAATTTTGGTTTCGTCCGCATATACTAAAAATTTACAATATTTAAAACATGATGCAATATCATTGAGAAAAATTGCAAATAAAATTGGTCCTAGGATCGAACCCTGGAAAATATTAAAAGTAATTATTTTCAAAGCTACAGCGATTTATACTTAATACAGAATTTCGCAAGTCTTGTGAAAACGAGCAATACAAAAGTCTGCCGTCACGCGTTCCTGCAGTCGTATGAAATACTAGCTTTTTCCCGCGGCTCCGCCCGCGTAAATATCCCACGAGAATACTGTACTTTATTGAATAAAACTTACCCTATGTCACAGAATAATAAATAGTTACTACGTAAAGGCGCGTCTCCTGCGCGTGTTTTTTTCGAAACATTACACAAAACATCGAAACATTGGGGTGTGGCAGGTGGCTGTACACATTTGTGTAGGAATACACCATGTTTTTGTTTTCCGAGACAGACGGATAACATTGGCTAGAGAGGAAAGGAATGTTTCATTTCATAATAACTGTTACACCACTCACATCAAACCATTAAACATAGAAATACGGCAGAAATTATTTATCAATCCCAAATCGGTCTTCTATTCCTAACTCCTGATAAATACTAAAATTACGGGTCAGTAAATATGGCCTAACTCGAAATCTGAGGGTCTAAAAAGGCCACTTTAGATGTTTCTTTTTATGTCACATATACCTTCCATTCCATTATTTTTTTCCATTCCAATAATCGTGAAATGGTAAAATGGCCTACATTCATAATTAAACATCAATTTTGACAGATTTCAATAGAAATGCGTAAAACGGCGCACATAATATGAGTTAAAAATAATATATAAAAATATATAAAAATAAAAAAATATAAATATATTGTCATACTTTTCTAACCGCAAAGACTGCCGAACTAAGCTTCTTTGCTATATTAGAAATATGAATACCCCATTGAAGCTTACAGTCAAGTGTAAGACCTAAAAACATTGTGGAATCAACAAAATTTATATTCTCATTACCAATTTTTATATTAATTATTGTGCTTGTAGATTTTACATTGGGCATTGTGAATTTGACACACTTCGTTTTCTTGGCATTGAGTACAAGATTATTAGATGTGAACTATTCCAATATTAATGTAAGTGTTCTATTTGTTGTTTCAAAATGTTTTGTTTCAATCAAAAACATTTTCTATAGCTGGAGACAGATTGTGTATGAAAACAAATGTTTTTTTTCATGTTTTCTGTGTAATATTTCGAAAAAACATGAGCAGGAGTCACGCCTTAACAGATACATCACTCCCATACAAGAGCAAAAATACCTACGCTAAAATTACGTACGAAATCTTAATATTATTATTAAGATTTCGCAGCGAGAACAAATGTACCATAAGTACGCGCACAAAGCATCGAGATTGTGTTGCCGCCGTGTGACTCACGTTACACTCACGAATTCGCTAGGGTTGTAACTATGATGATAATCATATTTTTCCTTGTTTACTACGAAACACTAAAAAGATAATTTTTGGATACGAATAATTTTTGTTATTTGAGCCTTAATTAAATTAACATTTTAATGTTAATTTAATTAAGGATCAAACACATGTAGGTACGATAACTATTGGTATAAAGAAAATAGAAGTTGTAACTTAGGTATTATAAATATTAGTAAGTAAGTATTTAGGTATATAAAATCGAAATAAACCGGTCCACGAAAAAAAATACACCTACATTTGCGTATTATGTAAGTACTAGGTTAGGCTACTATAAAAACAACACTATTTATGAATAATGAATAATCCTAATACAATTATAAATGCGAAATTTGTGGATGGATGTTTGTTACTCTTTCAGGCAAAAACTACTGAACGGATTTTGATGAAATTTAGTATCGTAGTAGTTTAGGCTCTGGATTAACATAGTCTACATTTTATCCCGATAAAGTACAGAGTTCCTGTGGGATACTGTATTTACGCGGGCGGAGCCGCGGGCAAAAGCTAGTGTGTTATGAATTTCAACAATAGGATTTAAAAAATTACGTGAACAAAGGGGCATATAATATATTATAAGGAGTTCAGTCCTTAATATACGATTTATATATTTATATCTACCTACCTAACCTATCTATCTAACATACATTTATCCATCCATCCTCACAAACTTTCACATTTATAATATTAGTAGCATTAAAACAAGTTACAATAAAATAAATGTTAAAGCTAATAAAAACATAAGAAAAATAATAAGTACTAAAAAGAAGACTTATCTACAAATGTCACTATATCTACAAATATATCCATGCCTACAAATTAAAAAATTCCCCAAACTAACAGCATCGCCTCGTTGCAGGATAGCAATGGCTATCCGTTGTGCCAGGTAGTTCCCGGCTCTGGGGTCTCGGGTGGCTTCAGTAAGCTTTTTAGATATTTCTCTAAAATGATTATGCGGACTCCGTGCGCTTATTATTTCCACCCCAAACGGTACAAATCAGAGGTCTCCGCTAAGGTTCTCATATTTGCGCCACTTGAGGTTCTCAGCCGCGCCCGCACAGCTCGAGGTTCCTGGGAGATGGATCGGAGCATGAGTATCGACACAAGTAGCGTCCGATACAAGTGCCCGTCTCACACACACTCCAAGGATGTACTGCGGCCCAGCAATGTGCCGGTGTTGGCTGATGGTAGTGCATGCAGCCAAACGCCGCACTCCCACTTCTCCACAGCAAAAAGACGAGCTCGCTCTGCGGCACTGGAAGACGTGTTAAATCTATTCCGTACCAGTCTGCAGATGGGCTCGTCGGCCCTATTGAATTATAATATACATATTGGTGTTATTAATACGCTTTGTGATAATAATGACGTACTTGAGTCATGGACGACACTGACGTCGAATGCCGATTATCCTCGTCATATTGATGATTAGGTTACGTATAGTGTGTACTCAATTCATAATTCGTGTGTAAATAGAATGTCTTGTCCCCAGAGAGTGTGGTGCGCCGCGCTAGCCGTGTTGCTGCTAGTAGGCCATTCGGAGGCCAGAAATATCACGTAAGTACTAAGTACTTAATTGTTAAGTGTCTGGGTTTGATCAGGAAGTTTAATGTATGCTAATATTATAAAGAGGAAAGATTTGTTTGTTTATTTGTATCGAATAGGCTCCGAAACTACTGAACCGATTTTGAAGAAATTTGGCACAAATATAGTGTAGACCACGGGGAAGGACATAGGGTACTTTTTATCGAGGCAAAATGCATAGTTCCTGCGGGATTTCCCAATTTCGCGTGCGAAGTCGCGGGAAACATCTAGTATATTTTTTTACTTAAGTAGGTACTCATAAGTAATATTTTTTTATGTAATAATTTTCGGTTCCCAATAAATATTTTCTATATCATTTAATCATACCTATTGAGAACTGTTTTCCTTCATTGCATTTGCATCCTACTACTATTATAAATGTGAAAAGTGAGGATGGATGAATGGATGTTACACTTTCACGCATACACTTCTGAACGGCTTTTGATGAAATTTGGTATGGTTTTAAGCTCTGGAATAACAAATAGGCTGCTTTTTTCCCGAAATAGAAGTGTTCCCGTGGCATACTGTATTTACGCGGGCGAAACCGCGGGCAAAAGCTAGTATTTCATATGAGACATTAAAAATGTTTTTTTCAGAAATGAGGACATCCGCGACGCGATGCTTTCTCTCGTCCACATGTTCCGGACGTCCGAAGACAAGCTGGAGCGCCACGAGTACCGGGAGAAGGCTCTGGGAGAACAGCTCAAGAAGATGATGGCGGGCTTGGAGAAGAAGCACCGAGCGCTGGAGCCGCTAAAAGGCATCATATCAAGACTGGACGAGAGATTGTATAACGTGGAGAACATATTCTTACAGGCACGTATTGACTTGTCTTCTTATACTTTCTGATTGTTCTTCTGTATTGGACGTTTTGGAAAACAATATGTACATAATACATTGTACATATATCATTCTATATAATTCATTGTTCAGTTATATAGTTCATCAGCTGTTCTTTAAGCTGTAGTTTTGTGAACATAACAAAAGACAATCGTTACTCTATTTGAATTCTCCAACTGCTGAACGAATTGCGCTGCGCACGCCGATCCATATTTATTGTGAATTATGATGAGTGAGTGCCCCTTTTCTATTTTACTTTTCTGTACGGACGAGGCACAATTCCGTGAAGTCACGGGGAAAAGTTAGATACACTATACGTACCTAGGCTCTATGTCAGATATCGTGGCTTATCATGAAACCACGGTACTCGAGTGCTCTCGTTGTTCGAGAAGCGCTCATAATAGTAAATTGAGTAACGATGGTTTAGACTTTAGATTAGTGTTCCGCAAACTTTTTGGGTTCAAGGTACATCTAGGAAAATGAAAGCTTTTGGAGGTACACCACAAATTAAAAATTAGTTTATTCGAATATTTTTCTTACCCTTACTTACTTACTTAAAATAAGTTTTTGAGATAACCGTATTTTCCCGAGGCACACCAACTAATGTCCACGGTACACCAGTGCGCCGCGGTACACACTTTGCGGAACACTGGTTAAGATAACAGAATCTCGCTGCATAGGCTGGGACTATATGCTCCGGAATCCCCGAACGCCGCGCCGCCGGTGAAAATTCAGAGCACTGAAAATAGAACTCTGCGCTATGTGAATGATAGATAACTATGCGAATACAATTGAGTTCATAATGGAAATTTCATGACATTAACATATTTTGAGTCGACGCTCATATTGTGTTCTATTTTCAACTCAATTGTATTAGTGCAGAGTTCTATTTTCAATGATCAGAATTTTCTACGGCCTTCCGGATTCCGGATCAAATAGTCCCAGCCTTAGTTGGGCTTTTGAATAACTGAACCCGACCGTAATACGAAAATATACAGCACTAATAGGTACTAATAAAAATATTTACACAACTGATTAGTATTCAATGTTGCTGTCTTTGTCTGTCAAGTGACTTTACCAACGTATCAGACAAATACCTACTCGGATCAGACAAGGTCAGTTGTATAATTATTCCTATTTCTACGGGGTTTAATTATACAGTATTCTATTTACAAAATATAAATTCATTAATGCCTTTCTGAAGTGAATTTTACATTAGATATCAATTCAATAGTGCTCTTGATTGGCTAACGCCATACGCTTTAAACGATTAACAGCGTTATTGAATATATATCTAATATCAAAATCACTTCTGAAACCAGGCATAAATCGGGTTAACCATACTCATCATATCCCTTTATCTTGCAGAAAGAGGAAAAAGAGAAGGTGTCCCAGAAGAAAACTAACGAGGTGTTAGCGGACATACAGAAGTCGCTGCAGACGTTGACCGACATTGTCACGAAGTTGCCGACGAACATAGTGAAGCGACTCGACGACACCGACGCGAAGTTAGCCGCACTTCATACAGAAGTAGCCGACGTCAAGAGCCGCCTCGATAAAGTGAGAGCCGTGATTGGAACGCGCTAATTAACGCTTCATGTCTAAGGTTTAGAGTAGTTAAGGGTTCCGCGCTCCTTTGATATATTCTTAGATATTACACACTTTAATATGTATACTTAGACTGTTTTGTTCAGCAAGCTAGTATTTACAGAAACAAACGAATCATCTCATTTATCAATCACAAATGAAACAATGTAAGTGTTAGCTTGCTAAAATGATAAATGGGCTTTACCCTATAATGGGCATTTTAAGTTTTAATAGCTAAACGAAATAGGCGCTATGCGCTTTAGGCAATCATTCATCATGTAGGTACAGTCCATATCAGGGAAAAAATTCCATTGATCGGTACAATTCAAAAATTATCATACTGGTCTAATTATTTGCGCTGACCGCACCAGCTTTTTGAAATCTAATCCAATAACCCTTATCCCAATCCAATGCAAATTGTTAGCCTAAGCGCGTTGTCGCTGCGCGGCGCGACGACCCCGCGGTGACAGCACGAAAGCCTGTTTTCTGTTTTCATTCATAGCAAATTGAGCTTTATCGACATGGCCACAACGTAGAATTTAATGAATATCACCCAACGGTGGTCGCCGTCTCGGTCAGGCCGTCTCGAGGTTCGGTTGCTGTTGAGAATATGTACGTTGTATCCAAGTTCAATTTACTATGAATGAAAAAATTAAGTGCTCGGCATTCGTGATGTTACCGCACGACCGCCGCGCGGCGAACATTCAGCCGCGTGGACGCCGCGCGGTCATGTAAACGCGCCATCAACCTTCGTTAAGAATTTTTTTTTTTGTCTGATTAAGAAATTATTATTTTTTTCTAAACTGACGCTTTTTAACAGGATTCCCTCCGGGCGCTATGTCTTCAGGAATCTGAAAATCCGCTAGAGAGGCATATCAGTGAGGCGGAGAAACTATTGAACAAGTATGAGCTGAAGTTGAACGAGTATGGGAACGCGAGCCGCGTGCAGACGGACTTCGTGCCACTCAGCGAAGTGTCGCTCGCGGACGAGGCCTGGCACAGCAAGATGACTGAAGGTAAGATGGCCAAGATAGAGCACGTGCTTATCGCGTCTACGTAGGTGAGACGTACTCGTTAAATGCATACGTATAGATTATACGTGGTGGCTCGTAGGCAGGCAACATCGGCTACGTAGAGTTTTAAAGGGGTGCTTCAAGCGTTGAATACACATTTCAAATTCTGTTATTGATAATTAATGGAGATGCTTCAGAATTTATACTTCTTACTACTGTTATAAATGCGAAAGTTTGCGAGTGCGAGAGTTTGACTTTCATGCAAAAACTACTAAACGGATTTTGATGAAAATTGTTATGGTAGTAAAATTCTGGATTAACACAGGCTACTTTTTATCTTGAAAAAGTACAGTGTTCCCGTATTTACGCTACTACCGTATTTACGATAGTGTATTTACGCGGGCGGAGCCGCGGGCAAGAGCATGTTAGTCATATATAAACTTAGTCCTGACTGCATTTGAAACGCTTTTGAAACACATAGAATTTTTTGCACGACTTTTCTGGTAGCAAATCAATTTTGATAAATAACATGGCAAATCATCTTCGATTAATAAACACATATGATATTAAACGAAATGCTACCACGTCTTATGCATCTTTTTTGTGATTTTAACAACAAATTATTTTATCTACAGTGATGGAACGCCAAGAGAAGGACATAAAGAAGATCCAGCAGCTACTAGGTGACGCGGAGAGCATGTGGAAGGACCTGCCTCGCCTCTCAGACCTCAACAAATACACCAACCAGACGCTAGAGGGCGTCGCAGCACTGCAGAGAAACCTCACAGAAACCGACGAGAAGTGTATGCCTTTGACTTAGTGGTATTAAAAATATAAACAGACAAACCATTCTAAGAAGGTCCCCTTCGCGGTGAAAGAGGTTACAGTTTATCTATAGTATTCTTGTATTTAAACCATCTTTTAAAAAAGAACTATGTATTTAGCGTAACGACATTACCACAATCTACTATCTTTTCCGCTCTGGCAGTCATATAATTTTGCATCTATTTAACCGTTTATTCAAGTTTCCTTTGTCCCCATTTCTAAAGAATTGTCATTTGTGCCAATTATGAATGAATTCACTAAACCTTACTTGTATTATTGTAGCTGTGGCGAAGGTGACGGCCAAGTTGCGCGACATGGGCGACCGATTGCTGGCAACCAACGAGGATATCCAGGCCAGCCTGACCCAGGGCAACACCATGAGCGAGCGTGCCTACAACGACATACAGCGCAGCTACGACGCGCTCCGGCTTGAGGTAACCGTAACCGGACAGTCAGCAACCGCAACCAAACAGTCAGCAACCGCATCTAACAGTCAGCAACCGATAACCGAATAGGCAACAGCTGCAACCAAAAGACAATAAGCGAAATCGAACCGCTAAAGTAAGCACTCGCATGAGTGTGAAGACTACTGAATACAGCCTTACTATATTTAGTCATAAACACTGAATAGAAATAATTAGGTACTTACATATTTTAATCTGAACTGAAATGTACTAGCTAGAAGGCTGGTCGATATCTGTGTGCGACCCGCTTCCTTTAAGAACGAGCGTTTAATAAATTGTGTGGTTCTTAAAACTGATATTCTTTATCCCAGGTCCAAACGTTCTCAAAGAACGAGCATCTAATGCAGTCCATAGCAGACGAAACTAACGCCACGAAGAAGCGCATCGAATACGGAATTCACAATATTCTGATGGAGATCAGGGAGCTAACACGCGTGCAGGGCGACCTGCTCAACATGACCATCAATGAGAGGTATGTTGCTCGTCAAGTGGTCAACATGATTATTAACGAGAGGTATGTTGCACGTCAACCGGTCAACATGACCGCCAACGAGAGGTATGTTGCACGTCAACCAATTAACATGGCCATCAACGAGAGGTATGTTGCTCGTCAAGTGGTCAACATGATTATTAACGAGAGGTATGTTGCACGTCAACCGGTCAACATGACCGACAACGAGAGGTATGTTGCTCGTCGACTGGTCAACATGACCATCAAGAGTAATTGCTTGCCTACATAATATAAAAGTGGTCACTGTGAACTTAAAAACCCATAAAAAGTCTTATGTTAATTTAAGCGGCTAAACAGTAGGTACTTGGCTTGTAAAAATGATATTTGATAACAATGGTCTTGATCAATAACCATGCGCTAAATTATAAATAGTATTCATTCACTCAATTTAAAAGCCTAATAGGTAGGCAATTTAGAGCAGCCATCTTAAATATTTACTAAAAGTTCTATTGCACGGAACATAAACTTACTTTACAGTTTACACATTACGATGAATATTTAAAGTCACCGCCTTACTGCCTTGGCTTGTACTAGCTAGTTTCCTATGTTGTATCGCAGGTTTTACATGACACAAATTTCATCAAGGTCAGTAGTTTTTGCGCGAAAAAGTAACGTAAACGTCCATCCGTCATCTATTCATCCTCACAAACTTTCACATTTATAATAGTAGTAGAATTTTATCTACAAAACTAAATCAAAATGAAAAAAACTCTCATCCACTTTACCTACTATAACGGTTTTAAAAATAATAATTTGTATGTAGGTACTGTCAGGGAATAATATTCTTAAGCAGGTGGATCGTTGTCATAACTCATAATGACTGCATGTCGTCATTATAAAACAAATAAATAACGAAAACACTCTACCTGTCTAATTAGATTCCCTGACAGTTGTCAGGGAATCCCTGATAGTATATTTCACTATACTTAATTAAGAATGGTCCACGAAATGTATTTATTTACGCCGTCGGAGCCGCGGGCAAAAGCTTGCTAATAAGCCCTTACTAATAAAAATATTTATACAGTGTATAAGCTATACCATGTTTTGTCCTTGTTAATCATTAGTGCTATAATGACTCGGATTCTTGGCAGTATAACTACGTTAGTAATATATATTCTTTCGTATAACTAAATATGGCCTATCTCCAGGTTCGACAACACCGAGGCGGCGATCATGGCCAGCCAGGCTGGGTCTTTTAAGAACCTCAGCGCCAAGATCGAGTCGGAGATATCGCAGGTGTGGCGGCAGATCGGCACCATGTACCAGCAGCTCGCCGCCACCAAGACCACGCTCGACAAGCTCACTGTGAGTAACGCGGCGCCATGCCGTTACCGGCTGATTGACTAACGGACATAGTACAAAACACAACGCCATGGGGCTTATACTCTATTCAGATCTAATTTAATCCAAACTTAATAGCGCAAAATATGGTACGAATTGAAATGTCACTTATTATTAACCGTGCATTATAACGAAATAGGTACAACGACACATCAGTGGCGAAGGCTGGTTCTCCTTTATAGGGAAGCCGTAGCCTATATTATATAATAGGCAGGGTTTGCATAAGGGGCCTCAAAAGGTAAGTGATAAGTGAAGCCGATGGGAACGGAATTATAGGAATACCTACCCCACGCCACTGCGACACATTAAGTCGAATGTAGTATTTTTGTTAAAATTTAATTGGATTTTAACGGAGTATAGAAAAAGTAGTGTACAATACCGATACGATAACGAAGTTAGATAATAATAATATCTATGTTTAGGATAAACCATGTGGCTTAGCGACTTACGCATGTCAACCCCATACCTTTTTTTGCTTTTCTGACTTCTACTTCTGTAACTTAACTTAATTGTTATTTTGGCCATTCAAAATTGTCAGTTATGAAATTATGTAGGTATTTGTCAACAAATTGAATACTTTTAACAGATTAATTAACTAAAAGCTTCAATCGACAGGAACAATCGGCACAATACGTCAATGGAAGTGCCACGGCGCTGGACGGCATCAAAACTAAGGTAAACACTTGCAACTATGTTTATCCGTTCAGATTTCGAAAAATAAGTTGAACAATTTTTATGATACGCAAACCTCACATATTAATCATTATTTTTATCGATAAAAAATTTAAATTATTGTCAAATCAACACTCAAATTCGTTAGTCACAGGCTTAATTGCATCAAATTAATGCTAATGACAGAACAGTATAAATATATTATAATTATACTAAAATCTATATTATTTTTTAATAAAAAAAGTAGTGACTATATTCGCTGGGGCAGAATAGTTTTTAATTACTTAGCGAGCACATTGTGTTGTATCACTTTGTGGACGCCGTATTATTTGTCGTCGACATTAAAAACTGTCCTCGATAAAATATGTTATAGACTTATAGCTCGTTATGTTTTCGCAGGATTATATCAAAATATAGTTTAATTGTTGTCTAATTTTAATAAAACGAAATGGACTATTCTATTAAGATATATTTAAAAACTTTTAAGATTGCCTCCGGGTCAATGCCACCACAATATTGATAAAATCATAATTTAATGAAGTATACATAATAATAATTAAATGAAATTTATGTATAAACAGTTACTACTTATTACACAATAAAAGTGTAGTAAGCATCTTTTAAAACTACGTTTTGATTGTCTAGACTTTAGACTCCAGCCTAGATAATAAATGTCACCGCTCACATCTTATTGAGACTAAACTTATCTATAGCTGCCACACAACTGGAGTACTCGTTAATCTCCTTAATCCGTACGATCAGACCTGATTTTATCCATGTATTGCGACTTGTTCGACTCGAGCGTTTTGACGAAGTGACTATTCTGTAACGGCGAAGACTTCAGCGCAAAGTAGTTCCCCATCCGTTACGTTAGAGTTCCCGCGAAGGCGAGAAGTTGCCTACGGCTTTTCGCTATGGCCTGTGCTAAATAATAATAATAGCTCCCCACACCGATTTCGGTGACGGTGGCCGGTTTCATTGAAATCAGGCCAGCTACGCAAGAGTTATTTCATAGTGTTCAAGTGTGCACAGTACACAAGAGCACTATCTCTTCCTTTACTCTCGAAACCCAGTGGGACGGATGACCGACTCGACTGGCGAGAGATCAGGCGCAGGGCCGTAATTTTACATGCCCATTCGACGCATACAATCAGGTGATTAGCCTGCATCGTCCTAACCAAACTTGGAAACAACATTTTTTGTTGCTCCAACGCGGAAATCGAACCCACGACGACCTCCTGCGTCGAGAACCAAGCTCTAAATCACTGGACCATGGATGCTGTGCCTAGTGCCTATCCGTATGGGAATCTGCCTACCTACCCCTATCAGGAATTAGACGTGATGTATCATGTACCTATATTTAGTAATCTGTAGTTTCGGTTTTAGATCGGGCAAGTCAGCACTCTCACAGCGGAAGTGCAGGAAAACGTGAATTATTTTGTGGGCAAGGTGTCTCTGCTCTCGCAGGAGTTTAGCCACATCAAAGAGAGCCTGGGCGCAGCGCTGGACGAGGCCACCACCAACCTTCGCGACACGAAAACCGAAATAGGTAAAAAACATTTTTGTACAAATTTGTCCATTTTGGGGCAATTTTGTCTATATACTGTGATTGAGTATTACCTTATTGGCCATATTGGAAATTGGTCTACGGAATTTTTACAAGAACAATAATTCAAATCCTTAACCTGTTCTTTTTTTCGAAACTCAAATGGAAAGTCAAAATAACCACTTGGCCTTTAACAATTTAAAAATACAATTTTATATTCTTAAACCCTTTTGTTTCAGACAATGGGCCGGGGCCGTACGTCGCGAAGCCGGCCGCATAGATCTTTGCCAAATAGATATTTACGGCCGAATACTAAAACGCTGCTTAAATTAAGCAGCTCTCGAGTTACATGCCCTTATAATTCTGCATGTGATGTAGCCCCTTATTTTCGGTAGCGTGTCAGTATTCCGCCGCTAGCATAGGAACTAGATGTAAGCGACTGAGATTTTAAAATAAAACAATATGACAACTAACTTTTGCAAATATTTAATCTCTTTTATAATTGTGGATCTATATTAATATTGTACAAGTAGTATAATACAAATTATTGTGACAAAACCTCAATGTCACTCCCCGAAGCGTCACGGGCTGACTTGCGTCACAGTGTCACACCGACACGCTGTCACACCATCACGCGTCACACTGTCACGCCGCGCGCCGCGATACTCAAGAGGTGAATTAACTTTCTGTACTATAAGTTTTGATACAATTATTCTTAAACAATATACACACAAATTATTTGTCGTCCATCTCAGTATTAAAACGATTACAATCTCATTTTTCTATGTGCAATTAACAAATTAACTATCTATTAAAACGCCATTGCTTCTCAAGCCTTTGGAATTGGGAATCACAGTATGTTCTTTGTCAAATAACAATTTCATATTAATTAATTAGATATACTATTAATTAGATAAGTACGGTTTAGGACAGGAGTTCCCAACCAGTGGGGCGCTCCTCCCTAGGGGGGGCATAGACGGATGTCTAGGGGGGCCAATTCGTCAGTCGCTGTTAGACAAGTTTCAGCACATTTTATTTATTTCCATACAATAGATTTGTATGGAAATAAATACAACATATCGATAATAATGACCTTTTATAGCAATAAAATGTCACAGGGGGCATGAAAGTATTATTTATAATCCCAGGGGGGCGCCGTAAAAAAAAAAGTTGGGAAAAGAAAAGAGTTAAAATTTATTAAGGAATAATTTTCATAGTAGACCTATTGATTTTTAAATAAATAATAATTTTCATAAAAAAATTTTGAAAAGTTTGAGAAACAATGACATATACTGTTAAATAATCGTGCCTATTTGTGATTTTATTTAATATTAAGTATACAATCATGAAAACACTCATTATTTTATAAGAAGAAAATAAAATAAATGTCAATGCAATCATTTCTATTAGTGTATGGTTATAAATTGAATCATTAATCGTATACATAGTAAAATGACGATTGCACATAGGGTCGTGGCAAGCACTAATCGCAATAAAACAGCTAAGGTAAACACATTCGTTGTAGCCGTACAGCCTGAAACGGGACTACAGATTAAAAAAAACGGTCCCGAGTCAACTAAAAGTCGTCGGTGTGTTAGTGGCCAAGTCTTTATAAAGAATGTCGTACATGGTTTTGAAAATTAATGACTTAGGCCACTTTCACACGGCGGACATCGACGTTGGAATGTCACTTACATAATTGGTGTTATATCAATAGCGAGATACATAGATCTCAAGTCCACTTGGCTCTTTCGCGATAGCGGACGTGTAAAGGAAAATAACACTTGCGGTAACGAGATAGTGGCGAATATCGAGTGGCAGTGGCATATTTAACACACGAATAGCACTTACATACTCTTACACGATACATTATGTACACTAAATGCAAAATAATATTTACATGATTTTAGAGAATTAAAACAAGCAGTTCTTATGGGAATATAAAATACTGGCCATAAAAGGTTTTTTTTTTCACTTTGAAAACGTGCGATTCTGCTACCACATTCGTTCAAATTGGAAAACTAAATCTAAATAGCTAATTTGAAAGAAAATCACCAAGAAAATTCAAAATAAAGTTTTTTTTATTAATAAAAACAGTTCCAAATGTGGTTTGAATATATTTTGGATTTACCTGGAGAATTTCTACTGGTACCCTTATATGGAGGTGAAGAATGTACAAATTTGTGCGCAACACCGTACCTACTTAATCGCATCTTGGAATGTACAGTTTGGTATTCGAATGGAACATTATATACAAGTTTCCACTGGTCCAATATATTTTTTTAAGTTTTATTTTTTTTAAACTAATTAGCGAAATTTAGCTTTCGAGCTTTCATGTAAAAGGATTAGAGTATATTCAAAGGTTTGGAATGTTATAGAATATGTAGTGACCAAGTGAAAACTGCATATAAAAGCTAGGAAACCAAAAGTTACAACCATTCACTGCAAGACTAACAAGCATTAAACAAACACCAAGAGAGGTTTGTATAAATAATTTGAAGAGATACATGATGATTTGCAATGACGCATTGATGAAAGATGATCTAAAAGCTGCCCTACACCATAAAACCTATTCACAGAAATATATTTGGTCGAATGCATGCAGAGAAGCCGAGCTGTGCAATTATTCTAAACGATTTTGAATTCAAGCATTCACATATTGATATAAAATATTACTTCAAATATAATTTCAGTACATTATTAAAAAGCAAAATAAATAAGCTCTTAGAAGAGGTTTTCCCTTTGGGTTGACGTAATAACTAATAACATTTTGTACATGTGTCGGAACAGGTTACCCTTCCACTTAAACATACAGGCAAGTTGCACTCATATAATATTTTGTTCATATAAAAAGATGCCCTCTAAAGATTTCGTTAACCCTAAACCGTATTTGCGCTATAATGCTCAAGGATTCACAGTAGAAGCCCCCTATATTATTTTCAATAATCTAAGTTACAAGATGTGGCCGGATAAGACTTTAGATCTCACCCTCATACAGTTCACATAATATGTTCACATATAACAAACTATCCCAAGTTACGTCTAGATACTGATCTTATATTGGTTTCTTACATAGGAAGACATACAGCTATACATAATATATTTTCTATTAAATTATCAAATGAAAATGTACTTTAATTTGAATGCAAATTTTTTACTCATAGAAAATGCAGTTTACATAGTTAAAAAGTTTCAAATAAAGTACAAAAGTTATTTCTATTGATGGCATCAATAAATAATTATTGCTGGTCTGTTAGGAGTTTAATAATAAAGATACCGCCAAAGTATAAAAACCCCAACTAACATCGGACTATAAAATATTCAAGTATGTGTTTTACAACAAGATAAACCCAATTCAACACCAATTGAAATAAGCAAATCTCAGAGTAAAATCTTCATGGTGGTAAGGTTATTTATACACTGATAGATAACCCTGATTTAACTTTAAAAAGAAAAACAATATATTAGAATAATTCTAAAACCTGTTCCATATTCTACTCACAGTTGTGTCTAAATGAAATAAGTCTCTTTTAGCAAAGACGTAATTCCAAAATATTTTTGGTAATAAAAAGCCCGAATAAATAATGTCCACCCCATAAATCCGAGGCACTTACATGACCTTATCAGTAATGATATACTACGACTACCTAAGGTATAGTAGTTAGCTCATTGTCACTCCTTTACAGACCCGTTGATACAACGGACATGACACATTTAAAGCTATGGACATATTTCACATTCTAACCGTAAATATGGTCTATCCTAACATGGAGAGAGAAGGTAGCTATTGTTGATGTACAAATTACTTATCCCTATCCCTACACACAGCTCCTAGCTACTAATTCATACCAGTTCATTATACCAAGGTGTAGTAAATGAGTGTCTTCAAAAACCTCCTAACATGGTGACATGTTTTTAAAAAGATGGTGAGTTTTGTGTATTTCAAAAATTTGAACAGGTGCAATAGTGAAAAATATTTGAACAATAGAAACAAATACACCCCCGTTACACTTAATAGTTAGTTTAAGATGAATAAAGTTGTCCAAAGGTCAACAACTGAATCTACAAAGCTTTCAACACCCATGCGTGACCTATTTACAAAACCACATGTTGTCATAACAAAACAACGATTTATGTATATTTTAAAATCCTTGCACATAACTTTATGTACAAAACTTTTAACCCCTCCAGTTATATTTTACCGACTTTAACATCAATAGGATATCTATGCATGGCACTTTATTACAGGAATATAAGGCAGGTTCATTAGGATCAATTCCTATACGGGTCAGCTAGCTTCGGAAATGACAATCAGCATAGAAAACTTAAGAACTTTAGAAACGAATATATAAAACACCGACATAATGAAAAATATTTGTATAACAAACTGCAGGTAACTGAATCGATCAAAGGCTGTTATAACTGCCATGCAGAGCTTTACAAAATATTTTATCTTATGTACATATTGTCATTTGAAGATAAGAGTTAGAACATACTTCTACAGTGAGGATATCAAAAGGTGCGGTTTACCTCCGCGTACTCTTGGAGGAGGGGCGCGAGTGGGACTGAGTGTGGGGGGTCGCGACCCCCCCCCTCTCCTAACTAGAGCACGAGGCTGCCGACACTGGGGACAGGGGGGAATCACGCGGACATCCCGACAGTGTTACCACCACCTGCAACAAACAACAAAATATTAGCTTTTATTTTAAAGGTTTTTTAAATAGCCCTATACAATAGATTTCTATTCGTAAGATCAGTCTGTTCAGTAATTTTATAGTTTTTTAACAAGCTAATCTTAAAACTTTTCAGGAATGCAATAAATGTACATACAATAAATGCATAATTTTGTATGCAATTCCAAAAGACTGTTTACATAAAATTCTGTACAACTACATAAAAGATTAGAGTTTGTAGTAATAATTATTATTATTGTTTACAATATTGATCTATGCTTATGTTGTGAGTTATTTGACAAAATATTTCAGTTTTTCTTGAATTAACATAATGTGGTAGAAGATAGAAAATATTTCCAGTTACCTTTCTGCTTCCAGCATGATTTCGGTGTTCACAAAGCCATACTCCTTGCCATGTGCCAAGGTTTAATTTGCCATCAGTAATTGGAATTGTGAGTGAAGATCCCAGAAAACATGCTTTGACATGTGCAGGCTACAAACAAATAAATATTTTAAAACTTCTATTTTATATTTATTATAGTTGTTGCATTGTATGATGATATGTGTGACAATCATATTCCAGACTACGCAAACTTCTTGCAAGTAAAAAAAGAGTACCTAATCGAAATAAATATAATTATTTTACAATTTATGTACTCACAATAAATAGGTTAACAAAAATAACTTAAAAATAAAACATTTTGTACAAAGTTACATCTTATTCCAAAAAGGAATGTCTTCCAGGAGACCTGTATTATAAAGGAATAGGTTGACTAATAAAAAGCAAAAATTAGTTTATTCGAAAATTACAAATTAAAGTATTAATATTATTTTAATGGTAGTACTCTATTATTATTAAATGGAAATTAAATAAAAAATGTTATATATATATTTTTAAAATAAGTTAAAAATGTCAAATACATGGATTGGAACTACTGCTAATAGAGATTGACACTGCTGATTCAATATCAAATCTATGAATACGAATAATCTTCTTGTAGTCGTAATTCCTATGTAAAAATCTGTAATTCCGATTGCATTTCCTTTGGCAACTGACTCGGATACTTTTAAACCAGCTGTTTAAAAGTTTTGTTAGGTAACTTCACTAGGATTACCAATTAATATCTGTCACGAATAACATCATACAACACATTGACTATAATATCATGCTCAAGTCTGAATGCAAAGGTGGATACTTGTAAAAATAACATTATGCTGTGTCCAGCGTAGTAATTTAGTTTCATATCGGTCAAAAGGGTTATTTATTATAATATAGGTATTTGTACTATCCCTGGAATAAGATCTTAAAATTACTTTTTCCAATAACAAAATTCCAATGTGTTAGCTAAGGTAATGTTTACTTTGAATTATTAATAAAAATCTTTCAATTGTTTTAGTTTTCCTTACTATGTATTGCACATGTAAGAATTTTTTTTACAAACATTTTTACACAGTAATTTAATATGTCTCTTAAGCATTTGCATTTTGAAATATTACCAATTAGTGGAATTATCAAGGTTTTATTGATGCAAATATTATGCATTCATCCATATGCAATTAATTGCATGCAAACATAACACTGACCTCTTGCCCTAGTGCTGATAACTACAAGGTTGAGCATCTGTCATAGTTAAAATGAAGAATACTTAACTGTCTAATATTCACAGTACAACACGAGAGTTTTCATTTAAAATATGTACAAGAAGTTTAACTTTTCTTTTAGTAACATTGACCCACATTACACCTTGGATTGCACAGCAATTGTTTTGGATAAATAATTACGAGCAACAGTGACAGAACAGGAAAGTTGACAAATAAATAATAAAAACAAATGAAGACACTAGCATTCATTAAAAATTTAATTCCGTTATGTCACTGTTTACACTAGACTGAGCAGTCATTAGAAAAATGAAAATGTAGGGAGAATTTTTACCATATCATCCGGTCCTTCGCAAGAATGTCGATAAGGAAGCCCCTCCGGCACAATTTTGTTCAACATCATCTCCATATCGTCTCTCACGTCGGGATCCCAACTTTCGTTTAGCGCAAGACTAGCCGATGTGTGCATTACTGAAAATCGGTGGAGGAATTACTTTAGTTCACTAACATCTACACACTCGACAGTAGACACTCTTCGTTTATTTTGTAAGCTCTATGAAATTAATGTTTTTGATGAAATTAATTATATAGTACATCGGCGGCAAGACCGTGCGACTAGTACTCACTTTGGATGTGACAAAGACCGACAGCGAACTGAGATAATTCGGGCACTTGTTTTAGGATTTCTTCTGTTACTAAATGCACTCCTCGATGCTGCGGCCTGAGATTTAGTTTCCGTTGAAACCACGCGGATCCAATCTGAATTCCTCGGTTCGAGGCCATGTTTAATTTTTAAAAACGCTACAGAATTATCGCAAGAATATAAACGATCTTACACAACATCACTTTGAACAATCTTTACATGAACTAATCCACAATTATCATAAAAGATACATGTTCGATCTTTAAAATAGTAATAAATATAACTGAGGTTATAGACAGATTCGACACCCTATTTTCTGCGGGAAAGTGAAACAGCTTTCAAATGAAAGAGAAATAAGATTGAATGGTATGTTGTCATTACAAAAAAAAAGTCAAACGAATGTGTAAATTCATTCAAGTTCAAGCACATTTACTACGCAAGAAATCAATGGATCATCATGCATTTTTTCGTGCATGAATCATGTTACGAAACGGTGGATTTATTAACATAAGTTGGTTTTTTTCGCATTACATAAATTTATAAGTTTTCACGGAAAGAATCAACCTCTTTTTATTTTTGGGAACCGCTCACGATGGTTTTATAGTCAGATAATTTTTGCATTTGATACATAATACTATCATTTTATTAATTGGATATATCTAAATAATAGTATAGATAAAATTCGAATGTGCAATTTTATTACACGGGCATTATTTTATTACGAAGGTAAGTACTTTTATTACATGAGCTGTTTTTAAGTTATAGCAACACACAAAGTTATAGCGGGAGTTTTTAAATTATTACATAAATAACAAAAATGTTATAAATACTTTGTAATTGTGTTATTTTTAACACATTTACTGTAAAATATTAACATAATATGTAACAAATAAGTAGAAATAATTCTGTCTGAAAAACGAAACATTGAAGATTATTCAGAACTTATTGAAAAAACTCTAGTAATTACGTGTTCAAGGCTTATTAGAACTTAGGAGTGGCGAGGGTGATGTAAATAGGTGTGGCTATAAAACCCCCTGTGGAATTAGGGCAATTAGTTTTTACTTTCATTCGCGCAAACCTCGAAATGTAGGATAGTACCTACATATATACGAGTGCGAGTTTGTAGGCGCACATCAGTTTAGAGTTTAGAGCTATGGATCCTTTAATGGACGTTATTAAAAATTCCGAAGAACCAGAATGGCTTGAAAAACTTGTTATAGGCAAACTACGACTATGGCAAATTATGTTCCTCTGTTTGGCTGGACTTACTACGTTAAGTGAGCATTTTTGTTTTTCAAATGGCACGTTAAGTATACACATATTATTTTCAACCTCCTAAAATGACCTCAGATGACTAAGCACGTATTAGATTGTATCGAAGATTTCTCGTGTTTTGTTATTGTTTTGGAAGTAAGGCGCTTTTATATTTAATCACATCAACTACTTAAACTTATCTACAAAATCTTATAGATATTTAAACAAATGTTGAGGTTCATATTAGACACCCAAAGTAAAATAAATAATGCCATTTATAGATCATTATGACATCATTAAAAGAAAAGCATTAAAAATGACATAAGCAATTTAACTATGTCCGTGTGATACCCTTTACTTGGCCAGCGGTGGTGCAAGAACGAAAGATTTTTTTTAGTACAGGACATTGTGCGTTTTAGCAGTGGAACAAACTCCTATTAAATCATTATAAAAATATTGTTTTTCGCAGTTGTGATGGTATGCTGCTGCTTTCGGTTCCGGATACCGCGTACTAAACAACAAATCGAAGCCGACTACAAGCGCCGCCAGATCACAACCAAGTTCCGACAGCAGTTAGAAACTATACAGGATGCTAAAATGGACACAATTTCACTAAAAGATGGTGAATGAAATTCGGTGTCCGAACTTTGTTCCACATAATATTTTTTCGTAGTTTTATACCTTTTTGTCAATAAGTATTTCAGACTTCAGTATTAATAATGTTAATAGATAAAGAAGAAAAAAAAGATACTATTACGAACTTACGTACTGCTGCACAGACTTGAGCTATTCTAAAATTGAAAGAGGGCTTTCATCTGTGAAAATAAAGAAGCAGGGGAGGATGGGGACACATCGAAATATGCCGTAATAAATATCTTTCTTTTATTTAAGTCTTTCATAAATTAAGAAGGATTTTGAATGAAATGTGACTTCAGTTTGTCGCATTCATATTTGATTTGTTTACATGTCACATGAGTATCTATATACTGTCTATGTATAATATTGTCTTAAGATAAGATAAAACTGGCTTTAGAATTCATATTTTATTCGTTAGCTTTGGAGCTGCTGCATGTAAAAATCCACTCAATGGAAGCAGAAAATAAGGGGTCACAACAGAGCTCTATGTCTCCACAAGCGAGTGAGTACTATATTAAAACTTATTTCTTAAATGCCACAGCACAACTCGTTAAAATTATATGTCTATATAATTATTCAATTTTTGGCTGAGTAACAGCATACATAATTTTAACGTAAGTATATCTATAATCCAGCTATCACAAATTGTTCTAAATATTCATTCGGGAAAATACTTTTTGAAACTGTGTGTATTAAATTTAAAATACTTCAACAAAATAATATAATATGTTGTCCACGTCCCATCACATTAAACCTTATTTTTCCATTCCATCCTAGGGGTTAAATTTTAAAAAATTCTTTCTCATACTTTCATATTTTCAGGTTCGCTAGAGACATCGGTACAAAATGAAGTCCAGAAGCCTGAGCCGCAGGTATCCGGGGGCAGCTTTGTGAAGTTCGCGACAAAAGTGGCTCACATATCAAAGCTAGGACCAAAGTCCCCTGCCTCCCCTGCCTCTGAAACCAACATGAATTTCTAGACTCCACTATTAGTAAATAGCGATAGTAGAGACGATATATTTTATCATGGTTATATCACAATAAATATTGATGTTAGAGGTATTTTTATTTATTACTATCACTTCTACTTCTAAGTTACTAAGTAACATGGTACTTACAAGGTACAGGGTGATATTAAACTAAATAAATACAAAAGATTGCAGTAAGATATTTTCTTTAATCTAGAAAATAAAAAATACAGTATAAACGGATTTCAAATCACAAGAATAATTACATATTCACAAATAACATGTGTTCAGGTTTTGTTTAACTCAGTAATATCAAATGTCCAAATGCAAGTGATAAAATTTTAAAGCAACATTTAACTTACATTATAATACATAAATAATACATTATTGCAAATAATATTACATAAAATTCAAGTTAGCTACATTTTAATTAAATTGTTTCTACATACTCTTATACATTTTCTATGTAACCTGTCATGTTAACCAAATTCATATAATCTGCAGTGGCCAAGGATAGGCAAATGTTACCGCCTGTAAAGGTGGATATATCCCATAGGCAAATTTATAAGTAAGTAGGGATGATCTTGCTTTCATAGACAAGAAAAAACATATTGTTTCTTTAAAATGAAATTTAAAGCTCACTTACCATTTTCTGATTTACTTTTTTTTACTGGCGTAAGGATTTTTTGTCTATGGGTTTGCCTATCTAAGCTACTGCTTCCCAATACACAAACATGACTTAGCAAAACGTCCCTACTATTCCACACAATCAGTCCGAGGACTCCAACACAGGTAGTACAATCTCAACGCTAATTATTATCTTAATATTAGTAACACGCATATATCTTTCATCTTCACTGCTATAGAAACCCTAGCCCGACGAGGTCTTATTTATTTTGATCAAATGTCTAAAATTATTGTATAATTTTTTTTTCAAATTGACATCTAAACCAAAAACGTTGAAGTAATTTGTTCAATTAATTTGAACACAATGTACAAGGTTAAAGTCTTGTTTTTGGTGTTTAAAATTGAAGAGTTTAATAGTGATAGATAAAATGATTATATTTTTAAAAATTTATATGTATATTTTATTGCACTCAACATGATCTAAGCTAGCGAAACTATCGTAGGAGCCAACCCTGGAACTCATCAGAGACATTCTTTACAAATAAGGCCATTGCAATTCACTTTTGAATATCGGTTTGCATATAGAAGTTACTGTGTAATATACATTACTTAAACATTATTAATTGAATGGAACCTACCTAGAACATATACGTGGTAAAAGTCAAGTCGGCTGTACAACGTGTATTCAAGGAAATAATTCGTAAGTTTGTGCATGATACCTGTCTCATCTCGGTGATATAAAATAATTACATGCTACATTGTATAACATTTACCCTATGAGGTTCGTTAACGAGAAAGCGAACACAACAGACTAAATGAACACTCGTAACATTTTGCAAGTGTAAACATGAAGAATTAGGAACCAAAGTCACTGCAGTGCTTCCGCTATAAATAGAGCTATATGTAATAATAAAGCATAATTTCGTTAATAACAAACTACTGCAACAGTATATTGACATGTTTAGTGCCAATTTCACTAACACCTGCTAATCCAGTTAATCGTTGATTAAATATCCTGTTATCTCTCTCGTTCTTTGTATAAATGAAGGGAAGACATGATATTTAGACCAACAATTAACACTAACAGGCATCGGTGAAATTCGGACTAAGGCTGGAGAGTCGACATTATACAAAACTCGCATATCATTATCGACAAGCGATTCTAGTGCACCCACTTGAGCATTACATTTGGCAGTTCATTTTGCAGACCTGGATATGACGTGATTGTATGATTTATGAATGAGCATTGGCGAATGGCTAGGTACATATCTTAAACCTTAACTCTATGGTACTCAATCTAGCATTAAATAAAACGGTATGTTTAAGGTACACTTACACATATCCAGGTATTTAAGTAATGAATGCTATTGAATGGCAACAGAATTTGCTGCGACAGATTAAATAAACATGTATTCCAATATATAACACTTTCATGAGGAATAAATACAAGTCCACTAGTTGTATCCAGACATAACCCGAATAGAACTTCTGTACAATCATCTCTTGATTTTACATTTTCAAATTCAACAAGTCCTACACTTATGTGACATAACCCGTAAATGAAACATGGAAATATGCGGTATTTAATATTTATATGTACACAAGGATGAGATACCGTTCCTTTTAAATCTACAATGTAACAAATGCGGACAATAAGCTGGTTTTTAATTAAAATATTTCAAGAAATTAAGTATTTATGTACAGTTGCTGACAAGTCTGGGGTACTATATTATGACAATTATAAAGTATCATAATCCGACTGTACCTATAAAGCCATATCTCACGTTACTTAGCTGACATTAATACAAATAATTGTTTACCGCGAACATAAATAGGGTTAATGATAGATTGGGGTAAACATTACCTCAAACATAAGGGGTACTGACGGAGTGGGCTAAAACATCCCTGTGCAGCGGGTTACTGGAGATCAGCCGGCGGGCTTCGGCGCTACGACTCGCCGACACGCAACACTCAATCTCGCCGCACAAAAGTTCTACCCCTGAAACAGGATGATACGGATTGAGTGAAGATAGACTTAGGCTACGTTCCCAGGAGTCGTTTTTTGTGGTCGAGACGGAATCGTGTAGAGATTTCAAATCTGATTTCTGATTTCAAATTTGACACTCTGCTTATCTCCGACACAGCTCTATTGTACTAGCGCAGAGTACTATTCAGAGTGCAATTTTTTCTGTCGCGACCACAAAAAACGCCCGTGGGAACGTAGTCTTAGGGAGCTGGATAGTGTAAGATCTAATCTTTGCCATCTCTCCAGTTAAAACGTATTTTCCCCCGTTGTTGCGGATGTCCATATCCGTTTGGGCGCTATACTTACCATCTGTAGCCCAATTCTCGTAATTAAAACTTGGCTTACAATAGCCAATTATCCCATGATGAAAATATACATCAAACCATTGATATTTTATCACTAAACATTATTAACCAACACTTTACTATAAAAATGTATGATTTTTATAAAATGTCAAAAATTAAATAATTAAATTTTCATGACGTGATTAAAAACGCACATTGTCAAAGGCTTCTTGTTTTTTTAAATGGCCTCCCTAATCCCATAAAAATAGCCAGTATCAGTACTATTACCGTCAGTAAAATAATAAAAAAAATGTCACTTGTCGGTCGAAGTTTAGTGCGGAATATCAGCGTTTCTCTTCGATAATAATAGTATAGCAGTGTTTCCCAAACATCGTTCCGCCATGGCCCGGTAATTTTTACACTGTCCCTTCGTGGGCCACTTAATACTTTTAAATATATTAGCAAAGCAAATATTACAAATTTATTAATAGTAAAATGTTTTATTAATATTACATATTTTGGTATCGCCTTACCGCTTACGAATATTTAAGATGCGGTGTCGATTGATAGTAGGTACATAGGCGGTACTGAAAATTTCGGGAATCAAGGAAGTGACACAACGTTACTATTTAAAAATGTATTTAACACATTTTTCCATACGATGGAACCAATCATTGAAGCAACCATTCCATTCGGAAGTTGGGGTCTCCAAAATGGCCGTTTTGTAGGCGTCCACAGCTTCTTCAGGTGATGAAAATCTCTGACCACGCAATTTATTCTTTATTTTAGGGAAAGTATAGAAATCATTAGGGCTTAGGTCGGGGCTGTACGGCGGATAGTCTAATAATTCTATGATTTCTTGCTCTAAAAACTCTTTTGTTCTGTGCGCGGTGTGAGAACTCGCATTGTCGTGATGGAGGATGATGCGGCGGTTGCAGTTCTCTTTACGGAGTTCAGAAACGACCTGTGGCAAACAAATGTTAGCATACCATTCTGCATTAACCGTTCTTTGTCCCTCAAGAGGAATACTCAGAACATGGCCGGTTTTGGAGACAAACGTGGCCACCATTTTTTTTGCAACACTCCGTGAACGAACAATTTTTATTGGCTTTAACTCATTTTTGAACACCCAAACTCGTGACTGGTTTTTTGTTTCGGGTTCGTACGCGTATATCCAGGATTCGTCACCTGATACGATGTTGTATACAGCATTTGAGGATCCTGCGTGGAATCTTTCGAGAGTTCTGACGCACCAAGTAACGCAAGCCGCTTTTTGCTCTTCACAGAGCAAATGCGGTATCCATCGGGAAAACAACTTTTTTAAACCTAATTGTTCATGCAAGATTATTTGTATTTGACTCATGCCAATGTCTGAAGTTGGCTGAATTTCGCGGTATGTCACATGGATCTTCCTCAATCAGCTTACGCACAACATCAACGTTTTCTTGGGTGACTGCAGTTTTTGGACGACCTTGACGGGGATCATCACTGAGCTTGACACGTCCACGTTGAAATTCAGCAAACCAGCGTTAAATTATGGTTTTGGATGGGGCTTCATCACCAAATGCAGAAATCATCCGGTCAACACACTGTTTTTGTGTTAAACCACTTCGAAAGTCATAATAAATCATCGCTCTAGAATTTTCTCGAGTCAATTCCATTTTGATCAACGACTAAACAAGTTTGACAAGACCTTGTGACAAGATCGAGAATCTTTTTTTAAATAAATAAACGGTATTCGATTTTTAAAACCAAGGAGTTTTAAATTAAAAAGATTTTAATATGACAGGAACAGTGGAAATATTCCATTCCCGATACTTTTAGTGCAACCCTCGTATTGTTTTCAAAACAAGGCGGGAATGTTGCGACCCGGTATTTTATTTTGATGGCCCGGTACCGGGCCCGACCCGGCAGATGGGAAACACTGGTATAGCACCATATAAAAGGCATTTTAAAATAGTAAAATTACCAAAGTTAACACAAAGCATTATAGGATTTGACATGTTTAGTCTGATTTAATAGTTGACAAGTTGTTGAGTTACAAGAATGTGACGTCATGACAACACATTTTAGCGTTTTGGCGGCTTTATTAATTATATAAACTTTTATGTCGATTAGCAAGGAATGGAAAGAAATTTACAAGGAATGGTCAAGATTGCAAATGGAACTTTCAAAACTTGGAAAATACCCTATTTACAGTATTGGTCCTGCAACAGGGACATGCTATCTGTTGTAATTTTAACACAGAAACACTTCATTCATTCCGCGCTCAAATATAGTATAGTTATATCAATAAAATTTTCATACGTGATCGTCTTCCGCTCAGTGGGTCTGGCGTTGTTCTGCGGACGCGCGCGGTTCAGCACCTTCAGCAGCTCGCCTGCCTTGGCGCGCATGCGCGAATGCACGTACACCTGTAATAAATAAATAATGCATACTATATGTTAAATACATAATGTTATAGATAAGAAAATATATCTTACCTATTATAATAATATTAGGTTATTAAAAATCTAGTACGAATATTTTAGGCATATGATTTGCTACTTATGTCAAATAATTAAAAATTTCGAAGGAAAAATTATACTAGATAAAATTACATCAAGCTCTTTACGGTGCTGTTAAGGTCTTTGACTTCACACCGCTGATTCTATTAATATTATTAAAGCAAAATCTTTGCTTCCACTTTAAATCACGTATTTCTGGGTGGTTACCCTCACAGAAACACGTGATTGAGGGTTCGAGTGAGTGAGACCTCAGCACCTTAGAGAGCGCAATGTTATTTAAATTTAAAATAATTATTAATTATTTTATTAATAAATTTTTCAGCCCAAACATCTTGATATGAGCAGAAGATCATATGCCTAAAATATCCGTAATTGATTATAAACAAGCTAATATTTTTTACCTATATTTGTATCACTCAACACTCGGCAATTAGGTTATCAATTTTTGCCAGTTTTTCAAATGGTTATCAAACTTCTGACATATTTACAAGACTCAATGATTCAGCCACTGATAGACTAGTTCTAACTATACTTCTGTGTAGCTGTAGTGACACAAATATTTGGTAGATGGCTATAGATATTTAACACATTTGCAAATTGCACAGCGTATATTCAGCCATTAAAAATCGAGTAACGTACAGACAACACAGTGATCTACGGACTACGGACGTACCTTGGAGCACTTGATGTGGTAGTGCAGGTAGTCGCGGAACATGTGCAGCAGGTCGATGGTGTTGTCGCGCGCCGCCGCGCACGTGTGCCGCGGGAACAGTACTGCCAACATACAGGTCATAATATTATAACGGCCGAATACTGAAACGCTTCAAAATTAAGAGCCCTATTTACAGGCTGCCACCGTCTCTGCTAGCCGAAATGACAAGGACAGCATGTGTCTTGAACGTCACTTAATATTTGACTATCGTTCCAGTATTCGGCCGTAAGTGTGTTTGAAATATTTTGAAGTTTTTCTGAAATATGCCTTTCCAAATATTTCAAACGAGCCATTCTAACGTCACTAATGGAAACGACGATGACGTTATTATATCCGCATACATACAATGTAGATTATACATCAAAAACTCAAAATAGACGTTACAATAGGCTTGTTGACAGATTTGTTTATTGCATAAATCTTAAATATGAGTAAGTTCTTCTCAACGACAAGAAACAGTATATTAAAAAAATATATTTTCAAAGTCACGGCAATTTCTTCACATAATATCTTCGCAAGTCTCGTGAAAACGATCTATAGAAAGGTCGCAGAACGTATGTCCTTAAGTTGTATGAAATATAAGGGTAGCAGGAACTAGAAAGGAAGGAAAAAATAACAGGCATTTTTATACGGAGCCCGTCCCCACTGTTGTAGCACTACTACACATAAATAAAATGAAAGGCCCACAATAAAATGATACATTTTGAAATGTGTATAATTTTATTGTATGACGAAAAATCTATAAAACATCCATGGGAAAAAATGAATGAGGGTTAAAAGTTAAAAAAATCACCCGTATTACTGCACCGTTTGATGGGGTTGTGCTAGTAAGGAAGAATTTCTCGGAAGTATTGGTATACGAAAAATTTAAGGAATGTGTTGTATATATAGTGTTTTTTCAAAATTTACGTCTTCGAATCCAGGCTGGGGATACTGACTTGTTTAAAATCTAATCTTACATCAAAATGCCAATTAAATAGCATTTATAATTTTAAAACTAAACATTTTACATATTGTAGTCAAGTAGGTATTTCATTAGTTTTAAACCAAAAATATTTTATGACATTTGTTTGTACATCCAAAACTCACCAAATGTGACATAGCTGATGTTTTCGCCTACTTTAGCATCGGTGTCGACTAGCTCTAGCGGTGGTTCCTTATGTGAAAATAGCACCTAGAAATAGCAAATAACAACCTTATTTACGTGTGCAAACACAGATTCTTTTATTCGTAATTATAGTGTAAAAGCTAAAACTACTTTGGACACATTGCATTTGAAGTTTGTCATCGAAAAAGTTATTACGTGAAAATAAATCGATTTTCGAATCGCCCTCAAACAGAAACGAGTATTTGAATTGTCAAAACCTTATCGATTTATGGTCGATTCGTTAGTGTCAATCCCTATGACTTTTAACGTTCCTTTCGCCGTAAAAAGCATGAATGAAAATTTGTTTTTCGTAATTTTAATGGAACTAAAAATATGTGATGTGATTAATGATACTCTTATTTAATTTTATTGTTACATTAATTACTGTGTCAAATTAAAATAATCATTACAGATGTGTACATGGCGTAAAATGTAAACAATGGCATACATAAAGTGATACTAAAATAATATATGAGGCATATTTTTTGGATTGCTCATCAATGGCTAATGCCACACTCTCGATATTATTTCTTTCAGTGATCCGTATCACGTTCGTATCAATTCTTGAGTTCGTATCAACGTAATAACTACTCAAGAATTAAATTGTGGGAGAGCCATGCTTCGACACGAATCCGTCCGACCGGACGGCCACCACGGCCTCACAGAAAACCGGCTTGAAATAACGCTTGCGTTGTGTTTCGCCGAATGTTACCGAAGGCCCAAGCGGGGTTGGGGATTTTAAGGACCAGGAACGCAAGTCGATCCGTATGCTTTATGGTTCCATTTAATTAATACATAGTAAGCCGGAATCTCGATTCAAGTGTCGTGATAAGTAAAAACGAGCGTGTAGCTTTCGCTATTGACGGTAAAAAAAAAAAGAGAAATCATATTAAATGATGACATGCCTGTGGCGCAGTGTGTGAAGCTCTTCTGCCCTCTTTCAGCTCTTGCATGAACACTTTGCCGATGACCATGTCGTCCTCGTGGCGGAACACAGTGGAGAACACCACCGTCACTCTGTCCTCTTGAGCTTCCACATATCTGTATAACATGTTTTAGATAAGTAAAAAAAATATTATTATAGAATTAAAACGCTCGATTTTATTCCCAGTCATTAAAAAATCATCAGTCATCTCTTTTTTTATGTCCTTCATTACTCAATAAAATCTTAAATGTATCATTAAAAAAACTTATCCTAATATAACTGACATTTTCTAAACATTATACATCAGTAGAGAGGCGTTAATACAAAATGGTGTTTTATTGGCTTCCCTTATAATTATTACTTATCATCAATACGCATTTTTTTTAAAATAATAAAATATAATACTAAAACAAAACAATTATAATTAAATTAATGACTAAAATTAATTACGCAACGTGCTGCGCCGCGATCTACCATCCGACCATTATAAGATAAATAGATGTACGGTGTCATAAATCACACCGCAGCATTTTTCACATCACAATGCATTTTACCGTCAGTACGCGTTCATAATTAGCAAGCACCGCGCGTGCTCCCCTAGCACCTTTATAGCATATATCAATCTTATGTGGGACAATTAATAAAATCTTTATGTTCGGGAACACATTTGGTTTTATTAACCACCCCCACATAATATGGTCCTTCGAGCTTTGTGACCTTCCGCGATTTGGCCAAAGCAGGATCATTCGCGAGTGAGGACTATCAGTGACTATCAGAAAATCAGTTCGGTAAAATCAGAAGATAGTACAGCAGTGGTAAAGTGAAATAGCACAACAGCGTAACAGAACAGCAGTACTGTGGAGTAGCATAACAGTGTAGCAGATCGGTGGTGTAGTTATATAGTAAAACAGTTTCTGGCGAATCAGTGTTGTGGTAGAGGAAGACGAGCATCAGCAGCAGCAGTATTCAGCATAGCAGTGTGGTTCCTGTCTGCAAACAGCAGACAGCAGCATCAGCATTAGCATCGCTTCAACATCTCATCAGCAGACCATCACGCTCTTCAGGGCGTGGGCAGCAGCAGCAGAAAGGTTCCCGAGCAATCAAGTAAGATCTTTCCATTTTTTCACTTTGAACAATAAGTTACCATAATGGAGGATATTTACGAAAATCAAGAGCAGTTAGTAGGTGCGATAGAGCAGTTGCTTGCGTCTTTCAAGAAAACGGGGCGAGATCGTAGGACAGTAGATTACGTTAAGCGGAAGTTACAAACCCTTGACGAATATTGGGAAGAATTTAAGCAGAATCGACAGCAATTAGCAGGATACGTAGATGAAAATTCTGAGCCTATGAAAGGTCTCAATGAACGGGCTACCAGAAACTACGAGATCACAAAGTCAACTTTGCAGCAGTTTCTCTCGCAGGTGACTTCACCAGCAGTAGCACACTCAGAGGGTAAGGTACTTGAGGTCCCAAGTCGTGGAGCAAGCCCGTTACCTATCCCTGGTCCGTCAACAGCAGCATCAGCAGAACGGGTGTCGAGGACAATCTCCCAAGGAGTCGACAGCAAAACAGCAGAAATATTACGTAAGCAGATGACGAACTTCAAAGCATTTTCACGAACGGTAAGCAACATTGACCTGGAAGCATTAACAGAAAGGTGGCAGTTTGAAGACACGTTGCAGCAGTTACAGATGAGATGGACAGCAATCGACGTTCAGCATTGGGAGCTCGATAATGAATTAAACGGGTCTAACCTAGAGTACGAAAATCAATTTACAGCACATGAGAAGAAATTTAATTTCATCAAGGAGAGCATTAACAAAAAAATGTGGTCAACGTCTCATAGGGAAAAATCAACCCCTAAATTAGATATCCCTACATTTAGCGGTAATTATCATCAATGGATGTCATTCCAAGATTTATTCAGTGAGGCCATTCATAACAATCCCTCACTGTCTCAGGCCCAAAAAATGCAGTTTTTAAGGAGTAAATTAACAGGCGAAGCTGAAAGACTCATACAACATTTACAAATTACATCGGCTAATTATAATATATCTTGGGAAATTCTTAACCACAGGTACAACAATAAAAGGCTCATATTCACTTCGCACGTCAACATATTGCTAGGGCTGCCAACCATTCAATATCAATCAGCAGCGCAACTTAAAAAATTACATGACACAACTAAAGAATGTTTGAATGCATTAAAGAACCTGGGAGTCAATATCAGCTCATGGGACCCCTTATTGGTCCACCTGTTAGGGCAAAAATTGGACAGTGAGTCGTATACAGAGTATTTGGAATCAGTCAAGAATCCTCGAGAATTGCCAATTCTAGAGGACTTCATGAATTTTTTGGAAACGAAATTCACTGTACTCGAATCATCGCGCAGAAAACAAGAGCAGGGCGTATTTAAGCAACCAGCATCATCGAATCAGCAGCAGAATTTTTCGCATCAACGAAGACTTCCTCCGAGCAACTTTAAATCTAGCAACAATAATTTTTATTTTAATCATAAGTCAAAATTTAAGGCTTTGCATGCAACCAAGGTAATTTGCGGACTTTGCAAAGGCGAACATGGTTTATTCAATTGTTCAAGGTTTCAAGAAATGCCATGCGATCAGAAATTGAAAACCGTAAGCCGGTTGCGTTATTGTGTGAATTGTTTATACGAACACGATACTAAAGAATGTTTTTCCAGTAAAAGGTGTCGCTTATGCGCAGGATTTCACAATAGTTTATTGCACGATGCATGCACAAAACTCAAACCCAGCACTTCTTCGAACCATGTGGCGAAGGCCCACCACGTGTCTCAACCCAACACGTGTGAGGTCTTACTAGCAACGGCAATGGTTGGTGTGAAAACAGCAAATGGAGATCAGCATCATCTTAGAGCCCTCATAGATTCGGGTTCTCAAATTTCAGTTATTACAGAGAGAGCAGCGCAGTTTTTAGGATTAAAAAGACGTAGGTGCAAGGGCACTATTTTCGGCGTCGGCGAGCATGAAAGCAGCAGCAAAGGAATGCTTACTATACAATGCAAATCATTGCATAATGATTTCACATTTAGCATAGACGTCATCATCATGAGCAATCTTATCAAAAGTCTTCCAAATGTAAATATACCTAAGCCTTCGTGGTCATACATCGAAAACATTAATTTAGCAGATCCAAAATATTATGTAAAACGTCCGGTAGACTTACTTTTAGGAGCAGATGTCTACTCAAAAATTTTATTGGATGGTATTTTGAGAGGTTCGACTAGCGAGGAACCCATAGCACAGCAGACTTATCTTGGCTGGATCCTCTGCGGCTCCGTCAAATCATATCAGTGCAACGTCATGTTACATAACAATTATGACTACTTGCAAAGATTCTGGGAATGCGAAGACATTTCCCAAGAAAAGGAGATGACGTCAGAAGATGAATTTTGTCTTCAATATTTTTCTAAAACGACTAGAAGGTTGGAGGATGGAAGATTTGAGGTGCGTTTACCTATCATAGAAGAATTGAAACATAAATTAGGGTCATCAAAAACTACAGCATTAGCACAGTATCAGAGTTTAGAAAGAAGATTGCATCGAAATACAGCATTAGCAAATGACTATAAAAAGTTCATGCAGGAGTACATGGACTTAGGTCATATGGAACGATCAGCATCTGAAAGAAAAATGGAGTTCTACTTACCTCATCATGGAGTCATCCGAGACAGCTCCACTACAACGAAGCTACGCGTAGTATTCAACGCATCAGCAAAGTCTTCGAGTGGATATAGCTTAAATGATATAATGTATAAGGGGCCCAATCTTCAGCAGGATCTACAGCAGATAATTTTGAAATGGCGTCAGTTTAAATTTGCTTATACAGCAGACATCGAAAAGATGTACAGGCAAATTTGGGTCTTTCCCGAAGATCAAGCATATCAGAAGGTATTTTGGCGGGAGTCTAAAGACCAACCCGTGCAAGCGTATCAATTGAAAACAGTAACTTACGGAGAAAAAGCAGCAAGTTTCTTAGCAATAAATTGTTTACAGCAGTTAGCAGCAGAAGAGAAGACGAAGTATCCAGAGGCAGCGAAAGAAGTAGAAGAAAGCTTCTTCGTAGACGACTTTTGTGGAGGTCATCATACTTTACAGCAGAGCAAGCAATTACAAGCAGATTTAATTGAGCTTCTAAAATTAGGAGGTTTTAATTTACGAAAATGGAAGTCAAATGACCAGCAACTTCTAGCAGATTTAGATACAGAGCAGTGTGACAAGCAGACGTACGAATTTAAGCATATAGAGTCGACGAAAACCTTAGGTCTAAGCTGGGATCCCCAAGGTGACGTGTTTACATTTCAATGCAAAATAGAATATTCTGAAGCAGCACCAACTAAGAGATCTTTATTGTCCGAAATATCAAGGTTATACGACCCCTTAGGTTGGCTTACGCCATTGAGCACGACACTGAAATTATTATTTCAAAATGTGTGGTTATCGAAAATAGAATGGGATGATAATCTCCCGCAGAATATTAAAACAAAATGGTTAGATTTACGCCAAGAGTTGCAAAATATAGACACATTTAAAATACAACGGTGGATCGGGACTTCTGAAAACGACAAGATCGAGTTTCATGGATTTTCCGACGCCTCTAGCAAAGCATTTTCGGCAGTAATTTACTGTAAGGTCATAAAAAATGGCAAATCATCAGTATCATTATTAGCAGCCAAAGCAAGACTCGCACCATCAAGCAAAGTTCAGACCATCCCTAGGTTGGAATTAATGGGAGCTGAACTATTATCAAAATTGATGACCAAGGTTCAAAAATGTTTACATCAATACAAAGCAGAAGTGTATGGTTGGACAGATTCTACAGCAGTTTTAGGATGGATACAGGGAGACCCATCACGATGGAAAACATTTATATCCAATCGAGTCAGAGCAATAACGCAAGTAATGCCAAAATCATGTTGGCACTACGTTAAAACTGACGAAAACCCGTCTGATTCAGCTAGTCGCGGCTTAAACGTGACTCAGCTTAAAAAAGATAAGCTATGGTGGAACGGCCCATCATGGTTGCCGTCATTAACAGTTAAAGAGCCAACATTATACGAGACTACATTAGAGCTAAAACATCAATACAAACAATCTAATACTATAATTCATACGGATCCTCAAGCATTAAACATCATCGAACAATTATTAAATAAGCATAGCAACATAACTCGAGTTATCCGCATACTTGCATGGATATTACGAATAACAAAGCGCAAACAACGCCGCGAAGGATATCTCACATTACGAGAATTACAACACGCAAAAATGCTTATTGTAAGGAATGTACAGCTGGAGCACTTTAATGAAGAAATTAAACTATTATCAAATAAAAGACCGTTACAATCAAAAAGCAAAATTTTAAATTTAAATCCGATTTTTAATGACGACAAAATTTTACGAGTTGGCGGCCGTCTCAAGAACGCGAGTGTGAGTACCGAAATAAAAAATCCCATCATCATACCTTACGAAAGTCGACTTACAATTTTACTGATACAGCAAGCACATGAACTAACATTCCATGGCGGTCCACGAATTACATTGGCCAATCTTAGACAAAAATATTGGATCATTGGTGGTATAAGAGCAACCAAAAAGCATATCAGAAAGTGCGTGACCTGTAGGAAAAACACACCTATTTTAGGTCAGCAGCTCATGGGCGATCTTCCAACAGCACGTGTTAACCCGAGGCCAGCATTTTATAACACCGGTGTAGATTTTACAGGATACATCGATGTAAAAGCAAATAAAGGACGAGGTATCAAAACCATGAAAGGATACATAGCATTATTCATTTGCATAGTCACGAAAGCAGTACATATAGAAATGGTATCAGACCTCACGAGTTCATCATTTTTGGCGGCTCTCAGTAGAATGGCAGCTCGTCGCGGCACGCCTCGTCACATCTTCAGTGACAATGGCACTAATTTTGTAGGAGCAAACAGATTGATGCAGGAGCAATTTCAGAACATTTTCAATGACAACACTTTAGGAGAGATAGCAAGCATGAATATCACTTGGCATTTCAATGTAGCGAAATGGTGCCAAGCATCAGGTTTATGGGAAAGAAATATAAGGAGCTTAAAGCATCATTTAAAAAGGGTTGTGGGTGAGCAAAAACTTACATATGAGGAATACGCCACCCTATTAGCAAAGATAGAAGCAATCTTAAACTCTAGGCCCCTCTGCGCGCTCACAGAGGACCCAGAGGACTTAGACTATTTGACACCAGCACACTTTCTAGTCGGCAGAGCAGAGTTAACTATCATAGAAACGGAGCAGGATGCTAGGTCAAGATGGTATTTAATATCAAAAATATATTTCGATTTGTGGAAGAGATGGAGGATCGAATATATGACTCAGCTCTCAGTAAGATCGAAATGGTTAAGAGCACGAAATAATCTTCAAGTTGGCGATTTAGTCACTATTCAGGACGAGAATATGCCCCCCGGCAAATGGCTCATGGGGAGGGTATTGGAGCAGCATCCCGGAGAGGACGGATTGGTTCGTGCCGTCACTCTGAAAACAAAAAACGGAATTATCAAAAGGCCAGTAGTTAAATTATCATTGTTGCCTATCTCTAACGCAGCAAGCAGCGACCGTGAAGAAGAATCTGAGGCACAAAAAGAAGAGAAAAATCAAAGAAAACCTATCAAGCAGAATAGTTTCACGTCCATGGCGATAGCATTTATATTATTTATGTCGATTGTGACGACTTCTTATACAGCTGAAAGGTTACCAAGCAACATATCTCTATATTTCGATTATACCGGAAGTGCAAAGATCATTCGGGATAAGTGGACTCTCATAGCATACTACAATATGTCTCCGTACTGGGAAGGATTCACCGCAGCAAAAAAGTTCATTAATTATACAAATATAATATGTAGTTATATACCCGACTATGACTATTGTTCAACAATCACGCTACAATTACAGCACGAGTTCGAGGAACTGGATCACTACAATCGTTTGTTATTAAATCAGCGTTTTAAGGCGCGTGCGAGGAAGCGCCGGGCGCTTATCAATGGTGTCGGTTACGCCGCCAACTATCTGTTCGGAGTATTAGACGAGAGATTTGCGGAACAGTATAGGAACGACATCGAGCTTATCAGACAGAATGAGCATCACCTTAACAACTTGATACAGAATCAAACATCAGTCGTCGAGGCACAATACAATTTACTGAAACGCACAGAACAATCGATTCAACTTCAGCATAAATCGATAAATAACCATCTTGAAGATTTGTATAATTTTACTAATTCTCTCAAGTCGGAACATATTCAGATTTCGGACGTTCAACATTTTTTATTGTCGTCATTCACGGCGATGAACTTATTTCAAAACCTGAAAAGAATTCAGGACACGATTTTAGATACCATCACAGATATTTCACATGGCAAGTTTAAGATGCATTTATTAACTCCGGAACAAATTAAAAGCGAATTACAATTCATAGGAAGTCAGTTGACAAAGGATATCACGTTACCCATTGACAACATACAATCAGACTTACAGAACGTTTACAGTTTCCTTAGAATTAAAGCAAGAATGTTAAAGGATTATTTTATATTCGAAATATCGTTTCCATTAACTAATAGAGAAGCATACAACGTTTACAAAATTATTTCGATTCCTAAGCAGATAGCAGGAAATGCGATCACTGTCCTCCCAGTAGATGATTATGTAGCAATCAATTTAGGAAAGGATTCCTATTTTATCCTTTCCACATTTGAGCTTCAACTGTGTTTCAATAATGAGCAAACCTACTTATGTCATCTCAGCAAACCCATACATTATCTCCCACCAGATGAGAGGTTCTGTAAGATCGACGTAAGAACTAAGCAATGTCTCGTCAGCAAATCAGCATGCAGTGATCAGTGGATTCAGCTGAAGGATGAGTCCCAATATTTTTATTTTTGCTGTAATACATATCAGGTCAGAATCATATGTTCAGATCGTGTTAGCACAGATCAGCTGAATGGGGCTGGTATATTGAGCATCGAGCCTAACTGCATGATAAAGGGCCGAGACTTTACTATGTACTCTCAGACCAATTCCAGGAATGAGATCTATTCGGATTTGGGCGTTATAGCTCCCAAACTTCATAATATTAATCATATGATCAACCAATCACACTTGCAATATTCGAACATCCTTGATAACAGCGAAATTGATATAAACAACTCCATCAGTGATTTAGGCAAGCAAGTTGAAGAGTTGAAGGTCGCCACTAAAGATTTAAAGACATCAGATAGTCAAATATCGGGTCACGACGTTCATCAATACAGTATCTCATACAGCCTGCTCGCTGTCGTGGTCATAGCAGCGTCATTCATACTGTGGAAGACGTATAGGAAAAGATTCAGCAATGTCTCCCCGCAAGCAGAACCTAGTGTAGTGTTTAGTGCGCGAAAGCAGAGTACGGCTGACCGTCAGCCGAGTGAATTGTGTAGTGTAAATATCACGAGGGACATAGCAACCTCCCCTATATCTGCCAGATGTAATTTTCCCCCAAAATCAACCTAGTTTTTTGTATCTTTTCGGCTCGGGAGTATGTACGGTGTCATAAATCACACCGCAGCATTTTTCACATCACAATGCATTTTACCGTCAGTACGCGTTCATAATTAGCAAGCACCGCGCGTGCTCCCCTAGCACCTTTATAGCATATATCAATCTTATGTGGGACAATTAATAAAATCTTTATGTTCGGGAACACATTTGGTTTTATTAACCACCCCCACAATAGAGGTCATTGCATTCAACGCACGAGGCGCGCCCAATATCTCCTCTGCATTTGCCAGCGGCTTAGATGTTAATTTATCATGAAATCATTTAATCCAGTGATTATATAATGAAATGTTTTATTATAAAAACTATACTTGTTTTTAGGGTTCCAGGATAAAAACGGACCCTATTACTAATACTTCAATGTCAGCCCATCTGTCTGTCATCAGGCCGTATCTCATGAACTGAGATAGCTAGACAGTATAAATATTCGCAGATGATGTATTACTGTTGCCACTAAAAGAACACATTTTAAAAACAGAATAAAATAAAAGTTTAAGCGCAGCTCCCATACAACAAATGTGCGCGACTCTGACTTGCACTTGGATGGTTTTTATTATGACACATACAACAAGACATCAACATTATCATAACCACAGTTCAGTGAGTCACAAATGATTGGCCTACACTCACAATGTCTCATCCTGCCTGTAGTTGATAACTGCCCGCTTTTGGCCCACATCTCCATCCTCCTGCAGTCGGAAGTAACGCTCAAACACGGATGCGAAACAGTTCCTCTTGAGCAAGCCCACTTTTTTCACAATGTCCTCCCAGTCGTCGGGCACATTCTCCATATCCAACAGTACGGAGACATTGTAACCTGGAAATATGTTTTGTTATTCAAAAGTCATATAATGTAAGATATAAGCAATGTTTTCACCTTCACAAATTACCTTTATACAATATACTGTATTAAATAGTCAGATTGTTAATAATATTAAACCTACACAGTTTCATACTAATGTAACATACAATGAGGCAACTAGATTTTCATTTTAAGATTTGCTTTTTATTAGAAATGCTAGATACAAAGGTTAATAGTTTTCAACAGTTTAGTTTTTTCAAGGTTTAGTTACAATTAATGTCATTGTCATGCAATGTATCTGTTACAAATGATTTTGATAAACAAGTACATATATCTGCGAGAACAACATTATAATAACAATCATTCTAAAAAAAGAGTTAGAAACATCTCCTTTTTAATATAATTCTGCTTTAACTTGGAACTTTAACTTGTATTTGCATGAGACATTTCATGTTGGCAACTCCTATTGATTTTGCTATATAAACATTTATATAATTTATATAATAATATTTTGTCAATACCAGTATATTATCCTAATCATTTTCCTTAAATTCAAGTTGTTTTGTAGCTTAAATACAATATTTAAGTACATAACAATTTATAGTGTATTGAAAGTAATTATCTATATCATTATACATAATTATGTATTTGCAACACCAAAACTCTGATCAATTCACTATCATATTATTTTTTTAACATAAAACTAATCTTATCTTATCCAAAGTATGCAGATAAACTAAAAACACTGTATATAGACAAAAGTAACATATTTTAGAGTTGGCAAATTATTAATTAATATGAGCCTTTATCTACTTCTCAAATCTTGCACGCCTCTCATAATAATCTCAAAAATTATCTGAACATATTTAGCACATGCATTGCAAATTTCAGGAAGTTTTTTTTATTTATTTGAAAAAATACTTTGTTGATATAAATAATTTATTTAGGAATTTATTTCTACACATAAAAAAATAAAGTTTTCCAATGCCAATTCCAATAAATTTATTAATACAACTTGATAGACATCAATTGCATTTATGAGAGTTCGATAGCCCAAGAACACCTTAAAAATGACCAATTAGCAAAGTCAGTGATCTACAATAATTTACACTCTAGTGAACATATTGAACGCCAGTATAAAACTAGCGGTATAGACTCAATTATCCCAAATAAACTTTTGGTCTTAATGTAAAACATATATTTGCTTGAACATTTCAAGTTTTTTTTTAAATAAAAAAAGAGCAAAAACACAACACTTGATAGACACTGAATCTTGCCTTGATATTCTTGGCACTCTTTTTTTTATTAGGAAAATTATACTAGAAGAGATGTGTGCCTTATAAAAAAAACTAGTTAAACTTACCCGACTCTGTCTCCGTGAGCAGGGGTCCGTAGATTCGTTTGAGTAGCTCATCTGCACCATGTTCTTCTAACTGCTTATAGAATTTTAGTGATATACTAACCTGAAATAGATTTGTTAAATTTAGATAAAGTTATTGTTGTAATGCATTAACTTTCAAAGGTAACAGTAGATTGATTAAAATTATTTATACTAGTAGTATAGCAGATAACAGCCTCCATGGTCTAGTGGTTTGAGTCACTCTCGACTCGGAGGTCATGGGTTCGATTCCCACATTGGAACAAGAAAAAATGTTGTTTCCAAATTTGGTTTGGACTATGCAGGCTGATCACCTGATTGTCTGACAAGAAAGATGATCCATGCATCGGATGGACATGTAAAAAATTGGGTCTGCTCCTGATCTCTCGCCAGTCGTGTCGGTTATCCATCCCACTGGGTTATGAGAGTCAAGGAATAGAGAGTGCTCTTGTGTATTGCGCACACACATGGGCACTATAAAATTACTCCTGCGTAACTGGCCTGGTTTCAATGAAAATGGCCACCATCACCAAAATCGGTGTGGGGAGTTAAGACATATAGCAGATAAGACAAATGAAAACAGCACATTAAGAATGTCAATTACTATAGATAGAAAATAAGTTTTAAATGTTCTTTAACACACACATTCTTGAATATTTATGATAATGTTAAATTATAGCTTCAAACCCTTTCTAATATAAATTTTAATATATATGCAAAAATTTACATACTACTGAACCAATTTTGATGAAATTTGGTATGATAGTAGTTGAGACGCTGGATTAACACATCGGCTACTTTTTATCACAACAGAATGTACCATACATTCTGGCAAGATTTCTCATTGTGTGAACAAAGTTGCAGGCAACATCTAGTCTTAGCAAACATTTGTTATAATTTGTGCTAAAATTAACAATTATATTTTGGTAAAAAAGGCTCAGAGGTAATGAACTAAAAATGTATTGCTAACATACCCTAACTTTGGTTTTATCTCCATTGACGTTAGATATATGAAACAGAACCCCGTCAAAATCTGCTAGTTTCACATCTATTGACTCAGGCTTTAATCTGAAATGGGTAATTATAAAACTGGTTACAACTTGGAACAAATACCATACACTCTATTTACCTCATATGGCACAAACATTTTCCGTATTACATTGTTTACTTCAATTGGCATCCAAAAACATTTTAAAAGGACATTTCCGTGAGCAATACGATTAGGTACAGGCGGCGTAGTGACTCATCCATGTCGATATAGACCGTATCGCGTCATACTTAGGCCATGATATATGGAAAAGTAAACCATGAATACAGTGACATAATACCAATATGACTCGAATTTTGCATGTTCAGCGGCCAACGTGGGCCCACCCTCGGCGATTATTTGACACTTGTCATTATCTGCACTAGGTGCAAAGCCGGAACAGTTACTTATCTCTTGGCATATACGTAAATTTTGTAGTTAACTCAAGATAAATCCCGATACACACGATATATTTAATACATATAACAAAAACTGGTAAACTTTCTAAGCGTAACGTACTCACCGCGCCAGTGCATTTTTATATTTAACTGTTAACGTTTCTTCTATAATTCTATTATTGATCTCCAACAAGATCATTATTTAAATATCTTTATCCTACAGCTTTTTCATAAAATCAACACTTATAGCACCTTCATTTAATAATTTATTACGGATATCATTAACGAAGTAACGACGACTGTCCCAGCATAGATATTTCTATGACAGAGAAAGAAAAGAAGCTTCAAATGAAAGAAATATCGGTCATTTTACCATAGACAAAAAGATTTCATTATATAGTCTGTAATTAACTGATATAGAGCGCTAAAAATTTAATTTTTTGCAAATTTTAATTAAAAATAATGTCTAGACTTACATAAACTTACTTAAACACGGGGAATATAATTATGATTCTTAATTACGCTTACATTTTGCTTGTTTTTGCATGTTTGAACCATAGATAAAATAATTGGCAAAATATTCATGTTGTGAAAACGTTTTAGGCTGGGACTTTATGCTCCGAAATCTGGAACACCGGTAAAATTCAGAACATTGAAACTAGAACTCTATGCTTCAACAATAGAGCTGAAAATGGATGTTTAGAGCGTCGAGCAGTCATATATGACATTGACATTTGACTCGATACTTATGTGTTCGAATTGCGCAGAGTTCTATTTTGAATGCTCAGAGTTTTCAACGGCCGGATCCGGGTAACGGACGTTCCGGATTCCGGAGCATAATATAGTCCCAGCCTAAGGGCTTGTGGTACACATGCTGTGTGAAGTGTCAACTGGGAGTTTGTTGTTTTGCCGGGGAATTCAATGTTGTGTTTTCAAGTGGTACAACTAAAAAAATGTGCTACTTTGTGTTCCCTCCAAAACTCCCTAGTAACTTTCAGTAAAGCTTTTACCACTTTACTGAATTGACTGGCATGACTCATGGACTGCACTGCCTATTTATTTAGACTTTGACTAGACTTTAGACTTGACGATTAAGGAATATGGTGTTGAAAATTGAAACGAAAGTTCTATATCCCGCCTTTTTAACTTGACACTGGCAAATAGTTATAAGCCGATGCCATATATATATAATAAAAAGGGTCAGGTGTCATCTGTCAAGTCATTTGTTTATTTTTGATAACGGGTGTGCTTGTTCTTTATTATTCCTAAAAATATCAATAAATTATTAATATTACATTACTAAAATATGTAAATTAAATAAAGAAAAACTTACAAAATGTTAAGTCAGGTGAATGCCTTTGTCGCGGGGTTAAAGTCTAGAAATGTGGACGTTCAGACAAAAACAGCAAGAGAACTTTATCACTACGCAAAAACCGAATTACGCGAGGTTCCTCAAGAGGAGCTCACGCTTTTTCTCGATGAATTTAACCATCAATTATTTGAAATGGTCTCTAGCAATGATGTCCATGAGAAAAAGGGTGGTGTTCTAGCTATAGGTGTGCATCGATTTTTCATTGTCTTAAAATTTTATATTCTTACATGTTTTTACTACAATCTTTATTTCATTGAATGTATTATAATTTTACATGTTGTCATGTTAGAAAATTCAGTGCATTCGTTTTACATGTAAATAATTTATGTTAGTAATTTCTTATCTAAAATCAAATATAAACAAAAATTGGCAAAGGTTGTACCTATTGCTCTAATTTCAGTATGTCTAATTGGAGGAGACTGTGATACTACAAAAACAAGAATTACAAGATTTGCAAATTACTTAAGAAATTTGCTACCATCTTCTGATGTGGGGGTTATGGAATTGGCAGCTAAGACTGTCGGAAGACTCGCCACTGTGTCTGGTGTCAAAAGAGCTGAATATGTTGAATTTGAAGTTAAAAGGGCATTTGAATGGCTATCAGAGGAGAGAAACGAGGGGAGGCGCCACTCTGCAGTCTTGCTACTAAAAGAGCTGGCTATTGCCATGCCTACATACTTTTATCAGCAAGTATCTGGGTTTTTTGATCATATTCTAGTCGCTTTAAAAGATCCAAAACAACAGATAAGAGAAGCAGCCGCAAAAGCATTGAGGGCAGGTCTAGTGGTTACTGCACAGAGGGAATCTGCAAAACAGTCCACTGCTAGGCCACAATGGTACATGCAGTGCTATGAAGAGGCCATGATGCTTTTAGAGGATGCACCCATAAAAGAAAAAGGTATAACCAGGGAAGACAAAATCCATGGAGGGCTACTCATTTTAAATGAGTTGCTGAGATGTGCAAATGCCAATTGGGAACAGAAATACTCTTACCTCATGAGCAGTTTGGATGTACAAAAGGACATAACAGTCTCTGATGATATAATCTTCATCAGCTCCAAGCTTCACAGTCCCTCTGTTAAGAGAGGGTGTCTAAGTGATGGATTCAAAATAGAAAATGTTCAGTATCCAGTTCCTATTTATGAGTCTGAAGTTTGTAAAAGATTGTTGGCTGAGAAGTTTGAGAGGATATGTCAAGGTAAGTACTGTTTTTGTAATTTCTTGGTCATTATCATATTAGAAAATGCAAAAATGTTTTTTCTTTTATTTCTATTGCAGATGTTATGTCACAAAGAATGTTCAAAGCACAAGGGGTATCACAGATTATATTGATTATAATACCAAGACTGGCAGCATTTCATAAGGAGTTATTTTTAAAGAAATATCTCAATTCCACCATGCATTATTTGCTGACATCCATAAGAAGTAGGGAGAAGGATAGGAATATGCCATTTACTACTTTAGGTTTAATGGCTGCAGCCATTGAGGGAGACATTAGGAATTACCTTCCTAGAATAATGGATGTTATCAAGCAAGCTTTGCCAGTGAGAGATGCCCAAGTGAAAAAACGCATATGGATTGATCCTTCAATATTTTCCTGCATCACTCTCCTAAGTAGTGCTGTAAAAGAGCTTGTTATAAGTGACATTAAAGAACTATTAGATGCTATGTTCGCTACTGGATTGAGCCCCTCATTGACAGTATGTTTGAAAGAGTTAAGCCAACATCTTCCATCACTAAAAGGAGAAATATCAGAAGGACTGCTGAATATGCTGTCTCTTGTGTTGAGGAATAAGCCATTCCTTCATCCAGGAGTCCCGAGAAGTTTAGAGCAGCAAATGAGCAACATGAACCTTGTAATTGAGCCCCAAGATTCAGCTAGCATTGTTTTGGCTTTGAGGACTCTGGGTACATTCTACTTTGAAGGTGAACACAGCCTGCTAACTTTTGTGAAGCGATGCGCCGAACATTTCTTGTACAGTGATCAGCAGGAAGTCCGAGTAGAGGCAGTAAAAACGGCCGCCAAACTCTTAGCAGATGCAACAGATAGAACAAAAGAAACACCATCCAAAACATTGTCAATACTAACAGCTGAAGTAGTTGGAAAGATGTTGGTGGTGTCTGTGACTGATCCAGATTATGAAGTGAGATATTGGGTGCTGGAATCATTGACTTACATATTTGACACTCACCTGGCACAAATAGAGAATCTTAGCTACCTTTTCATTGCTATGAATGATGAACATTTAGAAATACGAGAGTTAGCTATTTGCACAATTGGGAGACTTAGCACTGTAAATCCTGCATATGTTATGCCTGGTCTACGTAAGATACTAATACAATTTTTAACTGAATTAGAGCACTCCGGGATGAGTCGTAATAAAGAGCAGGCGGCCCGAATGCTAGACAACCTGATTCTGCATGCCCCTAAGCTTGTGAAACCCTATATGGAAACAATACTCAATGTTCTTGTACCAAAGTTAAAGGAAGCAGATTTAAATCCTGGTGTAGTAATAAGTGTACTCAAAGCTATTGGGGACTTGTCAGATGTTCATGGCGACAATACAGGATTAAAGAAATGCTTAAAAGAATTATTGACGATTCTTTTGGAATTATTGTCGGATGCCAGTGCTACAGATAAAAGGAGTATCGCTTTATGGACTTTTGGCCAGTTAATAAGTGCAACTGGATATGTTGTGACTCCATACACTGAATATCCTAATTTAATGGATGTCCTTTTGAACTTTTTAAAAACAGAACAACAGCCAAAAGACAGACGAGAAACGATTCGCGTATTGGGATTGCTAGGAGCTCTCGATCCTTACAAACATAAAATTGCGAGAGGCCTTAGAGACGGCCAACCAGATTCTAGCTTAGTGCCAGTCACGGACAGCAAATCTGAAGACAATAATTTCGATATGACTACAAGTGAGATGCTAGTGAACATGTCTTCACCGCTTCTTGATGAATATTATCCAGCTATCGTTATATCGACGCTCATGAGAATTCTTCGGGACCCAACATTACAACAGCATCATACTAGTGTAGTTCAAGCAGTGACATTCATTTTCCAGTCGCTCGGGATCAAATGTGTCCCATACATATCTCGAGTGACACCTAGCCTTTTATATGTCGCTCGAGCTACCGAAAGTAACAGTTTCCGGGAATTTTTGTTCACGCAATTGGCAAGTTTGATAGCAATCGTTAAACAACATATTCGCAATTATTTAGACAAAATATTCGATCTAATAAAAGAGTTTTGGGCCCCGAACAGCCCCCTGCAACCGACGATTATAGTGCTGGTCGAAAATATAGCCGTCGCGCTAGGTTCAGAGTTTAAGGTTTATTTGCCACAACTGATGCCTCAAATATTGCGGGTGCTGGCTCATGATACGAGCAAGGACAGACAAGTCACAGACAAACTATTATGTGCGCTTCAAAAGTTCGAAGATAACCTTGACGATTACATGCATCTGGTGATTCCGTCGATCGTCAAGCTTTTCGACGCATCCGACTGTCCCATTCCAGTGGCCAAAGTTGCAATGGAGACTGTAGATTATCTATCCGACTCCTTAAATTACAGTGAATTATCGTCAAGAATTATTCACCCAATAGTAAGAAGTTTGGACACATGCTATGCTTTGCGAAATACCGCTATGGATACGCTGTGTGCCTTAATCGTTCAGCTTGAACATAGATATATTGATTTCATTCCCTTGGTTCAAAAAGTTGTTGTGAAGCATAGGATTCAACATCAGAACTATGAGAAGTTACTCGCGAAAATACAACAGCCCAGGTCTTCCAGTGATGTCGATGATTTTATACAGAACTCGCGACGCAAACCGAGGAACAGTAATCAAGAGGTATGTAAAAGCGTTTTTATAAGATATTAATAATAGTAATATCTTGGACGCTTCAAACCACGTCAATCTAGCCCCATGCTAAATATCTAAAGAACTTGTGTTACGGGGACCAGACAACGGGAAAGTATATTTAATACTTTTCTAATATACATAATATATTTAAGATTTTTAATATATTATAAACATATTATTGGGATTTGAACCTGCGACCTCCGGCTTGAGCGCCGTGCGCTAACTACAGAGGCACAGAGGCCGTTACTTAGCCAGACTATTAACCTGCACAAGTAGCCTGGTGTAAAATCGAAATAAAAAATCAAAAAGTTTTATTTCCATATAGGTTATTAAATAACCCTCCTATAAGCCTACCACCGGTTCGGGAACTAACCCGGCGAGAAGAACCGGCGTAAGAAACCCGCACGGGCCCATCTTTTAGGAAAAGATGGAAACTTTTTTCGATACTTACTTCAAAATCTTTAGGCCCGCATAGTGCCGTGCGACAATTCCCCGTCGTTCCGCAAGCTGTACGTAAACGCACAGAGTCTGAAGGTCGCGTGGACGGTCAGCAGTCGCGTGTCCAAAGACGATTGGCTGGAGTGGCTACGGAGATTCAGCATTGGGCTACTCACTGAATCTCATAGCCCAGCACTCAGGTAAGATTCCAGTTCAATGAAAGATGTTTTTTAAATATACATAGAATCTTTTATGTACAGGCACCAAAGTCAAGGACACTTTCGGTGTACTACATTTCAAACTTTTTGCTGTGAAATAATACATTTTTGTAAGTACGGTAAGAACTTACAAAAAGCCTATTGTGGCAAATACGCCAATAGGTATACTGACGTATTTGCCACAATATGTAAGAGCCTTATATAAGAGCCTTATATATATGATTACCAGTTAGTTTACTGGCTACTAGGTTTTTCCCGCGGCTCCGCCCGCGTAAAGAAGGAGCACTGTACTTTTTCGGAATAAAATGTAGCCTATGTGTTAATCCAGAGCTTAAACCACTATCATGCCAAATTTCATCAAAATCCGTTCAGTATTTTTTGCTTGAAAGAGTAACAAACATCCATACATATATCCACCCATCCGTACAAACTTTCACAATTATAATATTATTAAGTAAGATATACAGAGGAGTAATTAGGATATTAAAGATTCATAAAATTATAGGGCATGTCTGAGTCTCGCTCACAACTACTCTCAACTTCTACGCGATCTGTTCAACGCGGCATTCGTGTCCTGTTGGACGGAACTCGACTCCACTTCCCGCACGGAACTATCCAACGCCTTAGAACAGGCGTTAACAGCACCTGATGCGCCCGAGTTGGCTCACACGGTATTGAATCTAGCTGAGTTCATGGAACATTGTGAGGGCGGAGCCCTACCTATATCAGCTCATTTGCTGGGTGAAAGAGCCATGCATTGCAGAGCGTACGCCAAAGCTTTGCACTACAAGGTAACTTTTTTTTTTATATATAAAGTATGTAGTTATAATATTGTGGTGCTAAAACAGATAACTTAATAGTGAGTTCATTTTGCAGGAAGAAGAGTTCCGGAACGGTGCTACTTCTCAAGTAGTCGAAGCTTTAATCCATATAAACAATAAGCTACAACAAAAGGAAGCCGCTGAGGGCTTGTTAGAGCGTGTCATGGCCCAAAGGGAGGCTGGTGACGTTAATTTACAAGTACAAATTAGATGGTACGAGAAACTACACAATTGGGAAAATGCCCTGAATTTATACGAAAAGAAATTGTCCGCCGATCCGGAAAATACGGACGCCTACTTAGGCGAGCTTCGCTGCTTCGAGGCTTTGGGTGAATGGGTGAAATTATATAACACCGTGTCAAGGAAGTGGCCTAGAATGGGTGATCAAGAGAAATTCAAAGCGGCCAGACTAGCCGCCGCGGCCGCGTGGGGTATAAAGGAATGGGAGTCGATGACCAATTACGTCAACTTCTTGCCGGAAAATACTCAAGACGGAGCATTCTACAGAGCAGTTTTGAATATACACAACAAGGATTATAAGATGTCTAAGTTCTACATTGATCAAGCAAGATCTATTCTGGATTCCGAACTGACTGCGGTTGCTGGGGAGAGCTATCAACGGGCATACGGCGCGTTAGTCAATGCACAACTACTGGCCGAGCTAGAGGAGGTGATCATTTACAAGTCCGAGCCAGAGCGAAGAGAATGCATAAGGCAGGCGTGGTGGACTCGCCTCCAGGGCGGACAGAGATTAGTTGAGGACTGGCGCAAGATCTTACAAGTGCGAAGCTTAGTTCTTACACCACAGGAAGATATGGCTACTTGGTTGAAATTCGCGTCTCTATGCCGGAAGAGTGGTGCGCCCCGCCAGGCCCACAAAACTCTGGTTATGCTTCTTGGAACAGACCCTAGCAAAAACAAGGACTTGCCTCTTCCAACCCACGAGCCCAGATTAACTCTCGCCTACGCGAAACACTTGTGGGCAGCCGGGGATAGGCAGCTCGCGTTCGACCAACTGCAACGCTACGTGGAAACCGCCGACAATATTGACTTCAGGCTGCTATCTCGCTGCCATCTGAAATTGGGAGCTTGGTGCGAATCGTTACTAGGTATTAACCATTTGTCCATTCCGGAGATACTACACAACTACGCTGCCGCTCTACCGCCGGATCATCAGTCTTCCTCTGACAAAACCTGGTACAAAGCTTGGCACGCCTGGGCGTACATGAATTTCGAAACCGTTCTGTACTACAAACACCAGGAAGCAGACGCATCGACGTCAGAAGAAATGAAATCATCCGCCGATTATATCGAGACCCATACGGTGCCGGCTGTGGTCGGTTTCTTCAAGTCCATCAATTTGTGCCATGGAAGTTCTCTTCAGGACACGCTCCGTCTTCTAACTCTTTGGTTTGATTATGGTCATCACTCTGCCGTGCACGATGCCCTGGTAGAAGGTATCCGAACGATCGAAGTCAACGTTTGGCTGCAAGTGATTCCACAGCTGATAGCCAGAATTGATACACCCAGGCCCCTAGTTGGGAAGTTAATTCATTCGCTCCTGATAGATATCGGCAAGTCACACCCGCAAGCTCTGGTCTATCCGTTGACTGTATCTGCAAAGTCATCATTCGTCGATCGCAAGAACGCCGCGAATCAAGTTTTGAAGTCCATGGGCACACATTCAAGTAATTTGGTCCACCAGGCTGCCATGATTTCGGAGGAGCTTATCAGAGTCGCTATACTGTGGCACGAGCAGTGGCACGAGGCATTAGAAGAGGCTTCTCGGCTTTACTTCAGCGAGCACGACGTCAAAGCTATGTTCAAAACTTTGGAACCGTTGCACGCGTTGTTAGAGAAAGGACCGAATACATCGAAGGAGAATTCCTTTACTGCTGCATATGGAAGGGATTTGAACGAGGCTCAGGAGTGGTGCAATCGTTATAAGGTAAATAATATCAATAATAAAAAGTATCTAATGTCCAAATATTTAGTTCTTCATTCGTTTTATTGTATCTCCTACCATGATAAATATTACGCACACGCATGATAAGTATTGTTGACCGGCTCACATAGTGGCATTTATTTTATTAATTACTAGATATTACCCGTGACTTCAAGCGCGCAAAAGTCACCCTGGGGAAAACGTAAATTTCTCCGCGATAAAACGTAGACCTTCCCCGTGGTCTACTCTTTATCTTTGCCAAATTTCATCAAAATCGGTCCCTACTGGACCCTTTCGAAGCCTTTTTATGCAAAAATACAAACAAACAAACTTTTTCTATTTATGTTATTAATATACTTAGTCTGGCCATAAATACTGTTACAATTAAAAATAAACAAAATATTACATTTGAATTTGGAATCTGTCATTTTTATATGATTGTTCATTGCGTTTTCTCATTTTGGCGCCAATACATTGTACAATATTTTGCGATATTAAAATGGAGTGGGGTGATAAAGAGAACCGAATCGCTGTGATTGCATTACACAAAGTAGGTATGGAGCCAAATGCAATTTTTAAAACTCTCCATACGCTTGGTATTAGTAAAATGTTTGTGTACCGGGCTATTAATAGGTACAATAAGATCTCGTCTGTTTGTGACAGAAAAACGTCCACGTAGTGTCGTACGAAAAAGGTGGTCAAAGCAGAAGGGAAAGAATTCGAAGAAATCCTGCCCGAACCTATGAAGAACGAATGAAGATAGCACCTAGAACCATGTCGCGTATTTTAAAAGATGACTTAGGACTTGCAGCCTATAAGAGACGTACTGGTCATTTCTTATCTGATAATTTAAAAAAGAATAGGGTGGTAAAATCGAAACAACTACTGAAGCGGTACGCAAAGGGCACAGAAAAATTTTGTTTACGGATAAGAAAATTTATACAATTGAGAAACATTTTAACAAACAAAATGACCGTATTTATGCTCAAAGCTCTAAGGAAGCTTCCCAATTAGTCGACAGAGTGCAACGTGGGCACTATCCAACTTCAATGATGGTTTGGTGGGGTATTAGCTATGAAGGAGTGACTGAGCCATACTTTTGTGAAAAAGGTATCAAAACATCGGCACAAGTTTATCAAGATACCATTCTTGAGAATGTAGTGAAGCCCCTTAACAAGACCATGTTCAATAATCAAGAATGGTCCTTCCAGCAAGACTCGGCGCCGGGTCATAAAGCTCGGTCTACGCAGTCTTGGTTGGAAACGAACGTTTCGGACTTCATCAGAGCTGAAGACTGGCCGTCTTCTAGTCCCGATCTTAATCCGCTGGATTATGATTTATGGACAGTTTTTCTTAAGTAGTAGAGTTTTAGTACGGCTTGCTCTAAACGCCAATGATAATTTGAAGCCCCTGAAACAATCCGTACGATTGGCAGTGAAGAATTTTCCCATGGAAAGAGTGCGTGCTTCTATTGATAACTGGCCTCAACGTTTAAAGGACTGTATTGCAGCTAATGGAGACCACTTCGAATAAGCTTTCTATATTTTTAATTGTTTTATATTTATGTATTAAATAATTAAACTAACACACTGTAAAAGTAATAAATGTTATTTGTAATAGAGTTATTCTTTGTTTTAGTATTTATGGCAAGACTAGGTAGACATATTAAATTAATTAAAAAAATTTCGTCTAAAATAGGAATTGTTTCTATGTAACATCCGTGCTTATTATTTCGCAGGAATCCGGACAAATGCGCGACCTGAACCAAGCCTGGGACCTATACTACCACGTGTTCCGGCGCATCAGTCGCCAGCTGACGCAGCTGACGTCGCTCGAGCTGCAGTACGTGAGCCCGCGACTGCTGTCGTGTCGCGATCTCGAGCTGGCCGTGCCGGGGTCGTACGCTCCCGACCAGGAGTTGATACGGATAGCGCATATACAGACTAGTTTGCAGGTAAATAATAATACATAGACCGTCTTATATGTAGCCCCTCCCTCAATCACAATATTCGAAAACGCGACTTGGCAAATATATAGACTACAGTCACTGTAACACAATTGGGTTTTTAAATATTTTTTTTGTAATAAATGGAAAGATATATCAGTTTAAAACAAAACTATTTTTTATTTTTCGCAAATGAATATAAAAAATTGAATTCAAAAGTTATATCAAAATAAAAATTCATGTTTGAATCCAGTACCGAAGACAAGCCGACAGCTCTCGAACAAATCCGAGCGCGTGTGACGTCATAATGTTAGTTTTTACTCTAGGGTATCGCAACTGGCGATGGTAAGTATTGGCGTTCGAAATTCAAAATTAAAGTTGAACTTTCATTATATAGCATTATGACGTCACAACTATGGTGACCGATCGTGACGCGTTCATTTATATTTTTTTAATTTTAGAAATTTTCAATTGTTTATAATTAGGTAATTGAAAAAAAAATTTTATTCAAGTTTTTCGCATTAATATCAATATTATTAATAATAAAGTTTTAAATACATTAAATAAATACATTTTTTATTTCAAATTCGCAATTGCCGAAGAGTAAGCCGTCTCGGCCAAACAAAACAAACGGCGTGAGATAGCTTTGTCGATGTGTCGATCGGTATATTTGCACATACACCTGCAATACACGGGTATTGGCGGTGGCACATAGGGGTGGATGACTATGTTTTTTTTTATTTCATAGACTTCACCTTCACTATTTCATTACAACAGGTGATCTCGTCGAAGCAGCGACCTCGCCGCCTGTGTATCAGGGGTTCTAACGGCAAAGACTACATGTTCCTACTGAAAGGCCACGAGGATTTGCGGCAAGACGAACGAGTTATGCAGCTGTTTGGCCTCGTCAATACGTTACTCCAGGCCGACCCTGACACCTTCAGGAGAGACCTGGCCATCCAGCGATACGCTGTTATACCTCTGTCAACAAATTCTGGGCTAATAGGCTGGGTGCCGCATTGCGATACGTTGCATTACCTCATCAAAGACTACAGGGACAAGCGGAAGATTTTGCTAAATATTGAACATCGCATCATGCAACGGATGGCGTTGGATTTGGAAAAACTTATGTTGATGCAAAGGGTGAGCCTTTCAAATCAATAAACAATTATTTTAATTTTTGGGATCGTTAAACTTCTTTTAACAAACAAAAAACCAATAGCTTAGAGAAATCCTTTATAAACACTTTTTTCGTCGACTTTATTTAATCTTGAAGCTTATTTTGTAAGTTTATTTTAGTATTTAGTGGATAAAACATCTAACCTGCATATATTAAGTAATTGAATCGCGAGTAGTTTGGTTAAAAACGCTTCCAGAATATTTAACCTCCCTTTTGTTACCCTAGGTGGAAGTATTCGAACACGCACTAGAGCACACGGCTGGCGACGATTTGGCCAAACTCCTCTGGCTCAAGAGTCCCTCATCGGAAGTGTGGTTCGAGAGACGTACGAACTACACCCGCTCGCTCGCCGTCATGAGCATGGTCGGCTACATCCTGGGGCTCGGAGACAGGTGTGTACTATGTTTAATGTTTACTAGATGTGTATTACCACCACTGTAAGAGGAAGAGGCAAATGGTTCAAAACATTGCTACTTTGGTTCAGTCATTTAAAAAGAAAGAGAGGTAGTCGGTAAACCTTACAAAAGATGGGTGGGCGGAAAAAGGAACACTGCAGGAGGAAAATGGGCAACCATTGCAAATGAGAGAGAAAAATAATTGTCTGGGGGGGGGCCTTTGCCTGCAAGAGGTACATGGACGAGACTGAGGACCAAGCAGATTTTTAAGCGAATAGAAAATATTGTAACACAATCTGAAATTCAGGCTTATATTACTTATATATACTTATATATATATATATATATATATATATATATATATATATATATATATATATATATATAATATATAAAAGTGTATTAAGCCTCGTATCCACTATAGGCCGCATTTGGCGTGCGGCTGTCCACAAATAATATTGCGCGCTAGCTAGCAAAGTCGCGTGTTGTTTGTTGACAAATATGTTGAGCGTCACGTGTTGCTCGCCAAATGATGGCTTGTGGATACGCGGCTTTAGGGTTTACAGCCTGGCCAAGAATATACCAAACCTCGCCATATTGCGGATAATTCACGAAACTGAATTGAAATGTCATTAATATAATAATAATAAGTTCTTGAAGAACTTGTGTTACGAGTACCAGACAACGGAAATATATTTAATACTTTGTATACTTAACTTATATTTAACATTTTTATTATGTAATACACATCCATAACCCAGGAACATAGCAAACTTTCCTGGCGGGAACACACCTCCGTCTTGAGAGCCAACGTGCTAACCACTGAGCCACAGAGGTCATCGTATATACTATTTTACTACATCCCTTATACTATTTGACTTATTTATTTGAATTCACCGCCGCTCAGGCATCCCTCCAACATAATGCTGGACCGAGTGACGGGCAAGTTCCTGCACATCGACTTCGGGGACTGCTTCGAGGTGGCCGTCACGAGGGACAAGTTCCCGGAGAAGATACCATTCAGACTGACTAGGATGCTGATTAACGCTATGGAGGTATTATAATAGTTCTGCTATTTCCAACGATAAAATTAAGTTTAATGGGTAAGGTCGAGAACACAACACAGCGTTGCGGCGCGCGTCGTAAACTCAAAAATCGACTATGCTATGTAACCACGTACAACCGTGCGTCGTCGATTTTTGCGTTGCGTTGAGTGTTATGGCCTCTCCCTAACGTGTCAGAAATTACCTATTTGACCAAGAAGTATAACTAAGGTAAAGAGGAAGTACTCTTTTCTAAAATAATGTTATTTCTTTGCACATTATGTAAAAATAAAATATAACAATAGAAAATTATAATATTAAAACGAGTATTCAAAGTTTATCCACAGAATACATAATAGTATATAATAGTAATAGTACAAGTACAGAAGACTCACTCCGAAGAGCCATACGATTAAGTTCAATTTAGATCGCGCTGCGCTTGATTGCCTACGGTTATATTTACCTAGAAGTTGCGTCTCTTTCTATCGCGTAACTCTTATCTTTTCTGGCGAAATCGGGGTTGTCTCCTTTTAGAAAATAATTTTATCTGAAACTACTTACTACTACTTACTAACCTGTTTTTCTAGTACCTACCACTACGTATTTTAGTGAATAAATTACTTTCCAAATAATCCTAAGGTAGATGTTAATAATACTTTAATTCTAATAAATTCGCGCATACCTACTTACGTTTTCGATACCTTCACAGGAAGTGAGACAGGACAGACGGCAGGCCTGATATTACTCAAAGATGTTTAATTATGCCGCCTTACTATTACTACTAGGTACTTTTGTCAAGAAATGTCGTTTCAAATCGATCTATGATTCAATACAATCCATAAAACAATGCAACGAACACTCGCGAACTCGCGCATACGTCACTCCCTCCTGATTGGCCCGCTCGAGTCGGCCGCCGCACGTACTTATATTTTCGATACCTACACTGGGAGTGCGACAGGCCTGATGTCACAGGTTTATCACAGAAAGTTTCACGAAAATAATGTATCATTTGTATTGAAATATTGAAGACTAACTCCCTTACTATTAAAAAATATTTACTGTGTGTCTGTGAAGTGACTTTCCAAATCTGACAAAGACAGCAACATTGAATATCCTTATCTGTTGTAGAAATATTGTTATTAGTAAGGGGGCAATTATAGAAGTAGAGATCTTTTCTTGTTTTGTTGCATGCCACAACTATGTTACCAAAGCACTTACACATAATATTTACTCTACAGGTAACCGGCATCGAAGGTACCTACCGAAAGACCTGCGAGTCAGTGATGGAAGTACTCCACCGCCATAAGGACAGCGTTATGGCTGTACTCGAAGCCTTCGTTTACGACCCGCTACTAAACTGGCGGTTAGTAGACGCCGCGCGCCGCAGCCCGGCGGACGAGCCTTCGCCCCCTACGGCACCCGCGCCGCCGCCCCCCGCGGAGACCAACCTGAACAAACGAGCCCTGGCTATTGTCAATCGCGTAAGAGATAAACTAACGGGTAGAGATTTCCCGCACATGGACGAAGCGTTGACAGTGAGAAGGCAAGTCGAGCTGCTCATACAGCAGGCTACTAGTAACGAAAATTTGTGCCAGTGCTACGTCGGCTGGTGTCCCTTCTGGTAGAGATCCAGCCACACCGTGGTGTCGCTATAGAGAAAATTGACTGCCACGTATGAGCAATGACGATAATAGCTAGGGAGCTGGTTGCAATTTAGGTACTTATATGATTTCATCGTCGTTAATACTAAAACATAATGTAATCTGCAACTATGTGGACTAGAGAAAAATAGCGACGAGCTCAGGTAGCTCTGATTTTTTTATAAATAAGTTCGAAGTTTTGCGCCGTAAAATAAGTGCGCCGCCTCCGCGCCTCTCACCGCAAAATTCGAGGTAGCGGCTTAAGGCTGGGACTATATCCGGAATACTGAAGATTGGTGGCAATTCAGGGCACTGAAAATATAACTCTGCGCTGATACAATAGAGTTTAAAATCGAAGTGTCGAGCTGTCATATTTGACATTGACATTTGACTCGGCAGTTGTCTGTTCGATTTTGTATTATTTGTAGTAGCCCAAAGTTTATTTTTCTCGGGACCGCCGTAGTCCGGATCTTAATAGTCCCAGCCTAAGGTTCACAATATTGTACGGCAGTCAATGCTAATACGCAAATACCTTCTTAGGCATTAGTGCCCGGTGCACATTATATTATCCCCACTGCTATGCTTTATATAATTTGTTGGCTTGATATAGTAATATTAGTAAAACTCGTATATTATAATTATATTCTGGTAAATACGTAACACACGTATAGTAATACATATTATAATATGTTGTAACTTGTAGTCCATGTGAAACCGAGAGTTGTGATAGCATTTGCATCTTATCCAAGCATTTACTATAAGGGGTAAAAATTTGTAGCGGGTTTTTTAAGCGAAGGATTTTTTTTCGTCATTTAATTTGTGTTCTTAGTTCCTCGATAGTGCATTTTAGTAAAATACTATTTAATATTTAGGTTGTCACTAGGAATAAGATAAAAATCTCCTAGTCGTTTGATAAGTTGGTTCATTTAATAATTTATCAGAAAGTCGATTCTGCTATTTCAATCTTACATTAATACAGTTTCGATAGTCTCGATCTCATTACCATAAACGTCAAACAAACGTCTAACGTGTAATACCTAGATTATCGACTTTGGGTCAGAGTGGCTAAGTGTGAGTTTTTCTTCTCGCGTTCGATCGTGAACGCGTTTGGCTTTTACTAGGAATTTGTATGTGATTTGTAAAGCGCCATCTAGTTGTAAACGCGACAACTAGGTCAAATTTGTACAGCGTTACCTAGTTGTAAACGTGGCAACTAGGTCAAATCACATACAAAGTCCTAGTAAACGCCAAACGTGCCCACGATCGAATGCGAAAAGAAAAACTCACACAGCTTAGCACTCAGTTCATATCAAGATTGAAAGTGTAAGTTGAATTCGAGAAGTGGTCTTCTGATGTACAAAACATATGTATACCAGTACAATTCGGCTTACAATGACCCCATGCTTTGTTTTTGTTGCCGACTGTTTTTGGCTTTTGCAATAAAATGATTTCAATGCAATTTTTTCAATATTTTGCTGGCAAATCTCTGATTTGAAAACGAAGTCATTTCGATCGCTTATGGAATCAAAGAAATAAGGTTTTTTGAGTAGGTTATTAGAATGGACGGTTAATAAATCTGTTGTATAATTAATTTACATGTAAATAGTTTGTCATTTGTTTAGGAGGTACATAGTAGGAGTAAGTAGCTTTAAGTTCTTAGGTTGTGTTTTGTGGGTATAAAATGCAATTGCGAAGTTATATTTTGTGGACTAACACGCACACAATTATGTGCACTGAAATAATTGAATGCTGCCTAAAATCGAAACTCTGAAGTCTGATGATAAAGGTGATCCTTATATATATTTTATTCCGCATCAGAGAATAATAATGCGTTTTAGGCTGGGACTATATTGTCCTTAATCCGGAAAGTCGGTGAAAATTCCGAGCACTGAAAATAGAACTTGGCGCTTATACGTCAAATGTCAATGTCATATTTGACAGCTCGACACTCGACACATTTAGATTTTCAACTCTATTGTATTAGCGCAGAGTTCTATTTTCAGTGCTTTAAATGTTCCCTGGCCCGTCGGATTCCGGATGTTCAGCCTGGTCATAGACGTGCTGAATTCCTTCCTGAATTTTCTATGCCAGTGATATATAAAAGAATCTTAATCCATAGACAACATTCAGGAACCACTTCACACACGTCTTATCTTAAAATTCAGATTAGCACGGCCATAAACTACTGAAAGGATTTTGATGAATCTTGGTATGGTAGTAACTAATTTAAGCGCTGGTTTAAAATATAATTCTATTGAGATACTCAATAGAAGTATCCCATATACATGGGTGGTTTTCAATACATAAAATTAAATTTTCTGTTTCAGATATATTTTGCGTCAGTATTAAAGCAACAACAAAAACAGATTTATCCTTTGATTAAATAAAAAAGCGATAACCTGTAAAAATTATGTGTCAAATGATTTAATTTACAATCTGTGCACAATCTTAATTTAAATATGTGTCTCTATTCTATAGAAATATATGGAAAACTGTGCGTTATTTTCTTAATTCATAATCAGTTTGATATTATTAAGCTTAATATTCAGCTTCCTGATTAAGAACGCACGTCAGCATCATTATGTCAAGTTCGAACTGACATATTGAGACTCTGAAATATTAAGCACGTGTGCGGGCTATGCGTGTTTTGTATGGAAATTTTGCCTTCGACCTGAATTTGTCGTTCTTAAAGAATGTCAAAATAAGAACGTCTGTGGCCAGCCTTAGTCCCAGCCTTTGGGTCAGCGCTCAGCTCGTACAGAGACGCGACACGCACTTTTTATTACCCTACGACGGCGAAGCCAAAAAGGGTAATGTTTTTGGCAGTTTATGTATTATGACATCGATTCAAAATTTAACTTTATTCACTACAAAAAAAAATACTCGTTTCATTGCAAGAGCGGCGCTGCGCTGCGTCTCTTTCTGTTTTTGTGTAGTAAATAAAGTTAAATTTTGAATGGCTATCTAAAAAAGTGCGCGCCGCGACGGTGAACTGATGTTTAGACATTATGGGTAAATCCTAGGTTCGCTGACTTATTACGAAAAACTAGAAATCAGTTTTAATAAAATGTACAATGTTTGTGTTGACGTTTATGCAAGCGATAAGATTTATCGATATTTTATTGTATTTCATTTCGCAACGGATAATACTACTAGATGTAGCAATAAATGCCTATATGGAATTAATGCGGGATTCACACGGGTGATTATCTAAATGGCAATTGAATCGGTGATTTCTAAAACCCCACGTGACACTGACCTAAATTTTCAGGAGACAATAAAAACTTCATTTATGTTGTGGTTATTTAGTTGTATATGAAGTGTACCTACCTTGTACCTTGTACGAATGTACCTTCATATACCTTGTATATGAAGGTACATTTTAAAATATTCCTATAATGTATGAAACCAAGATAAAATTGCATCACATGTGGGGTTTTCGAAAAAACTACGGTTTTGGTAAAAAAATCAATAAGTTTCTAGGAAATTATGCAACTGAAACAAAAAATATATACATGAACAATATATTTATTAAATAAAAAGTTCTTAATCATACAATCCAAAGCAACCTTATTCTAAATTTTCGTTAATTTCGACATCACATGTTGGTCGAGCAAAAATTTCTGTATAGAAGTTTTTGTATTCTTCTGGGACATAAGGGAAAAGTTTTTTCAGGTCATTCATCTTCTTTATATTGATAGGCGCATAGCCCTCATTATATACCTTCAAAATTGGAAGAGACACATCACTTTTACTTCCAAATTTGAAGGTATGTTTATTGAAATCATTGTCAATATATTTACGTGCAATGATTGTTCCTGTGTCTTGATAAAACAAGTGCATGTAAGTTGATATGTTGAAATTTTCTTTTGAATTTTTTTTTACCTTTTAAATCCCATGTGAATAAAGATATTTTTTTTTTGTAGTAGGCACCCCACCAATCTTTGAAATTTAAAACGTCACAACTTTCAATCTGAACTACAGTGAAATCCTTTTTAGTTGAAGATTCTTCGATAATTTTGCATATTTCTTCCATAGAATACAACCGACATTACACGGAGTCTACGTTTCGCAACGCTAAAATTTCTGTCACATGGCAGAAATGAGTGGCCTCTGATGGGAAAGTACTGATTTATCGAGTGAAATCTTCCAGAATCCACCAATGCCAACAGAAACCTAGTGACAGTGTTATGATTTATCGAGTGAAATCTTCCAGAATCCACCAATGCCAACAGAAACCTAGTGACAGTGTTATTTTTATTCTGCCCACCACATCCATCAGAAAATACGTATAAATGCTTCACTGTGCTTGGGATATTTTCATTTCTTTGGGATTCGTTGGGATCTTTTTCGCCTGACCTTCGTGATATACATAAAACAATGATTTGCTACTGAGCAAGTCATGGATATTGAAAACATTGACAGTTAGCTGACGCAAATAGAAAGTTTCTTGAATAGGTATAGCAGGTAGCTGCAAGTTTTGCATGTAGTCCAAACATATTCCTGAAACCTCCGGATTAGCTTTACATTCCTCTGTAACTTCCTTCATCTTAGAGAAATACTTTTTTGCTCGTCGTTTGTGTATCATCATTTCAGCTGCTGCAGTGCGTTTGGCAGCATCATTCAAACTTAGACTTTTAAGCTTCAACATAAGATCCTCACATTGGCAGCATGTATCCACTTGCGGTCTACCAAGTGAAAGATTGAAATTTTCTTTGAAAACTTTCAAGTAAAATGAATAGTCAACTTGAATATTTGGATGTTTCTCTGAAAACGCCTGCCACATCAGTTTCACGTTAAATTTTTCATCTAAGTATCTGTATTGCCTTGAGGAATAATGAGCTTGCTTAACGGGGAATTCTGAAATGTGTTCTTTTATAGCATTGACGGTTGTTCCTGAAATGGCATTAGCAGATGGGCCAACTCCTCTCATGTCTCGAGGTGCTTTTCCCTGAAGAGTTAGTTTGTTGTAGGCGCCGAACTCTGTCTGATGCGATTCCATGTAAGCTTATAAAGGCTTTTTTCACACAGTTTCAGCTCCGGAGGAAGGGAAACTTGATAACTAAAGGATGCAGCTTTATCTATTTTCGCAATATGCTCTGCTGATCTTTTGCGCTGCCTTTTGAATGGTTTTATTCCAATGAGACTTTGGAGATAAGCGTCTTGTTCGTTTTTTGTTGTACCTAAATGAAATGAATTTCGAATAAATTTCTGTGCGATCCCCTTCAGAAATTTTCTCGAAGCATTATAGTTTGCATCTGAAAGTAATAAGATAAATCAGATTAATAACTAGGTACCTACCTCATAATAACAAAACAATAGGTACTTCACACTAGTTAGGCATGTGCACGAAAAAAAAGGGGTAGGCAGAGAATAATATGCTCTAATATGTTTGGGAGGCGCTGCCACTGCGCTGACATTGTATATAATGATGTTAATAATTACCGACAATCATTACCGTGCATATTTTCTTGTACATAATGGTTTCGATGGTTGTAATACGGTTCATTTTGGACGCGAGCCTTTTTGATTTTGTTTTTTTTTTTTATAGTTTTCCGTATTGCTCAGCCTTTTCTTAGGTCGCACAACCGTTTCAGAGCTTCTATTGCCTTCATTAGAAGACATTCTAAACCGCAATCACAGAAATCACTAACGAAGCTGCAATAACAAACAACCACAAGCAATAACCGCCGCCTGTGTGAAAGTTGCGTGGTAGGTATTATTAAATTATTAATGTGACAGTTGCGTTCAGAAACACCACATGTTACTGCACAAGACGTGGTACTTTTGAAATGACCGAGAGTTTTGGTGTGACAGTTGCGTTCAGAAACACCACATGTACTGCACAAGTGGTGTTTTTGAAATGACCGAGAGTTTTGGAACGCTTTTTCACACCTATTAACCAATGTCACGAGATTTTTTTTGCAGGGATCGATGGGTCCACATCCATAGATTATGAATCCGGTCCTAACTCAATTTCGAAAAAAATGTAAAATGTGGGGTTTTAGAAATTCAATTCACCGATTCAATTTACAGTGGAGTCATTTTAATAGGTAACATTTGACGTCTGTCAGTTTTATCTTCATAGTGAGGTGACCTGCTTAAAAACATCGATTTAATGTGAATGAATCGATACGGAATTGAAACATATGTGAATTTAAAAATTAGGCGAATCCCTGTCCCGTTATTATTTTTTCTTTCGTAAATTTAAGGAACAAATTATGTTTTATTATAATCACAACGTGGTTATTAATTTATGGTGATATTTCTTCACAAGTAATCATTGCATTTGTTTCTACTTATCAGCTTTCTATTTTTAGAGTAACATCCCTAGTGTTTAAAAAGAAAAATGGTTAACTGACGCAACATTTTCTCGACGTTCAGTTCTTTAGATCAGAAATTGTTTATTATGTTTAGACTGGTTTATTAGTGAAAGCAAATCGTAAAATTACTCGTATCGGTCATTATTACAATGAATATGTAATCGTAATTGAAAAAAGTTTGTTTCGTTTTGTTAGCAATTGTGCTAACAAAACTAAAAAATATATTATTTTATACCCGTTACAAGGTTACGTTGTTGAATTTTGATGAATTGTCAAATGTTACCTATTAAAATGACTCCACTTTAGTCCCTTGTGACCTCGCCGAATTGCCATTTACACGGTCGACTTTCGTTGTCGATCACCCGTGTGAATCCCACAAAACTCCACGATTACTATCAATGTTTAAGGCAATTTAGTTTTAAATCGATTGGGTGATATAAGTAATAAGTTATCTTCATTTGGCTCGTTGTTTTTATAATATGTAGTAAAAACAGCTTTTCTACAATTGTACGTTATTAAACATAAATGGGTTTAAATGTTAATTTATTTTTTTCCTGTATTCTGATATATTGCTTTATGTATGAACTTCTCTTCTGACTCTTTTGATAAAAACGGACATGTTTAGGTATTAATTAATTTCTCCCTACTTATTTCGGCGACACTAATGCAAAATAGATAAATATAAAAATGTACCATACCATTTAATGAACAATACAAATGTTTTATTTTGCTTTGTAGACTTTCAATTCAATATCCTTACTAATATTATAAACACGATAGTTTGTAAGAATTTATAGGTATGTGGATGTTGTTTCTCTTTCACGCAATAACCACTGAATGGATTTTAATGAAATTTGGTATTGTAGTAGTTTAGGCTCTGGATTAACACATATGTTACTTTTTTCGCAGCAAAATGTACGGTTCCTGCGAAATTTATTTTTGCGCGTACGAAGTGGCCAAAATCTAATAAAATAGCCTCTTGATAATCTCTAAATATCTAAGTAGTTAATTATATTTGAATCTACTATATATACAAAATGATAATTTACATTTTACACAGTAATAGGTATTTTCAAGAATATTAATAATTGGATAAGTAAATATTTAATATAATATTAATATAAGTAATTTGATATCAGTATCATATAAGGTTGCTGGCTGGTTTATACGTCTTTTAATTTAAAAAGAAATATTTTCAAATTAAGAAAACAACTGAACATCACATTTTATGCAATTGTTTTAATTTTATTCAAATACACCTTATCTGGAGCGAACTTCGAGTATTTCTTCCTTCTGAGTTTGATTTAAAATTTCATTGAAATACTGTTTTTTGTTAGTTTTTTTTAATCGCGTATCTTTTTGGAGTTGAGGACTGAATTATGCCTAACTTAGCCCCAACGGAGATTGCCAGGGCACTCGAAATGCGAAGAAATGGTCAAACCTACAGAGTGATATCCAGAGATCTTCGTCGACCAGTTTCAACGATCCATCGCAGTATCCAACGGTTCAGGGAGACCGGTACTTATGTGAGAAGAGCATGACAAGGCAGAAAAAGACGCACTTCGAGTAGGGATGATCGTTTCATTCGGCTTCGTATACGTAGGAACCCCCGTTTGACGGCCGTCCAAGCCCGACATGAGTTAGAAGCAGTGCGGGGTGTAACCGTAAGTGAGCGTACGGTACGAAGAAGGTTCGAAGAAGCTGGTTTGGGTTCATTTGTGCCCGCCAAGGCTCCAAGGCTCGAGGTAAATCATCGTAGAAACAGGTTAACTTTTTCTCAGGAACATCGACTTTGGAACGCGGACCAATGGAGTAAGGTATTGTTTAGTGATGAGTGCAGAATTCTCTTAAATCAAATTTCTCTCAAATTTTTCAAAAAAAAACGGCAGGCAAAGAATATACAGACGCAAAGGAGAACGATACATTCAGACAAAATTTGAAACTACAGTTGCATACGGTGGTGGATCAATAATGGTTTAGGCGGGCATTTGTTTGGGAGCTCGCACAGAATTGGTAGTGATTGACAGTGGGAGTCTGACTGCAGACCGCTATATCAGAGAAGTTTTAGAAGAAAATGTCGTACCGTTTGCCCCATATATCGGAGACGATTTTGTTTTTATGCAGGATAATGCTCGGCCGCATACCGCTCGGGTAACTCAGGCTTATCTTAATGATATGAATATCACTGTTATGGAGTGGCCGGCGAGATCACCGGATATGAACCCAATAGAGCACATTTGGGGACTTGCTGAAAAGAGAAGTTAAGTCCAGAATTCCAGCTCCTGCCAACGTGGGTGAACTGCGAATCGCCGTAGTTGAGGAATGGGGGAGACTATCCCAGGAGACCATCGATAACATCATTCTCAGTATGCCTAGACGGGTAGAAACATTAATAAGAGCACGTGGAGGAAATACGCGATATTAATCACCATTTTTCTAATTTAATTAATTGTTATTTTAATATTAATTTTCACTTTTCCCGGTTACATGAAAAGTTCAAAAATGTACCATTTTTCACAAATAGCCTTTACTCGCAAAATCTGTTCTTAAATGTGATCTCATTTTAAGTAAAACAAATGAAACTTTAAATAACAAAAGAAGTGTAGTAAGTAGGTAGATTTTAAAATAAAAACATATTTTTTTAATTATGGACCTTTTTTTGTGTTCCGCTAAATATGCCGGTGTGTTTATATTAAATTGCCTCAAGGACATAAAAAGAGCCAGAGTTGTTAATAAACATTCTTCATTCTAGCTCAGACCAAATAAAAAGTGAAGACAGAACTTTGTCAAACAAAAACTGAGGCAGGTTTTTTGTATGCAGTGCGAGTGTAGTACTAGGCACTGCATTCATAAAACCGGCCAAGTGCGAGTCGGACTCGCGCACGAATGGTACCGTAAGAAATGGCAAAAAAAAAGAAATCACGTTTCTTGTATGGGAAACGCTCTTAAATATTAATATTTATGTTTTTAGTATTTGTTGTTATACAATATCATCTGTGAAAATTTCATCTAGCTATCACAGTTAAGGAGATACCGCCTGGTGATAGACAGACGGACGGACAGAGAAACCTTAGTAATAGGGTCAAGGTTTTTAAGTCAGGAAAGCTAAAATCACACACCGCGATAGCTCGCCTTACAAGTCACTTAGGCGTAGTTTCGCTACATGTGCGATCGAGGCGTAGTTTAGACCGGCCTCACTCTGTGGTTCGCAGAACTCTGTCTTCACTTTATTAATTTGTCTAAGCATTCGACGGAAGTGGTGAAAATACAACTATTATCATATATTGTTCGCTCATGTTAAAACACTCTACTTAGGTACCTTCCTCACAGCGTGATACTGGAGGCACTCGAGTATTTCGGTGTCCCCACGTATATCGGAAGGCTGTTAAAGGATTGGCTCTCCGGCAGGGTGGCCGTATGGGAGGACCGGGAGGGGTCCTATATGCGGTGGAGTGTCGAGTGCGGTGTCCCACAGGGGTCAATACTGGGTCCGCTCCAGTGGGACATCGGCTTTGACTGGGTCCTGCAATGTCATCTCCTCCCCGGGATGAGTGTCACCTGCTATGCAGATGACAACTTCGTTGCATCCCGGGAACAAGCGTATCAAAAGGCGGCGCGGCTGGGTGAATGCTTCGGTGCGTACCTGTGTAAGGTCGCCAGGAGAGAGCCTACGCCAGCCTGCCACAAATCTGGCGCTGCGGAGGACACGTGGAGCCGTGCAGCGCCACAATCTCGTGGCAGTGCTTGGGCGGGACCTCTCGCTCTCGAGTGTGGTGCACTGCATACTCGAGAGCGATGAGGACTGGCAGGCGGCGGTCTCTTTCTGCGAATCCGTCATTTTGCAGAAAGAGGCCGCGGAGCGGGACCGAGAGATTGATCCATCCTCTGTTCCGCTCCACCGGCTTAGAACAGGAGTGCGGAGGCGTCGCTACGCGATCCTCCTGACTTCAGTTTAACGGGGCTCCGGGAGATGGTGGGAACCTCCCCGGCTTAGCCAGTCCCGGCGTCGAGGAGGGCGCTTCAGTTTGTCGGAGTGCCCCCTATTCTAGTTGAAAGTCCGGTCCCTCATGAGGAAGATCGGCCGGTCGTGGGGAGTGTCCTGTGTTAGACAGATCCGGGACACTCCCTTTCATAGCGGCAATCCGCAGGTATGGTTTTAGTGGGTAAACGGACGTCAGCGCCGGGAATCCCACATATCCTCGGGACACCCAAACCCGGGGAAGGCGTAATGACCTTTACCCTGCAAGAAAAAAAAATACGATTTGATTATGATGAAATTTAGTATATATTGTCGTACGAATTGATCACAACAACGCAGGGAAACAATCATCATTCATGCCTGATGTATCTAATAAGCGGTTATTAGATTAACCAGTTGGGCAGTGACCGCGCGCGACAGTGCTCGCCTCTGCAACGATAATAGTATACCCGAGAAAAATGGATAACTTCGAAGTTGTGGATTTTAACTCTCTGAGTGAGTATTAAATATTAATTTTATACATGAAATATCTCAAGATAATCTTGATATAGATATACCAAAATAAATGTAATTACCAACAGCAAGCGTGCTCACTGCTCTTGTAAATATTTTGTCACCTATTTCGGAGCGCGCTAATTTCGCCACTGACCTACAATGGTCAAATGATTTTATTACTACGTGCTACAGAGAGTTTCGTAGTTTATCGCTATCATTAGAACATTTGACCCTTTACCCCTGCCGACAAAACAAAACAAAACTCGAGTTGCAAACTCAATGAATATTTTTTTTTTATTTTTTCCATTATTTCCGTTTACAGGCGAAGTCGTGCACAGCCTCATAAAAGAAGCCGTGGAGATAAGGAAACGAGCGTACGTTCCGTACTCAAATTTCGCGGTCGGCGCAGCGATACTCACAGAGGAGGACTCTAAGCTGTACACGGGATGTAACATAGAGAACTCTGCTCTAACACCCGGTATATGCGCCGAGCGCGCGGCCGTATCGAAAGCCGTGTGCGACGGATATTTAAAGTTCAAAATAGTGGCTGTAGTCGCACACCAGAAGGGCAACTTTACGGCGCCTTGTGGCGTGTGTCGACAGACTTTGAGTGAGTTCCGCGGCTCCGATGGAGACATAGACATCTACCTCAGCAGACCGACCATGGACAGAGTACTGTGTACGAAATTATCGAAAATACTACCGCTGTCGTTCGTTAGCTATAAGAAAGATAGTGTTATTTCGTAAGTCGTGTTCTAATGGTGGTGTTGAAACACACGTTTAATGGTCATAGTTGGTAATGATAATATTGTAAAATGTAATCATTGTAAATTATGTATAAGTCACGATAAAATTTGTATATTTTATAAACCAAACCATGTCTCGATTCGTTGTGCTACTCTTTCTACTCTTCAAAGAGAGGAAATGATCGTGCAGCATATTATGCATTTCCTCTCTTACTACTTATATTACGTAACTCTTCAAGCAAACACAAATCTCGAAAAAGACAACCTCTGGTCGCACGATTGTTTCGGCTTTATTACAATTGTAATTTAGTTCAAATACTCAGTTTAGATACGAGTAGAATAATAACAACATAATATCTATAGACGCTAACCACTGAGCCACAGAGGCTGTCATAAAGTACGTCGAGAAGTAAAAAACGCTATCCAGTCATATGTAATGTATCGATGGATTAGTCTCGGACCTATCGAGGTCCAGTTTACTAATTTCACGCTTGCCTAGATATGGAGATAAGTATTAGGTAATAACGCGATTAAGTGCCGACACCGGCTCACAGTTAAGCCTAGAAACACCCTTAAATACCCACCTACTGTATCTACCCTTTTAAATGGGGAACATGCATAGTTTTTATTATTGGCTTTTCGATAGTACATAATAAGCCAGGATAGAATGGAATGGCATATCTACGATCAACCGTTGACGGAATACATTCATCACAAAAGTGACACCGTTGGAGAGCATTAAAAAGGCTCTATAGGTACAAAAACTTATGCACGAGTGATGCACAGCTGTTGAAAATGTATGAAGATAAATACAAAATTGATTTTATTAACTTAAATACAGAATACTGAGTTTATGTAAGTATATCATTGTTTTAACAAAAAATGTCGCAAATATAATGATTTGAACAGTAATTTTCGTTTTTCAATCATAACAAAAGAAATCGTCGTTTTTAGTCGTTCTTAGTCCTGTAATTTGACTGATTAGGTACTGTAATTTGACTGATTAGGTACTGTAATTTGTGCATTTTTCGGTCATTATTTATGTTGCCTTGGGGAAAATATAAGCTTTTAGGTCATTACATATGAAATTGGCGTTTTGTAAAGGAGCAACATAAAGTAGAGTTTTTTTAAACATAATATTAGATCCTTACATATGAAATTGGCGTTTTGTCGTACTGGCCACTTAGATCTCTGATCACGATTATATCTTCTTTGGTTAGGAATTCCAATTTCAAGTTTATACCGCTATTTACTCATGTATTTGTGTTTCGAAAATCGTAATTCATTTGTTTTTTCCTCTTTTGGTTTTTTCTTTGCGTCACTCTGTTTACAAAATGGAAAAATTGAAATATCGTATTATTTTTGAGTAGGAGTTCCACCGTGGCACCAGTGCTGCAGAAACGACTCGAAGGATTAGTGATGTGTATGGCGGCGGTGTCGCAAAAGAAAACACAGTGCGTTTTTGGTTCCACCGTTTTCGTTCTGGAAATTTCGACCTGCAGAACAAGCCCCGTGGACGGCCGGAGACCAAAGTTGATAATGAAGAATTGAAGGCTATTGTGGAGGCTGCGGTGTTAGTGATAAAACTGTTTTAATCCACTTGAAGCTAATTGGGAGGTGAAAAAGCTTAAAAGGTGGGTTGATGAAAACCTCATGAATTGAGTGCAGCAACGCGCGTCGACTGCTGCGTTACATTACTCAACCGACACAATCATGAAGGGATTTTAAATCGAATCATTAACTGTGATGAAAAGTGGATCCTGTACGATCATCAATCGGAAACGCTCATCGCAATAGCTGAACCCTGGCGAACCAGCCAAAGCCTGCCCCAAGCGAAAATTGACTCAAAAAAAGTTACTTGTGAGCGTTTGGTGGACTAGTGCCGGTGTTGTTCACTACAGCTTTCTTAAATCTCGCCAGACGATTACGGCAGATGTCTATTGCCAGCAACTGCAAATCATGGTGGAAAAGCTAGCTGCTAAACTTTTTCATTCGCTCTAGGCCACTGCTGCTTCAGGACAACGCTAGACCACACACTGTACAACAGACGGCTACCAAATTAGAGGAGCTTCAATTGAAATGACTAAGACATGCACCGTACTCCCCGGACCTTGCTCCAACAGATTACCATTTTATTCGAAATTTGGATAACTTCTTGCAAGGGAAAAAAATTCAACACCGATGGATTAGTCCAAAGCGCCTTCAAATATTTTATTGATTCCTGTCCGAATGATTTTTTAGTAAAGGAATCAATTAACTACCTATGAGATGGCAAAAGTGTATAGATAGCAATGGTATATACCTACTTTGGTTAAATAAATATATTTTGCTAATTTAAAAGAAATGCATGTTCCCTATTGTGCACGAGATTGTAATGCGAAGAACATTTATTTTCTAACGTGTAATGATGTCAAGAATAACGAGTCTCCCACATTCTACACCGCCAATGTCAATGTACGGTCGCGGTCAGATCCGGTGTACGGTGGTGACTGTACAGTTGTACAGTCTACAGTATGCAGCTACCTACGAGGGCGGGTCAATAAGTCCGTGACTTTTGGAGTAAAACAGATTTTTTGATAAATAAATCATTTTATTTTTCAACGTAGTCCCCCTTGAGCTCTATACACTTTGTCCAACGCTTCTCCAATTTTTTTATCCCTTCCAAAAAATATGATTTGTCGAGGTCCTCAAAATAGGCCTTCGTTTGCGAGATGACTTCATCATTGGAGTCAAATCTTTTTCCACCGAGCCATTTTTTCAGGTTTGGGAACAAGAAGTAGTCACTCGAAGCCAAATCTGGAGAAAAGGGTGGATGTGGGAGCAATTCATAGCCCAATTCATGGATTTTTGCCATGGCAACTGCACATGTGTGCACCCTTGCATTGTCTTGGTGAAAAAGAACTTTTTTCTTGGCCAAATGAGGTCGGTTTTTTTTCAAATCCTCATTGAAGCGGTCCAATAAGTTGGCATAATATTCCCCATTAATTGTTCTTCCCTTTTGAAGATAGTCAATGTGGATTATCCCACGTGCATCCCAAAAAACAGTCGCCATAACTTTATTGGCTGACAAACCCACCTTGGCCTTCTTTGGCGCCGATTCACCCTTAGAAACCCACTGTTTTGACTGTTGTTTGGTCTCTGGTGTGTTGTGATGGATCCATGTTTCGTCCACGGTTACAAAACGGCGCAAAAACTCCTCCATATTGTGATTAAACAACGCCAAACCTTCCTGTGAAGTTGTTACACGATTGCGTTTGTGGTCGACTTGCGGAAAGCTTTCTCATGCCCAAGTGATCATTCAAAATTGAAACCACTGAGCCATGCGAGATGCCTATGGCTTCCACAATCTCTTGCACTTTCAATCTTCGGTCGGCCAACACCATATCGTGAATTTTTTGGATTGTTTCGGGTGTAGAGACCTCAACTGGGCGTCCAGGACGTTCGGCATCTTCAGTGCTTGTACGGCCACAACGAAATTCAGTAAACCACTTTTTTACCATTGAAATCGATGGTGCAGAGTCCCCATAGTATTTATCAAGCTTAGCCTTGGTCTCGGTAATGGTTTTTTTTCGCAAAATATAATGCTTAATAAGCACACGAAATTCACTTTTTTCCATTGTTTCCTTAAGTTACTGGATAGTCTGATAAAGATAGCTGTAAAACACAAACTAACTGACGCAGCAAGTTCAAATTTTGATAGAAGTCAACTGACAGATGCCTGTTGACAGGAGTAGTGTTGCTTTTTCAGTAAGGAGGTTAGAAATTCAAAAAGTCACGGACTTATTGACCCGCCTTAGTATTTTACGGAAAATAAAATAAGTTATTTAAGTAATAATAATGGTTAAAACCGCGGTAAGACCGCCATTTTGCACATTCTTTTCTTTCTAATTTTATGTTTAACTATGTACTGTATTTTATTTTTGTGCAAGTAAAGATATTTTTTTTATTTATGTATTTATCTTGTTAACAATAAAAAAATAATCAAAACTTTCTTCTATTGATTAGTTCGTTAACGATATTTGATTTGTTTAAACTACTGTTTAAATTACCATGAACCTATAAAAATCCTCAAACTTAATATTAGGTCTTTACCTATGAAATTGCCGTTTTGTATAAAAAAAATTAAACGAATTTTTTTCATGTATTTTTTATTTGTATTAATCGAAGTAATCACCCAGGCAATCAATCCATCTTTGCCAACGCAGTGGCAATTTATTGATGTCCTTCTTAAAGAAATCAGCTGGACGGGAGGCAACAAATTCTTCAAAAGCATTTTGTACTGCCTCTCGGGTATTGAATTTTTTTCCCGCCAAGAAGTTATCCAAATTCTGGAAAAAGTCGTAGTCTGTAGGCGCAAGGTCTGGTGAGTAGGGCGGATGACGGAGAGCTTCCAACCCCAGTTCTTGCAACTTGTAGACCGTCTGCTGTGCAGTATGAAGTCGCGCGTTGTCGTGCAGGAGCAGCGGAGACGAGCGATTGACCAATGCTGCTTGGAGATGTGCCAGCTTCTCCATCATTGTGTTCAGTTCTTCACAGTACACATCTGCAGTAATGCTCACCCCGTTTGGTAAGAAGCTGTGATGAATCACACCGGCGCTAGACCACCAAACAGTAACCATCACTTTTCTAGGGGTAAGTTTTCGTTTAGGGCATTGTTTAGGTGCTGAACCAGGATCCAACCAACTTTCTGAGAGCTTGCGATTATCAAACAGAATCCATTTTTCATCGAAGGTAACAATGCGATTCAAAATTCCTTCATTTGTGTGTCATTTGAGCAGTGCAAGGCACGTCTCGACGCGTACTTCGCGCTGGCGATCATTGAGTTCGTGGGGCACCCATTTGTCAAGCTTTTTTACCTTGCCAATTTGACGCAAATGGACCAATATTGTTTTGACGCTAACGTCTAAAGCTGCTGCTAATTCAGCCGTAGATTGTGTATCATCAGCTTCCACAATCGTCTTTAATTCGTCATTGTCGACCAAAGTCTTCGGACGACCGCGAGGTTAATTTTTCAGGTATAATTTCCAGAACGGAAGCGAGCAAACCAATAACAAGTGGTGCGTTGGTTTGTAGTGTTAGCTCCGTAAACGTCGTTGATGTTACGTGCCGCTTGTGCCACGTTGCTGCCACGACGGTACTCATATTCCATAATTACTCGAATTTTTAACGTATCCATGATGATGAAATGCGATGAAAATGTAACACTAATCAATAAACAAATGACTACTTTTGGAAAAAGAATTCCATGTTTTTAAAATAAAATTAATTTGAAATTAGTATTCTTAGCCCAACAAAGCCAGCTTAAAGCTTAGCTAGTACTGCAGAACGGCAATTTCATAGGTAAAGACCTTTTATCCTATGGTTTATTTTTGTATAGTAACGTATCATAAACGCCCAAAGACAAGTGCTTTGCCATCCTTTTAAGTAAGAGGAATCTATATAATATAGTCCTATAATTACTCTCTAAATTATTGAGTCCCCTTACTAGTTGATAAAAAAACATTAAGAATATTCTGGATGAAAATCCTTCTTCGTCAAGAACATGATGTGCTTATAGGTCAATTCACAATGAAACGAAACGATTCGTGACATGGCGCTGCATTTTTAAGATAGCTATTCAAAATTGAACTTTATTCATTACGCATAGCCAACTTAAACGAGAGCTCTATAAATAATGATTTTTCAAGATATTGTTTGGGTTTGACCGACTTCCAAAACCTTCGGTTTCAAAAAAAACATTCGGTTTTGTCATGAGTACCCGAGGACCCGGGGACCCGAGATGTGCAGCCTTAGCACTTAGGTTAGGTATGAATCTACTAAGATATGTTACAACACCTAGAAATCGTTGAAGCTCTTTTTTATTTTTTGGGACTGGAATGTCAGAAATGGACTGTATTTAGGATGGATCCGGTTGGAGACCTTTATCGGTAAAAATGTGGCCATAGTATTTTACTGAAATTTGAAGAATCTTTGTCTTAGGTTTATTTAATTTACAATTGCCTTTTTCCAGTCTGCCAAGCAACTTTTCAAGATTTTTGTTGTGATCTACTATTGCTTCTGAAATGGTATTTCCCACACCATAAACTATTGGTTTATATAATCTTATATCATCAACTAATGCTTCAACCCCATTCAAGCCCTGGATAATTTCACTCATTTAAATTTGAAAATAATCTGGAGCTGAAGATATACCAAATAGTAATACTTTCCATCGATATTTGCCAAAAAGGTGTCCAGAACGTAGTGAGCTTGCTGCTTTCCTCCTATAGTTTATGATGCCAGGAGCCTTTTTTTTTACATCTAGAGTAGAGAATATTTTTGCATTCCCTAATTCAGGTAGAATCACATCCACCGTTTTGAACTGATGATGGGGTCGTTTTATTGCCTTGTTTAATGGGATGGGGTCAAGACAAATTCTGAATTTATTATTCCTATTAATGATTAAAATGTTGCTTACCCAGTCCGTGTGATTGTCCTCTTTGACTATTATATTTTCCTCCTCGAGTTTTTTAGCTCTTCCTTAAGCGTAGGCCTAAGTGCTATTGGGGTCCTACGAGCCTCCTGAATGACTGGTGTAATTTTTTTGTTAATTTCTAAATTGATTTCACCAGAGAATCTCCCTGTACCTTCAAAAACTGATGAATATTTGTCTAGTAAGTTTTGAGTTTCTTTCGAATAGATGCATTTTACATCTTTGCAGAACTTTACAAGTCCCATTTCTGTGCAAGATTTGCATGATGTTAGACGGTTATATTTGAAGGGACTGGTCTCTGGAGGTGAGGGGCTATTTTAAAACACTTATTTCATGGTTAATATATATATTATAAACACTAAACTATTACATATTTAAAATATTTAATATTTAAAATTTTATGTTTATATAACCCTAGGATGTTTCACTGCCCGTGTCTAGATCAGAAGTCACTTGTCATAACAGAAGACAATCATCTGTTTTAACATTTAAATAAACATCCCGATATTGGAAAACTGAAACTGAAAACGGAAAACACATTCAAACTCCAACACATGTGTGAGTTATGTACAACATGGAATGTAACAGTAAATGTACAAGAATGTTATGTCCACTGAAACTAAATAGACATTTTTTGGATGGTCGAATTTTTTACTTTGTTGGTTGGAAAACCAATGGAAAAGCAGTGGAAGCAAAGTTCCATTTACATTGTGTTTGCTTCCATTCTTTATTGTTGTTTATATACTCTAATGTGCAATCGGCTAAATTTTTGTTTTTTGTTAATAATTTTATGTATAAAGTAATGCTCAGTTTCGGTGTCACTATCCCTGCTGCTGTAATTTTTTACTTCTTCTAGTTTTCTTATATTTTTCTTCTTACAGACCTTTTCAAAATGATTTTTGCCTTGACAGTTATTGCAACATGAACCGCAGGCGGGACATAATTCTTTCTTGAAAATGTGTTCATTACCGCAAAATTTGCACTTTAGCAGTTTAGAATTACTCTTTTTGATTTTGTCGAGTCTTTCAAGTTTCTTTATTTCTGCTGCTGCGATCGTTGAGAAATCCTTTGTTTATTAGTAGCTTTCGATGCACGGCACAGATTAACAGCCTCGCCTAGTGTCAATGTATCTCTTTTCAATAATTCTTTTTTTAAGGATATATCAAAGATTCCCAGTACAATTTTGTCACGGAGCATTTCTTCCGCTAGTGTACCATAAGAACAGTCTCCTATTAATCTAGTGGCGTCCGCATGAAATATGTCGAATGACTCGAATTGGACTTGATTGCGGCACCAGAATAGGTATCGGTTGTAAATTATGTTCTTTTTTGGTACCATTTGTGAGCCTATAACCTATATTTTTAGTATCTCTTGGCAGGTTTTGTTCCCCTTGTCCACATCACTTAACCCAAAACGGCCATACATTCTTAGTGCGCTCTCTCCGATGGCGCTAAAGACAACACTAACCTTTCTTTTCTCTTCGCTTGCAGTCCATGTGTTCATTTGAGTTGCTTTACAATAATCCTGCCATGGCGACTCGAACGACTTATAACTCTCTTCTGGGTCTATGTCTATATTAATTGCAGAAAGCCATGGTACGTTTATGCTTTGTGCGCTCGTACTTTGACACGAGAGCTTAGCTAACTGTTCTTGCATGGATTGCAACAGTGCCGTTTGTTGCTGCACAATGCTTTCTAGGTGTGACATCTTTGTACTCACGAGCTACGCTGGTCGCTTATAATTCACGCTGCCGACAGGATTCTCGCTGCCAACGCTGCCACCATGTTGTATTAGCTGCTTGGAGTATTAATAAAATCACTGAGAACTATAAATACATACTTTTTTTATGTTATGACCATATAGAAAAACATATTTTCCTAGATTTAAAATTCCTATGCGTCTCCTCGTGTTGCGTAATCCAGAAAGCTGGCGTGCCCGGAACGGAACTCTGACCACAGACAACAAGGTCTGGTCAAGACCATAAATAATTTTAAGCCTCCGTCGTCGTCTACGTCGACGTCTCCAACAGTAATGTTCAAAGATGTCGGTGTAAAATACTATGAGAAGTACCTATTATATCATTTATTCGAGTTCCGCTTTATAGATGTAAGAGATATTTGATGATGTATGGTGTGATGATGGTGGTGATGATGATGATTACTTTAATTGACATAGTGGCTTATGCTTGCAGTTCATCTTGCAGTTTTTTAAACAACGCCAAAATCCCCAAACATGTATCTACAAGGGTAGATTAAGATCTTCTGTTCAGTACTTTTGGATTCGGGATATAAACCTTGGTGCAAAATCTTACTTTTTGGTAGCATATGCTTGGGTTTCTTCAGAAAAAGTCAAAGTCACTATGTGTTCATATAATTTTCGAGGAGTTTCTCTTGAATTTTTTTTTCTGAAAATTGAATTCCTCGTGGATCCCATCATCAAGACAATGGGACCAACTTAGGATTATACCCTTTACATCAAAAAAAGAATTTTGAAAATCGGTCAACAGATATATATATATATATATATATATATATATATATATATATATATATATATATATATATATATATATATATATATATATATATATATATATATATATATATATATATATATATATATATACACACAGCCGACGTATAACCGCCTCCTTTTTTTGGAGGTCGGTTAAAAATAACTGGTATTAGATTATTTTGTTTATTTTTACTCTTTGTTGGCATAAAAACAAGCCTACAAAATCGCATTATCGCATATTCCTTGTGTGTTATATAGCAACTTAGGTTTGCTAGTTTTATGTAAAACTAGTTTCTGCCCGCGGATCAGCCTGCGCAATTACAGTATTGGAACACTACTTTTTCGGGATAAAATGTAGCCTATGTGTTAATCCCGAGCCTAAACCACTACCATACCAAATCTAATGACAATCCGTTTAGTAGTTTCTGCGTAAAAAGGGTCACAAACATCCAACCATCTATTTATACATCCTCATAAAGTTTCACATTCACAATAGGACTATTGACTAACCATTTCACATTTGCCAGGTGTCGCGCAACGTATTAGCATTTTTAAAACAAAATACAAAAATCAGTCTTAGGAAAATGTTTATTGATATCATATAAACTTTAATACTATACAAACATTAATTGTTTATTATTTTAAAGTTTAAACACTATTGTTATTGTAACAAACAATCAAAAGATTATGATGATTATATTATCTTACACTTCAGTAGGACGTCTGGCAGAATTTTCCGTGAGAAGCACGAGTGAGACGAGAAGATGTCTAACTGCGCCACGGTCCTTGTATTTGTGTCAAATGGGTCGCTTTTTAGTGTTCCGTACCCAAATGGGAACGTATTACTAAAGACTTTGCTGTCCGTCCGTCTGTATGTTTGTCTATCGCTAGGCCGTATCTAGTGAACCGTGATAATAATTAGACTGTTGAAATTGTCAATTGTTGCCGCTATAACAACAAACACCTACTGAAAATAATAAAATAAATACATATTTAAGGGGGACACTATACAGTTTGATTCGCTGTTTTTTTTACTCGATATTAATCTTGATCGATATTAGTACTAATAGCTGTATAGATAATGGCAAGGAACCGTTCGTGCGTGAGTCCGACTCGTACTTGTCTGGTTTTTGAAACCTTCTCGAGACTCTCGCACTTATCGCGGCGAATTGCTGACTTTAGTTCTAAGCAAACTGGCTCGCCTGGAGCCACAAGCACATAGCTGTATGCGCAAATTATTCAAGAAAATGCAAAAGCACAGTTTGTTTTTTACTATGTAAACAAATTACGCAACAATTGTTTGACAAAATGTATAACAATGTGATTTTTATTTTGCGTGTTTCTATGTTTCTAGTCGTAACTTTCATCATAATATTATGTTATAATATTGGCAGTTATAAGGGGAATCGGAACTTTATTGATTAATTATTCTACGCTAATTTTGCGCTGTCTAAAATAAATAAAGCTATACATTATAGTCTTACTTAAACATTCAATAAATATAGTTTTTAACGATGACGATTAGTACAAGTTTTGATAAGAATATAATTTTACATAACATTATGTAATGTATAATAAAAAACATAATTCTAATTACATAGATAAGAAACAGAAGAACATGCGCCACGAGATAATTTTTAACGGTTGAATTAGAAATGTTATTCGTGTGGTTAAATGACTCTTACTACATGAATAAACTGTATATTTATTGAAAGTTACAAATATTTTATTTTATAATATAGAAAACACGCAATTGTTATTATACTAATACAAACAATAATGTTTGTATACTAATAGATACAAAAGGTTTTAGAGAGACGATTTCTATCTTTCGTCTCAAAATGCACATTTTATTTCATCAAATCACTTACTTTTTTCTGTAAATTTTTGGCTCTTAACACGTCTATATTAAAATAAATATTATAAGAGTGACAATGGACAACTTATATTAAGTTACTTAACAGTATTTGAATCATACCTTTAAGCATGGCAGTCTCTACCAGAAAGGACACCAGCCTATATAGCATTGGCAGAGGTTTTCATTATCCGTGGCGATATCCAGTAACAGCTGCACTTGTTGCGGCACTGTGACGCAGGGTGCGTGTTCGTTTGCGTGCTCACTTGCGTGCGCGCCCGCATCTTCGCCCGCACACGCGTTCGGAAAATCGCGACCCGTGAGTTTATCTCGAATCCGATTTAATATCGCCAACGCTCGCTTATTCAAATTCGATTCGGGTGGCATTTCGACCGACTCGTAATGTAGTCGCGTTCGACTTCGACTCGGGAGGGAATATGGCGAGTCCATATCGGATGAGAATGACGATTCGCTGGCCGATCTCCGCTCGTTGTCGATCAGCCGCCAGTTTAATAGCGGATCGTAGACGAACGCTTCTAGCACCGCCATGACGCTGTCCTTGTGGTTGTGCAACACTTCCATGACAGACTCGCAAGTACTCCGGAATGTACCTTCGATGCCGGTAACCTACAATAAAATGATAAAACTTGTACTACGATTGAAATATCTAAGGTAACATCTTCCTAGCGCCTGTAGCTAGGAAGATGTTACCTTAGATATTTCAATCGTAAAAAAAATAAAGTTTGATTGGTTCAATTGTCTTTACTTTCTTTCTTTTTGATTAACATTATCTTTACATTGGTAATTTATATATAAAATAAATGATATATATTTATTATATGTTATCAATATAAACTTTACTTGTTGCTGCTTAGTTAAGTCTCTTTACCTAATTTGAACGCCAATATAATAAAAAAATTATATGTATAATCTCATTGTTTAACTCAGTCAGTAACACGAAAGAAAAAATAATTCAGTCACTAAATCAAATATTTTACCTCCATAGCTTTGATCAGCATTCTAGTCAGTCTGAAGGGTATCTTCTCCGGGAACCGCTCCCTCGTTTGTGTCACTTCGAAGCAGTCTCCAAAGTCGATGTGTAGAACCTTAGGATAAAATTAGATTAAAGATGTAGGAATTAAGTGTTACATATATATATTGTTAGATGCGGTAAGGTAGTCTATGGGGAAATACATAAAGCGTGTTCCTCTTACCCCATCTGACCTCAAAAATACCAATTTCTAAAATTACTTTTCAATTAAATTATTTATTAACTTCTTATGTTTACGCGAATAATATTAATTTTCCATGAGCCGTGGTCACGGGAGGACTGTCCTCCTGGCTGCTGGAAAGTAGCGGAAACGTTGGTAAAAAGAAAAGTGCACCACAACACAATCCGTGTGTATAAAGATATTTTTTTTTTTTAATTTTTACATTATTATGTATGTATGAATGTACCCACAATAATTTACATTGAAACCTTAAAATAAAAAAAAATGTACGAAGTATTTATTTCAAATTGGAATATCATCCGGCAGACCTGATGATCCAGGAAAATTTAAATAAACAAAAGTTAAAGTATCAAGAGTACAAATTTCAAAATTGTTTCCATTTTAGAGTCAATAAAGTATAATATCACATTTTACATACACGTTGTAGGCGACGCACTACGATTAGTTTTCATCTAGGTATAAGTTATATATTAGTATATAACTTATTAGAATTAAGTTGTTTATATGCCCTTTTGTTTGTAATGTTTATATAACAGAAAGAATAAAGTCGAACCGCTGGGATGTTCCAATTTCTAATGCTCTGCCCGCCACCCCGGGGTCAACAGTCGCACCACCGCACGCGCAAGTGACACACGTTTGAACTCTCTAGCGGCACATAACTATCCAAAACCGTGGTTTTAATCAGTCCCCTATACACGTATATATTATAGATGAGGCATGTCGAGGCAAAAACTGTCTCCACTTAAATTGCCCCACATTTGTAGTTGTTTGGGGCCATTTAAACATTTGAGGTATCGTGAAATCAAGATGGCTGACATTTGAGGTATGGTGAAATAAACATGGCGTAACTTTTTCTTGTATAAGGATTTGTTCGGTCAAATGTACGTCATAGCCCATCCTTAGTTTTGAAATCATTGACATCTCACCTTTCCCGTGACTCTGTGTAGCATGATATTGGAAGGATGCCTGTCTCCGAGCCCCAGGATGTAGCCGACCATGCTCATGACGGCGAGGGAGCGGGTGTAGTTAGTGCGTCGCTCGAACCACGCCTCAGCCGATGGGCTCTTGAGCCAGAGGAGTCGAGCGAGATCGTTGCCTGGCGTTTGCGAGAGTGTGTACTCGAATACTTCCACCTAGAAAGGAAGAAAGTATTTTTAAACTAAATGTTGCCCGCGACTACGCATACGCGCAAAAAGAAATCCCGAGGGAACCGTACATTTTGCTGCGACAAAAAGTAGCCTATGTGTCAATCCAGAGCGCGTACCAGATTTCATCAACATCGGCGTTCAGTAGTTATTGCGTGATAGAGTACCAAACGTCCGTACATACAAACTTTCGCGTTTATAATAGATATTAGTAAGATTTTTTGAAAAACGACATTGTTTAATGTTTTGGCATATTTGTTTGGCAATATCATTTTGGAGTCGTTGACACTGATTAGTAATTTTTTGCAGATTAAGTACCCCATTTAATAATACCCCCATATAAATTTTAGCATAGTATAAACCGAAAGTAACAATACGTATAGCTCGTTTAAATAAATAAAAAGTTAAAACTATAATCGGACTACGCAAATTATATATACGCCTTTGTTACCTGGACCATTATTGCGAGTCTATTGACACATCATTTATTAAAATCAGATCAGTAGTTTAGGCACTACGATGGAACAAACATACACATACGTATATATATAGACTGCCAAATTACCCTTCCAAAAGGAAGGGTAATGATTTTGAATGATTAGGATTTTGGCAGTGTATGTATGTACGTACTCGAATACGGCGAAGCTAAAAGGTAAAGGCTTCGCCGTAGTCGGGTAAAGAGAGGGCGGGAGACAAATGAGGTCAGTATAATATAATCAGTTAACGTGTTGTATGTTGACTTCAAATGTCTCAATTCCTCACTAGGAGTATTTAATATTACAATTGGGACTAGTACATGGAGCAGATATAAAGAGGAGATGGCATAAGTAACTGTGCACTGTGATTTCAACTCGGTCCCATCGTCATCACAATTGGCGTGGCCAAAATCAATGTAATGTCAGCGTTCGTACTGTGCACACCTCTGTGATTTCGATAACTTTTTGTACTTTTCTAGTTTCTAAGAAGAAAATGATGAACGGTTGTGTCTTGTCATGTAAAAAATAATCAAATAATTATTCTGATGCTATATAGGGCACTACATTTCATGTGTAAGTAATTAAAAACTAAATTTATTATAATTGTTCCAGAAAAGTATTTTAGCGTCGGTTAAATTACACATTATTCTACTTGACATTAGATGGCGTTTTAAGCTTTGATCACGGGGATTAAAAAAATATTCTAGATGTGTACTAACTCAATATTAATATATTATTTTAATCATCATGTGTACTAACGTTTTTTGCAGTAAGTACTTCCTAAAGACTTTTCAGTCGTAAAGCAATATTTAGTTTTTCATCATTTAAGCCCCTGTCAGCCAAGATGTAATCTTGCGTTTAGTGTCATCTAGTGTGAGATAGCAAAACTACTTAGTAAGGTCGATAACGAACGAAGTACGTAGTTTTGCTATTGACCGGTAGATGAGTGGGCGGAGTCAGACGGGGTGTCTCACCCCGCAAAATATCACGCTTTGTTTCATACTGAAATCTACTTACAACACCTCTTCTGTATAAATATACAATAGGAAATCCTCCATGGACTACGTATCACTTACCTTCTGCTTCAACATCAGTTTCTGGTAGTCGGTGGACATACGCAACATGATCTGTTGTTCCGTATTCAGTGCCATTTTGTTTGATTTCTTGTCGCGGTAATCGCTAATGAGGTTATACAGGGTGTCGCAGTGTGGCACCCAGCCTATTAACCCAGAATTCGGTGACAATGGTACCACAGCATATCTCTGTATGGCCAAATCGCGTCGGTAGGTAGTAGGCGCAGATCTTAGTAATGTATTGACGAGACCAAACAGCTGCATAACTCGCTCGTCTTGACGCAAATCCTCGTGGCCTTTGAGCAGGAACATGTATTGTTTGCCGTCTGAACCCTGGATGGTCAGTCTTCGGGGCCGTTGTTTTGATTTTATCACCTAAAATAGCGATAACAATAAATAAAAATATAAACCTTACCCTCTGTAAGATTTATATTTGAGGAAAAAGTAAAGCTTAATATTATCTTCCCATACAAGCCAGGAATCTGTAGCTTCCATATTCAACACTTAGGCTTTATTATTTAAAGCATATAGTTAAAATTACAATAACAGGACGGCGTCGGTACCGCGACAACAGATAGCCCCACAACGTGTCAGGAATAAACTGGCGTTGATTATTTTGTAAGATACTAGCACTAGTATATAGAAACGCCGTAATATTTGCGGGTATTAATAGCATCTCATGCTTCGTTGCTGCTGTACAGGAGTACCTGCAGGTGCGTGTTGATGGAGGTGATGCGGATGAGCGGATGGTGCGGCACGTAGGAGCCGGGCACGGCGAGCTGCAGGTCGCGCGCGGCGTGCAGGCGCCGGCTCACGTACTGCAGCTCGAGCGCGGTGTGCGCGCGGAACTGGCCGCCAATACGACGCACCACAGTGCAGTACACCTCCCAGGCGGAGTTCATGTAGCGGTCGTCGTTCGTCTCCTGTAAAAGATATCGAATGAGTAGGTTAGAATCTAATAAGTTAAAAGACATATATGTATTTAGACATGTATCATAGACTGTGACATGATATGTTTGTGGCAGTAAATACGCTAAGTGAGAACTCTTGACGCTTTGCGCACATTGAAGCGGAAGCATCGCCATTTGGAGGTATCTTTGCAGCGTATCGAGATTTTCAGTGTAGCCACATTACGCGGTAGTGCCTAAGGTACAGCCGTTTTCTAACAAGACTGTGAGACTATTATACATACCTTGTACAGCTCGCACCAGCGCTGCGCCTCCTGCAGGTCGCGGCCGTACATCTGCAAGAAGGAGACCTCCTTCAGCGTCTCGGGCGGCCGGTCCAGCATGGCGTGCATCTTCTCCAGTGTTCGGAACATGCCGCGGTAGTCCTTCTCGCTGAAGTATAATCTAAAAGTGTTATATTTACCTTAGTAGTAATATACATTGCGGTTTGTATTTTATATTCGGATCGCTGTCACAAAAAAGCAATTACGAAGGCTTCGGGAACGTGATACTTATGTAAAGTTCGTTCATTGTTGACAAATGAGGCAGAAAAAATTCTCATACAGGAAAAAACATATTTTATATACAGTGCGAGATTGCGTTCAGCCGGGAATCATCCATACTTAAGATGAATTTATTTTCGACATTACAATAACTTTTTGCCAGATCGTCAACAGCCAATAGTAATTCAAGTGTCCGAAGGCTTTGTAATTGCCTTTTGGAAACGTTATAAAGTATCAAATGTTATTTAAATTCTTTAAGTAGAATTTGAATACAAATAAGTATTTACCTGGACGCGTCTTCAAGTGCGGTATACACTTGGTCGTGCCACAGCATAGCCACCTTTATCAACTCCTCCGAAATAATCGCCGCTTCGCTGACTAGTTTCTGCGAGTGAGTACTCATCGTCTTGAGAATATAGTTCGCAGCGGTTTTTCGCGTCACGAACGAAGATTTTGTTGCAACCGTCAAAGGATATACCAGCGCTTGTGGGTGCAACTTGCCAATATCGATTAACAAAATATGGACCAGTTTTGCTACCAAACTCCTGGGGGAATCTATTCTTGCTATCAGTTGAGGAATCACTTGAAGCCATATCTTGACGTCTATTTGTCGAATACCCTCAAATAGCGCGTCGTAAATAGCCGGATAGTGGCCGTGATCGAACCATAACGTGAGCAGTCTCAGAGTATCCTGAAGTGCGCTGCCATTCGACAGGCTAATGGACTTGAAGAATCCTTCTATAGCGGGTATAGTGTAGGTATTAATGAATTCTATTCTCGAAACTTTCTTATCGCCCGAAGCACCAGCTATGCTGCTGTCAGAGAGATTGTCCTGTTGTTTGTAAAACAGGACTGTTTCGAAGTTCATACATGCCCACGCGTGGCAGGCTTTGTACCACTCGGGCGCTAGGAATATCGCCGCAGCGTAATTTCTCAGTATATCGGGTATAGAATCCTCGTTTACTTCGTGAAGCATTTCACACCACGAGCCCAGTTTTAAATGGCAACGCGCAAGCAACTTACATTGCTCCTCGTTTCCCGGCTCAGAACTCTCCACAAATCTCTGCAATATGTCGTGTGCGTATCTCTTATTACCAACATCCCATAGATTCTTACAATATGACAATATTATCCTCGGATCCTGAACGCGTAGTAGTACATCCGGGTTTGTAATCGGATCGCTTCCGAGAATCGACAGTACGATTTTATGCGACTGGTTAATCGCACCAGTTTTGCGACAGAGCGACGCAAACTTCAACCACGTTTGGAAGTCTTCTTGGGGCGTCATTACGAGACTGCGAACTTGAAGTATCTTCCGCCAGTCTTCCACCAGCCTCTCGCCTCCCTGCAATCTCGAGCACCAGGATTTATATATGACACCTCGTCGCTCTTCCACCAACTTATATGTCACCACTTCCTCTAGTTCTGTCAGCAATTGAGCATTCACCAGCGTCGCGTAGGCCCTTTGATAACTTTCACCGACAACAGCAGTTAATTCTACGTCTAGAATACTTCTCGCTGAATCGATATAGTGCCTAGATTCCGACCAGTGACCATCGTGTATAGACAAAATAGCTCTGTATAATGACCCATCTAGGGTGTTTTCAGAAATGCACTCCACATGTTTTTTCATGGAATCCCATTCTTGCAGACCCCATGCTGCCGCGGCAGCAATTTTCGATGATTTCTTTCTGATCTCCGAAGTTTCGTTGTTTTCGAATGAATCACACAAGTTGAACAATTTACGCCATTCCCCCATAGCCTCTAAGCAGCGCATCATTCCCAGTTTAGACTCACAGTCCTGCGGTTTTAATTCTAGTTTCTTATCATACAGCTCCAAAGCTTGTTCCCAGTTATGTAGTTTCTCGTACCATCGCACGTGGACACTAAGCAAGCTATCATCAGTTTTCTGTTGTGTGATCACTTTTTCGAGTAAACCATTAGCTGATTCTTTTTGCTGTAATTTGTTGTTGATGTGGATCAGAGCTTCAATAACGTGCGTTGATTGATTTCTTCGATACTCTTCTTCCTGGTAATAAAGTCAAAACAGTTAGTAAATTCTAGGTTAAATACCTAGGTTTAAAACAATATTGAAATATTTGTTGTAATGAATATAAGTATGTAATATTTATATTATCTACCTTGTAATAGAGGGCTTTAGCGTATGCTCTGCAACTTATAGCTGTGTCACCGAGAAGTTTGATGGATATAGGCAGGGTTCCTTTTTCACAGTGTTCAAAGAATTCGGCCAAATTGAGAATGACTAGGGCCAACTCCGGCGCATCCGGTACGGTTAGTGCTTGTTCCAACGCACCAACTAATTCCAACCTCTGTTGCTCTTTTAACTCTGTCCAACAAGACATGAAAGCGGCATTGAAGAGGTCGCTAGCCAATGGTGTGTAAATTTGAGCTAAACTTGCACAGGCCCTGAAATGTAAAACATATATGTATAGTATGCTTGATGCTGGTCAAATTGTAAACTATCTTTTAAACTATTAATCTGATCTTACCTGATAGCCGGGCTGTTGGATTCGTTTAGAAGACCAATGCTCAACTGTCGCAGCCACTCTAACCAATCGTCTTTCGATATAAGATTGTGGACAGAAAAATATTTGCGTAAATTTTGCACGTTAAGAGCTAATTTATGCATTGACTGCATGTCACTGGTAGGTACAACCTGAAAATTTGTTTATTATAATCTTGGCTTTTTTAATCTTATGTAAAATAAATATATATTGATTGTTTTCTAGCTTACGTCAGTCTTCAAATTTCTCAGTCGTATTCTCGTCTCGTCCATATAATCGTCATCAGATGCCAAAGTAGATATTCCTTGTAACCTTGTTATCAATACTATGTAGTTGGAACTATGTATTTTATGTTTTAATAGAATCCTATCGATCGACGGTATATAGTCGATGTAATCTCTGCCCAGTTGAACAACTAAAGCACACAGTGTATTCATAGCCACTTGACGCAGTGTTGGATTGTTTTCCAATACTTTAGCGAGAGCCTGGATAAGAATCGCCGAATATGGTCGCAGATACAAATACATAGACAAATGTTCAATAGTCTCCATTGCTAGCTTCGAAACAGACATCGGAATGTTCCTTCCATCGAGTAAGCTGGTCACAGCCGGTATTACAGACATGAGTACATCATCTAAATTATTTTCAAACTTTTGGATAGCCATCAAAAGTTTCTCTGTCAAAAATCTGTCTTTACTTACGTCGTGCTTGAGAACGCGAAGTATGTTCGGGAGTATTTTTCTTAAATACACTTTGAATTCTGTCCCGATAGCTACCGTTATGTGTTCTATCAGCAATATAAGTGTCGGTTGCAACGGACTGTCTTGAGTCCAATACTCTCGAATCAATTCGAATATATCCTCCAGATATTCTCGAATGTGAATTTTGACCACAGATATTAATTGCGCGAGCTGAGTGAATAGGAATTCGCGGAAACTCTCGTCGTCCGTGGTACGTATTACATATAAAAGACTTGGAGTGACGCGAGAAATGTAAGGAACACATTTGATACCTAGAGTTTGAAAAATATAAGTAACAGAGTGGACGACGCTTATATGGTGCTGACTTAGAGCCGGGTCGCGCAAGATTCTCATGAGCGATACGACGGTGATAGCCGGATAAAACTCGTCCAAAACCAGCGGGGACATATTCACTAGCATTTCGCTTGTATTCGCATCGAAATTCTCGTAGGTCGGGGTATTTCCATCGATGGGAATAAGAGTGGAGACAGTTTGGAAGTCGATGAGTCCTTGATTTACTTTATGCTTGTATGGGTCCAGTGCGCCTAACAATCCCAGGACGCGTATCGTCTCCCTGCGATCTCTTGGTTGCTGCTCAGTCTTTAGGAAGCTTAATAGCAAATCCATTAAATTGGGATATTCCATATAAGGCGTTACGACGTAGCCCACAGCGCTAATAACTTGCCCGAAAGACCATAAAGCGACACTTCTCTTCTCAGACTGATTAGGATCTGATAGGATCTCAACTTGGATGGACGTCAGTTCAGACAACCACTCCTGTAGTGCGTTTCCCCCGCCATTCACTTCAGCCAAGTCCCCTATCGCTTTCAGTGTGGTACAAATCATAGCCGAATTGCTATCCTTATCTCGCAATTTCGGCACAAGAATTTTAAGAATCGTATCGACAAGTTGACGAGTCAATCTGGGAGCGTGGGATATTATATTGTTTATCATTTTCAAGGATTGCTCCTTAGAGCGAGCGGATTCCGAATACTGCAGTTCCATTAGAATCTGTACGAACAACTGACGTAAACCGGGCGTCGTATAACTGGGGTTCAAATTACTCAGCCTTCCGACTATACACAATGCAAGCCCGCCTATGTCACTGCTAGAGTCGTTCACGGCCACAAACAAGCAACTTAAATGCTCCTCTGAAGCTAGAAACTTATCGAATATAGGATTGATAAAAATTTCCAGCACTTTATACCGAATTTCTTGGTCAAAATCGGATCGGCCCACCGATAAGAGTTTCCCAATAGACTCGTCTACAATGATGTTTAATGTTCGCGAGTTGCACTGCAAAGTTCTCTCTATCGCTTTTATTAATAGTTTAGCGATAGTCTTTATAGACTCCAAACGTATATCATGCTGTTCACTTTGAAGATAGTGATCTGTGCACCTTCTAATGAATGACATTAAAGTATTATTCCATTCAAAATCGAACGAACCTAAAGTACGCAAAGCTAAGACTAATTTGAAAGCATCATGTGGCTCAATTAAAGCAGATGAAGAATATCCAGTGTGTGATTCAACACTCTGAGATAAATAAGGTTTTTTCCTTAAAATTAATGAAAGAATATTCAACAGCCTATCTGTTATGTCTTTCTTTATTGATGGTATATTTTGACTTAGTTCTTTGAAGCAAGTAGTCAGTTGTGGAGTAAGACCAGTTGTACACATGGGGTCCAGCAATTCTTTTATTTCAGTTGCAACATTTTCTTTCATGGCAAACCCTAGTAGTGTTATGCAAGTAAACAGTGGGGACTCCATACCATCTCGTTTCTTAGTAAAATCTTTAGGTGGTAAGGTTAGTTTTATTATTTCAATAATTCTGCTCAAATACTGTTGCATTTCATATCCAACCGCGACACATATTAAGCCTAATGTTGTAAATGCAATTGCCTTCTCCTTTTCCCTACCCCGAAGGAAAGTTATTAAATGATTTATGGTGGACTTTAAATGCTTTTTAGCAAATGCTTCTTTGTTAAATGCCGCTAATCTTGGAATTATTAACAATAGCATCTGGTGTACGCTGTGAGATCTTGATATTTGTTGGGCCATAACATCTAAAACAAATACATGTTACCAATTTACATGGCTAATAGGAACCCTTATAGTTTCACTCTGTCTGTCCGACCTTCTAACTTTTGTAATTATGAATATAAATTATAAATGGATGAAATTTGATATATTTATAGATTGTGTATAGATTTTGGTCTTGGCAACATAAAATAATAATAATTTTATATTGTAGGTGTGGATGAAAAATATTTTTTTTATTGTACCCCGACGGGTGGGGTAATGACAAGTAGGTTTAGTTAAAGGGAAGGTTTCATACGTTTTTTGAAAAGTTAACCATTTTCGAGTAATTGGCCTTCAAATTTATTTATAGGTTGGTCCCCCCCTGGCATTTAAAAATGATAAAGAAACTTGTAAGTTTAGATGCTGTTAGGTCTTGGTAAAAAAATCTTTAGCAAAATTATTTTAAGTGAAATTGGACAATCACTTTGAAGTAATTTAAAGAAAACCTATTGTGATTTGATAAATACTGAACCCTCCTTAGACACGTCCTGACATGCTAGCACATAAGGCTTAACCTTTAGCCTTTAACGTTTTTAATGGTAATAATTAACAATATTTCACCGAACAGATATAGTGACAGCCTGTGAATAGGAAGGTTCTTAATTTTGAGTGTATCAGTATTCAGCCATTAAAAGGGCGGAAAGACATCAGCCAGACAGTGATGGAGGGACACTATAAGACTTCTATGTAACCCTAACAAATTATGCAAGAATAGGACTAAAAAAATATTAAATAAAACAATGAGGATCAGTCATGTTTTGTGGTGTATGCAGACTAATGGCGACAAAAATACAGTAAATAATGTAAAGAAATTATTTAAATTGGACCAATAGAGATGAAAATACAGCAATTTTAGTGCATTAGTTCCAAAAACGCGCCCGAGAATTAAGCGAGTCGCTGTGACGTCATCTGTCGTCGTCACCTCCCCTTCAAACACAAGTAAATTTTTAACATAAACAAAAACAATGCACGTGAGGCACAAGAGTCGAAAATCGGAGAATGAATACTTATGCAATACCTATGAAGTATGAGTACAATCAAGCCGTTGTTGCACAGAACCTGACAGATGACATCATTGTAACCAATTCAGAAGAAGTGCGCGTTTCAAACTAGCCATTCAGAAAAACTTTAATAAGTCCACCATTTCTTGATGGATTTTAATAATTTAAAAAATAAAATACTCAGTATGTTAATACACATAAGATGTACTTAGTAAAAACAGATTTGCTACTAAGTGATTGATCCTAATTGGTAATGATAAAACTCAAAATTGTCCTTTTTACTACCAGTAACATACTAGTTGTAATTAGGATAAGCCTGTAATTTGTAATTAAAACTTACCTGAGGAAATTTTATCATATTTTTCAATAATCAGTTGCCTACATTTAGCAGATTCATAAGTTGCTACATTCAACTGCTTTTCTTCAGAGTACTTTTGGTAAGACCATGAGTAATTACTTGTATGAAAAGTAGTCATTTCATCAGCAATATCTTGTTTGGAATCCAACTTCTGCATTAGTATTGTATACTCTTTCTCCCATTGTGCATTTGAACATCTTAAAAGTTCATTTAAAATTAATAAGGCACCGTGCACACTGTCATCTCGGCTAAGCCCACATTCCCTAGGAGCATGATCAGAAAACGATGTTAGGGCTTCCTCATAGCATTGAGCATACCACAGAGCTTTGTGAAGCTGCCCAGGCAATTCCCTTTGAATTGTTACCACAAAGGCGGCCCTTAGGGCTTTAGCTCCCGCCTCTCTCACCTGTTCCTTAGGGTCCCTTAAAGCCACTTTAATATGATTAAAGAAATCATTTATGTGCTGAAAGAAGTATGTAGGCATTGCTATTGCCAACTCTTTTAACATGTAACATGCTGAGAGCCGTTTTGATTCATTTCTATCTTCCGATAACCAATCATAGGCTCTTGTCATTTCATTTTCAACATATTCACTCCTTTTAATGCCATAGGATGCAGCAATACGTCCCATTGCCTTGGATGCCAGTTCCAATATATTTGTGTCATTTGATGGAAAAATATTTCGTAAATATTGAGCATACCTAGTTATGCGCGTTTTGTTTATATCATTTTCGCCACTTATTAAACACACTGGAATAAAATAAGATAGTTCACGATACTATATAAACTAATTATAATGGTTATTTAGCAAAAAAATGTACATACCAATGACTAAAATTCCGGCCCTTTTCTCATAATTATCGAAGCCCGATGTGAGAGCATGAATATGTTGGTTAAAGTCATCCAAAGTTTGCTTCAAAGCATCTTGGGACATTTCACGAAGGTCAGTCTTCGCGAAATGCAGAAGCTCTCTTAACGCTTTATGTCTAGTTTCTGTGTTCCGGGATTTAAGACCTATTATCAAATCGAATACCTGAGAACTTGCCATTTTTCTCGACTTATTGCCGGCAATGGAATACAAACAATTCTAAATAATTTACACTACATAACTTAAAATTGTGTTTTTACTTATTTATCTGTTTTTCGGCATATTTTTTAACAGAATCACTTTCTTTTTGGTTTCATAAGCTTAATTAATGTTCCTTTACTTATAAAAGTTTTAATAATGCATTTTAAAAATAAACAAAACGTGCAAAACGCTTTGAAATCGAAAATAAATTTTTAGACAAATGACAGTTGACTTTGACAAACCGGGTCGGTGACGATAAGTTTGACATGAAATTCCTTTTCATGTTTTCTATGGCATCAAAGGCGATCCTTCAAACGATGGATGTTTTGTTTGCATGTGCATAATTGCATGCATGTCACAGTGCAAATATTCTGAATTTAATATAATACTTATCTACCTAGACCTATTCAGTGTGCTAACTTCATTTATCTTCAAATAAATGAGCACCTAAACGTGATGTCCGGTAGTTAAAACCATTTTAGGCAAGAAAGGCATCTACATATTACATAGATCATTTAAAAAATAAATTTGAAATCTCGTGTAAATCCTACGATACCGTACGCGTACGGTATGAATTTTATAACAGTTTTATTTTAAAACATATGCCCATCTATATTATCTGGCCGCACATTGAATACGGCATATTTTAAAAGCTTATTTTAATATCGTTTTTTTCATCTATGGCATACGGGCTACGGGCCAAAGAGAATGTTACTACGTATAAAGGGGTCCATACATGGTCCGGTCTGCCTTCAGTTCGGCCTGAACGGATGCAAAATCGTATCGTGTGTGTGCTCGAATCCGTTCAGGCCGAACTGACGTCAGTTGGGTCGGATGCGATTTTTTCCGTGTATGGGCTCGAATCCGTTCAGGCGCCAGTTTTAACTGAAACGATCGGCCTCTCGTCTGTGGCTGCCTTAATACTACGAGCTACGGCCTTGCTACGGCACACCCTACTTTCTTGGCATGTGCTAGAATGAAAGAGACACGAAAGAGATATAATTTTTCTGTCAATACATTTTCTTTTCCTTGCTTAATTCAATTCAATCTTATTGATTGTCATAAAGCTTATTTTATAGCGCTAACGGTATATGAGCAATGCACACTTGTGTGCTCACAGATAAAATATTTCCCTACTTTGTTTTGTTGTATATCGGGGATGACGCGGATATTTTCAATACTTTCTCGTCATCTACAACCTCGAAACTCGACAAACGTCAAATCACCAATATTCTCAGCTGAGTAAAGGTGACTGACTGCTTGACGTTGTGTAGCTTGCTCCTTGTTCATATTCATGAAACTCATTAATAATATTAAACTATCAAGTGATTTAGAAACATAAAGATCCTTTTAAAATGAGTGAGTTGAGCCAAGAAGAGGTAGGTTTAACTTTGATATTGACACTTGGCTTTGTTCGTTTAGCCAATCTAATTTCGTAACAAAACAAAGCATTGATGTCGATATGATAAACTTTAATTATTTGAACGCAGTAGTTACGTATGATGTTCACGAATGACCACATTTCAGATAAGAAGACGTCGACTGGCGCGACTCGCAGCGCTAGGAGGCAATGGGCCAGCCCCGACTAGCCCTCCTGTCACCCCTGGAGCCTCGATCCCGTCGGACATTCTCAGCCCCCAAGCCCCATTGCGATTGTCGCCCGCGCCAGCACCACGAGGTTCAACAGAAAATTCCGAAAACCAGAACAAAGACAGTTATAGTGAAAACAAAAATGATGTAGTGAGTGATGAAACGAAGATTCCAGATGGAATAATAGTGACAGAAAAAACGGATAACAGTAATTTGCTTGATGAAATGCCCGACACAAAAATGACAGACTTATCACAAAGTAGACAATACAATAGTTTTGATTCAATGGGGGAAGACACATTGTTAACATGCAATAGTGTGAGGGGTTTGCACCAGACGGGAGTTGTGGGTTCGGAGGGAGTGTCCACCAGGGAAGACAGTACTTCCAGATCAATATCCCCTCCACAGTTTGTGGAACCCTCCCCAGTTCAGCCACGACCAGCATCATCACCGAGCTGTTCTCGGCGGTCGTTGTCTATGGAAGTGGATGATGTTTCTGAAAGAAATTCACAGTCAGACCCACAACAAGAACCAATGGAGGTAAGCTATAGCTATTTTAAACTAGAAATTATATTGTTTGTTTATTGTTTTTATTATTAAGATTTAATTAATCTCTAAAATATAATAATGTAAAGTATTTTTATCTAATAAAAATTATCTATTAAATTGTTCTAATTGCGTACTTGACTGTAATTTTTTTATTACATAAATGAATAGAAAATTAAGAAAATCAAAGAATAGTAAATTAAAAATCTATATTTTTAAATAAACTGGATTATTCAAAGTGTTTTTGTGAGTCTTGTGTAAATGCCCCATACAAATGTCGCTGCAATTGTGACGTCACATGACAAACTGCAAAAACATGCATAATACTTTCAATATCTCCAAAGTTTGTCTGTTTAAGTTCATACTTACCATAGTTAATCATTTTATATTTGATATAATTTTTTTTTTCTACACAAATTATGTAGTAAAATATTCCAGCTAAACATTATTTCAAAATTACACAAAAATTCTATCAACTTGTTCTGAATATACCATTTCTGAATGTATTAAAAAATTCTACATGTTGTCAAATACCTAATTATATTTTAAGATGTTTATAGATTAATTTTTTTTGTGAGTCCTAAGTATATTTTAACAAAAAATAACCATACACATTTTATTTGTAGATTGAAGATAGTGATATGTCACAATCGCCAGCAAGGAAAATACTGCGATCAAGAACTGTTAGTTGCACAGAGTTGACGGAAGAGCAGTTGAGGAATATAGTTGCCAAAATTTTACTAGTGTCCTGGTCGGATGGTAGTGCTGGTATGTATGGTTTAGTTGTTTTTATGAATTTCACATTGTCATAATATAGTTGTATTTTTTTTGTTTTGTAAAACAACAATGTCAGTTAAAAATAAATCATATAATGCTCATTGAAATTATTATAATACTTTACTAAAACACATTTTATTTTATTTTTTAGGTGGTATTTTTGTGCCATCGGCAGCTGCCTCACTTTTAGATAACCCTGACCTGAGCCTGCAAGCTCTCGCATCAGAGTCGTTAATGGACATTATAAGCCAAATTATTGATGGATCAGATCCACTTAATCAAAAATTAATTGCTATATCAGAGATGACAAAGCAACCAAATGATGAGGGAGGGGATGATATATTGACAACAGGATTTCTTGGCTCAGAGTCTGACCAAGAGAAATCTGACTGCCCCACACCATTACTACCGTTGTCTCAAAAAATAACGACACAATCTCTACTTGTTAGTTATCTACTCAAGTTCTACAACAACATAAAACTCTATGAAAAGGACCATCCAAAAAAGAGTTCAGAACCACCATTAGCTGATCTCCTTCAGACATTAAGAACTTTACTTGTGAATTATTTAGTGTTAGTGTTGAGAAATAAATATGACATTGAAAAGTGTAGGAAGTCACCGCTGTTACCATATCTACTAAATGGTAACACTCCCAACGGACTCATTCCTGAGGTGATGCTAGCAACATACACAGACCAAGAGGCATTTGATGAAGTAAGTGGGATAAAAGGTTTATATTGTGTGTCTTACTTAGAAATTATAAAAAAAATATCACGGGCTTCAAGACAGAGGGGCGTATAAGCAATACCCTACCCCTACTTTTCAGAAGACAAAAAAAACATAAGTTTTTTCAATGTATCTTGGTTTCTTTAGCTGAAAATTTGCATGTGTCTATAAAAGTACTTCCTTAATAATGTGAAATGCTCATTTTTTTGTAAGTATTTAAAAACTCGCAATATTGCACTTATTTCTATTTGGCTTGACAGTTTTAAACAGTCTTAACAGTTGGATGGATGTTATAATAAAAAAAATTATATGCATATGCAATGAAATATTTCAAAAATCATCTGAACTTAGTACAAGTATCATAAAATGTCATTAATAAATATTATTTATTTAAATTAATGCAGTATTTCTACCATTTTTGAAGATTACACGTCCATCTGGCTTGTCAAAAATATAATATTAGTTTTATTCCAAGGCGGACTTATAGACTATTTAGGGTTAATTTCGATGGCAGTAAAATAAAAGAAAACACAATTAAACTGACTTCCAAAGTAAAAATACTCAAAAAAATATGAAATAAATCTTATTTTCTAAATAATTATTTTCTAAATAATTATTTTCTAATAATATAAATAATTATTTAGAAAATAATATTTATTTCGTACTTTTCTGTGTATTTTTACTTTGGAAATCAGTTTAATTGTTGTTTAAAAATAATATTTTTCCCTTTTCAGTCATATTTGTTATAATATTATTATTAACACATTTTAAGAATGTTTTTGATTGACGTAATAAAAAAAAACGCATTTTTTTATACGCACCTCTGGTTTGAATATGTATGGGTTTTAGGTTATTAAGCTAAAAATTGAATTGCCTATTTTCGTACTATACTTTTATTGACAATCCTTACTAATATTATAAAAGCGAAAGTTTGTAAGAATGCATGAATGAGTGGATCTTTGTTACTCTGTCACGCAATAAGTAGTTTGAAATTGCTTGAAAGAGTAGAAAAGTGAACGGATTTTTACGTAGTATCATAATACTTAGTTTCTATTCTATAGAATCTGGATTAAAACATAGGCTACTTTTTATCGCAGAAAAATGTACGGTTCAAGCGGGATTTCTTTTTGCGCGTATGAAGTCGCGGGCAACATGTAAATTCTAGTAAATTATAATAATACATTGTGTTCATATCCAGTTACCTATTAACTGAATACTAAAAACTTATATTACAAAAGTGTGCTAATATAAACCTAATAACGAGGACCCAACACATCCTGAAGTTTTTGTTCTTACTTGGCGCTACCAGAGACAATTTGTCACTTGACAACATCAGATTTTAGTGTGAGATTTTTTCAGTGAGAGTATGCCCAAATATAACAGGTATTTGTGCCACTGCTAATGGGCGTGCGCGAGGAGATGCGGCGATGTGTGTCGCCGGCGGCGGGCTGCGGGCACGGCGCGGCGTTGCGCGCGCTCGACGCGCTGTGTGCGCTCCGCGCGCCGCAGCGCACCGCGCGCCCCGTGTGCTCGCTGCTCGCGCGTCTTCCCTCGCTCTGCCCGCCGCCTGTTACTACTGCGCCTGGCCGGGAGATAGCTAGAGTTAGCTTTATGGGACCTTTCTTCGCTGTGAGTTTTTTTTTTTCATCCAAACATAATTATATTTTTTGATATACAAATAATGTTACAAGATTTAATTAATGGTTAATGATGTTAGTGTTGAGAGTTGAGAGAAAAATTTACTGTAAATTTAAAAGGTACTTTACATTATTAGAAAAAGTAATTTATCGTATATTATCGCGTTTATTTTTACGTTTTAACTTTCAGATACAGCTATTGTATTCACAGGTGGACACAAGTTAAAATTAATAAATGAGTAATATTTGCGAGTCATTAAAGTATATGTTTCCGTAGATATCGCTATTCGCGGAAGAGAACCCGCGATTCGCGGAGCGCATGTTCGGAGGCGCGACGGACCAGTCCCTCGTATTCGCGTTGCAGTGCGAGCTGGAGGCGGGGCGCAACACGCTACATCGCGTGTGCCACAACGTGCTGCTGTGTCCGGACGCGCGAGAGAAATTCCTCGACTACCTCGCCGCGCTGCTGACGCGCAACGAGCGCCGCGCTCAGATGCATACGGACGAACGCTCGCTCGCAGGTCAGTGCACGCGCGAATACAGTCACGTACACTAACGCACGTTTACGCACATTCATGTGTGAATGAACACGCGTTTTAATTTATATACATACATACTCACGCACACGTACACTAACGCACGTTTTCGCAATTTCATGTGTGAATGAATACGCGTTTTAATTTATATACATGCATACTCACGCACACGTACACTAACGCACGTTTAAGCACATTCAAGTGTGAATGAACACGTATTTTAATTTATATACATACATACTCACGCACACGTACACTAACGCACGTTTACGCACATTCATGTGTGAATGAACACGCGTTTTAATTTATATACATACATACTCACGCACACGTACACTAACGCACGTTTACGCACATTCATGTGTGAATGAACACGCGTTTTAATTTATATACATACATACTCACGCACACGTACACTAACGCACGTTTTCGCAATTTCATGTGTGAATGAACACGCGTTTTAATTTATATACATACATACTCACGCACACGTACACTAACGCACGTTTAAGCACATTCAAGTGTGAATGAACACGTATTTTAATTTATATACATACATACTCACGCACACGTACACTAACGCACGTTTACGCACATTCATGTGTGAATTAACACGCGTTTTAATTTATATACATACATACTCACGCACACGTACACACACAAATGTACGCACGCACGTTCTAAGACACGAGGGGGGGTTTGTTTACAATATCTAATTCCCTGCTGTACTGAGTATGTAAATGTAGGATTAACGTAACTTATGTAAACGCGCTATAAAGCTCTTACTTACACTAAATATTATATAATTCTAAGATTCGAGCATGTGGTATCGATTGTAAACTGAATTATATGCATATTAAATCATACACTTATACTTCATGTATAATCTATTTACAAAACTTGTCATAGATACGGATGAAGATTCAATATATTAAAACTAATGGGAATGTTTACAAAACATTCGCGTTTTTATAACGATCGCCTAGCTTTTAGATAAATATTTAATGAGTAGCCGAAATAGATATTGCGCTGGGATGTCTTTCACCTCGACCGGTGAATATTGGCGACAATCCAAACGTAATTCTTCCCAAGATCGCATCTATTGCCGCTTCCAGGAAACTAGACGATTTAAAAAAAAACCTTCATCGTCCTTTGAAAAGTTTCATTCGCAATAAAGAACAAGTATCAAATCATACACTGTTCTTTTTTAAAATTTTATGATCAGAATATTATATTATTTAAATTTGTGACGAATGTGCCCACCTACTGTATTTTTTATCTCTTTGTGGCGTTGCTCACCAACTTCGAAAACCGACGTCACATCATTCTAACTGAATCTTTTAGTAGTAAACAGTAAACATGTTTTGAAAATATAAGACGAAAAATTGGTATAATTTTATTTTGGTCACACATATGTTTTTTTACTCCGGACAAAAAAGTACAATGTTGCGCGACAGTCTATATTAAAATATAGAATATTTAAATAAAAATGTTTGATTAGCGTTGATTCATTTATGAAAACAACAATATTACATAATATTAAATATTGTTTAAAATTACACAAACATTTTCTTAACCTTAATAGCATACTAGCTACATTTAAATTATGTATTTAAACACAGGAGTTGCAGTGGTGGGACGGTGTGGTGGGCCTTTTGCTCGTTTAAAAAAAATAGCTACATTAAAATTCATAGTGACTTTCATAAGTAAAGAACATTGGGATTTTACTATGGAAATAAACATTAAAATTAGGTCAGTTGTAAGCGTAAATACACCTGGATTACAATGGCATAGGTCGCACATAAAAAAAATATGTATAATATAAGCAATAAACAATTTATTGATTATCTCAACTTCTCTCTGAATCTGAATTAAAAGTATACGAAATTAAAATGAATTGTGAATTAAAATTGTACAATTTAATAGTATTTTGGTACGTGGTCGCCACTTATTTTGGTTCGTGGTGCCACTTTTTTTGAACAGCGTGTAAAAACCCAATGTCTTTTTTAAAGATATTAACTTTTTATGGTTGGTTCATATTTTTTTCTTGTGTGACTACTGACTACACACTATTTCAAGTTCAACAGAATTAGTGACATTCGCCTAAAGTGCGAAAATAGTATAAGTACGTATTTGACCTTTATATATGTATCTTGACCTAGTTACAATTACTTTGAACCAATGTAAGATGAACTGTTACCCAGTGATAATGTAAAGTTATTTGTTTTACATTGATCGTTTTGCACTAGTTGCTATGAGACTTTTTGTGAGAAATCGCCTTTATAATGTAAAAACTGTGGACCGTGCTAGACATTGATTATTATTACAGTGCTGATTTTAAAAGTCACGAAAACAGACCATCGTCGGTCGGCCAAGTTGTTGTTGTATGTTATAATTATAATAATAATAATAATAATAATAATAATAATAATAATGTTTATTTCTCCTCACAATATAGATTACAATTATACATAATTACAAAAGTGTCTTTCAGTCAAGCGAAATGTGAGGAGCTGGTGTCCATTATAGGTCATACCTGTATTACGGATCACCAGGTCCTCACCCCAAGGAATATTTTATGTAACATTTAAATCATATAGATTGTACTATGATTCACTAGATTGTTTTTATTAAGTTGATTGAAGCAAAAGAGATTATTATCATAAAAAGATGAGGAAAGAATATTAAATTTAGTCTTAGATCTATTTTTATACAATAATAAATTTTTATATATGTATTATTCGAAGCCCTTTTACATATATATATATATATATATATATATATATATATATATATATATATATATATATATATATATATATATATGTTATGTATTATAAAAAACTTAGGCGACGAAAATTCTCATCTACTAGATGCGACAGCCGTCACGTCATTCTAGAAGATCTTACTGCCAAGACAAACGCGATTTTAATATACATACTGGCAGAATGATGCAAACTGTTAGCTTTAAAAAAAAGGATTAAAATATGCTCCAATAAAATAAAATAAAACATTTGTTGCAGGCGATGGTTTCATGCTGAACGTTTGTTCGGTACTGCAGCTGCTGTCCGTCCGAATAAGGATGGACCGCGTATGGCCTCTCTACACGTTCCAGCCCGGCACGTGGGTCAACATCCGCGACGACACGCGGCTGTACTATACCGCCACTGAGGCGCAGGCGTGGCTGGACTCGCTGTGTGAGTACCATGGACCTATATTGAGTCACGTGTCGCGTTCGTCGTTTGTGCGTTAATACGTTAATATTTAAATACATTATCTAAACCGGAGCATTATTGGTTAACGGATAGCTGCATCCAAAGATAATTTATTTATTTATTTGGGAAGTACATAAAACATCATTCGTCATATCCGGCTCGAAGGACCAATTACTGTGTTCGTACTCACTACTGTACTAACACCTCCAACTTCACTCCACTTAACATCCTCTGTGGTCCAGTGGCTTAGAGCTTGGCTCTTGACTCGCAGGTCGTGGGTTCGATTCCCGCGTTGGAACAACAAAAAATGTAGTTTACAAGTTTGGTTAGAACAATGTAGGCTGGTCACCTGATTGTCTGACAAGGAAGATGATCCATGCGTCAGATGGGCATTTAAAAGTCGGACCTATATTTGATTTCTCGCCAGCCGTGTCGGTATCCGTCCCACTGGGACGAATTTTCGAGAGTAAAGGAAGAGAGAGTGCTCTTGTGTACGGCGCACACACTTGGGCACTATAAAATAACTCCTGCGTAGTTGATCTGGTTTCAATGAAACCGGTCACCGAAATCGGTGTGGGGAGCTATTATTAGTACTGTATCTTTTATGGGCCTCGGTCTGAAATAAAGAATTTTATTTACTATTTATTTATTACAGGCGCACAGCCCGACCACAAGTGGCCCGAGGCGAAGTTCCAGACGGTGTGCTGGTTCCTCACGCTACACATGCACCACGTCGCGCTCATACCCGCGCTGCAGACGCACCAGCGGCGAATCCGGTGTGTGAAATTTATTGTTGGTCTATCCATTTCGGGGAGCACGCTAAATTTTTCCGGGATGAAATTTTATTTTTTCAATAGTTAGAAGGAATAACGCCTTTAATTACTCTAAGTACTCATCTCATACTGTCACGCACCGCGTGTGTTGGGGGGGAAGGTGCCGTCCTTTTGCGGTCTAATGAGATTTTAATCATGTAATTATAATAATATCTGTGGATGCTTTTACACCACGTCAATCTAAGGTCCCGTGCTAAGTGCCCAAAAAACTTTTGTTTTGACAACGGAAATATATTTAATACTTTTTTACTATACATAATATATTTAAGAGGTTTAGGGTATGTGGTTCACAATCTACTAATAAGTGTCAGATAGCTTATTGGCAAGTTTTGTCTCCGTCGCTCAGTATAATATAAGTATAAATGCGACAAAACATCCGGATAAACTATCCGACACTGACTAGGCGATTGTGAAAACAGGGCCCTTAGTTGCGTACTTAGAGTAATTAAAGGCGTTATACTGTGACACATCGCGTGTGGTGGAGGGGGGGCTTTTGCTGTCTAAAGAGATGGTAATTATGTAATAATAATAGGGTATTTTCCAAGTTTTTGAAACATATATCAAAATCTTGACCATTCCTTGTGAATTTCTTTCCTTCCCTTGCAAATCGGCATTGACTCATTTAATTTCATACATTGAAGGAGTATTTCCTTTAGTACTTGGCTTAGGAAAACGTATTATAGCGATATCATAAATGAAAAACTTAAGATTGATAAATAAAGTTGATTTAAAAATATGTATTTTTGTTTTTTAATTTCTACTGATGAAAACACCTCGAAGTAACTTCCGGCAAGGATGTGACGACACAAACACACCTAACACATATGTAGTGAAACGGAACGTTTCTGTAAATAAATAGTTAATGACATCTTAAAAAGTTATTTATGTCAAAACGTCAAACGGAACGTAACATAGCCATTTTACTACTACGGACTTATAGCACAGATTATAAATAGTACTAATATGACGTCATAGCATAGATAATATATCAAAAACCATGACGAATAGTGTTTTAGGCGGTTTTTAAAAAGTGTATTTTTAAAATATTTTTTGTGGGTTTTCAGGTTTCAAAATAATGTTATATTATTTTTGTGTGTAATGAAACAATAATTAAGATATTAGGACATAAATAAAAGCCAGGTCAAGAAGCCTATTAATATAGCTGCCAAAACGCTAAAATGTGTTATCATGACATCACATTCTTGTCACCTGTTAACTATCAAATCACACTAAACATGTCAAATCTTAGAATACTTTGTGCTAACTTTGGTAATTTTAATATTTTAAAATGCCTTTTATATTGTGCTATCGTATTAATATAGAAGAGAAACGGTAAAATTCCGCGCAAAACTTGCACTAAAATTCAACTGACAAGCGCCTTTTTTTTAATGACGGTTAGTGACGGTAATGATGGGATTAGGGAGGCTTCTTATTTTTTAAAAAAGAAGAAGAAGTACACGAATCTGACGTCACGTTTTTTTTTTTATTTATATATGGCATCGGCTTATAACCATTTGCCAGTGTCAAGTTAAAAAGGCGGGAAATAGAACTTTCGTTTCAATTTTCAACACCGTATTCCTAAGTCGTCACGTAACCGAAATAACACAAATTTATGAAAGAAATGCAAAATCCACAACGTCACCCATTGAATTTCCCGGCAAAACTCGACGTCACGTTTGACGACTGTGCGTTTTTAGTCACGTAAAATTATTTTATTTTCGATATCTTATAAAAATCATACGTATCAATCACACATACTATAAAGTGAAGTGTTAGTTAAATTGTTTTTAAATAATGTTTAGTGATCAAATATAAAAAGTTTTATGTATATTTTCATCATAGAATAATTGCCTATTGTATGACGTGATGTGCGATTACCGGCCTATTTTTCTTCCTAGTCTTAAGTTTATGTTAAACTTCCAGAGCGTTCCGAGACCTCCAGAAGGTGATCGAGGAGTTGATGGCGGCCGAGCCGCAGTGGCGCAACACCGTCTCCGCGCTGCGCAACCGCGAGCTGCTGCGGCGCTGGCGGCGACAGATCAAGCGGCTACACAGGTATTATCGGGAATCTAATTCATAAACAGGTTGACCGTTGTCATAATTCGTTGGTATTTTAATAGAATGCTATCAAACTGACATATTTTCATTGACAATGGGGAGATGACTACATCTAAAATATTTAGTTTCATTAATATACTCAACCATGTGCGGGTTTCCTCACGATGTTTTCCTTCACCGTTAGAGCGTCCGTATAATGTACCAGTATTGACCAGTCATTCCTCTGGACTAGGCTGACTATGTTGTGAGAATGCCGTGTGTGCTTGGGCAACCATACTACATTTAAAAACCCTGTCCCAGGCACTACAGTATTTCAAAAGTGTCGCTCGGAGAATAAAGTATAAATCATCCAACAACGGAGGAAAAGGCCTAAGTTTAGTTTTTTATTTACTCAGAAATATTGAGGCATTACTACTTTGTAAATGTAAAAAATATAATATTTTATGTGTAGTTTAGTAATTAGGGACATCTAAAAAGTACAAAAAAGTTTTTTTTTTGCTATATTAGTAAACAGCCTACATCCATTAGTTTACTTACATCATATTATACAAAAACATTCATTATGGTAAGTATGAACTTGGTAACATAACACACACACAACACAAGGAACATTATGGTAAGTGTAAAATGAACGCACAAATATCAGAGATATTTACAAATATGTTGCTGCGGCCGTATACTTCATATACTTTAACCTAGGAGTGACGTCACAGCTAGGTACGACTTTAGTCTGGAGCGTTTTCACAAGACTTTTTGTATATAAATCGCTGTATCTTTGAAAATATTGACTTTTGATATACTGTTTCTTCTGAGAAGTTACTCATATTCAAGAGTACTATTCATATATGTAATAAAAAAATTCAGCCACCTAGGCTTATATCACAGATTAATAAATAGTTACGTCTCATACAAGAGCGAAAATGAATATGCTAAAATTACCTATGTAATCTAAATATTATTATTAAGATTTTGCAGCGAGAAAAAAAGGAACCATTAGTACGCGCACAAAGAGTCGAGATTGTGTTGCCGGCCGTGTGACTCACGCTACACGTGAGTCACACGTGACTGCTCACGAATTCGTTAGGGTTGTACCAATGAGAAATATTGTAATAAAACGAATGTTGTGAAATAATCATATTTGTTTACTACGAAACACTAAAAAGACAATTTTTGGATACGAATGTTATATGATCCATAATTAAATTAACATTAAAAACAAAATCATGTAGCTAAGAAAATATAAATTGTAACTTTCACATTATAATATAAGTAAGTAAGTATTTAGGTATATAAAATCGAAATAAACCGGTCTACGAAAAAAAAACACCTACCTTTGCGTAATATGTAAGTACTAGGTAAGGTAGCTGTAGTGGGCTGCGACGTCTTGGTTCTTACAGATAACTAGATAGGCTGTGCCTGTGACATCTGTCAATAAGACATTGACACTTCCACTTTTTATTACTACTATATTATGCAACAGTAGCTATTATAAAAAAACAACACTATTTATGAATAATCCTACTACTATTATAAATCCAACTACTATTATAAATGCGAAATTTGTGGGGATGGATGGATGTTTGTTACTCTTTCAGACAAAAACTACTGAACGGATTTTGATGAAATTTAGTATGGTAGTAGTTTAGGCTCTGGATCAAAACATAGTCTACATTTTATGCCGATAAAGTACAGTGTTCCCATGGGATATTGTATATACGCGGGCGGAGCCGCGGGCAAAAGCTAGTGTGTTATGAATTTCAACAATAGGATTTAAAAAATTACGTGAACAAAGGGGCATATAATATATTATAAGGAGTTCAGTCTTTAATATACGATTTATATATTTATATCTACCTACCCACATAACTGTTTTAATATTATTATGTTGAAAGAAATAATGGTGATAATTTGTAAAGATATATTTAAAAATATACTACTTACCTTTGTTCGTCTCGGCAATGAAAAAAGCCATTGACAGCCATTCACTTCACAATAATTACGTGTCATTTCGATTCGTTAGTAAAACCTCACTTGTTATACCTCATAGAAATATGGGGTTGTGCAGCTAAAACTAATTTAAAACCTATCCAAATACTACAAAACAAAATAATTAAAATACTTAACCACTACGACTATTTGACACCATCTAAAACTATATACAAGGAAACCAATCTAATGAACATACAACAACTTTATACATATAACACATGCATACTCATATATAGAATAATTCTAAAACTTACTCATTCACACATTACCTTTACAATGCAAGACAAAATAACTACATCTCGCCGCGCGGACCGCCTTGTTCCACCATGTATAAGAACAAATTACGGGAAAAACACAATAACATTTAAGGGAGCACAGCTATACAACGCTCTTCCAAAAGTAGTCAAAGAGACGACCTCGCTCAACCTTTTTTAAGAAAAAATTCGCAGATCATATTTATTGTAATTTGTAATTAAAAAGGCTTATTGCTTGGACCACCGGCTAATATTGATAATATTATGCAGCGAACTCGCACCTTGGACACGTCTCGATATACTTTTTTTTTTTTTTCTACCTACATAATCGGGTCAACAATAATTAATAGTTTTAACTTTTTAATGTTAATATGTTCTCATGTAAGTGACAATGTCTTTTTGAGAATAAAGATCTTTAAACCGATTCGTAATCACGAAGTGACGGGTGTGCGGCGGCCTATTGTCAATTGTATCTAGCGAGATACGCCGAGCGGTAGGCAAATAACGCGTTTCCTTTAGCGAGTGACGAACGCCTGCTAATTAACGTAATACAAACAAGTTATGAGAACACTGACGTCACGAGGCCAATAAAGTGGAGGTAAACGTATTGCCATTGAACACGACGTAAGGAAACTCAAATCAATAAATCCAAGTTAAAAAAATAACAATATAACGTTTCTTAAACTACCTGTAACGCCATCTACTTCTACTTTATATAATACTAGATGTTGGACGCGACTTCGTGCGCGCAAAAGTGAATGTCACGGAAACCATACATTTTTCCGCGATAAAAAGTAGTCCTTCACCGTAGTCTATTCTATATCTGTGCCAAATTTTATTAAAATCGGTCTAGTGGTGTCGGAGCCTATACAATGCAAACAAACAAACAAACTTTTCCTCTTTATAATATTAGTATAGATAAAATATGTCGTAAAAAAAATGTCGAAAAAAAATTACTGTGACATAATATACGTGAAGTTTATTTGCGCTATCTTCTTAAGAATATATCTGTAACCAGGTCGAAGCAGTGCGCTGAAGCGGCACTCCTAGACCCGGAACTGATGCGGCGCGCGCTGTCGTTCTATGCGGGCGTGTGCGCGCTACTGACGGCGCGGCTGTGCGCGGCGCGCGACGCCGACCTGCCGCCGCACAGCGCCGCGCACGCCTTCCGCGCCACGCCCGAGTGGTACGTCGAGGACGTTGCCGAGTTCATGCTGTTCGCCGTGCAGTGAGTACACAATACACATATTATATATGTAGCTAATAAATAGCCAGCAAATGAACTGACAGATCACCTGATGGAAAGCGAATACCGTCGCCCATGGATACTGGTACAACCAAAGGACTGCGTTTCAATCCTCACTTCTTAAAGAATTTAATTTCACATCCACGCACGCACAGCACACACACACACAAATGCTAGAATTAATTTGATATGTATGATATTGAGACTTAATTTTCAGATACGTGCCTCAAATAGTGATGTACAACATCGAAGATCCGGTCATAACATGGTTACTGACGGCCATCTGCAACTCCCACCTCATCAAGAATCCGTATTTAGTGGCCAAAATCGTCGAAGTGTTATTCGTTATCAACCTGTCACAGCCTATGAAACTAAAGAACGTGTACGAGAAGTTCATGGACCATCCCATGTCCCAAACGGCTCTGCCTAGTGCGCTCATGAAGTTCTACACGGATATAGAAACGACAGGACAGAGCACGGAGTTCTATGACAAGTTCACGATACGGTTCCACATCAGTATAATATTGAAGGGCATGTGGGAGAGACCAATACATAAACAGGTGTGAGGCTTTGCAATTATAACTCTTCTTTGTTTCCGTACGATCTTTATGCCGTGTATTCTAATTTGTAGTGTACGTTTATGGAGTGTGTTCCTAAGAGTTGAGCGCAGACTCCCGTCCAAGTTGATTAGTTTCGAAGAAACAGTAAAAGTTCACCCCTTATGGATCCAGTTAAACGAGTCGCGCGAAGGCAGAGCTCATGTTTTCATTCATAGCAATTTGAGCTACTACTAATTTGAGATACTAGTCCACAACATATAAACTAATAACAATCACCCAACATAATAGTTTTGGGTGATTGTTGGATTGAGTCATGGGCGAGCGTTGTGACCTAGTCGATAAATGCTCAATATCCTACGAATGAAAGTTGTGATTCTTGTGTTCATACAAACACGCCCTAAGAGAATGTAGGGTTTAAAAATCATTATGTAGAACCTGCGAGTAAAGTATCGGTCCCGATTAGAAATATTTTATAAAAGTTATAAAAGCCCGATTAGAAACCTTTTATAATTACATAATTACGTTTTTTTTTTCAGGCGATCGTAAAAGAGTCCCGGTCTGGGCGACAGTTCGTTAAATTCATCAATATGCTGATGAACGATACCACATTCCTACTCGACGAGTGTCTCACGGTAAGTTAAGATTGGCCACAAATAAACAAATTTATGGCTGTCTTTATTGACGCCCATGGGGAATAGAGTAAAGGAGTGCCATCTCTCTAAGGCAGAAAGCTAAAAAGTATCCGATAAAAGTAATTAAATAATAGTTTCAAAACTGGCCGTAATGGCGCTAGAGTCAAAAGGGTGTGTTATATGAAGATAAGAGATGAAGTGATGCGAGTTGAGTTTAGTTATTTACAAATTTTGACGACTTTAGTAGACTTGGGACTGATTTTTCAATCGTCAAATAACTCTTATCTGAGGAATAAATATGTGACTTTGATAGATTTTGTATCAAAAATCTGTCAAAGTTACATATTTATTCCTCAGGTAAGAGTTATCTGACGATTGAAAAATAAGCCCTAAAAGTAGTTATTTCAGTAAATCATGAAAATTCTAATTACTCGCGTAGTTGTAAATATTTTTATAAATATGACCGAACAAGATGCTAAGATTTAATTATCCGTTTTAATTTTGTTGCTTTACACCCTTGCGTCTGTAGCGCCTTCTATTTAACGCGCTTTTTCATTGCGGACACTTTTTCATGTATGGAGATGGTACCTCCCTTACCTTTACACTCCATAATCGACTGCAAAGAATGAGAAAAAAATGTCTTTTTGATTTTTGACAGTCAGAAAATTGAATTTTGGCAGCTAAGTGCTCGTTTGTTTTCTTTTTCAATTGAATGACTGTTTGCAGTACTTGAAGCGCATCCATGAGGCGCAAGAGGCGGAGGCGAGTGGCGCTACGGGCGTGGAGGCGCGCGCGCGTGCGCTGGCGCAGGACGAGCGCCAGTGCCGCTCCTACCTCACGCTGGCCAGGTGAGCACAATAAACGGGGAACATGCATTTGCTTGGAAACAAATTACCTAAGTTAAACGGACTGACAGTACGAACAACACAGTAGAATTATCTGTTGTGTTGCGAGCAACCGGCATGTAGTGAAAATGTGACGTTGTTGTTTTTCCTCCATAAATTTGTGCTATTTCGGTTATATGTAATATTGGTAGAATATTGATCATTTTATTTGTTAACGTGCACAAGACGTGTGGGCAAGTGATACAACTTCAAAAAGCGTAGTATTTTGTGTTCTCTACAAAACTCCCGAGGAAGTTTCAATAAAGCGTCTATTACTTTACTGAATCGACTCATTGAATGCATTGATGATTTATTTGGACTTTGACTGGACTAGACTTTGGACATAAGGACAGATTTAGGAAAAACTATGTTGCGAACTAAAATTTCACCGCCTTTTTAACTTCACACTGGCAATGGTTTTATGCTATACCGCCATATTTAAAAAAAGTATTCCACTTTCAAATACTCCCCTTATTTGATTATTTAAAGTGGAGCTACGAACGCAGTACTACAGCTCGGCGTCGAATAAGAGGTAATCGTGAACAAGCGTTGGACTACTGTGGATCGCTAGGGACCAAAAAGTTTGATATAAAACTGCCTGATTCGTTATCGAATAAAAATTGTATGGAAATCTATCAAAATCATGTCAGCGCCCATACAAATTTCATTCGATAAAGTTGCGTTTACGCCGCTGTCAAATGTCCCTGCTAGGCCTGAATAGAGTGTAGTAAATAAATTACAATTTCACATGCGAGTTTCTTACGCAGGTTCTTCTCGCCGGGTTAGTTCCCGAACCGGTGATAGGCATCACGTAGGGACAATTCCATAAGCGTTGCTTTGTAACCTATATGAAAATAAAACTTATTTGATTTGACATGTAATTCCACTCCAGGGAGACTGTGGACATGCTGGAGTACCTGACGGTGGACATCAAGGAGCCGTTCCTGCGCGCTGAGCTGGTCGACCGGCTCGCCTCCATGCTCAACTTCAACCTGCAGCAGCTGTGCGGCCCCAAGTGTAACAACCTCAAGGTAAGGTTTTTTTTCTCTTTAAAAATACGATGTTAAATGAAAGATATCATGATATCATCAATATCATTATACGGGTATCATTCGTGTCACATAATTCCATCATGCTCGGAGTGCTAAGTGTGAGTTTTTCTTTTCGCATTCGATCGTGAGCGCCTTTGGCGTTTTGCGATTTGTACAGCGCCACCTAGTTGTAAACGCAACAACTAGGTCTAATCACATACAAATTCCTAGTAAACTTAGCAATCTGTTGTTGCTGAAAGACTGAAGAGCAAATTTTGCCAAACCATTACTCTGTTTAAATACTTCAACACCTTTTACCATATTTGTTCCATTAACCATACAATTACTCCAGGTCCGTCGGCCGGAGAAGTACGGCTGGGAGCCGCGGCGGCTGCTCAGCCAGCTGGTGGACATCTATCTGCACCTCGACGAGCCCGCCTTTCACGCGGCGCTCGCCGCCGACGAGGTATCTGCTGTGCTGGGGGCCCGCATGTGCAACGCCCTATTAAAATCAGACATCAAGTATATCCCATTTGGTGTCTGATTTATGTTAGGTTTTATCGCTGCATAATATGATAAAAAGAAGTTAATGTTAATGTGTTGTTGGAAGTTAATGTTCACAAAAAGAAGCTTATTTACAAGAATTACAATGATTATTGATGTCCCGAGTGTCAACATAAATTAAGCATTTCGTGCTGACGCGTATAAGTTCTACTCATATCATTGTGTAATTGTATTGTTCTTCTATATTGTCAAATTAGTATCGAAATAAGACAACGCTAAAACACTTCTCTCGACAGTTATCACTTATGGCCAAGTTAGACACTTACAAAATGTTTCTACAGAGATCATTCCGCAAGGAGCTATTCGACGAGGCTGCGGTGCGGCTGGCGCGCTCCTGCATCAAGACGCCATTTGAGATCGAACAGTTCAAAGCGCTTGCCAATAATGCTTACCAGATTGCCAGTGAGTTTTTATTAGTTTTATTACAGCTTGACCGGGAACATAGGAAACTTCGCGATCGAAAAATTGACGAACAAAATTGAATTGTTTATTAAGTCAAATCTTCCAGATTTTACTTAATGTCATAACTTATTGGTATTAAAAAGTTAATAAAGTCTCCGCTCGTCCGACTGTCTGCCCATCAGTCATCAGGCTGTGTCTCATGAACCGTAATATTTGGACAGTTGGCATTTTCACAGATTATGTATTTCTGGTGTCGCTAAAAACAAATAATAAAATAAAAATTTAAGTGAGGCTCCCACACAACAAATATGTTTTTTGTAAGGAACCATTCGTGCGCGAGTCCTACTAGCACTTGACCGGTTTTTTATTTGTCTTAATTTTATTTGGCTTCACTTCTTATGTTTCTTTCCTATTGAAAGATTCTTTTAAAAAAATACCATCATCATTTCAGTATCAAACCAGCAGAAGAGCGACGAGTGGGCGGATGCGCCGGAGGAGTTCCGCGACCCCCTTATGGACACGCTCATGATCGACCCCGTGCTGCTGCCCTCGGGCAAGGTGAGCCGTGAAACACGCAGTATACTCTATTGACAATAATTATAGGGGTATTGACTATGTGTTAAATATTACGATTTATATTAATAATGAGATACGGCTAAAAGTTACAAAAAGTTTCAAAATTTTCGCTATATTAGTAAAAAAACCTATATTATCATAATAATATATATTATACATCATATAAAAAAAGAAAGACGCACAAATTTCGAAGAAATTGGCGATTATGTTTCTGCGCCCCTTATATTTCATACAGCTTAAGGAACACGTGACGTCATAGGTTCGGCGAGTTTTGTATAGAGCTTATTCAGAAGAGTTGTGAAATTCTGTAAACAAATCGCTGTACCTTTGAAAATGATTTTTAATATACTTGTTTCTTCTGAGAACTCTCTCATACTAATATGTAACAGAACTATAAATTTATGCAAACGGCATATAAAAAAACGGCTAACAAGGCTATTCAAGGTCGGCTCGGATTCGAAAACATACTGCGCGGTTATTGGTCAACGCTTAGCGCGGCAAGCATTTATTGGTTTTCGCGCAAGGAAGTTATCTAATCCGAGTCGAATTACACATTCTGAATAGACGTACAGATCCTCCAAAGATGGCCTGCCTATGTACTACAGTGCGCGTCTCCGCGCTGTAATGACGAGATCCAATAATTAAATTCGATCAAATTATTATTTTATTGAACGGAAAATAAGTGACACTTAAATTGGTACTACAATACAATAGTCATTTTGTTTATTTACAAAAATATTAAATTGCATTTGAACACTATATCACAGAGCCGACCGGTAAGCACAATCCGACAAGTGGATGCACGCTAATTTAACTAAAAAAGTGGTCACGCTTTGACGTTCCAGGATTTTAGAATTCACGATTTCAGAATTATTAGGAATACACATTACAATATCAACGAGACACGGAAACACACTGCTGTAGTCCTTCTTCTCTTACTGCTAATATTTATTTATTATCAGGTAATGGACAGATCTGTGATCCTGCGGCACCTGCTTAACAGCGCTACAGATCCTTTCAACAGGCAGCCGCTCACTGAGGACCAGTTGCGTCCAGGTAATACACACTACTACTTGCTATAATTTATTTCTATACTAAATAACAAAAATGCTTTTCTTAATGGGATAAGACAGGAGAACGTGTAAACTGTAGTCGGATCGCTGATTAAGCAAGTGCCGCCACATGAACATCTGCAACTCTAGAGGGTAAGGCTGGGACTGTATAATTGTCTGGAATCTGTAAGGCCAGGGAAAATCAAGAGCTCTGACAACTCGACACTCATGTGTTAAATTTTCAACTCTATTGTATTATTCCAGAGTTATTTTTTCAATATATCTATTATTTTAAACATATATTAATAACCTCTGAATTTTCTCCGGGATTCCGGATTCCGGACAGTAAAGTCCCAGCTTTTGCATGGGACTATTAACCGGAGTCTCTATAGCCAGGCCGGAAAACAAACAGCGTTAAAAATACAACTTCGATAGCACAATAGAGTTGAAAATTGAACACTCGGCAGCAGTTTATAAACTCGACGTGTTCATTCTATACGTCGCGCTAGTCGCGAACACTCGTGTGTTCCATTTTTTGCTCTATTGTATCAGCGCAGAGTTCTATTTTCAGCGCTGCTTTTTTTCCGGCCCGGCCGGAGAGGCTCCGGATAATGTAGTCCGAGACTAACACGTGTTCCGATATTTGAAGCCTCCAACTCACAATTCTCAAGTACTCAGCGAAACTATTACAGTACTAGACATTTATGAAACAGCTATTTAAAGCCACATAATAATTTATTTTCACAGCTACGGAGTTGAAAGAAAGAATATTAGAATGGCAACGTGACAAGAAAGGATCGACCTCCACGTCTTAAGCTCTCAACACAAAGTCTGATGTATATACCTATATGTAGACAAGCTGGTACGTCCAGCGTCCGATGGACTTGACAAAATTTATGAATGTGAGATGAACTTAAGTGGTGTTAGATTTGAAGCAGTAAAAGCGAAAACCGCCTAAAACAATTTTAACAATTTCTTTTATTTACAACCCAAAGTAACATATCTGTCATTCGAAACTATGTTACACTTTCAGTCCTGACACATCAAATGTAAAGCTAGCCCTACGCTACTCGCAAAGTTGACCGAGGAAGTGCTCCGCGAAGTAACGCAAAGTACCAAAAGCGTGACACGAGGCGAAGCGAAGTGCGTGTCCACACTAACGTATTCGGCTAACCTCGGCTTACTTTGCGAGTAGTGTGGAGCTAGCTTTAACCGTTATCCAATCAGTAAATTTGACAGATTTGGTATTCAAGTCTATGACAAAGTAACGATACTGATTTTTCAAAGGTTACGAACCCGTAAATGTTTGTTTACATTTTTTATTTTGTCTCCTGAACTTCTACTGTATAGCTGTATTGCATGTTTTGAATGTTTTGACTCGATGAGTATTATGGTATAATTATGTTCACATCAAATAAAAAAGTGAAGATAGAGCTTTGTCAAATAAAAACTGCGCGTGTAGCTACGCACAGCGCACTACATAGAAAAAAAACCACACACCGCGACACAAGTCGTAGTTTTGTTACATGTGTGTGCGTGTAATTACACAGAATTACACGGCGAGGCGTGTTTAAGACCACTCCTTGGTTTTCTGTTTCTTTCATTTCACTTTTTATTTAGTCTGATGGTATATGTTATACTTTAATGAAATCTCGCTCAATATGCCATAAAAGAGGCATATGAATCCCCCCTGTGTGTACACACACGCTTGGCATATTTCTATTGGAGCTTAGCTAGTTCTACCACGCATTGTACATATTTTCATTTAAATTCGAAAGGCCTAACATTTAATTATATTATTCAAGGCAGGTTAGACTTTAACTTATAGATTTGTATACATTAGGTTTTAAAAAAACGATCATTTCCAAACTGAGGACTTTAGGAGTTTGCGACAGCCAACAATTGAAATTGAAACTTTAAGATCTATCTAAAAGTTTATAACAAAGCTGAGATGGGATGTCTCTGCTGTTACTGTTTTATTAATTTAAAAATATAAAGATACTTTGGCATCATATAAAATTTACAACATTCTGATCTAATTTAATTTGTTTCTTTGTGTTTTATTCACTTGCTAAGTTAAAATATTGTGATACAAAGGATAAACACAATCATAAAAAATATACATACATCCCGACGATTAATAAGCTACTTTGGAAAGTTGGTTAATTAATAGGTAACAGTTATTTGGTCTCATAATTCATAACTTGTAGCTAACATTAGTAATTTAGTTGTGATGAATACAATATGTATACTAAACATATTTTAAATTTAATCGCATATTAATAAAATGTGCCCAACTTTAAATTATGAAGTTTAAAATATGTATAAAAAGAATTTATTTTTTAAAATTAAAAATTGCACATACATAATAATTAGTTTTATTGTTTTAGTTATGTTAGAACTGTATGTTAATTTCAATATGTGATTTGTTCCTTTTTTATATGTTTAATTCTTATAATAAGCAACATTATCTTTAAAATAATCTGCATTTTTAATGAAACCTTACCATTTAAGGAAGGAAGGATTTAATCTATTATAGGGACAACTAAATAACTATAACAAAAAATCTTACAAATTTTCTTCAGTCACTGCCATATAAATTTTATTTAATATATTATTATAGATCAGGCATTCCTTCCTATTCTATTTAGGTTCCATTGTATGTTTTCACATATTACGATGTGTCCTATAATACAGTTTTATGTTGATATGTCAATAAAAAATATTAAACATTTAAATTATTTCTTTAATCATCCAATAATGTTTCCAACAAACCAAATTTTGTGGGTATAAAGTTTTTATTATATATTAACATCCTTATTTATTGTCGTTTTCTTATATATAACATTGGATTAAAATCAAATTACATTTACAAATCTTTATTACCTTTAGATTTATATTTAAAATTTAGCTGATCACAATATAATATTTCTATTGAATTTGCTACAACAAATATTAAAAAAAAAGTTCAATTAAAGAAAAACTCTTTTCAATAGTTTTTCCAGTTATAACAAGGAAAACAAGCTCTTATTATTATTAAATATTTTATCTCAAATCATTCCTAAACATGTTGAATAGCTTTATGAGCGTTTTCACATTACGCTATATGATAGCCGATATCAGATGGGAAAACGTTCTTATGTTGTCGGCAAGACAGTGGGTTTTCCTGTTATACAATCGATTTCCCACCGATGCCGCAATGGTGACAGGTATATGTTTCATATTGGAACATACCTGTCTTTATCATGTCTTTGTCATTGTTGGACTCAATAAGCGAAATTGTAACATGTAATGTGAAAATGCTGTGTGCCTGAACTAAAATATTACACATTGGTAAGTAACTAAAAATAACGTTTATTATTTATTCGAGTATAAATGCAATCACATTGTGATTAAAATGCAACTCTTTGTACAATCAACAAACAATATTATTACAGCTTGTTTGATTGTTTCAAATTAAAAATATTCAGTAGAACTCCAGAGTTCAAGTTCCTAACAAAGATAAAACATAATTGGTTAAAAATTGCTTAGTTATCTAAATACTAGATTGCCACAGTAAAATCTATAGACGATATAAACACTAACGTGTACATAGATAAATTACTAAGTACAACAAAAACATAGCCAAGAAGTGAGAGGTAGCTTCCCGAGATTTCCTTTTATACTGATTTTATATGCCAGTTAAAATGCACAACCATTTATCAGACAACATTTTAATGTTAAAACATGACAGATTTACCATATCATAGTTTGATATGAAATTACAACATATTATTGTTGTATAATATTGTTTAGTTTTAATATGAGGAAGACTAGCATTAAGTGTAAGATATGAAAAAAAGCCCTACAACACAATAAAGCTGCATTAATTATAATTTTTAAAACTTAAACATGCACTTTAAACATAAACTCAAAAACAGTCTAAACTCAATAAGTACATCATTTATTTATAAATATTTTTATAATGCTCTCAGAAGAAAAGGTAATCTATTAGCAAAGAAACATGATATCATGTACAACATTCCAAAATAAAAATTTAGCCTAGCAGTCTGTCTGGGTACATATTGCATGGTTTCGGGTCTTCTAAATCTTCTTTCAATTTCAAATGCCCTCGGCAAAGTGAGCATGGGCAGTAAAAACCAAAATGAACAGCGCACAGACGCCACTACAAACATTATGTATGGAGTAAATAACAAAAATGCAAATAGCAAATAGGATGCAGTTTCTCCTATCAGTATGGCCAGAGTCACAATTTCAGCTTTGCTGTCAGCCTCCAGATCCCTTGTATTGTTGCTGTGTAAAATAGCCTCAGTGTTAAGTGCCAATGGAACTGCATAATAAATAATAGGCCAGTCCACTCTTCCTGTTTGAGCAAGGAATGCAAACACAACAGAGACTGGCCCAAATATAACGAGCACAATGATATCACCGAGTGCAATATACTTCAATCCTATACCACCAGTATACAAAAAAGAAGATGACAGTCCCCCAAAGTACACCAATGCCAGATGCTCCATTCTAGCGGGTGATAATATAACAAGCAACACAAAGAATGCACATCCGGCCATATATAAAAGAGCACCAAGTGAAACTACTTCGTCAATACTTAAAATATGATCTACTAAAGTTCTGTCGTCCGATTTTCGATTGTCAATACCCTTTACGAAATCGAAATACGTATTCACTACATTGCCAGCACAGTGGACAGGTATAACAGTAAATAAGGTGACCATCAATGTAGCCCAACTAAATTCACTTTCCCCAGGTAGGCGATACGCTAGCGCAGCTCCGAGAAGAGTCGGCAAGAGACTCCCGCTCAGAGACCATGGTCGCAGCGCCAACACGTAAGTACGAACTTTCATCAATGGATTTCGGGGCGGGCTAATTTTTTGTTTTCGTGGTTGTAACAGATTTCCCTCCGCTGTTGGAGTCTCATCGGATTTCGTACAAGATTCCATTCTCTGTTCGTGGTTTAAGTTCTGCAGTAGTTATTTACTTAGAAATACAAATCCATAGGAAATAATTAACAACTTTGATGCTTCGCACACACAGAGTTTACCACTGACCGAAACTTATCGATGTATGTATAAATAGTAAATTGATTTAGTGTTAAAAAAAAATTGAAATAAAACCAAACAACCAAACTTTATAGAGTTGACAAAGTTTAAATGTCAATGTCAAATTTGCAACACGTCTCGCGAGTTTTTTTTTAATTTATATATGGCATCGGCTTATAACTATTTGCCAGTGTCAAGTTAAAAAGGCGAGAATAGAACTTTCTTTTCAATTTTCAACACCGTATACCTATATCATCAAGTCTAAAGTCTAGTCAAAGTCCAAATATATAGTCAGTACAGTCTATGAGTCATGTCAGTCGATTCAGTAAAGTGGTAGAAGCTTTACTGAAAGTTCCTAGGGAGTTTTGGCGGGTACACAAAATAGCACGTTTTTAGAAGTGTACAACTTCTAAACTGCTAAACTTCTAAACTTGCCCACACTTGTGCACAATAACGAATATTTAATGGTTAATATTCTACCAATATTACATATTAAGAACCGAAATAACACAAATTTATGAAACTTTACAAATTCCACAACATCACCTATTGAACTCCCCGGCAAAACTCCATCTCGCGAGTTAGTTTTTTTTAAATTAGATAAATGGTGTCGGCTGATAACCATGTGCCGGTGTCAAGTTAAAAAGGCGGGAAATAAATTTTTGTTCAAAGAAGAAGGATTAAAATTGACCCACGTCCTACAGAAAAGTGATGACCTCAAAAAAGAATATAAAAATATGGCATATTTCCGAACGCCATCTTTACTGTCTGACATACTAAAAAAATGCTATGAATATTCTTTCAGGCGCAGTATAATGAATATACTAAAATACCTAAAATATACCACAATAAGGACATCACAAACACATCCATTTCTTTCACTTGTACCAATGTGAGTGAAACAACAAACCGACCGACGGTGCCGCGATTGATACTATATGTTGTCCCTGTTTTAAACTACGGCCGCTGGGCCGTTCCAAGAATGCATTTTTGACAGATTTCAACCCCATACATTTAGCTAGCGTAAAATCGGAAAATAACTATTTATAAATTTTAATATAATTAAGGAACTGTAAAAAACGATTTAGACCAGTCGTAGTATAAAACGTCTTACATATATTTTTATTGTATTTTTAATATATTTTCTTTTTTAAATGTCATTTTTGATATTATTAGTTTTATTAGTATTAAGGTATATTATATTGCACCTGAAACAATATTCATAGCATTTTATTTCTTTTTATTATGTTTAAAGGTACTTCACTTTGCTTTCGGATGTAGGGTAATTTCTATGGGTTAATGTATTTTATTTCTTTTTTTAATGTCATAATTTTTTATATTATTATTATTATTATTTATTAGTTTTATTAGTATTTAAGTATATTATATTGCGCCTGAAAGAATTTTCATAGCATTTTTTTCGTATGTCAGACAGTAAGGATGGCGTTTGGAAGTATGCCATATTTTATATTATTTTTTTATTATTTTTTTAGGTACATCACTTTGCTGTAGGACGTGGGGTATTTTTCTAAGGGCCGTAATCCGTCTTCTTTTCAACACCGTACTAATAAATCGTCAAGTCAAAAGTCTAGTCAAAGGTCGAAGGTGAAGGTCGTCCAATTAAATAGTCAGTGCAGTCAATGAGTCAAGTCAGTCGATTCAGTAAATTGGCAGAAGCTTTACTGAAAGTTCCTAGGGAGTTTTGAAGAAAACACAAAGGTTACAACAACAACTACAACGTACTACGTTACGTTGTAGTTGTTACAACTGTTATGTGGTTTTTTTACATGCAAGACTTGAGTTCTGAGGCTTCTCAGAACTATGGACTGTAGATATAAGGAGTGCAATCTCTCTAAGGCACAAAAGCTAATAAGTGTCCTATAAAAGGAATTAAGTAATAGTTTCAAAACTGGCCATAATGGCGCTAGAGTGTATAGAGAGTGAAAATAATAATAATAATAATAATCGTATAATTCAGGCAATAGAAAAGGTGTGTGATATGAAGATAGCATTATGAGATGGAGTGAAGTTAGTTGAGTTTAGGTATTTAGTTATCTCCATTATAAAACTTACTTTTATAAAATTTGCGTAGTAACATTTTATTAACTAATTTATTAAATATTGTGAAAAGCGTGCCATTGCAAAGCGGAAGCCTTTTCTCATTTGATTATCTTTTCTAATTTTGCCGCTTCTTTTAAAATGTACACTCTAGGTCTGTACCTAGAGTGTTGGCGCCACTGTTGGCGCCAACCTTATTTGATGCTTTTTAGCGGACACTTTTCTATCCTATATAGGAGTGCAATCTGCACTCCTTAAGGCGCGTCTCCTGCTCATGTTTTTTTCGAAACATTACACAGAAAACATGAAACAAAAACATTTGTTTTCATACACAAGCTGTCTCCAGCTATAGAAAAGGTTTTTATTGAAACAAAACATTTTGTGCAAACAAGATCATGAGTTCCGATGAGAAAGACGTAAGCACTCGCAGCTTTAGCGATTGCAGATGCAGAATCTAGGAGAAAACACAGGGGGTTTATAAAGGCCACTTTAGGTTTTTCATATATTTTTTTCAACTCATATTATGTGCGCCATTTTACGCATTACTATTGAAAACTGTCAAAATTGATGTTTTCTAATATGATGAAATCAGATGAGTTATGTAGCCATTTTATCATTTCACGATTTTATTATGGAAAAAATATATGAAACATCTAAAATGGCCTTTTTAGACCCCCAGATTTCGAGTTAGGCCATATTTACTGACCCGTAATTTTAGTATTTATCAGGAGTTACGAATAGAAGACCGATTTGGGATTGATAAATAATTTCTTCCGTATTTTTATATTTAATGGTCATGTGACAGTTGATAATAAATGAAACATTCCTTCCTATATATTTATATTCCTACACAAATCTGTATAGCCACGCCCCAATGTTTCGATGTTTTATGTAATGTATAGAAAAAAACACGCGCAGGAGACGTGCCTTTATCTCTACACTCCATACTCAAAACAAAAATAATCGGTTGTCTGTAAAGTCGGTTTACTGACGATAGTTGAACGTGACAACGTCATAAGAAAATACTGATGGATCGCTCACTCAAGTAGGAGAGAGACAGATGTCGAACGCTGTCGAACGCGGAGGCTGATTGTGCCTCTTTGTCGCCCGTTCCGCGCTCTCGCTTGCACTTCAAGCCTTAAATGGAACGCCTCAGAGCGAGGTAACGCCGCATGAGTCATGTTTTTTCGTGCGTGCAGCCGGCTCCATCGAATTATAAGACGTTGTCACGTCAAAAACTCTAGGCAGATAGAGTGAGCATAAACGCAATGCTTTTCTCTTGGAAGAAGAATATACATAGGAGTGCTAACATCGAAGCTGTAAGAATGAGATTAATAACTACAGCATCGATATTCGATGGATGGTCGATAGCACACTAATAAAATACAGACCTATCGTACCTAATGCAGACCAAACTATGCTTTTTCGCCACCGATTGTTGTTACAAAAAAATCTGTCAATCAATGCCAATGGAGTTTTGCCGGGGAATTCAATGGGTAACGTTGTGAATTTTGCATTTCTTTCATAAATTCGTGTCACTTCGTTTCTTAATGTGTAATATTGGTAGGATATTAACCATTAAATATTCGTTAACGTGCACAAGTGTGGGCAAGTAGTAAAACTTCTAAAAACGTGCTATTTTGAGTTTCCCTCCAATCCTATTTATTTGGACTATGACTAGACTTTAGACTTGACGATTTAGGAATACGGTGTTGAAAATTGAAACGAAAGTTCTATTTCTCGCCTTTTTAACTTGACACTGGCAAATAGTTATAAGCTGATGTCATATTATATGAATTAAAAAAAAATCAATGCCAATTGCCCATTTGACGTTCACACTTTTATTTACAAATTTTATGAAAGAATAATTTTTACTTTCTGTATGTACCTAATTTTAATTTATTTTACAAGTAAGCGTCTTTACTATTGAATTTCTTTAGCTTACTGTTAAAAATTTTATGGAAAAACGAAATCACAATTTAGAAAAGGATTCAACTCGCATTAATTTTGAGGTTAGTACATGTATGTTTTCAGTTTAATTTATTCGAAAACCGATGTTGCTTCTGTTGTTATATGTCTGTGTTACGAGTTATTACTCTATTAGTAGGCAAACGTTTAAAATCTGACATAGTTCCAAAGACCTAACTTATCCTATTTGACATTCTTGGCTAGAGTGGATTAACTCGATTTTGTTTAAAACTTTATTTTATCATTAACGCTTATGACCTGTCAAAAAACTACCTGTATTTATTATGTATTAAAAACAAAGGAAAATAACAATAAAAGTAATATTGTATTTATTAAATATAATAATTTTTCTTTACCCAATTTTTACTACTGCAATAGCTGCTCCCCTCGCTGCATCTCCACCTGAAGTGAATTCCAAAGGCAAGCTGTAATAATGTTCAACGGCTCTCTGCAAAACGACATTTCTAGAGAGTCCTGAACCATTTCCAACTATTCTCTTTATGTTTGCCTTTTGCAAAATTTCTTTGGGCATCATACAGTGTAAATTATTAATAAGACTATCACAAAGAGATTTAAATACAGATGCTAGATGAATATTTGATAAATCAATGTTTTCTACGCTAGCTTTGCTAGTTGGTGTATTCCTTTCACCAAGCAGTAACGGTGAAATCTTCATGTTGGAATTGGGAGTATTTAAACCAAGAGCAATAAGCTTTTCCCAAACTTTAGATTGTGGAATGTGGAAACCAAATTCCAGCATCCATTGCTGAAGCATTTTAACAAATGTGGCCAAAACATTTCCTCCATTTAAGGAAGCTGCTACCACTAAATATTTGTTATTAAAGTATGGCAAATGCTCAATAGTATTGCACCCCATATCTGATATTGAATCTGAAACAATGGCAAGTTGAGCTGATGTTGATATATTCAAGACTGCATCCTGCTCTGTCTCTAGTGTGGAAATTATGGAACATTGGAGATCACCCATGGCGACACCGACTGGTGTACCTTCAGGGATACCATTCCATGAATTCTTTAAAATCCCAGCAGCTTCTCCACTCTTAATAATTTTTGGCAAAAGATTTACTGGAAACTCTATAGACCTCAAAATGTCAGTGTTCCACTCATTCTCTTCTGTATTGAAGTAACCCCAACTTGCAGCATTCTGGTCTGATATAACTGGAGTATCTAAATCACAAAGCATGGCCACAACAAAATCTTGTACTGTGGCAGAACAACTGAAGTTTTTAAGTTTTTCTGGTTTATGCTTTAGCATCCATAGAAGAGTTGCACATCCATAACCAGAGTAGCACTTGAGGTGTGAGTTTGGTTTTGGCAGGGTCTCTAAAAATTCTGGCTTGCATCTCGTATCCTGCCATGTGTACAGAGCCGACATGTTTTCTCTTATCGCTTCGAAACGCATGACAATACCTTCCTTTTCTATCTTTTCCCATGCCCTGAAAATCAAACATTTCATTTATTTCACTGTAGTGTGCAGTCATTGATCTCGTATTCACTTGTCTACAAGCATAATGGAGCAACGAAAATTACTTGCTAGCATTATGTAAACTTACAGTAACTGAAGAGAATCTAAAAACTCTTAAATATTCATCAGGAGTCAAGACGCGAGACCTTAAAAACAGAAATTTACCGTGACACTAATTATGCTATTAATCTAATTAAGGTAAATAGCTTTTTTACCTGTTCCTCCACAAAACAACTCCATGCATCTGTCCACAGACGCCGATCCTGTTGACGTGTCGCAATAAATCTCGGGGTAGTCTCGACACGCAGTAGTGGACGGCTGACACTATTTTGGGAACGTCCTGCTTGTTCCCTTCTATCCCCTGATCGCTGGGTATATTGGCTGCCGTGTCCTTATTCTGTTTGGCCAGGAGCTCCTTTGTAATTGGATCGTAAATGCACACTTTTACGGACGTAGTCCCTATGTCCATGCCCAGGATGTACGCTTTTTCAGTCATTTTGGACTGTTTGAATGTAGATTGGGGTTAAATCGCGTATTTGTTTGCTCGAGCGTCGCGAATTATCAATAACCGCACAACTCACAAGTGATCCGGGTCGACAACGTACGGCACTGTCAGTTGTTGGAGAACTAAACAGTGGGACGCGTGCCGCTTGTGCTCGGCCTAGCGTCCGTCTAGTAGCTCTGCATTACGTAAACACAATTATCTCAATATCAACAATGTTATCCCATAATATATATCGGCTAATAAATGAATATGAGCTTCTTATGTTCCAAGGCTTAGATTACCTCTTTTTATTTTAATATATCTATGTTCCAAGGTAATTTCCAGTGGAATGAATTACAAAATCATTAAAATATCATTTAGCGTAAACACGCCGCCAGTTTGGCGCTTATGCATCATTAGTCTTAGCTCCCATTTTCCTCAGTAATCAAAGTCTACGATAGTAATTTGTTCCCTGATCGGCATATAATATTATTACTTTAGATCGCAAACACAAAATCTTGTCTCGTATATCGTCCAAGCATAATTTAATAGCAAAAAATAAATTAAAAATTATTATTTCACAGTGACATTATTTACACAAAAAAAAATACGTGTGGCACTCGGGGACTGCCGCGCCGCGGTAAAGCTATTGCATAGTAAGTCTACACGCATACGTCTAGTCGCACGCACACAAACACCGTGCCGAAGTCTGCCGAACTGAAACTAGGTACGTTGGACGCTTTCAACGCCGCACCGCTGTGCCGGTCGGAGTGGGAGGGTGTTAGGTTTATTTTTGTTACGGAATTTCTTGATTCGGTCGCCGCGCTCAAAGCCCGCGATAAAAGCTATGCAATAGCTTAAAAAAAGATCCAGAATGAAAAATTATGTAACTAATACGTAACACGTATTTTTTAAGAGATGTCGTTTATCAAGAACCCAGCAGTTATTAATTACATTTACATGGCATGGTGAACGTCTTTTTTAGCCGTAACATTTTACTGCATTGCGGTTGGCGCGTCAGTTCCGAGCTATTAACGTCGAAATTGATTTTATCATAAAAATAACGACTCATTATATAGCTGGCGTGAGTAATGTCACGTATCTGCTCATCGCTACCGTAATAACAGTGATTCAAACACTCAAACCTGGCCAAGTTTAAAGGGATATTTTAAAAGTGGGAGTTTCATTAGGCAAGCCATTGCTTAGATGCTTGTTACTAACTGATCTCTGATTTTCAAATCCGTAACAAAATGATTGATATTGTTACGGATTGTTTTTTTACTGCTTAAATTCTTGGCGATAGCGCCTCGGCAGCGATTACTAAAAAAATTAAATAGATCCCATGTTTATTTTAGATTATTTATTTTCGTTTATAACTAAAATGCCGCCAAGAATTAACTGTCTGATTGGTGATCCCTATAAAAGATAGCAACAATCCATAAAGTCCACTGAAATTAGTTTACTGAACGTTAGTTCGGTAAACTAAACACTCATAAAATTATATTTATCAAACTTGTGTTCACATGTGATTCTAAATATAGTTTAGCTGGTCTCTAGCTGAGATGAAGAATAACCCGCATAATAATAGACTTAATACTTGTATTAATTATTATAATATCTTATATCGTTCAATGGCCGGCGGCCGGTGTATGGTAAATAATTTAATCAAGAGCATGTCTGAGGGTTCTGTAACTATCAAGTATCAACGCCCATATGGTTTTTTTTAAAATATTTCAAAATCTATTGTCCGATTTCGCTCAAACTAATTTTCCTAAAGAGTTTTTAGCATGATCTATCAGAATAGAAACTAACAAGTTGCTAACTCTATAATTAAAAAATTCCAGAGCCTACCAAAGTGGTTTATTAGTTGGTCCCCCACCAAATCAAATCAAATCAAATCAAATATTTTTTATTCAAAATTGGTATTTTTAAATACTCTTTTTGAACGTCGTTACTACGTGATGCCTACCACCGGTTCGGGAACTAACCCAGCGAGAAGAGCCGGCAAGAAACTCGTCTGGGACCATCTTTTACCAAAAAGATGGAAAATTATTCTTTTAAAATCAAAATTATTACAATGTTTGCTTATGTCTATGTAACAAATAATAACATAAGATAAGGAGCCACCTTATTCCCAAGGTGTGCCGTCTTGAATGAAGTCATTAATTTTATAATACGCTTTGGCACACAAACGTTCTTTAACTACTTTTTTAAACTTATTAATGGGAAGGTTTTGAACCTTTTCTGGGATTATATTGTATAAGCGTATACATTGGCCTTTAAAGGATTTACTAACTTTGCTTAGTCTGAACACTGGCATATCTAACTTGTTCTTATTTCTAGTGTTTACACAATGATTATCACATTTCTTTTTGAAGTTGTTTAGATTCTTTCTTACGTATAACACATTTTCCAAAATGTATTGAGATGCGACGGTCAGAACTTTTATTTCTTTAAACTTTTCCCTTAGAGATTCAAAAGTCGACATCTTATAAATAGAACGTATAGCACGTTTCTGCAGCACAAATATTGTATTAATGTCCGCAGCGTTTCCCCACAAGAGGATGCCGTACGACATTATGCTATGAAAATAGCTAAAGTAAACTAATCGCGCGGTCTCTATGTCGGTAATTTCTCTAATTTTTTTAACAGCGTATGTTGCAGAACTCAGCTTATCTGCCAATTTAGCAATATGTGGTCCCCACTGTAACTTACTATCTAATGTTATACCTAGAAAAACAGTGGTGTCTACTAATTTCATTTTCTCATTATTTAATAGTATATTGGTTTGTGCCTGCGTAACATTTAAACCAACATATAAACCACTTTGGTGACTGATTAGTGATTACTCTAAAATGGTTGACTTTGTAAAAAGTCATGTATGGCATGGCACACCTTGCCTTTATTTAAAAATACTTATTCGTCGATAACAAAGGGCATTCGATCGATAAGGTAGAATGAAAAAATATTTTTCATTCCACACTTTACATATATGGGAGAGCCACCTAAAATATGAAAATCTTAATATTATTTTATGATGCCAAAACTGAAATCTATAATAATTCTATACACAAAATGTCGTCTATTTATATTCAAAATAACCGAAGTTATCAAGGGAGGACAAACGGACGGACGAAAACTATAAGGGTTCTTTGTAGTTACTACGTAATCCACTTAAGACTTATTGGTAAATTGTATATTCGATTGACAGAACTGCGGACGTAGATGTTTTGTATTAATATTGAGCATTATTCTGAGTAGATTCGAGTCCAGCAATTATTATTTTTGTAAACATGAAAATTGTTTTTAGCCTCCGACGAAAACAGAGGGGTGTTAAGTTTGACGTGTCTGTCTGTGTGTCTGTGTGGCAACTGGTATCGTAGCTCCCAAACGGATGAACCGATTTTGATATAGTTTTTTGTTTGAAAGCTGACATGATCAAGAGTGTTTTTAGTATAACTATCCATCCATCCATCCATCATCATCAGCTGATTGACGATTCGGGGGATACTTAAAAAAAGAATGTTGGTTTGGTCAGAGTGAAGCAATCATTTACACAACCTTAAACGCGTTGTTTCGTCATCTTTAGAATATTAAACAAGATTGCAAAACCTTTTTAACATTGACCTTATCCTGAAAATATTTAAATCTAAAACATACTCTATATTTTGAATATAAAAAATATTCAAAATATAGTGTATGTTTTAGATTTTATTGAAGTTTATCCAAAACATAGTTATAACTTATAACCTTACTGTTGGTTAATTAGGTTAGGCTAGCTGTTATTTTGCACACACAGATACATAATTAGTATCGTATCCTCCTTATCCTTTAGATCCCTACAATCCAACTTTTACGAGGCATGCCTTTTAAGTTCTGTCGTTTCCATATTTCCCGGCAATTTTGAATTTGGAACTGTTCTATATTCGAATGTGTTTAAATTTTGAATCTCAAAACAGTTGAAAGTATTAGGATTAATGCTATTGTTTAGTCACAGCGTCGATTGGAATCTGTCAGGTCACGTACGAAAATGAATCTTTCTAAGGAAAATGTTCGTGCAATAATTTTCTACAACTTTAGAAGAGGCTTGAGGCTTCAGTGTTTTGAATAGCTAACATCTGTGTTCAGTGATGAAGCCCCATGTCTGCGCAGGGCCGCGCCGCGCCGCCCCTGTGTGCGAAGTGCGCGGCGCACACAGGCGCCAAAACAATAGGGGCGCCGCTATCGAAATTATTTTTGTTACACTTACACAACAACATATTGCTTTGTAGTGGAGTATCGATAAGTAAGTAGATATAATAGGCGCAACAAATGCCTCGTAAACAACAAAACATAATATAGCGCTTATTGTACAAGTGTCCCAAGATAATATTCACGTTTGTGGTTTAATTTTACGCTTTGGGTTTTAGTTTACAATAATTACGAGCTCAGCGTTAAAATCAAAAGAACCGCCTTGAGTTTGTTCAATGACGGTGAGCCAACCAGGCTTCCGTACACGGGGATTCCCCGACAGCCCGGGAACGAGAGAGCCAAAACAATTGATTGAAATAAGGAGAAGTTCTAGCACTAAAAACAATAAATAGTTTGTGTGTTACTGATTGTTTTAACTTGTTTCCACGATGAGTGATCAAGATAAAAAAAAAAGAAATTATCTGGTTTACCAGAATTTAATAAGGAAAAGAAAACAAGAAGAACGTGATAAAAATACAACTAAAATAAGTAAATTTTTTACGGCTCTACCATCCACTTTCAAAGAATCATTAGAGACAGAAACCAGTCATTTTATCGAAAGTGTTGAAGAATCTAATTCAAAAAACGCTTCATGTAGTGGTATGTGTTTTTATGTAATTTCTATACAAATAAATATAACTTTAGTCTGTTTGTGATGTCAAGATTAAAAAAAAACACTTTTCTCTTTTAATTCCTGTCAGTCTTTTTCTTAATCGTCGAAATATAAATGATCCGAAAATCGCTTTTAAAATTAATGTATTATTTTATATATTGGATCAAGCTTTATCCTCCGTAGGCGAAAGATTCAATTTTTTATTTTTATTTATATATGGCATCGGCTTATAACCATTTGCCAGTGTCAAGTTAAAAAGGCGGGAAATAGAACTTTCGTTTCAATTTTCAACAGCGTATTCCTATATCGTCAAGTATAAGTCTAGTCAAAGTCCAAATATATAGTCAGTACAGTCTATGAGTCATGTCAGTCGATTCAGTAAACTGGTAGAAGCTTTACTGAAAGTTCCTAGGGAGTTTTGGCGGGAATCACAAAATAGCACGTTTTTAGAAGTTGTACCACTTGCCCACACTTGTACATGATAACGAATATTTAATGGTTAATATTCTACCAATATTACACCTTAAGAACCGAAATAACACAAATTTATGAAGTTTTACAAATTCCACAACATCACTCATTGAACTCCCCGGCAAAACTCCCAAGATTCAATTTATTGAATAATCACAATGACGTGTTTAATTTTTTATTTAAACTAAGTGATGACCAAGAACAAAGTCAATTAAGAATAAGCTGTCATCGTTTGCAGGAAAAACTTACAGCAAATGATTTATTGGACATTAACGCCGATGATTTGTGTAAAGAAATTATGTCATGTCAGTCTTTTTTCAAAAAATTAAATAATGACGTGGCGAAAATTCTCGAATTATGAATATTTAAACAATTTGACAGCTGTATGCCCTAACATCACAATAGCATTACGAATTTTGCTAACTATGCCAGTTACCGTAGCAAGCGCGGAAAGGCCCTTTTCTAAATAAAAACTAATAAAAAAAATACCTGCGCTCAACAATGAGTCAGGAAAGATTAACAAATTTAACAACAATATCCATAGAGGAGGCCATATTAGACCATATAGACATACACGAAACTATTAAAGATTTCGCAAACAAAAAAGCTAGAAGAGTGGAAATAATATAATTTAAATATGTTTATTTATATTCTTACACATTTTATTTTTTTAACATAGCATACGTTATAGTTAAATTAGTATTATTAGAAAAAATTCAGTTACTTTATTATTGATATAATATAAGTATACGATTAGGTAGAACATCATAAATAAAGTATGTAAAACTTTAATTCGCGTTTTATTTTTCACAGTAATTGGCAATCGAAAACTGGTTTTACCTATTTAGGAAAATATTATCTAATTATATAAAACTAGAGAAAATTTATTTCGGTCAAAATTAACACACCAGAAATAAAAATAAGTTGAAACATTAAGATTCGTGAAAAAAAGAGGCGCTTCATAGGGTTCGCACACACTGTGGAGGGTCGGCGCGGCCCTGTGTCTGCGGACTGTCGAACGCTGGTACCTATTTAGAATTCCAGCGTGGACATACTAGTGTTAGTGACAAGTCTCGCGAAGGACGCCAAAAATCCGCCTTCACTGAAGATAACATCATTGCTGTGAGACAACTAATTCTCGAAGAGCGTCATGTGACGTGTCGAGAGATAGAGGCTCTATTAGGCATCTCAGGGACAACCATTCAGAAGATCTTGCATGAAGCGCTTGATGTGAGAAAGCTAGTTTGCCGTTAGATACCGCATCTGCTTTCCGACGATCACAATTCACAAGGCGGCCCGCGTCAGATGGTGTATGAAAACTCTGCAAAGGTTTAACCGAGGAGAGTCAAATCACGTCTACGACATTTTCAGTGGTGACAAATCTTGGATGTATGCCTACGATCCTGATTCCAAACGATAGTTTAACAATTAGTTAAAATAAAGATTTAAGTAAACGACTCCGATCACCGATAAGTCCGAGCAACGATCGTCGTGTATTTTTAAACAAATAGGTATCGACTCTGTCTTGGTCTAAGCACATCGGTGAGATCGGTAGGAGAGTTTTTGGTGCGTGGAGTACTCTGAGGCGCTTGCAGCATTTTCTGCCGGTTCCGACCAAAATTCTGCTTGCTGAATCGCTTATCCTTCCTATATTAGATTACGCTGACACATGTTTCACAAACATTTCAGAAGAGCAGCTTAATAAACTTGAGCGTCTCCGAAACCATTGTATTAGATTTATTTTCGATTTACGAAAATATGATCACATATCCGAATTTCGTACCAAACTCAAGTGGCTGCCAATCCGACTTCGGCGGAATGCTCATATACTGTCCCACCTGTATGGTATACAGTATGACCCCAAGTCGCCACCTTACTTAAAAGAAAGGTTTAAATTTTTGGACGATAGTGTAAAATCTTTTCGAAATTCTAATATATCATTAAAACCCCCTACGAGAAATACAAAATTTTTATACTCTTCATTCACAGCTCGTGCAGTCAGTCTGTGAAACAGATTACCAATTTCATTAAGACGCGCTCAATCTTTGCACGTATTTAAAAATGGAGTTAAGGAACATTTTTTGTCACAATTAATATGGTGATCTTTACTATGAGTCCATAATTTGTATGCATTATTTCTACTATTAATAATAGTATTGATTTATTTATTCTATATATACACAATAATACATGCACAAATACTTACATATCGTACATGTATTAGTGTATGTATTAACGAATATTATAAAGTAGTGTACCTAAATAGTATATATCTTATAAAAAGTATTTTGAAATCTTAAATTACAATATTGTAATTTAAGATATTGTAATTTAGAATATTTTAATTTAGTAATAGCTCCCACACCGATTTCGGTGACGGTGGCCAGTTTCATTGAACCAGGCCAGCTACGCAGGAGTTATGTTATAGTGCCCAAGTGTGTGCGCAGTACACAAGAGCACTCTCTCCTCCTTTTACTCTCGTAACCCAGTGGGACGGATAACCGACACGACTGGCGAGAGATTAGGCGCAGGTCCGACTTTTTAGTTTTTACATACCCATCCGACGCATGGATCATCTTTCTTGTCAGACAATCAGGTGATCAGCCTGAATTGTCCTAACCAAACTTGGAAACAACATTTTTTTTTTGTTCCAATGCGGGAATCGAACCCACGACCTCCGAGTCGAGAGCCAAGCTCTAACCACTAGACCACGGAGGCTGTTTATTGTAATTTACAATTTTAGTAGTAATTTACATATGTATTAAAATAATTTTCTCTTTACCTGTCTATAAAGCCACCTACCAGTATATTACATGTAAACATGTGTCATGATTATAAAGGTCGTCTGGCAGAAATCGCTTGTAGCGATAAGACCGCCTTTTGTGCTTTTATAAGTTTAGTTTTTCTATGTTCTGTGTCCTATTTGTTTTTGGTGCAATGAAGAGTTTTCATTCATTTCATAGGTATTTTCCTTTTGTTTACATGCGAATGACGCATAATGTGAAAGTAGTGCCATGTTAGCCGATAGATACTTCTTACTGCATATTATATTTGATGTTTAAGAAAATAGAACTCCTTGATTGCCTCTTAACAGAATACCAGGACACAACGGTGATTGGCTCGTTCGCAATCACATACCTAAGTGAATAAGTGCATTTTGATTTACGAGCAACATTTCTGTTTCCTACACTTGATCCTGTTAGGAACATTGGCAATTTGAGTCATAAATCAGTGTTAAAGTTTTACTAGTGAAGTACGCAGGTGCTTGCTTCAATGGCATTATGCGTTCTTTACTATGATTGTTATGAATCTATCAGGCGAAAGTTAATAATTACTAGCCCCAAGTGCGACTTCAAATACAGTAATAGATGTATTTTATCGCATCCTCTTTTGATGTATCAAGTATCAAGACAAAGTTCCTATCATTCCAACTCAGTAACAAGGTCAATGGTGATAAATTTAATGTAACAGGCATTATCGAAGGAACTATCGCATATCTGTATATTCAAACATAGGGTCTCATCTCGAAAAATTAATATAATTTATCATTGCATTTCAAGAGCACTCTTTCAATAAAATTTTATCTTATCAACCAATTTTTACAGAGATAGTGTTTTGTCAATATACATTCAATTTATCGTCTGATAAGCTCAAGGCAAAGATAAGTTTAGTCGAGTAATTTAATTAGCAAGCAACAGTTCTGCTTCTGAGATTAAGTCCAATTTATTTGACAGTACTACATTATTGAATATATTGTGGTCTGGAACGCGACGTGATCACCTTGAAACTGCAATGAACTGAACAATTTAATATAGCTATTATATGGCTAGGCTAGCTAGCCCCAAAAAACAATATGATTTTTTTTATATATTAATTATTAAATATTCTAACATTTTGCTTTCTTTTTACAGGCTACATCCAATATGGGTAAAAAAAGTAAAAAACCAAATAAAAACTCTGAGACAAATGAATCAAAATCTGAAACTGTAGATGTTGCAGATAATATATCAAAGGATAAAAAGCCGAGAAAAAGAAAAAACAATAATGAATCTTCACACTTAGTAAATAAGAAAAAAATATTAGAGAATGAAGAAACTGGAAAAGAAGAACCTCTAAATAAAGAAAATAAATCAAAGACAAGAAAGAAGTTAAAAGAAAGTGATCTAATTACAGAAATGAGTGAAGATCAGAAAACATCAGAGTTAACAAGTAAAAAATCTAAGCAAATCAACCAACCAGAAAAAACTCATGTAGAAAAGACATCCAGTAAAAATGACAAGGTTAAAAATAAAAATAAGACAAAACAATATGTTCAAAGTAAAAATAAGAAGATTATTTTCGAAGAAGATACGGGTGAACCAGTGGAAGAAGGAAATGAAAACGATAACCGAACCGAAAAGGAGGAAGACGTGAAAGACGAAGATATTGATCAGTTCTGTGATGATATAACTGAAGAAGACAATGTACAATACGAAAATTGGGTTCAATTAATTGAAGCTAAATTAAAAAATAATAAACTGAAGTCGAAGACATAAAAAATTAACATTTTTTTCATTTCATTTGCCTTTTATGCTTAGCAAAATATTATGATGTGGTGGATCTTGAATTAGGAAATATTTTAAACGTAACACTTTATTTTAATCAATGATTTTAAACGAACGTGGCTTAGTGGTTGAGTGCGTCAGTGCTCAAGCCGGAGGTTGCGGGTTCGAATTCCCCTGAGGGAATAAAAAGTTTCCCGTGTTCCTGGATGTGTAATAACACGTTAAGTGCGAAAACAGGTCTGCAACACCTTGAATGTGTCTCGCTTACAGTGCGGCTAAGAAAAATATAGACTTCTCTATCTTGCGAAAGGCATAACTCCAATTTGGTTCGGTGCAGGAAAGAGATGAATATATATCTAAGATCTGTTATTGAAATAGAGTCCAGTGGTGTACCTACCTTAATACCAGATATCTTAGACCTGGTACCGCACAGAAGAAATAAAATTTCATCATAGTGCTAAGCCAGGTCGAATGCTCCTACTCCCACGATAAAGACCCGGCAGAATAAATACTTAGTACCTAAAATATTTAATAAGATAGATATATTAAGACACACAGAAAATATGTCAACTGGAATAATAAAGAAAAAGTTAAGGGCTGCATTGTTAAATTAAAATTATGAGTTTATTTGTTTTAAACACTTACGGATTGTGTCGCGGTGCACTTTTCTTTTTCCCGACGTTTCGGCTACTTTCCAGCAGCCGTGGTCACGGGAGGACTGAGGTGTCAATTGTCCTATTTGTTGAAGTTATTCAAACTACCCGAAGATTCTTCAATTATTATTTGTGTTCCGATGCACGCAAAACATACTAACAAATATTATGTATTATTTATAATACATAAGATTTGATAAGCCACAAGTACTGGCAAAGGAACACCGTTATCGCCCAAGAATGATACGCGAGACTATAGAAATTAAAAAGTACCCTAATTTTAACCGAGAAGATGGCTGGGTGCTGCCATCTAGTTGGGATCCAATAATTAACAAAATAAAATGTAATTTAAAATCACCGCGGCTTCAAGATACTGTTAGTATGTTTTGCGTGGATCGGAACACAAATAATAATTGAAGAATCTTCGGGTAGTTTGAATAACTTCAACAAATAGGACAATTGACAACTCAGTCCTCCCGTGACAACGGCTGCTGGAAAGTAGCCGAAACGTCGGCAAAAAGAAAAGTGCACCGCGACACAATCCGTAAGTGTTTAAAACAATAAACAATATTCGCGTAAACCTAAGAAATCAATATATGAGTTTAATTACTTTTTTTATAAACTGTAAATATTGTTTAAAGTTAATAACTTAGTTTTGTTTTTTTATTATTTTATCTTTTGTACTAAATACTTAACTACTCATAATATTATGTTTCTTTTTATGAATAAATAAATAAAAAAAGCCGAAGCCTAGCGGCACAAGGGCGGAACAACCCGCCCCCGTCAAGGTCGTGATAGAGGACGGCCTTAGACCCGTGGGTGGTGATCGTTGGATGATCGCCCACACTATGGGTCCCGTTCCCATGGCCGGTGCACTCCATCTCGCGTCGGGGGAGTCCGACATACCCCTGCTGCCCACCCAAAAAAAGGTTCGAATGCTCCTGGTATCCCGCGCACCTTGTACCGCACCCTGCGCAAGCATCACGCGGCCAGTGTTGTAAACTTGTAACGCATTCGATAGATTTCTATCGAATGCGTAAAAAAGTACGTCGATAGAAATGCACGCCTTGAGATTGTGTCAAATAAAAATGCGGCAAAAAATATTATTACTATTTACATTACATCGAATGTAGAACTGCTTAAATGAGAAACATTAATGCAGTGCTAACCCAAGTTTTTTGTTGTTTTCCTCTTTAACGTTTTATATTGTAATACATATTACACATAATAATAAAACTATCAATATTTTTATTTCTCATCCCAAAAATAGGCACAAAACTTCCTTTATTCAGTGCGGTACAGGTTGCATTAGATGTTGTATTTTATTTTACTTTTTGTAGCTAAACAAAACAAGCCCTTGACCAACGGATTCAGGTTCATGTAAATTCATTCATTACCTACTATTAATATTCAAAGCAAAAATCATATATATTTTTACATGAAGCCATAAATAGAGTTTAAGTTTCTTAAACGTTACAGGGTTTAGTAAGCCCTGTACCGCCACAATGATAGTATTATGACCATCATCAACATAACAACTTGTACCGCAGGAATAGAAAGCATAGAAAAATCACTGCCGCAGCGAAGGTGTTAAATATATGTATCATATATAATACATGTATAATAAAAATCTCAAATTTAGTTATTATATTTCCTGTTGTCTGGTCCCCGTAATACAAGTTCTTCGGATTCCTTTCATGGGGCTAAGCTGACGTGATGTGAAGCGCCCATACATTAAAAAAAATGTATGTAGTACTAGGAGGCGAACATCTCGCCTCTTCGTAGTAGGTACTCTTCTCAATTTGACATGGGCAATGGTTTTATCGCGGTCTTATGTCTTACTGCTAGTTTTGCCGGGAATGTCAATCAGCAATATTAGTAGAATATTAACCATTAGATATTCGTCGATGTGCACAAGTGTGGGCAAGTGATACAACTAAAAAAAGTGCTATTTTGTGTTCTCTCCTGTGGGAATAAGTGGAAGCCCCAAAGGGAGATCTCCGACCGAGCGAGATGGTATGCTCAGTCAGGCCGAAGCCCACTTGTATGCATTTCAGATGGTGTATATTAAATTAAATTAAATTAAATTCCGTTTATTTCGGGCTGCATAGGCCCATATTATAAATACCATATAGACTAACATACATATTACCTACTATATTTAATATTTAATAAACTAACACTAAACACGTATTGTCTGCAACGTGGGGCGCGAAGTGTTCGGGAATCGTCCTCTAAATCTTCTGTAGACGACTCCAATCGGCCAGAACTCCTCCTTCTCGAAGGTCGGTAAATGATGGGTTGGAACTCTTACCACAAAGGAACTAAATTTCACTTTATGACTAGATTCCAAACGCTCGACCCTCAAGGCGAAGTTGGTTCTGCTCCTGATGTAGTCCACGACCTGTTCGACCGTCGTAGACTAATGCAGCCTGATGGACACGTACAGCGGTTTCGCGGGAGTCTCACACCGCAAAAGCTGCTCGGGTCCTCCGGGTGCGGTGCCACGATGATTGCGGATGACGGGTTTCTTCTTCTTATATATAGCGTCAAACTGTGTAAACTTCGAATCAGGATTGTGGCGCTAATTGGTCCGCCACATCTCCAAAACTCCAAAGGAACTTTCAGTAAAGTTCTACCACTTTTCGATTGACTTCACTCTTTGACTGCACTGACCATTTAATTGGACTTTGACTAGACTTTGGACATGACGATATAGGAATACGGTGTTGAAAATTGAAACGAAAGTTCTATTTCAAGCCTTTTTAACTTGACACTGGCAAATGATCATAAGCCGATGCTATATTTTAAAAAAATATATATTTGTCACATTTTTATGTCAGTTGTCACGTGTCAAAATAATCCTGAAATATTTATAGGTTAGAACCTTCAGTAGAGTTACTTATCATCTATGGTTAGAACTTAGAACATTCTCAGTAGTAGTACACCATATTATATGCTACTTACTACTACTGAAGTAGTACACATCTATACTCAGTAGTGATCACAGCTACTGAGGGGATACTTAGTAGTTAGATATATGTTAGATCTCAATTGATCTTATATGTGTACAGTGTACGCCGTATAAAAATAATTAACAAAAATGACTAGATTTGCCAGAGCAAAAGGCTCTAAGTCATCAAATGTAAAGACAGCGGAAGACAGCACACCATGGGAAATAATGAAGGAACAGTTGCTTAAGTCCAAACAAGAAAATGAAGAAACACAGAAACGGAAAGAGGTAACGTATATAATATTTATCTGATCTTTTAATCAATTTAATTAATACCATCAGTAAACACTTTTTAGTTCTATCTCCAGTTTATATGCAAGTGTTTATAGCTGCAATTTAATTAATATTATGACTAGCAATATTGTGGGATTTAAATTATTTAAATTGTATATATTAACTGTTTATACGCCCTCAATCACTTTAATAACCTTAAAACTTCTAGAAAATATTGTTTTATGATGATTGTTTGTTCAAAACAATAATTCATCTAATGCCTAAAATAACTGTCAATGTTTCTAGGCAGAAGAACAAAGAATTGAAAATTACAATAACTTTTTGAAAGAGCACAAGAAGCAAAAGAGGAAAGCAACATGGTGTGAATTTCCAGAAGCAGAAAATCCGAAAAAGTCCAAAGAAGACAACAATACATCAACAGTGCAAGTTGTAAAAAAACACAAAACAAAAAAGGAAAAAAAAGACAACATAAATGAAAGCCAAGTTGCTCCAGAAATTTATAAACAAAATGAAATTGAAAATACGGAGAAAAAACCAGCACCTCAATTGGATGAGGCAAAAGCAAAAAAAAAAAAGAATAAAAAGAAAAAAGCTGCACCACAACATGAAGAATCGAAAGATAAAGTAAATGACAAAGAATCTACACATAATACACCTGTTCAAACACAAAAGCAACCAAAAGCTAAAAACCAATTTCAGGGTGAACCAAAAAGAAGAAAAGTTATAAATGATAAAAGTTTTGAACTTATTATCAATGGAAAAGAAGTAGAACTGGTAAGGTTTGATGGATTTCCAATTATGAAAAAGGATGCTGAAAGATTACAGGAACTGAAAAACAATATGATCAAAAAAGGCATACCCAAAAGTGAAGTGCAGAGAAATTTGAAATTGGAAAGGCGGCGGGCAGAAAAAGCTTTGGCTCGTATGAAACGTGAAGTCTGTTACAACTGTAGAAAAGGTGGCCACAATCTGTCCGACTGTCCAGATTTAAAATCAAATATACCGGGTAAGGAAGCAGCGGAAGGAGTGTGCTTTAAATGTGGCTCTACAGAGCACAGACAATTTGAATGCAAAGTCCAAAGAGACAAGGAGTTCAGATTTGCTACTTGTTTCATCTGTAAGGAGTCTGTAAGTATTTTTACTACAGTGAATTTTATACAACCCATAATATTATTCCAATAGCTCTGCAATAGTCATGACAAAACTATCCGTTCTTCAAACAATGCCCTTCTCCTCTGTCCTCCACATACCTCCAGTCTTGTCCATTCATCCTTCCACATACAAGCTATTCTTCTTTGGAATGCTCTCCCTCTCGAAATTAGAATGACCAAAACCAAAGAAACATAAGCGGAAGGTTCAACAATTTTACTTAATTATTTTGGCAGAATCCTAATCATTATATTATTATCTATTATCTTTATTAATTGTATTGATATTTATTAGTTACTCTAGTAGTGAGTTACCGTATATCATAAAATTATGTATTTATGTAAGTGGGTATATTATGGTATAGTATGTAGAGTGTATAGTTTAATTTTCACTATTATATGTACATTATAATATTGTTAAAATGTTGTTTCTATGTTTGGTATTAGTTAGTCTTTTTGTTCTTTTATATTATTTCTCTTGTCGCTTTTGAATTTTTCTTCTTTGGTTAAGCACCTTTTCTTTTTATTCTGTCTCTGCATCACCCAGTGGTTGACTGGTAGAAAAAGCCTTTTGCCGATAAGTCTGCAATTGTACAACGCAAATTGCAATTAAATTATTGCTTGTTTAAATTAAATTATGGCTGCTTGCCGCTGTGCTCGTGGCAGCAGCCTTATTGTTCTTGTATACACACCTTTAATGAATTCAACATCTTACTTTTCAGGGTCACATAGCTAGACAATGTCCTGATAACCCCAAAGGCATGTACCCTAATGGTGGATGTTGCAAGCTCTGTGGAGATGTCACACACTTGAAAAAGGATTGCCATACTGTAAGTTGTGTTTGCAACCCCTGTTACTGAATTTCTATTATATTTGATTTCAAGTACTGCCAAAACATTCTATCATGTGGCTTAACATAAACTGGAATAATGATGTTTTAGACTACTGCCTGATTTTAGAGCTGAACTTGTCGGTAGTTTATCTCATCAATAGAGCTTATAATTCCTTAACACAAACTAATTAGCAAATCAATAGTGCTATTGAATAGATAAACTACCGATCAAGTCACCTCAGAAATTGGCCATTAGGAGACTGACTAAGTAGAAAATAGGAGCTGAATACCATCAAACTTTTTTTGTAGAATAAGGGTAACGTCAAAATTATTTTGTGAGAATAAATTCTTTAAACCTAAAAATATTTTAGTGGTAACAATTTTTTTAAACAAATAATAATTATAGACTCATTGCCTAAAAATATTTTATAGATTAAGGAAAAGAAAGAGGAGACAACAATTAAGTTGCCTACACTAAACAACGACGTTGAAGATATCGGTTTCAAGCCTCCTGCAACAACTATCCCACAAATGGATGTGAAGAAACCCAAGAAAATTAAATTTTAAATCATATTCATGTATGTAAATAAATTTTAATTATTTTATATTTTTTTGGTAATTTTAATTTATCTTTTTCTCATATTTAAATTGTATTTAAGTTTAAAGAAGAAGGGGAAAAACGTCCCCACCATTAATGTAAGACTGCCACACATAATATGACAGATGTAAGTGGTTGAAAAGTGTAACATTTTATTGTATGACGAAAAATCTTTAATCCATGAGCGAAAAAAGCTAATGATAGTAATTAAAAGTTGAAAAACATAATATGTGTTGTAATGCTACAGTGGTGGGGACAAGCTCCATACAAAAATGTTCATTGTGTTTTTTAAACTCATATCCAACATATTCATATCGCCAACCATTGCTGCCGCTGCTGGGCCTCGGGTTTCGTGTCAATTTCAGAAGGTGTAGGTAGAAATCCACAGCGTGAATCAGGAAATCTAATTCATAAGCAGGTAGAGTGTTCTCTTTATTTGTATTATAATGACGACATGCAGTCACAACACAATTGTCAATGACATGTCAGTTTGATATCATATTAATAACCTTAGATTAATAACCATAGCATTTCTTCTGTGTTAATTAATAACGATAATATCATAATACGAACAAATGATGACAACAGTTAGGATTGAAAATAAAATAATCCAAATAAGCAAATCAAGTATACTATGTATTTCTAATATTTTATTTGTGATAATTTTGTAACCATAGATAAATGATTGATCTCGGCGCTCGACAAGATACCGCGCTATCTAACAACAACAGCTCCGTGAATGCGGCAACTCATTATTGTAGTGTGGATTTATAATATTACTATAAGACATTACTGTAAGACTATTTCTAGTGTGCGTGAATTCGGTACATCCCTACTAATATTATAAATGTGAATGTAAGTTTGTTTGTTACGCTTTCACGCGAAAACTACTGAATGGACTTTGATGAAATTTGGTATGGTAGTGGTTTAGACTCTGGATTAAAACATAGGCTACTTTTTATCCCGGTAAAGTACAGTGTTCTCCCGGGATACTCGATAGTATATTTAAGCGGGCGGAGCCGCGGGAAATAGCTAGTCTGACATAAAGATTTCAATGTGACGGGCTCGGGCAAGGCGTCTTCGGCATACTATCTGTTGCCGCATTTTTCAAGATGCCAGCGGTATCTAGTCGAGCGTCGAGACCAATTATTATTTATCTATGTTTGTAACCAATTATATATAAATGCATCTCCTTTAATGTTAATTGATAGATTGGATTTTCTAGGAATTTTATTCAACAACAAATCAGCACAAAATGTATCTAGGAATTGATAGGAGTTGTGAGGAGATATCTGTTCATGCTTTTTAAAATGTTTGACATGACTGTGTACCAGAATGGTTCCTTAGCGTACAACTCACTTCCTATGTTGCTATTGGCGAAAGTAGACTGCTGTGTACCTGTAAATAGCGAATATTATAATTAGAGAGCGTGGGCGAGCCATGCTACCGCGCCGAACGCTTCCACACCACGTCAATCTGGTCCTGTACTGAGTATCCGAAGAACTTATATCACAGGTACCAGACAACGGAAATATTAGCCACAGAGGTCGTAGTCACCTATACTTTGATTGAAAACTAGCGTGAGGGAAATCTAGAGTGAGTTTTTATTTTATTATTAGATTTGGGTTTTGAGAGTGTATAGGAGGTCCAAAGGGATGAGGCTTGCAAGACCGGCAACGCACTAATTACTCCTCAAGTGTTGCTGGTGTTCACGAGTGGAGGTAGTCGCTTCCCAACATTCGATTTGTCTCGTCTCCCAGTTTTATTCCATACAAAAAGCAATACTTACTACTGGCACTCGTTTTATTCAGCTGATTCTTGAAGTTAAACTGTAGACGCTCTATGAAGTCTACATCCAACACGAACCGGCCGATTTGGTAGTAGACATTGTTCCTTGAGTCGATTTGTGAATTCAGAAGCGCGTACACTCGCACTATAGTTCTACCTGGAATTGGTGTAATCTAATAGTACCTGGGTAACCGAGCTTTACCTACTCGGAGTTCTGATAAATAAAAAATAAAAAAAAGAATCACAAAAATATTGCACACGTGATATTTACAAATATTGCATACTTACACAATCACGGCCCATATTTACATAATATTATTAAGACGGGTATAAAAATATTAAGGGCGTGAGTCACAATCGCCTAATAAGTGATAAGTTATTCGTTAATTATTACTACTTACTACTATTACAACTAAAATATGGGAAAGTTTGTGAAGATGGATGGATTTTTGTTCCCCTTACACCCAAAAACTACTGAACGTATTTCGATCAAATTCAGTAAAGTAGTTGTTTAGGCTTTTGATTGAAACATAGGCTACTTTTTATCCCTAAACAGTGTTCCCGTGGGAGACTTTATTTACGCGGAGCCGCGGGCAAAAGCTAGTGTTAAATATATTAAAGTTTTTTTTTAATACTCACCATACTTGATCTCCAACGTATTGAGTGCGTCTACCGGCCTGTACAAGAAGTAGCCTCTTGAGTACGTCAGCGTGTTAAGCGTATACTTCGGACAGTTCAGCTGGAAGTTTATGACGCGATTGTCCGGGCTTAGTCTGGGAATACAGAAAATATTATATTCAACAACAAATCAGCACAAAATGTATGGAACTTGTCTGCTGTTTCTATTTATTTAGTGTAAACAGTATGAGCGTTCCCGGCGAAGATTTCAAAAACCAGTACCAGTCGGTACCAGCCCAAACAATATCCTGATAAATCATTATTTATACAGCTCACGTTTAAGTTGGCTGGTACCGACTTCAAAATTATGAATATTTTGTAGAAAAATAGTTAAAATTTTAGCCGAATTTTAAAAGGGAATTATTTAGAAAATAAGATTTACTTATTTAATACTTTTATGTGTATTTTTACTTTGGAAGTCGGTTTAATTTTTTGTTTAAAAATAATAATTTTTCCCTTTTTAATAATATTTGTTATATTATTATAAATACATTTTAAGAACTTTTATAGCAAACTATCGAAAAAAATTGAATACGCGCCAAGCTTCCATTAGGTATTGTATATAAGATGATGATTCCTGTAAGTAACATAATGGCATGTGCTTTCAGTTCTTTAAGATGTCGAAATTTCCAAACGCGTATCTATAAAGACTGAGGAGTTCTGTTCAGTGCTTTTGGATCCAGGGTATACCTTGGTGCAAAATCTTACTGTTTGGTATCATATACTTGGGTTACTTCAGAAAAAGTCGAAATCACTATATGTGTTCATATAAATTTCAAAGAGTTCCCACGATTTATCATGGATCCCATCATCAGGTTTGTCCTGAAATTTTTCATTAGGCTTTTCAACAGCAAAAGAATTTTGCCGTTTGTCGTTCACAAACACAAAGTAATGTTCAAAGATATCCTTGTCGGTGTAAAATCCTATGAGAAGTACCTATTATATCATCATAATGTGATGATGTATGTTATGATGATGATTACTGTAATTAACATAGTGGCATATGCTTGCAGTTCTTTAAACAACAAATCCCCAAAAAATTTATCTATAAGGAGTCAGGAGTTCTGTTCAGTACTTTTGGATCCAGGGTATACCTTTGTGCCAAATCTTACTTTTTGGTAGCATATGCTTGGACTAGTTCAGAAAAAGTCAAAATCACCATATGTGTCCATATAAATTTCGAGTAGTTTTCGCCCCCTTTTTTTTCGCCTCAATTTCGCCTCAATTACTAGTGGATCCCATCATAAGCACTTTGATGACGAAAGGACCAATTTGTGATTGTACCCTACACATAAAAAAAAGAAATTTGAAAATCGTTGAACATACAAAAAAATATACATCCGAACATATTATAACCGCCTTTTTTTTTCCTTTTTTTGTAAATCGGTTATTTAGTCCCCGGCTTATAAATGCAGGTTGGATTGTATGTGTTTTTTTGGCTCATATACTTAATAAGTTTTTACAAAGAATTTAATAAGAGTATAAATGACGAAAACAGAAAAGGAAACTCACATGAAATTCGTAGCCGTACAATTGCTTAGGCCAGTCACGTTGTTCTTGACGTCCACGAACTGCAGCGCTACGAAGTCGGCGTCGAAGTTGTCTAGGTAGAGAGGATCTAGAGGAGGAACTCCCAGCCCCGGTATGCCGTCTATGATTTTGGTGAACGCGGTGCTGAAGGCCGCCGCGCCGGACTCGTCATCTGAAAACCCGGGACGGTGTGATAAACCGTTAATAACGACATCATTTCACGACGTGCCAGGTATTACGTCTAAAATTTCAGTTCTATCATGGTACATTTTTGTACCTATCGGTTTTTATGACTATCGGCTTTTACTAGAATTAATTTTTGGTCCCTTCAATGTTGTTATTTTCACTGCAGTTTTTAGGGTACCGTGTCCAAAGGGTAAAAACCGCCCAAGTGCGTCAGGCCACGCCTAGAATAGGGTTCCGTAATCCGTAATCACCTATTTGTGGTTTTATTTTTTAACTAGATGCTGCCCGCAGCTCCGCCTGCGTAAATACACTTTCCCACGGGAACATTGTACTTTTTCGGAATATAAAGTATCCTATGTTTTAATCCAGATTTTACACTACTACGGTATCGAATTTCATCGAAATCCGTTTTGTATGTTTTTGTGTGAAAGAGATCCATCCATCTATCCTCACAAACTTTCACATATTTTATACCTCATAGTAGTAGGATAAGTAAGGATATCTTCGACGTCGTGTTTTAATGTTTTCAAAAATTATTTAAATAGGAAAACGTTAGTATGTATTAGATGTATAGATATTGACCCTAAAAATATTTGGTATTGTGGTTACCCATACTAGTTGAATTCACGACTGGCGTTTCTTAACATGAGTTAGCATTAGCGTTACGACGATAATAGCGTTATCTCACTTATTCGTACACATATGGTATTAATATAGGTACATCAATAAAAAAAAAAACACCTCTCTCTGGTCAAACGGTTTTGACTCCGCCCGCCGCGCCGCCGCCGCGCGAATTTTTTCTATTTTTATTTCCGCTTTTTGTTTATCAAAGGCGCCGACTCGAGTATTTTTGAGAATGTTCGAGATCGAGTCTAGGACTAAGTATAAAAGCGGCGATCGCGCGTCGCGTCCGCGTCAGTCAGTTGACGATTAGCGTTCGGAGCGATAAGTTCCTACCTACCTACTTACAAGCTGGCTAGGTAATTGCGGAGTTTAAACGTGATATGTAACTAGTGTTTATTGTTCTACTGCCTGCTGTATTCTGATTGTATCAGATTTGTACATTTCTTCTTTGGGCTAAACTTAGTCTCTTATAAGCAGTAACGATTGTGTATTATTTTGACCCCACCATCCTGACGTGTAACATTATTAATAAAGAAGAATGGAACGTTGGCTTAAAGGCGTTAAACGTGTTGCAACAACATCTGCTAATGACGCTGAATGTTCAAAAGCAGTATGCGCGGAGAATGCAATGAATGATGCCACGACGTCAAGCTCCACGGTTTCAAAGACGAAAAAAAAGGAAGTATGATGAATCATATATCAGTTTCGGATTTGTTGATTCCAACGGCTCACCTCTCTGCATGCTATGTAGTAAACTGCTTCCTAATAGTTCCATGGCACCTGCCAAATTGCGCCGACATTTAGAAACTGTACACCCCGAGTCTAAAGACAAGAATGAAGAATTTTTTGTTCGCAGAAAAGAACAGTTATTGGAAAGTCAAAAAAATATGATGCATATAACACAAACTATCAATGAAAAGGCCACGGAGGCATCATATTTAGTTAGCATTGCACAAGCAGGTGAAGCGCACACTATCGCTGAAAATTTAATAAAGCCATGTGTGTTAGACATAACAAAATGTATGCTCGATGAAAAATCTGCAAAGCATCTTTCTACTGTGCCGCTATCAAACGATACTGTTTCATGGCGAATCCATGATCTGGCAAGCTACGTCAAACAAGAACTAGTTACACGTCTACAAAAAACACGATTCGCCTTGCAAATGGATGAGTCAGCTGATGTCGCTGCTCTGGCTATCTTGCTGGTTATCGTGAGATATCCATATGAAAGTTCTTTTGAAGAAGACATGCTTATGTGTTCACCGCTGCCCACAAACACTACCGGGGAAGAAATTTTTAATAAAAAAAAAAAGTGTGTGTCAGCTCCGACGCACGACTGGAGTTTACTCTAAAAAGTAAAATTTTGTGTGCAATGCAAAGCGACTAGCGATCGATTTGAGTTCATAATTTCGCGCCATGTGAAAAAAAAGTGAAAGGTGCGCAGAATAGGTTGCGCACGAAAACGTAACGAGGTCATTCGTTCAGTGGATTTTACTCCTCATATTTTTTTCATACCTTATATGAAAATCGATTCTCAAGGAGTAAACTCCAATAAACATATTTTTTGAAGAAAATAATCTCAGTTGGAACGATTGCAATGACATTTGTACAGATGGGGCCAAGGCGATGACAGGTAAAACAGCAGGAGCAGTGTCACGCATAAAAAATAAAGCGCCTAATTGTCGTCCCAGCCATTGTATTCTGCATAGACAAGCGCTTGCGATGAAGCAAATGCCGTCAAATCTAAAATTAGTTATGGATGAAGCGGTAAAAATAATTAATTTTATCAAATCACGACCACTACAATCCCGATTGTTCTCATTATTGTGTGAAGATTATGGCAGCAAACATAAAACACTGCTGCTCCATATAGAAGTGCGATGGCTGTCTCGGGGTAAAACTTTAACAAGGCTATTTGAACTTAGAGCGGAGTTACAAATGTTTCTTTCAGCTGATACTTCTTTTAATTTGAAAGACCGTTTGTACATGATAAAATTTGGTTGTTCCGATTGTCTTTTATGGCGGATATCTTTCAAAAACTAAACGAATTGAATGTATCATTGCAAGGTAAACAGACAACAGTGTTCCAGGCCTATAACAAAATAACTGCCTTCAAAAGAAAATTAGATTTTTGGATTGTTTGCGTTGATAAGAGAGAAATAGAAAGCTTTACGTCACTTAGTGAGTTTGTTAGCGATAACGACTCAGAAATGTTTCAAGATGATATGTTTGAAGAATTGGTCCAATATCTCACTTCGATGCGCGCATCTTTTGAAAAGTATTTTCCCGAAGAACAGAATACAAAAATAAAACTGAATTCATGGATTCATAATCCTTTTTTACCCAACTTGCAAAAGCCCGAAAGTATGTCAAACGAGATATATGAATCTCTTTTAGAAATGTCATCAGACAAGTATGGAGTCACTGTTCAAAACGATGCCTCTCAACGATTTTTGGTGCAGAATTCGTAATGAATATCCAATGCTTTGCAAAATGGCTCTGAATATTCTTCTCCCGTTCCCAACAACATATTTGTGCGAAACAGGATTCTCAACGTAGCAGCCACGAAAACAAAATATCGCAATAGACTGGACACCGAACCTGATATGAGACTGCAACTGTCTTCTATCAAACCTGACATCAACCAATTAATGAAAAATAAAAAACAGTTTCATACCTCCCATTAGTTAGATTTTTTCTTTTTTAATATCCTGTAATAATGTACTTGCCATGTGGCATGTTAAAGTAAGTAATAATCAGTAATTGTTACATTGTACTTTTATTATGTTTATTAATAAAGAATACACTTTTAAAAACTATTGTTTTATTGCAGGATTCCGTCAAGTATTTTGCTTTTCAAAAGGGTTCCGTCACCAAAAAAGTTTGAGAACCGCTGCTTTAGACTGACATAACATTTATATTTATAAACTGATTGAAACGAAACAAACATTAAATTTTAAGTGCAGCAAACCAAAATGCATTAGTGAAAACCGCATTCAAATCGGTTAAGCCGTTGACTCCGTACACGCAAAAACAAATATCGCGGTAACCGTACATTTTTCCGCAATAAAAAGTTGCCTATGTATTAATCCAGAGTCTAAACTACTAAATACTACCATATCAAATTTCATCATAATCCGTTCAGTAGCTTCTGAGATTAGCGCGTACAAACGTACAGACAAAAAGACAAACAGACAAAAATTCTAAAAATTATTGTTTTGGGTTATAATATATCGTTCATAAAGCCTGAGTAATAGTTTTTTTTATATATCTTCCATGTACAGACAGCGACCAGTTACGATTTTTAACCGACTTCCAAAAAAAGGAGGCAGATAAACGTTCGGCTGGTTTTTTTTTTGTATGTTCAACGATAACTCCGCCGTCTGTTGACCGATTTTCAATATTCTTTTTTTATGTAAAGGTACCGACTTCAAAATATGAAGATTGAGTAGAGAAATAGTTAAAACTGCCAAATTTAAAAGGGGAATTATTTAGAAAATATGTTTTATTTCATACTTTTTTGTGCATTTTTACTTTGGAAGTCGGTTTCATTTTTTGTTTAAAAATAATAATGATAATTTATTACCTATATGTATTGATATTTTACACGTTTACTTATTATTTCGCTAGTTTTGTACGAAGTTTTCCAAGGAAGCGCATTTTACAAGTTAGGGCAATATGTAACTCCTGTAGGTACTGACAAAGTCAACTAAGCAGTAAGTCCGTCAGATCGTCTGTCAGGCTGTATCTAACAAATGTTGAACCATGATAGCAAGACAGTTGAAATGTTCACAAATGTAGTTCTGTTGCCGCTGTATAAATCAATGACGCTGTATAAAACAGAATAACAAAATATCTAAGTGGGTCTTTCATACAACAAACGTTTTTTTTGCCACCCTTCCTGACAAAAAAAAAACGTGTGAGTCAGACCCGCGCATGGCAGGTTTTTGACGTGATTTTTAACAATTCATAATTAGAATAATTAAATTTGTTGACTAGAAGTATAGAATTTTTACTTACCGGCGTTTATGGCGTAGACACAAGACAGTAGGATTACTAATACTAGACTCATCTCGGCTAGTACAACTAGAACAGAACTAAACTCGCAACCTAATTTAACACGTTCCCGTATTTATATGCGTGCCATGATAGCGAAATATGTTATAACCACGTAAAATACTCGTTATGTGATACGCAGGTAATGGCTAATATTGTTTTCTTTTTAAAATGTAACAGTTACTACTAATAATAATAATATAATCTATGGACGCTGCATACCACGTCAATCTGGCCCCGTGCTATGTACTCGAAGAACTTGTGTCACGGGGACCAAAAAAGGGGAAGTATAATTAATACGTCTATACTATAAGATTTTTATTATATTATGCACATATTTAATACACATCCATCGAACGAACGATCGAAGAACACAAAACTTTTTGTTCCTTTCGGGAAAATGAAACGGGATTCGAACCCGCGACCCCCGGCTTGAGCACCTTGCTCAACCACTGAGCCACAGAGGTGCACATTTAGATGCAGGTAGATACTAATTATTTAACCTAAGAATTTGTTGTCTTCCTATTTATACTCCTCGACCTCTTTTGATGGAACTTTTGAAGCTCTACCATTAAAACCAATCAGATTGAAACTAAATAAAACTGTAATACTTTATTTTTAATTTACTGTACTTAAAATATATTTTACAAAAAGTATATTTCAAGATTATTCAGTAAATAATAAAGAACTGGAAGAATAACTTATTTCGTTTTTATACGATGATAATTAAGATCAAATAATCGAAGAAAAAAATATAATTTATAAGAAAACAGCTGCAGCAGTAGAATGATGGAGATCACAATATCTACAACGACATATCTAAACTCTTTGTTATTTCACATCTTAAAAAAACATTTTATACTCATACATGATTCCTAATTTCATTTTTACATTTCTAATGACTACATTAGTAAGTACCTATTATTAGGCTTTAAAAGTCTATATCGATTCCAAACTAGCTTTCAACTGCTCCATGGACTGCTGCGCGATGTTGCCCGTGATGCCCTCAGGGCTCTGAGGGTCTTCTCTCATGAGGATCCTGGCTGCGTCGGCCAGGCATTGGATAGGCTCCTGGAGCTTGTCCTTCAGCTTGTCCTTGTCTACGAGGCCGGCGCTGTACTCGTTACGAGCCATGAACATCAGGGGCGCGTGGAGCTCGTACAGCATCATGCCTGGCAAGAGAGGTGACCAAGTGGTGATAAAGTTTTTTAAGCAGATATGTATTGTAAGGTGCAGGGTGAGAAGGGTTGTCGAGTTTTGAACTTATTATTTATTTAGTATTAATCACGCCAGAAAGTCACATACGTCTCAAATCTCAATCGGTATTTGATAATACTTAACTACTGTCACTAACGGCCGCACTCAGAGACATTTAATGTTTACTTAAAGAGCTACTTAGTAGAGGTTTTGACAGAAAGTCCATACAGTTTCTGTCAAAGTCTGCACTAAGTGATACCTTAATTTTAGTGGATTATGTCATTTTTCAAATTTTGAAATTTTTCATTGTCCTGTGTTATTAGGCTGGGGCCTGGGACTATATGATCCGGAATCCGAAACACCGGCAAAAAGTCGGAGCAGCAAAATTAGAACTCTAGAATATTACAAAGGAGTTGAAAATCGAACACACGTGTCGAATCAAATGTCAATGTCATATATAGGACAGCTCAACACTCGATACTTTGATTTTCAACTCAATAGCGCAGTTCTATTTTCCCGGGTCCGCCGGGTTCCGGATCATATAGTCCCAACCTTAGTCATAACGGTTGCCACTTGCCATCCTCTCTCCTCTCATAAATAAGGTGTAAGTTGATCTGCGTTGTTAGTCAGTTAAAGTTGTCACGTATAGAAGAAAATATTCACCTCTCATCCGACTGTCACCCGGCAGTATCACGTCCAGCACCTGCAGTACGAGCCGGCAGAAGTCCGCCTTCCGCTCCAGCATGAGGTCCGGCAGCTCGTCTATGCTGTATTCCTCCACGCGGCCGTACAGCTGTGCTAGAGAGTGCTTGACGGACAGCAGGAGCGAGTGACGCGGGTGAAACACTGATTTGAACTGAAAATTCATTTAAAATTCATTTACTGACGTCCAATGGTAGGCCTAATGCCATATAAGGTTTCTGACACCAGTCAAAAATTGGGTAATACAAAATATACGATGTGTGGTACAAATTGTGGCTTAGGTTGGGCTTCAACATTCAGTATCAGATAACTAAAGAAGTGATTATTTTTCTAGATTCTACAATGTAAAGTATGACTGATAATCATAATATTTCTCAATCAATATTTTATATAGTAACATTGTATATAGTATTAGTATTATATAGTAACATTGGTTATTGTTGGACTAGAACGGGTGTTGTCGCCTGCGTGTAGTCGTGCGTGTAATCTTTTCTTAAAATTGTAATTCGCATTACGCATTGGTAAGATATGTAGTTAACCAGCAAAAGCTTTGATTCTAATATCTTATGTATCTATTCTAATCTTTAATTTCTATATTAAACTTAAAAATATAATTCTAATGCATACGTAATTAATCAGTATCAATTATCAAAGATACTACCTTATTCAGCAGGTGTTCCCTCATCTCAATGGCCTTGGGTCCAGGCTCTATGCCGTCGACCTGGTCGATTTCCTTCTGCACCACGCCCAGCATCTTCTTCATCGCCGCCACTGATGTCTTGAAGCCGCAGTTCTTCTCGGTGCATTGCCATTCCGCGTCGTTTTCTGTTGGATGAAATTAACAGTAAAAATACAGTAGAACAAAGTGGCGGCCATATAAGAAATTACTAAATATTTATAAATATTTAGTAATTTCTTCCAGGCACTTCCAGGAACAACTAAATATACTAAAATAACTATACTCCGCTGAAAAAATAATTTTTGTGTTGTCTCAGTACATTTCTGATATATTTAAGCGTTGTCTCTTTTCGTTCAGTGACCTATTATTATTGACATTTGACATTTGACCTTATTGCTAGGGTCAAATGTCTGAAACATATGGAACTTTTAAATAGGTATATAAAATAGGGTAACAAAATGGCAGATTTTAATCCCACTAATAGTTAAGGCTTTGTTCAGCTCTACAGGTTACAGCTCCAGTACTTACTTGGCGGATTACTAGGTAGTATAACACCATTATCACATTTGTGGGAAAAATGGACTCTCCACAGGGAAATCGCCTACCGAGCGGGTGGCAAGCTCATTCAGTTCGAAGCCCACTAGTCGTATTCGATATCGCGCTTCAAGGGGGCGCTGATAGGTCCGCTTCAGATTTATAGGACGCGCGCTGAGATGTGACCCCAGGTCCGTGGGGTAGGCGCAGCGCGGACACTCGCAACTTGGACTCGAGCAGGTATTTGCGACGGAAGATGGTTGGGGCACTTACCTAGCGGATTAGTAGACAGTATAACCCCATTATCACATTTATTGCACTTCAGCGTGCTGAGATGTGTCCCCAACTCTGTGGGGTCGGCACAACGTGGACACTCGCACGCAAAGAACTTGGATTCGAGCAGGTATTCGCGACGCAAGATTGTTGAGGTGAACGCGTGGGTGTAGCAGAGGTGGAGCGCTTCGCCGGCTTTTATAGGGATAGCTGCTCGGACTTGCACTCTGCAACCAAAAATACTGAATACCTACTTCTGTAGACGGACAGAATTTTATGGATGTCTAATGTCTATCCTATATATATACATATTATAAAACTAGGGGCGGCTTGCAAACGAGCAAACGGAACGGAAACGGAACGGAACGGAACATCTGAAGGAAAGTGATTACCGTCTCCCATCAGACAGGACACCCGCAACATCAGAGGAGTTGCAAGTGCGTTGCTGGCCTTTTAGGAGGGAATACGCTCCCTTCTTGGAGGTTTGCAGGTTGTAACGGTCCGGAAATACCGCTGGCGACAGATCATTACAGAGTTTTACTGTGCGCGGCAGAAAGCTTCGGGTAAAGCGCACGGTGGAGGACTGCCACTCATCAAGATGATGAGGATGATAAATAATTTGTCGCTTGGAACTGTGGCGATAAGTTGCAGCATGTATCAGTCCGAACAATTCCTCGGAGCACATAGGCACAATATTTAAAAGTATGAAAAAGAGAATCTCTTCAAAGAAAGATTCTTATCTCCTTACGTGGACAAGAAAGAAAACTAGTTACAAGTTACCACTCCATTTGTGCCCATTACATCGGGCAGCAGATGTTATGGTAACTTTCTTCCTATATAATAACGGATTAAAACTATTAAAGTAGAAAGTTTAAAATACATAATATTTAGTTCAGCTCACTGATAGTTATTCTGTAGGATTGTATGAACTAAGTTAGGCACGCAGCTGTGTGCTGCTAACGCCAGTCTCGGATACACGGCCCGAATGCTGAATCCTCCCCGAGACGGTATTTCTACTGCGTTCACCTGCAATGTATAAGTAGTAATTAACCTGGTTTAATGGTGAGATTTTCAATCGCCCATGGTATCAATAATTAAAGAGCTGTAAGCTGCCCGTTTTTTTACCCGTCTACGGCGAAGCCAAAAGGTGGGGCAATGATTTTGGCAGTATGTAAGTATGTATGTTTGTTCCCTTGTAGCGTCTAACCTACTGATTTTAATAAATGGTTAATAAAAAGAGGTGTATAATAGATTCGTAATGATGCCGCGGGTAACAATGGCTATTTAATTTTTTCATAATTTTGTATTGCTAATTTAATTGAACCTCAGATTGTAACATCTTAAAAAATTAAACCGAGATAATCATCACGTGTTTGATATCAAAAGAAAGGTCTCGGCAAGCACACTACAAATATGTTGGTGTATTTTACATATCTGTCGTGTGATTGCACAAACATATCAAAATACACGTTTAAAATGCGGTCGTACAATTCGTACTAACACTATTTATAACCCAGTTGTCCATGTTTCGAACATTACGTAATATATGACTATAAATATATAATTAAGTATTTAATATTTATATTATATTATTTTACCCTCATAAAATATATTTTATTTTATAAATATAATTTATTATAGAGTACATGAATTGTCTAACAGTGAGCGAGATGATGATAATGAATAATAGCTATGAACACTCGATCATGCCAGCTTTCAAACAAAAAACTAGATTAAAATCCGTTGATCAGTTCTTCCGTTTTTAATTAGATAATGCAGATCAAATAAATTATTAGCAATTTTATTACTAATTCGTTCGATACGGGTCTTACATAATAGGTCTTTACCTATGAAATTGCCGTTCTGCAGTGTACTGGCCATTTCAAATCAAAATAATTTTAATTTCAAATTAATTTTATTTTAAAAACATGGAATTCTTTTTCCAAAAATAGTCATTTGTTTATTGATTAGTGTTACATTTTCATCGCATATCAATCTTTTTCGTCATCATGGATACGTTAAAAATTCGAGTAATTATGGAATATGAGTACCGTCGTGGCAGCAACGCGGCACAAGCGACACGACATCAACGACATTTACGGATCTAACTCTACAAACCAACGCACCACCTGTTATTGGTTTGCTCGCTTCTGTTCTGGAAATTTCGACCTGAAAAATGAACCTCGCGGTCGTCCGAAGACTTTGGTCGACAATGAAGAATTAAAGGCGATTGTGGAAGCTGATGATACACAATCTACGGCTGAATAAGCAGCAGCTTTCGACGTTAGCGTCAAAACAATATTGGTCCATTTGCGTCAAATTGGCAAGGTAAAAAAGCTTGACAAATGGGTGCCCCACGAACTCAATGATCGCCAGCGCGAAGTACGCGTCGAGACGTGCCTTGCACTGCTTAACAGACACACAAATAAAGGAATTTTGAACCGCATTGTTACCTGCCATGAAAAATCGATTCTGTTTGATAACCGCAAGCGCGCAGCAAGTTGCTTGGATCCTGGTTCAGCACTTAAACAATGCCCTAAACGAAAACTTACCCCTAGAAAAGTGATGGTCACTGTTTGGTGGTCTAGCGCCGGTGTGATTCATCACAGCTTCTTACCAAACGGGGTGAGCATTACTGCAGATGTGTACTGTGAAGAACTGAACACAATGATGGAGAAGCTGGCACATCTCCAACCAGCATTGGTCAATCGCTCGTCTCCGCTGCTCCTGCACGACAACGCGCGACCTCATACTGCACAGCAGACGGTCTCCAAGTTGCAAGAACTGGGGTTGGAAGCTCTCCGTCATCCGCCTTACTCACCAGACCTTGCGCCTACAGACTACTACTTTTTCCAGAATTTGGATAACTTCTTGGTGGGAAAAAAATTCAATACCCGAGAGGCAGTACAAAATGCCTTTGAAGAATTTGTTGCCTCCCGTCCAGCTGATTTCTTTAAGAAGGGCATCAATAAACTGCCACTGCGTTGGCAAAGATGCATTGATTGCATGGTGGTGATTACTTCGATTAATACAAATAAAAAATACGTGAAAAAAATTCGTTAAATTTTTTTGATACAAAACGGCAATTTCATAGGTAAAGACCTAATATTAGGAAAAATATTGAAAAGCGATGAAAATGTAACCCTAATCAATAAACAAATGACTACTTTTGGAAAAAGAATTCCATGTTTTTAAAATAAAATTAATTTGAAATTAGAATTCTTAGCCAAACAAAAATTATTTCGATACGAAATGGCCAGTACTGCAGAACGGCAATTTTATACGTAAAGACCTATTACGAGGGCTGCACTAAAAGTATCGGCAATGGAATATTTCCACTGTTCCTGTCATATTAAAATCTTTTTAATTTAAAACTCCTTGGTTTTAAAAATCGAATACCGTTTATTTATTTAAAAAAAGATTCTCGGTCTTGTCACAAGGTCTTGTCAAACTTGTTTAGTCGTTGAGAAAATGGAATTGACTCGAAAAAATTCTAGAGTGATGATTTATTATTGTTTTCGAAGTGGTTTAACACAAAAACAGTGTGTTGACCGGATGATTTCTGCATTTGGTGATGAAGCCCCATCCAAAACCACAATTTATCGCTGGCTTGCTGAATTTCAACGTGGACGTGTCAAGCTCAGTGATGATCCCCGTCAAGGTCGTCCAAAAACTGCAGTCACCCAAGAAAACGTTGATGCTGTGCGTAAGCTGATTGAGAAAGATCGACATGTGACATACCGCGAAATTCAGGCAACTTTAGACATTGGCATGAGTCAAATACAAATAATCTTGCATGAACAATTAGGTGTAAAAAAGTTGTTTTCCCGATGGATACCGCATTTGCTCTGTGAAGAGCAAAAAGCGGCTCGCGTTACTTGGTGCGTCAGAACTCTCGAAAGATTCCACGCAGGATCCTCAAATGCTGTATACAACATCGTATCAGGTGACGAATCCTGGATATACGCGTACGAACCCGAAACAAAAAACCAGTCACGAGTTTGGGTGTTCGAAAATGAGTTAAAGCCAACAAAAATTGTTCGTTCACGAAGTGTTGCAAAAAAAATTGTGGCCACTTTTGTCTCCAAAACCGGCCATGTTGCGACTATTCCTCTTAAAGGGACAAAGAACAGTTAATGCAGAATGGTATGCTAACATTTGTTTGCCACAGGTCGTTTCTGAACTCCGTAAAGAGAACTGCAACCGCCGCATCATCCTCCATCACGACAATGCAAGTTCTCACACCGCGCACAGAACAAAAGAGTTTTTAGAGCAAGAAATCATAGAATTATTAGACCATCCGCCGTATAGCCCCGACCTAAGCCCTAATGATTTCTATATTTTCCCTAAAATAAAGAATAAATTGCGTGGTCAGAGATTTTCATCACCTGAAGAAGCTGTGGACGCCTACAAAACGGCCATTTTGGAGACCCCAACTTCCGAATGGAATGGTTGCTTCAATGATTGGTTCCATCGTATGGAAAAATGTATCAAATTTCGCGGAGAATACTTCGAAAAGCAATAAATACATTTTTAAATAGTAATGTTGTGTCACTTCCTTGATTCCGAAATTTTCAGTGCCGCCCTCGTATTTCTATTTTGCAGTATCACTACATAGTATAAAACAAAGTCGCTTTCTCTGTCCCTATATCCCTATGTATGCTTTAATCTTTAAAACTACGCAACGGATTTTGATGCGGTTTTTTTAAATAGATAGAGTGATTGAAGAGGAAGGTTTATATGTATAATAACATTCATTAAATAGTGGAGAAATACTGTTATTTTTGAGGTTTCTAATGTGATGTCGTAACTAATTACATTTTTTCCGCTTACATACATCCGCAAACGATGGCTGAACCCTACGAGATAGATCAAAATAATGTACTACAGTTTTGTTCATCATAAAAAAGCCTACAAAAAAGTCCGCGATAGCATATATTATCTATCTCTTAGGGATAACCCACAATAACCATATTTTTATCCTTTACTTTGATTTAAATTTAATAGCTTATTTACGAAGCGATTTTAAGCAATACAGCATTAATCCTTATCCAATTTAGTACCTTAAATACATTGTGCATTTAATATAGATCAATATGGCCCTTTATAGCATGTAATTTAAATGAATATTTTCGAAGATATTACAGATTTAAAATGCAGGGACATGTCTCGGCGGCACTCGCGAGTCGCGACTCGGTGCTCGCTCAACGAATATTCTGTACCTACTGCAGTTCTTATGGAATATCCATAGAGGTAATTGGCCAGTTTTGTTGGAATGTCAAATTATATTTGAATGGCAAATTAAATGATTATTCACTACGTAGTATAAAACAAGTCGCTTTATCTGTCTGTCCCTATGTATCTATATTGTAATTAGTAATTACCTATATTGTATTGCGTAGATTTAAAGATCTAAGCAGATCTTTAAATCTACGCAACGGATTTTGATGCGGTTTTTTTTATAAACTCAAGCGCGATAGATATAATAATATAATGTATATCAAGCGGTCGCGCATGACGCGTCGAGGTGATAGGGTCCCATTTTTAACCATTTGCATTGGGTAAACCTATAAACATTTTCAATATTATATCAGAAGTTATTGCTGTAAATAGAGAGTTATTCGCCGAAGTAGTTTTTTCTCCAAGAACACTATACCACGCGGGCGAAGCCGCGGGCAAAAGCTAGTCAATTATATAATATGTATTATATAAACAATTATTTCGTATTTTTCCGTATTTTCCGTGTCCCAATCGTATTATATACTTATACGGAAAAAAAAGAATTAAAAAAGATATGTTAAAAAAACTATAACCCGACTACGTAAAAAGGGGTCTAAAAAGACCGAAACAAGAAAATAATTCAGATAGAAATCCAGAAATGCATACCTAGGTAAAAAAATAGTCAAGGTAGAGCCGTGGTCACACCTTCTTTATAAGGTTCGGAACAGTCGATGTCAAATCACAGCCATCTATCTATCTTGGGGTATGCGACGCATCTCGGTGTGCGACCACGACTCTAACTTGAACATTTTTTATCTATGCATTTCTGGATTTCTATCTGGTTTTTGAACTTAAACATTTCAATCGCCCAAGGCCGCGAATGAGGCCTTCTGTTTGCTTATGGACTAACTAAAGTATGAGTATAGGTATTTTAATTTATTAAGTTATAACTTATAACTTTTGGAACTCCTACGACAATAAATTTTTTAAGGTACCGAAATCATAATAGACCTACTAGCTGGTCAGAGCGTTAGCTGTTGTATTGTCTTCCGTTTCGATGAAAGAAATAAAAACCACACGTTAATATAGTAGCTCTAATGAATTGGTAACTTGAACATGTGCCAGATTGTTCTCGAAACAATTAAAACGATCGTGTTTTGTTCAACTGTGATCACCTGTCCGTCTGTCCATTAAACTGACGAGACGTTACCAGACAGACATAATCACCATCATCATTCTGCCCCAGTCTAACTCTTGGCAGAATGATGACGGTGATTACAAATATTGGACTCTAAGATCTGTAACTGCTATGTGCTAATGGTGCTAGTAACAAAATTCGGTGCCATAGATATATCTATCTAGTGGTAAAGATGCGTTAAGATAGAGTGAAATCATGTGCTGAGATTTTGAGTCTCTTAAAAATTATGGTATTAGCCCGACATATTTTAGGCTATATGATCCGCAATTCGGCGGGCCCGGGAAAATGTAGAGCACTGAAAATAGAACTCTGCGCTAATACAATAGAGTTGAAAGTCGAAGTGTCGAGAGCTATCATTTAAGATTGACATTTGACTCGACACTTGCGTGTTCGATTTTCAGCTCTATTGTATTAGCGCAGAGTTCTATTTTCAGCGCTCAGAATTTTCTCCGGCCTTCCGTATTCCGGATCATATAGTCCCAACTCCCCCCAGCCTTAAGCACACAGTTATTTTGATGGTATATTTTTTATTTTTTTAATGCAGTTGCAAGGAGTTACCTCCAGTATCCCACAGACTTTCTGCACCAGTTCCTTGCTGAAACGGTCTCCGAGCTTGCAGTGGTCGGTCAGGAAGTTGACTATATTGACCTCATCCACCTCCCATGTCGGTCTCTTCTTTCTTTCCTCTGTGTGACTCTCCATTGCGTCTACCTCTTTCTGCCATCTTAGTGGATCTCTCTCTGTGGCTAGCAGTAATCTGTAATGTATTAACACAATGGTTAGTTGAGAAGTTACTATTTATTAAGCTTTATTTAGAATGGTATCTGATGATCATGTGTATTTATTTATTTACAATCTGTAGGTATTCGAAAGTAGGTACTTGACCGCAGCGTAATTTTGTTCATAAAAACAAATCTGATCTATTCTAATCCAACGCCAAATTTATTGTAAGCCATAAGTAACTCAAGTTCATCCACGCCAATCTATATTTAGAAAATCGATTGTTCTGTAAACTTTCTTCAGTTATAACAAGACTCCAAAGACTAAGTTTTAAAAGTCTAAACTCTAAAGGAACAGTTCTAATATTTTCATGAAATTATATTATTATTATCTGCTGAAAAGGCATAGCCTGTAGCCCTGTACCTACTTACTTCACTGCCTAGATGATTGCTGATGATGCTTATATTATTACCCAAACTAAATTTTTTGTTCTTATCTGAAGTAAGTTAGTAAATAATCAACAATTTTACCTGAGTGGAGTAATACAGTCTAGCTGCGCCGACGGGGCAGTCCAATCCTCCACGTTCTGGAACTTGACACTGGAGGTCTCGAAGACCTCGCATTCCAGCAGATGATGTGGGTCCTGCTCGCAGGCGGGGCTGCAGACTGGCCAGGAGCAACGGCAGCAGACGGTTTGGTCGATGGGACAATAGCAGCCGAGGCAAAGGGGAGGGGTATCTGGAAGTTAGAACACGTCGAAGATAAATCAACGTTATGTAGCGCAAAGAGTAAAGACTATTGCTTTTTCGTAGGGATTAACATTTTTTGGACTAAGGCCGGAAAACTAGCTTGTATATGTGTATCGCCTTATGGTTAGTGTCAAGCGATGACTGCAGACCAGAGGAATTGCAAGTGCGTTACCGGTCTCTAAAAACCCACCAAGTAACACAAGCTGTTAAGTTACTACTCGACGGTAAGTCTGAGAAACTGGTATCATTTATCAGTTACATACGTACTTAATATTATTATGATCTAAGTAGGTTTAGTACTTCGGTAACATTCTTATACTCAGGTAGGTGAGTTCTCCAGTTACAGAATAAAAATATACAATATATAACAGAATAAGAGAAAGTTTACATGCACTTTCATTTTATTTATCTAACTACATTTTTTTTATTTGTTTCAAGAATATATTTAGTCTAAACATTGAAATATAATTAGGGTGGCGTAAGTTTGTCTTATATTTATTACATTCTACATTTAGTTAAATGTCAAGAATGGCATGCATTAGCGGCTTAGCACTTGCCTGGTTTAGGTCCGACGACCACGGGTAAATCACTGAAAATCATCTCCCCACGCTCAAGATCCTTTTTCGCGGTCAAATATCTGCCGTATTTATCGTTTTGCGACACACTGAAGTGGCAAATACCGTCCATAGTTAGATAGGTGCGTGTTCTGAGATAGATCTTGAAGTATTACCCGAAGATTGAGGCGTACAGACGATTTACCGAGTCTAATTTAAGATCGTTCGAGAATTGCGGCGTGCATTCGAGAAGCATTTAATTAAACATAGTTACGCAAATTATATAAAAATTAATTACATGTTATTAAGGTACTTACTTACTTGCACTTTATATAAGTTTGTTTACTATTAAAATCCTAGCGATATTTTACTTTCCTATCGCGGATTATTAGAGATTTTTATATGGGCTACTAAGAATAGTAAGAACACTTAAACCTTTCTAAGTGGGTGTAATAATATTATTATTATGTAGAACGTGCGACCACATAGATTTCTAGGCGTTATGTGTAATTTATAGAGACAATATTTTAATTAAATATTATTTACTTTACATACCTTTGTATCAATTTTTTATTATTTATACCTAAAGATATTATATTTTATTGCCTTTGGCGATGATACATTTTGGAAATATTTTTCATTTTGGATGCGATGTGACGAAAACCGTGGTCTTAAAACTTTGTAATTTGCCTTCGGTGAGCGCTGATTTTTCCAGAGAAACGGTGCCATGTTTAAAACCGGTAAGGATAACGTTTTCTCCGCTTTAAATACTTATCTTTTTACTTACAATTAATCGTCATTCTTTAGTAGTAAGGTGCCTTGGATGAGGCATAGATGATAAGTGTATGGGATGAGGTACCTAGGCGCTATATGCCCTTGTTTCCCTTACCTGGTTTGGATTGAACAGGCAAAGGTAGAGACTAGAGTTTGCTAGAATCCCTTGAAAGTTCTCTAGACTCTAAGAGTTTTAAGAACCTATAATGTGATATAGCTCTAAACTCTAGACTCTAGAGCTTATACCTAATAAGTAATACCACAACCAATAATGTGGATACACGACATTTGTCAAAAAAAGTAAACAACATTATAACAATAGGTCTTTATTGGCCACTTTTAGCAATTTGCTTGGTGCCAATATTATCTATTGCTTGTGGCTTAATTGTGGCTACAATGAGTTTTAAGAGAGAGCGGGGATGTGATAGTGTGACGTTGTTGTATTTGTATGTATATTATAAACATAAATTTTCTTGTGTTATTTCGGTAATATTTAATTTTGGTAGAATATTAAGCATAATATACCTATTCGTTAACGTGAACAAATGTGTGCGCAAGTGGTGCAACTGTAAAAAGCGTGCTATTTTGTGTTCTCTTCAAAACTCCCTAGGAAGTTTCAGTAAAGCGTTAAGTAACTGTCAACCACTTTTCTAATGGACCGTTTCAATAACTTATCTACCAATAACTATTTGTTAGAAACGTCAAACTTGCATCGCAAAAAACCGTCAAATGATTGAATGGCGACGTTTTTAACAAATAGTTATAGATAGATAGGTTATTGAAACGGGCCGTAAATCGACTTGAAATCGACTGACTTGACTCATTGCATTGACGTTTTACTAGATCTATGACTAGACTTTGGAATTAAAGATTTCAAAAAAAAGTGCTGGAAACTGCAACGAAAATTCTATGTTCCTGCCTTTTTAACTGTGATAGGTTACTACTTACTAAATATGATATGGATTGAAAAAGTAATTTGTTGTATTAAAGGATGGCTCCTTGGGAGAAATAAAGATTTGCAAAGATGATTGTGGTCACAGAGTTGAGTGTTCGGCAGAAGATGAAGATTATGAAACACGGATTCCTTTTTGCATTAATCCAGTAAGATATATTATAAGAGCTGTATAATAGGGTGTATTGATATTGACATAGAATATGTCACAGTTTCTATAAACTTGGCAGCTTAGCCGACACGACAAGATGTTCGAGATTTTCTACCTTTGCTGTTACTTTATGCAAAAAAAAACTAAACGGATGTGCCAAAGTCAAAGAAGTACTTATAAGCATTAATAGAATTAATTCTTGTAATTCGAAAGTTTTAATGTATAATTTTCTGTTTACATATTTTAATTTAATTTTTATTAATTTGTATTTTATTTAGTAGTCTTGCTTTGGGCATTAAATACCCGAACGTGACAGAACATCAATATAGCAATTCCGGCTGCTCAACAGCCACCTAGCGGTAATTTCTCTAATTAGATTTGTCTTGTGGTTGAGCACTCGAGGTGTAGTTCTTGTCAGAATTTCCTTGAATTCTTTCAAATCTAAGTAGATTCAGTCAAATTATTTATTCTATAGTAAGTATATGGTTACAAATATTACAATTATTTATATTAAAACTGTGCACTATTTAACTTAAACCGCTCCAAATTATACCGACTGGGCCGGGAGTCACTACGTCACACACGTGATTTCTAATCAATTTATTGTTATTCATTAATACAATACCCTAACGAGACGTAGGTCTGTTTTAGTTTAACGATGTACTTCAATATTTCTTGAAAATTTGTCTTACAAACTGTTTTCGAAAAAAACTATAACCAAATCAATTAAGTATGCTTTTTGATGAATTGTTCTAGTTAATACTTTATGAATAAGGTCATAGTAAGTTTGTTTATAAGTACGTCTTTGTTTTAAGTGTTTAACGTATATTAAACAGTTTTTTTGAGTTGTGACAAAAATTACTTGCAATTAAGTATTTTGTTATGTAATAGCTACATAGTTGCAGACTGTATGCAAATGAGACCTCGACCCTGACACACCTGGCAAACTGCAAAATATAATTTTTAAAACTAAAATATTAACGAACATTAGATGATTTAATATCTGGATAATACACTCAATATAGTGAGAAATAAATATCATTTTTCAAAACTAGGTATAACCGGTATTCATTGATGTATATCCAGATAAAACCTGTCTTCATCCTATTTAGGTTCCTAGAAATTGATAAAACCTTAGAATATGTCAAAAATAGTCATTATATTTTTATTCGTTTTAAAATGTCTAAAAACTTGAGTGTATGAATAGTTTGGTATTTAATCTAGTATTTGCTTATTTTATTAAAATGATACAAACATCTTAACAGAAAATGGCCCCTCCATACTATGCTGATCTCGGAAAGAAGGCCAATGATGTCTTCTCCAAGGGCTACCACTTTGGTGTGTTCAAACTTGACCTCAAGACCAAGAGCGAATCTGGTGTTGAATTCAACAGTGGAATTACCTCCAACCAAGAAAGCGGCAAGGTACTTGAATTATGCATACATATGTTAAAATGGCTTACTTTAATTGATTTATTTGAATACAGTATAAGCACCATTGGTCAATTTTGGTAAATCCTATGGCCCATTGTTAGTGACAATTTTATGTTGATTTCTGAGGTGATTTCAAATACTGTTATTATAGAACTTATTTCATTTTACACAGGTATTTGGTACCTTGTCATCTAAATATGCTGTGAAAGACTATGGACTTACGTTCACGGAGAAGTGGAACACTGACAACACTCTGGCCACTGACATCACCATCCAGGACAAAATCGCAGCTGGACTGAAAGTTACCCTGGAGGGATCCTTCGCACCACAGACAGGGTAAACTGTTAGAGTTTAATATCTTTATTATCTGTTAAAATAATTTTGGTTTTCATATCATGATGATACATGGCGCTGCATTTTTAATATAGCTTTTCAAAATTTAACTTTATTCAATACACAAAAAGATGCACATTTCATATGACATTACATGCAGTGTAGTGCAACCTGATGTTTGAACTCTTACAATGAAACATGTATCTTCTTATGTAAATAATAAAGTTCAATTTTGAATAGCTATCTAGAAAATGCAGCACCATGTCTCATATCATTTCGTTTCGGTATGTATTACCCATAAGTTTTATAATCATTAGCATACTTAATTATATTGCCAATTATTAGTAGTGAGAATCTCCTTGTATATTGTTTTATTATGATGTTATGAGAGGTTGTGAGTTAAAAATAACAATGGCCAAATTTTATTTGACTTGTGAATTGTGATTATAGTAATACTTTACAATTTTAGAAGCAAATCTGGCAAACTGAAGACCTCCTTCGCCAACGACATCATCGCTTTGAACACCAATGTGAACTTGGACTTGGCGGGCCCAGTTGTAGACATTGCAGCTGTCCTCAGCTATCAGGGATGGTTGGCCGGTGCCCAGACCCAACTGGACACGCAGAAGGCCAAGTTCTCTAAGAACAACATCTCCCTGGGCTACCAGACACATGACTTTGTTCTGCACACTCACATGTGAGTATTTTTGGTTTATTTGCAAACCTTATTTAAGCAATTTTTTTCGATCCCATACATAAGGCATAAACAAAAACTAGAGGAATTAATGTCGTCCCAATCTGAAAACTAATTCTTGTAACTATTTGTGATATAATCAGTCATTGTTTTGGTCAGAGCGATGTCGCATTCACACACGCGTCATATTGCGCGTCGGCGAGTGAGACAACGCGCCGACAAATAGTTACAAGAATTGGGCTTCTGGTGCAAGACCATTAAAATATTCCAGCTAGCACTCAAGTCATGATTTCATCCTCTATTATAGTAGCACATTGTGTTACTAAAATGATTTTAAATGGTGTAAAGATATATAAAAATATATTATTTTACCGTCATAAAATATATTTTATAAATATAAATTATTAAAGACAATATAAAAAAATTAAATAACCCCTGAATTGTCAGGCAGTGAATAAGTTGATGATGATGAATTATAGCTAAGAACACTCAATCATGTCTGCTTTGAAACAAAGAAAACTAGATTAAAATTGGTTAATCGGTTCATCCATTTTAAATTAGAAGGTGCAGATGAAATAAATTATTAGCACTTTTGTTACTTTGTTCGATAGATGTCACTATACTTGTCTTACATATTTCTGAATCGCAGTATCGTCACAGTAAAAATATATATGTTTTGATGTATAGAATATAATATTCTACTACCTACTTTATTGTACGGGGAAAAGTGAATAAATGAATTGGTGACAAATGTTGTATTTTTTTGTTGTTTCTTAAATATAGTAAAATTATTATTATTATTGTATAAATTTTGATAAAATAATGGCTCGCTCTGCTCTCGTGAAGAAGATACTTATAGTTTTATTAATTTTAAATGTTTTGATTACTTATCTTATTCCAAATATATGTTTGATTGGGAAACGGAAAATTACGAAATAAAAATAAGTTAAAAAGAACTATAACCCGGGTAGTAAAAAAGGGGTCTAAAAAGGCCGACACATATAAAGTTATATTATGTACTGAGCATAGCTTTAGGTATGAAGACTTAATACCCATAATCATTTGATTTGAATTGATTGTGGAAATATAAATATTATATTTATTTCTTGCTTTTAATTTAAAAAAATTACACAGTGACAATGGCAAGGACTGCTCCGGTACAATATACCAGAAGGTGTCAGACAAGTTGGACTGCGGTGTCAACATGAAGTGGACGTCCAGCTCTAACGACACGCAGTTCGGAGTCGGCGCCAAATACGCGCTCGACAGAGACGCCTCTCTCCACGCTAAAATCAACAACAAGTCCCTTATTGGTCTTGGATACCAACAGAAACTGCGTGATGGTAAGTAAAAATAAAATGTAATGTTTGATAGTTTGTAGACATTGCAAAATGTATAATAAAAAAATATTTAGTACTTATTACTAGGATATCACATAATAATGAATGAATTAAAATAACTAAATTATTATCTAAACTATATATATGAGTTATTGTCTAAATGAAAAATAAAAAAGGGCTATAGTTAAGAAACTGAATCTAGGTTAGAGGCTGCAGGTAGAGTACCTAAGAGGCTGGCAGCATTGCCTCGCTGTATGGCCAAACTGATATGTTGGCCGAGGTAAGCGCCAGCCTTAGGGTCATTAGTTTTGTCGCCCAGTCTTTTGGCCAAATCCCTAAAAAGATGCTTGGCACCGGGGCCCCAAGGACCCATAGTTTCGACTCCAAATGGCAGAAAAATGTAACCATCGCGATGGTTACATTTTTCTTTCGCCGAATATTAAAGATTTATCAGTCGATATTAATGCATGTTTTTTCGTAATAAAAATTTACTAATAACTTCGTAAAACTTTTCGCAGTGCAAGAAAATTACAAAATATTTTGAAAAAAATATTTAAATGTGAGCCAATTTTTTGTGCAAATTTTACCTACCACGATTTACTTAATCAGTCTTATCAACATCATATGATTTTTTTACAATAACATTTTATCTCACTGCCTGTATGGCATGATGTGATGTAATACTAGATATTTTTACCTGGCTACTTCATTATCATTCTGTTGTAATTTTGAAAGTAAATCTTTACCTACATACGACAAACAACCATTGTTTTTTTTTATAATATTAGAAACTGGCAGAATGCCTTTGCAACCGATAAAGTGCGAAAAAATAAAAGAAGATGAATTAAACTTTTTTTAAATTTCTAGGTGTGACCCTTACACTGTCTGCCGCCATCGACGGCCAGAACTTCAACGCTGGCGGCCACAAGGTCGGTCTGGCCCTGGAGCTCGAACCCTAGGCATTTAATCAAGCCAGAGGCTTTCTAGAATAATAGTTTATACAGCAAGAAACTGTTATCAGAAAGCGTAGAAAACAGTTCAAGCTTACAGTATTCTATCAAAGAATATTTTCTTGAAGTTGTGACGTCATTCTCCTAATAGTCGTAGCGTTCGTCACGCCGCAATCACCCTCTGTAATATTATATTAGAACTATATATTTACAGTCCGTGTAACGTCTTGTAAATAATTTGATGTGTAATTAACTGATTGAATGAGAATATAATAGTCTGTTGGAATAATTGTTTTTTTTTTACCTCCAAAACAGTCCTCCTAATTTGTTTTTATAAATATTATATTTTAAACGAGCAATTCTTGTTTAGTCAAAATCTCGGAAATGGGTTCAAGTATTTCCATGAAATTTAGAATTTAGAGGGTTTTGGGGGAGAAAAATCGATATAGCTATGTCTTATCCCCTGGGAATCATGTTACTGTTTTTTCTTTCGTCGTGCGAAAGTGCGTCGTCATACTTTTGTATGTCGATAATTTCGACTATTAACGTCAGTCCGAATGGCAGTTTGGTATGTGTATAATTTTTGCGTTTTTGGCAAATTGGTGTCTGCAGTTTGAATCACGATCAGTTGAAGATTTTAGTAATTCTTTTTATTTTTTAAATATCATAAAAAGATTTACAAGGTCAGTTTTATCTATAAGAACTAAATCAAAAAGTTCTGCAAAATTTATAAATAAACCTAGATTTAATAATAGTATAGTACGGAGTTCTAGTATATTGTAATATACTAGAACTCCCGAGCTAAGCTAGGTCCCCTAGGTACTTTGTATATAATATAATATGTACCTATACATAGTTTGTTCTTATAACTTGAACAATTTATCATTTCGGTAAAATTGCATCTAAACAAACAAAGTACTTATACAAATTCTTAGTATTAATTTACTAATAGAACTTAAAATATCGTTACAAGCTTATTTACAACACTAGATAGGTACTTAACATTTTTATTAAAAAAAATTGTTCTTAAAGGAAATGAGTCCCCACGAGACGTCCGATGCGAATTACTTTTAAATATAATAAATACAATATGATTCAATAGTAAAAGTTTATTACACTTATTGAATCATTTCCTCCTCCATGAGTTTGGCCATCCACTCTGGTTCTGCGTTTGCGATCTTCTCGATGAGACTGTTGACCTGGTAACACAGGCTCTGGATCTGCTTGTCCCACTGCGGAAGAATCTCACGAGCTGGTGGGAAAGAAAAACAAAAAATTGTATGGAAAAATTTATGGAAACAAAATTAAAAATCTCATACTTAAACGCTACTTAAATTAAGACTCTCTCAAGTAACACTACTGCGGCAGTATCTTACGAGAGGAACAAAAATAATTATGTATCTCCTAATGGAAAATATGCTACAAAGTTTAAAGAAGAGTAAGACGTCACAAAAAAAGAAAATATAAGCGAACATGGTCGTAGGGAAATTATTTAACTTATAAAATATTCTCTACATTAAAAAACAACGGAATATTGTTATCAAATACAGAATAATAAAATTAAAATGAATACCGTTGTAATAGGGGCTATAAAATGAAAAAACGAGAAAAGGGGAAGGCTATTTACTACTTACTGTAATCAACAATAATTTACCGACTAATTTTTAGCTATCACTTGAAAATTTGCCAAGTTAGGATCGTCTGGGGCTGCCAAATGTAGTTTTATTGAATACAGGAAAATAGTTTAAAGACATGTTGAATAGAGGATTGCGTAAATAGATATCGATTTTTTTAGGTGGCCGTGAGCCGTTATTGTTGGCATGCTGATGCCGCCATATGTCGCAAGGTAATAAAATACCACGAAATAGACGGGGAAACGAGCAGACGGACCGCCGATCATAAGCGATTATCGCCGCCCACCGCTCATAACACCAGAGGAGTTACAACTGCGTTACGCCTAGTAATCACTCCTCATACACTCGGCGAAACACAAGCGTTATTTCCTACAGTATTATTTCACGTCGGATTTCTGTGACGCCGTGTCATTTGATTGAACCGGTCCATTCGTGCCGAGGTACCATAAATATCTGTGTAGATTTACATGAAACAAATATGATTTTATATTATTATTTATGAAGCATAGCTCTTTCACGTATTATATTGCCATACATTGAGGAGGTTTCAGTGACCAAGTAAGATCTATAAAAGTTTTAATTTTTGTATATTATGGCTCTCAATATACTTACTAACAGAAGCCTTAATGCACGTAATTATTTTTCCTTGAGTGCGACAGCATGCGATGACAACAGAGATTTTAACAAAAGCAACTACCTACGTGAATTGGAGTTCTGAAATGTAAGCCACATTTCAATCATCCTCAGATTAATAACTTTAACTAGCATAGATTATTGATAATAGCACAGACTGCTATTAGCAGGAAGGATGAGACGTATAACGTTCCTTATTCTATTTACGACATGCTAACGGGGAAGAAAGAGATGTATAATAGTTATTTATCTTCTTTTTAAAAAAATTCTAGGTGTTCATTGTTTTTGTTGAAGCTTTCCATATATTATGTATGTATCTAAGGCACGTCTCCTGCACGTGTTTTTATCAAAACATTACACAAACCATCGAAACATTGGGGCGTGGCTATACACATTTGTGTAGGAATATACTAAGGCGGGTCAATAAGTCCGTGACTTTTTGAATTTCTAACCTCCTTACTGAAAAAGCAACACTACTCCTGTCAACAGGCATCTGTCAGTTGACTCCTATCAAAATTTGAACTTGCTGCGTCAGTTAGTTTGTGTTTTACAGCTATCTTTATCAGACTATCCAGTAACTTAAGGAAACAATGGAAAAAAGTGAATTTCGTGTGCTTATTAAGCATTATTTTTTGCGAAAAAAAACCATTACCGAGACCAAGGCTAAGCTTGATAAATACTATGGGGACTCTGCACCATCGATTTCAATGGTAAAAAAGTGGTTTACTGAATTTCGTTGTGGCCTTACAAGCACTGAAGATGCCGAACGTCCTGGACGCCCAGTTGAGGTCTCTACACCTGAAACAATCGAAAAAATTCACGATATGGTGTTGGCCGACCGAAGATTGAAAGTGCAAGAGATTGTGGAAGCCATAGGCATCTCGCATGGCTCAGTGGTTTCAATTTTGAATGACCACTTGGGCATGAGAAAGCTTTCCGTAAGATGGGTGCCGCGTTTGCTCACAGTCGACTACAAACGCAATCGTGTTACAACTTCACAGGAAGGTTTGGTGTTGTTTAATCACAATATGGAGGAGTTTTTTAACCGTGGACGAAACATGGATCCATCACAATACACCAGAGACCAAACAACAGTCAAAACAGTGTGTTTCTAAGGGTGAATCGGCGCCAAAGAAGGCCAAGGTGGGTCTGTCAGCCAATAAAGTTATGGCGACTGTTTTTTGGGATGCACGTGGGATAATCCACATTGACTATCTTCAAAAGGGAAGAACAATTAATGGGGAATATTATGCCAACTTATTGGACCGCTTCAATGAGGATTTGAAAAAAAACCGACCTCATTTGGCCAAGAAAAAAGTTCTTTTTCACTAAGACAATGCAAGGGTGCACACATGTGCAGTTGCCATGGCAAAAATCCATGAATTGGGCTATGAATTGCTCCCACATCCACCCTATTCTCCAGATTTGGCTCCGAGTGACTACTTCTTGTTCCCAAACCTGAAAAAATGGCTCGGTGGAAAAAGATTTGACTCCAATGATGAAGTCATCTCGCAAACAAAGGCCTATTTTGAGGACCTCGACAAATCATATTTTTTGGAAGGGATAAAAAAATTGGAGAAGCGTTGGACAAAGTGTATAGAGCTCAAGGGGGACTACGTTGAAAAATAAAATGATTTATTTATCAAAAAATCTGTGTTTTATTCCAAAAGTCACGGACTTATTGACCCGCCCTCGTACAATGTTTTTGTCTTCCGAGACTTACGGAAAACATTCCCCGCGCGAGTAGAGAGGGGAAGGAATGTTTTATTTCTTATCAACTGTTTCACCACTCACATGACCATTTAACATAGAAATACGTAAGAAATTATTTATCAAACCCAAATCGGTCTTCTATTCGCAACTCCTGATAAATACTAAAATTACGGGTCAGTAAATATGGCCTAACTCGAAATCGTCTAAAAAAGGCCACTTTAGATGTTTCAAAAATCGTGAATTGATTGGCTATTGATTCAACTGATTTCATTATATTAGAAAACATCAGTTTTCAAATGCGTAAAATGGCGCACATAATAGATGTTAAGTACAGCGGCCTCGTAACGTAAAACATGAGTGAATTTAAATCTGAACGATAAACGAGTGATTTAAAACAGTACATAAAACTATAATAGTGAATACTCAGTGACTATATGTATAGATTTATATGGCATCAGTGTGTAAAAGTAGTGTTAAAATGGTGTTTTATCAAGTGCGGGTTATTTTGCTTATATATTTTTAACTAAATCTAATTTTAACGTAGCTTCTTTTGATTTACATAAATAAACATAGTACCTAACGTGTAGTATAATGATTAAGGTTACAGAATAAATGGTTTGGTAAATGGTAAAGAAATTATTACGAAAATAGTGGTAAAAATGTACAACATTTCATATAAGGTAAACTTTAAGATGTAAATAACTTTTCTATAGAATAAGATTTCTAGTATATAAGGGTTTATGTATGTGGTCATAACAATAAAGTATTTCACACAACGCGTTTTGCTTCACCTGGCTCATGAAAAATGGGGAAAATTATGGATAATAGCCGTATAGAGAGGTAAAAGTGAGATGGAAAATCGGCCCGAAAGAGGCGTACGGGCGGGGCTCTCTATACGGCATTGCCATGAGCCAGGTAAGCTCAACCAAAAAAGTGAAAAACGTTCTCCTCAAATAGTGTTTTATTATCGCCCCGGCTTTGCCCAAATCGGTGTTTGCTATTGCTTCGAGTCTAATCTGAGCCGGCGGTTGAATCCCTGTGGAATAATACAGTCCCCTACGATAGAAGTTGAAAAAAATACATATATGAAACACCTAAAGTGGCCTTTTTAGACTATTTATTTTATTCCTAGATTCTGCATCTGCAATCGCTAAAACTGCGAGTGCTTACTTCTTCCTCATCGGTACTCATGATCTTGTCTACACAAAATGTTTTGTTTCAATCAAAAACATTTTTTATAGCTGGAGACAGCTTGTGTTTGAGAACAAATGTTTTTTTTTCATGTTTTCTGTGTAATGTTTTGAAAAAACATGAGCAGGAGACGCGCCTTTATTAAGATGTCGCTTAATTACATTGCAATTAAGTCGTAATTCGTACGTCGTAATAACATTACATCTAGGGATGTGCTCCGCAACATCCCTAGATGATCGTAACCGCAACAGAAACTAACAGATATCTGAAATAAAAAAACTATCCGTAACTATAACCAAATCCGATTTAAGTATAATTCCGAATAAAGGTGGAGTCGAAATAATTGCACATCCGTAACCGGTATAATATTATTCTCATATTCCTATCCCGGATAATTTTTATATCCATAGCATCCCTAAATTTACTAAAAACTGCACTGTAAATAGAAGTGTTCTCTAATACAATAGAGCTGAAAAGAATGTAGAGCTGTCAAATCTGACATTTAACACTTGACACATGGATTTTCAGTTCCATTGTATTAGCAGAGCTATTTACAGTGCAGTTTTTTCTGTCGCGACCACAGAAAAAAGCTCGTAGGTGCGAGCTCTTCAAATTTCCATGTATATTCTTCTAGTTCTTCCAAGTGCTTATCTATCTCTTTATGCGCAGGGGTTGTCTCATAATGTAGTATTTATACTCCCCTATCTACAAGTCTAGTCCAGATACTCACTCTCGAAGTGCACGCGCGCGCTGATTTGGTCTATGTGGCCGTGCATGCGGCCCTCGCTTATCATGTGACTGGCGATGCGCTCGGCGCGCGCGGGCGGCGTCTCCAGCAGCGCGCCCAGCTCCGCGAACGTGATGTTGTTATACAGCTTGCTGGCCGACAGGAGGTTGTGCTCGAACACAGCTCGGTCCAGAATCGAGGAGCCGTCCGACGTTGTCGCCTGAATACAACATACAATAAGATGGTTAGCCCGGGACTATAATATTATCCGGAATCCGTAAGGTCGGGGAGAACTCAGAGCACTGAAATCAGAACTCTATGCTAACACATAAGAGTTAATAATAGAAATGTCTAGTGTCGATCTGTCATATATGACATTTACATTTGACTCGACACTTGTGTGTTCGATTTTCAGCTCTATTTTATTACCGCACATTTTCAATTCTCAGAATTATCCCTGGCCTTCCAGATTCCCGATCATACAGTCCCAGCTTTTGGGATTAAAGTTCTAATCCCTAAACACGAACACAACACGAACGTAGACACTAATGGGCTGGCTTGATCAGATAAATACAACGGCTTCACAGAAAACCGATGTGAAATAATATCGTTGTAAATAATACTTGTGTAGTGTTTCGCCGTGTGAGGTTACCGGGGGCTCAAGGGGGTTGGGGATATAAAGAACTGGGATCACAGTTGTAACTCCTCTGGTGTTACGAGCGGCGGCCGGCGGTAATCGTTTCCTGGACCATTATATGTCCATTTGAATCAGGCTCATAAACTCTGTGTGCACAAGAAAACTGTCTCATAAATTAAAACAAAAAAACATTTTGAGATCCATTGAGATGATACATATGGGGCGATGATACCCCAAAATGTTATAGTGTATTCCATTGATGTAGAGTTGATGACAGAACTCACTTTTATTTTTAATCTTATTGCTAATAAGTAATAAGGTCGAAAAGTGATCCGGATCTGTCGGCGACCATATTCCATCTTCTCGGGCACAGTAACACAACCTGATAAAATAGAAAACAACCCACACACCTTCTGATGCGTCTGCATGAGCGCCTCGAACTCCTGGAGCTCGGAGCGCCTGATGATGCGGTCGAGGTACATCTTCTCCAGGATGCTATAAGCTGGCAGCTGCTGGCAGCGCTCGTCCTTGAACAACGTGGCCAGCATGCGGGACCGCTGCTGACCTGCATGTGTCGAGGTGTAATACATTTAAATAATGTGAGGGATTGAGACAAATATACTTACACACTATGTTAACTGATCATTTAATGACGACTTCACTAGATTATCTTTATTTCGATAATTACTTTTAATATTTATTAATATAAAAATCAGGTTGCTTTAAATGACAACTAAATGATAACAAAGGGTAGATCCCTCTCTTCTTTATTTCTACTAGTTACTACTAGCTACATAACAGCAAGTACAAACACGAAAAATATGTACTTAATTAATTTTTTTACAAACTAAAATTTTAAAAAATTTAAAAAGCCGAGGTCGCGGGTTCTAATCCCGCCGAAGGAGCAAAAAGTTTTTCTGTGTTCCTGGGTCATAGATGTGTATAATATGTGTATAAAATAATATAAATCTTAAATATTTCTATAATATATAAATATAAGGTGCCAGATTGGTGTGGTGTGAAGGATCCATATTCCAAAGATATTATTATTTAAAAAAATCTTATTGAAAATTCAGAAGCTTAAGAGCCTGTTAAACAATCTGCAGGTTAGTGTCAGATTTGCATGTTTTTCTCTGCGGCTTGATATAAAATAAGCAGAGACAAAAATTCGGAATAAGCTATTCGACACTGTCAGAAGTGCGAAATATTTTGACTTACCAGCAGATGCAAGCACTGTGCAAATAAGAGCATTCCGGAGGCAAGTCATGCGCTCATCTTCATGAATTATATTTCTGTATGATAACTCATTGTATCTTTGAGCAGCTTCAATGAATTTCCTACAAAATAAATTCTGAATTCATTTTTTTGTGGGTAAGGTTGTCTGCATTTTTTTTATTGTAAATATTTTTCTATTGTTAATAAACGAAAAAATATTTTTATATTTATTTATTACTAAAAAATGTATGTTAAATGCTAATAATTTTATGACAGCCTAACACATCTCTACTAATCATAAAAATATTATTTTTATGGATAGATGTTATCCTTTTGATAACAATATATGGGATTTGTAGATAAAAGGATGCTAAAGTACCTCCTGTAATCCAAAACCCGAGCATAGCACACTTTGTAATATATCTGTAGCTGTTCATTTGTGGTCTCTGCTTGCAGCAGAGAGGCTCGGTTCACGAAGGCCTCTGCTTGCACCGGGTCATCCACTTCCAAGTACAGTCTTGCTATCTTCAAGTAAGTTTCTAGCTTATAATCTACAGAGTATTGTCTGAAACAAAAAAATGTTACAATAGTTGGCTTAAAAATTCATTATATTTCATTATATTAGCAACTTCATTAGAAAAGAAGAAATTATGAAACTCTTTTTGTACCTAACTACATTGAAGCCAAAAAGAATGGGTAATTTTGGCAGTCTATGCTCCTGAACTACTGATCCGATAATATTGAATAACCCCAGGTAACATAGGCTATATAATATATCTAGTTGGGTTATCATTTTTTATAAAAATATTATAAATCAATAGCACCTACTTTTGCCCAGTCTCCAATGGTATACCAACAAGTACATTGGCTGCCTCCTTCCAGTTTTGATTCCTTTCATATATATCAGCTAAATGTTGTCTTATACTAGCAACCTGTAATTGGTAACATATAAATATTTAAAAAAAAATAAGTTTACTTAGTTTAATATAGAGATGACAACTAACTACACGTTTACGTACGTACTAAACTACAAGTTTCATTTATACTTTGAAACTGACTGTAATAATAATATAAAAATAAAATACTCCCCACACGCCGTTTCATTGAAACCAGGCCAGCTACACAGAAGTTATTTTACAGTGCCCAAGTGTGTGCACAGTACACAAGAGCACTCTCTCTTTACTCTCGAAACCTAGTGGGACAGATAACCGACACAATAGGAAAGAGATCAGGCACAGGACCAACTTTTTACATAGCTATCCGACTCATGGACCATCTTTCTTGTCAGACAATCAGGTGATCAGCCTGCATTGTTCTAACCAAACTTAGAAAGAACAATTTTTGTTGTTCCAATGAATCAAACCCACAACATCAGAGTCGAGAGCCAAGCTCTAAACCACTGGACCATGGAGGCTAAAACTGACTGTACATAGTCGTAAACTATGGTTTTAACTAAAATGTATAAAACAGTATAAATTTACCTGCTCTTCAAAGGAAATAACTCTAGGTTGAATGACATCTAATGCAAAATGTGATACTTCTTGTGAAACATTGTCTGGCAGCAGTGCCAAGTGTGAGCTGACATCTGTTAGGAGTTGCCGAGATATTACAAGACTCACATTCTCATTTACAACTGAAAAGAAACAATGTTTAGATAAATTTAAGAACAACAAGGAACAGAAATATTCAATTCTGTTTAAGCCAAACAATGACCAAAAGAAAGAAGAAACATTAATTATCGCAATCTGCATGCTGCAAAAACATTTAAAACCATTTTATTACATAAAATATGTAATAAATTTTAGTCTCATTGAAAGCTGAGAAGGCTTAGACGTGATATAATACTTACTGGCTTCGACAAACACTTTAAGACCTTCCACAAGTTCTCTTTCAGGGTTGTTGAGGATCTCCAACAAAACACTACGGTACCTGAGATGGAAAAATAGTGTTAGTATAGATTAACAGCTATTACTTTGATATTACGAAGTATATAATCTATACTAACTTTTCGGCCTGATCTTTATGGAGACCTCCCGAGTTTCTGAGTTCACTTAAATATTGTCGTAACCCTTGCAAGCTCAACGCCATAGTAGCTTAGAGCAAAATGTCACTGAAAGTATCGAAATTCAACTTCTATTTAATGGAATAAGATGTGTATTATTAAAAAGCTTTTACGAAAAAACAATAAAATAAACAACGTGATGACAGAATTAATTTATTTTTGTTTTTGAAACATTTTCGAACACAGACTAATAATGCATAGATGATAGAGGTAGGTATAGGTAGAGGTAGAGGTATAGGTATAGGTACCATAGATGTTAAGTACTAGTGATCATAGATGATAAGTAGTACTACTGAAGAGTACTACTACTGAAGCCGTAGAGGCTCTCTTAAGTTGGCGGGGGATTTTGATTTTTTATTAATTTTTTTGGCTATTTCAATTGTTCTTTAACTGTTCTTCAATGTTTGATCAAAAAATTTTTTTGTTCGCTTTTTTTTTTTTTTTTTTTTAATTTTCAAAAATTGAATCTCAAGTTAGCGCCAATTTTGATTTTTTATTAATTTTTTTGGCTATTTCAATCGTTCTTTAACTGTTCTTCAATGTTTGGAAAAAAATTTTTTTTGTTCGCTTTTATTTTTATTTATTTTTAATTTTCAAAAATTGAATCTCAAGTTAGCGCCAACTATAGATTTTTTCAATAATTTTTTTTTAAATACTTTGAAACTATCTCTTATGTGTTCGTTCAAAAAAAACAACTGTTCTGCCTTAATTACCTTTTAATTTAATTATAAACTTTTTTTATCCCACACCTAATTAATTCTTTCCGCGCATGCGCAGTAATATTCGCCATAAGACTTGTCCACCACAAGACTTGTGATTAAAGGACAATTAAAAAAGTTTGTTTACATGACCTCTCTCTCATAAGACCCAATTACGTTAAATTGAATCTTAGTTTTATATTGAAACGTAAATATATATAAAGAATATCAATTAATTGATATCAAATTTGCACTAGTTTTAGGTACAACGTGGTACAACTGCAAAAAGCGTGCTATTCCGTGTTCTCTCAAACTTCCTAGGAAAGGACAGTACTGCGTCTACCACTTTACTGAATCGACTGACTAAATTCATTGATGATTCACTGTACTGACACTGTAAAGCCACTGCACAGGAGAGAGCTGGATGGGTTAGTCGGACTAGACCTAGTAAGTGTTCCATGCTCTACACTAAAAGGACGCATTATTTGGCTGTGCTGGATGACGATGGGAACTTGACGAATTTAGGAGCGATCATGGCTGAGTTTTCGCTGGATCCTCTTCTAAGATGCTGATCGCGTCGTATAATCACAACTGCAGCAATGAAATTCTCAGCATCATTGCTATGTTAATTACTGATCGCTAAAACTTGCGATCAAAACTAAACTTTAAACAGTTCCAAGATTTCTAAAATACTACTTTGCAGAAATTATATTACGTATATTACGCCAAATATTAATTTTTTGTGATAAGCCAACTGTCAAAAAATTGGATAATTTTCACTGTATTTGGTGTAAAAAAATTGCTATCTTTTTTTCTATCAATTGTGTACGTAAACTTGTTTTAATCACAAGTCTTGTGGTGGACAAGTCTTATGGCGAATATTACTGCGCATGCGCGGAAAGAATTAATTAGGTGTGGGATAAAAAAAGTTTATAATTAAATTAAAAGGTAAATAAGGCCGAACAGATGTTTTTTTTGAACGAACACATAAGAGATAGTTTCAAAGTATTAAAAAAAAAATTGAAAAAATCTATAGTTGGCGCTAACATGAAATTAAATTTTTGAAAATAAAAAAAAATAAAATAAAAGCGAACAAAAAAAATTTTTGATCAAACATTGAAGAAGAGTTAAAGAACAATTGAAATAGACAAAAAAAATAATATAAAATCAAAATTGGCGCTCTTACTTGAGATTCAATTTTTGAAAATTTAAAAAAATAGAAAAAAAGCGAACAAAAAAATTTTTTGATCAAACATTGAAGAACAGTTAAAGAACAATTGAAATAGCCAAAAAAATTAATAAAAAATCAAAATTGGCGCTAACTTGAGATTCAATTTTTGAAAATTAAAAAAAATAAAAAATAAAAGCGAACAAAAATAATTTTTGATCAAACATTGAAGAACAGTTAAAGAACAATTGAAATAGCCAAAAAAAATTAATAAAAAATCAAAATCCCCCGCCAACTTAAAGAGAGCCTCTACGTAGACAGAGAATAGTATAGAGCTAAAGACACTGAGCAAGCAAGTCACTGAACAGTTTCAGTAGTAGTACTTATCATCTATGGTCACTGAAAGAGACATAAAAAAAACATGCAGAATTTTGGGTTACCAGGTAGAAGGACAGAATTACTCAGTATTTTTTATTACACGGTAACTAACTAGTTGTTTTTCCACCACTCCGTCCGTGTAAATTATGGTCTAATATAGCATTCTAGTAATGCAGAATAACACTTCTGATGTCTAAGCTGCATTACTTGAAAGTTTTATCAGTAGTTTTTGCGTAAAATAGTAGCAATCATCCTGACAAACTAATTTAAGGTCAATAAATAAATAAGTTTGATTATTCATTGTAAGTAATCTATATCTGTACATAGTATAAAAAGTGCGTATATCTGTCTGTCTGTTTATCAGCAATAATCTCGTTAAGTACTGGATGTTCTTAGTTATGGGTAACCTATAGGGTGCTAACGTCAGCAATTGCGCGTGGGTATATTATATATAATATATCTACGTACGTCATTAAAATAATCGACGAAAGGACACTAGGAATTTTTTATGGCACAATTTGCTACAGCGACCAAATAAAAATGACACAGGTCGCATATCTGCAGGTGGTGTAAATTCTCATATCATACATTTTAACTAAGTTTAACGAATATTCATATTATAAAATATAATTAACACTATATCTGGAACTCTAACGTTGGATCTGAATTAAAATAATTACAATAAATTAAATGTGAATGATAATTGTACAATCTAATAATATTATGGTTTGTGGTCGACACGTTTTTTTAAAAACAACTAGTCATAAACGGTCAACGTCTTTTATGTAAATAGTTACACTGGCTATAGACAAATTACAAAATAATATCACAGTAACGAGTTTCAACTAATGAACATTGTGTACAAAAACGTATGCTACAGATATAATTCAACACTGACGAAACCGCGGGTAAAAGCTAGTAAATAAATAAAATACATTTCAATCATTACCATATTTATTCAACATTTTTTGTTACACACAAAAGGTAAATTGAATATTTAGAATATATATATTTTGTTATGGAGCAAAGTTTTGCTTGGTCAAATGGTGAATGTGTATCTCAAAAAAGTGCATAGCGATTGCTTTGATTAATAAAATCTATGATTCCCTATCAACGGTTGGCAACTAAAATGATCCTTGATAAAAATGTTCTTTGAATTGATGCATGCTTGAAAACATTGCGATACTAATTTTGGTAATAAGTTTTTCTTCTTGAAGATGGATATTCCTTTAAGAGAGCGAGCTCTAAATATTTTTTCTGCAAACTCACATACTATTTTTACGTCATCAGAAGGATATAGAAGACCTCCTTTATCTTTTCTTTTAATTAATCTGCAGTACTTATTATTATTATTTGTTATTAAATGATATGAGGCAATCCTCACATTTAATTGTCTTTAGCAATTTTCTTACAATGAAACTAGCAATATAGGTGATAATTTCTTTACTATAATGAGTTACAAGTAGCGGCACGTAAGTTTAGCGCTGAGCGAAATGTAGAGGGGTAGCTGCGCATGGGTACAGTCGCGCACGCAATACAATTATAACTTTAATAAAATAATTTTAAAAACATATTTAAATGTACTCTTTGTACACTACCGAGTGATTAAACAACTGATTATATCATTTATTTTCATGTTCCCCGTCTTAATAACGTCTGAAGTTTGTTTTATCGTGCTGTCATTCGAATGACTGAGCAAAATACTCGTTGCTTCGTCAATCTCACTTTTTATTTGCTTTAAAGAATCAATCAATTCATTGATTTCTTTTTTAACAAAACAATGCACGTCATACACCATTTTTCGTGCCTGTCTTTTCTAACCACTGTATTTCTTCTAGGCATGTTCACTGTTCAAAGTCACAAACAAATTTAATAATAAAAACCAACAATAACAATCGAACTCAAACTTAACTTAACACAAAAAACAATAACAATGAATAGGCAATAACAATAGATTTTAGAACGCGACTGTACAGTCAGAAGACCGCGGAGAGGAGTATCACGGCGGGGGACGGAGTATGACTGGCTAGCCAATCGGCGCTACCCACGAGCACCCTTCTTCCCTCTAGCCCCCCTGAGATACCTAATTTTTGACTTCTGCGCAATAACGGTCAGCGCTAAAGTTTCGTGCCGCTACCTGTAATCGTGATCATTGTCAATCACAGGATCATTTATCAAAAATTCATCCGCCTTGGAAATAGGTGATAGTTTCGTATGTAAATTAATCTTATTTCGTGACGGGTTTCGCTGTATGTCAAAATTTTAATATCTTCAAGGAATGCAATTTCCCGATTCAATGTGCTTAATCTCCCCGTGAATGATGAGGCATTTATTTTTATTTTTGGTGATTAGGCGAATTGAATTGCAGTGGGATTATTGTTAAAACCGTATTTAGAGCGGACAGCAGTAAAAAGCTTTCAAGGTGGTCTTAGGTGTCAAGGTGGTCAAGCTGAGTTTATAAACTGGTGTAAAAGTCAATGTCCAATTTAAATGCAATTAAATAAATTCTGATACATATTACTTAAGCTTTTAATGCAGATTAAGAAACCAAAATAAAACGATTTTTCTGTTAGTATTCAAAATAGGTTGTCCGTATAATTTTAGTCCGGTCAAGTAATTTTCCATTATGTAAAAAAAAATATTCTATATCAGCAATATTATCTTTGTGTAAAGGTTTTTTAAAACCATATGTGTTGAAATTTCGGCTATTAAAGATGTCGTACAAATCTTTCATCTTTTTAATAAAATCTATTGTGGCTTCCGCACCATGAAATTCAGGCAAGCCTAGGTCATCCTTACAAAGCGAAATTGCTTCAGCTACAGAATTTCTGAAGGTTTGAGCTGCAAGTTTGACCTTCATGATTTGTTTTGCAAAATGTATGTGTTGGCTAAGTAGTTTATTCGCTAAATGAAGCCCATCGTTTGCCTGAATTTCGTGAAGCATTAACACGTATTCCCAAGAAATTTTTTGATTATTCAAATTGGTAAGCTCTTTCTTTTTCGCCTAATGTGTTTCTCACTAATTTAAGCATATGAGCTGGATCTGGAGTGATAAAAACTTTTCGATCGCCAATTATAAACGAAGTCTTAATTGCGGTAATGTTGGCGAGATCTAAATTAGTCTAATTTTTTAGCTATTGCAAAATTGGCTGGACAGCCGTCAAATGTCAAGGAAATTTTACATGTATATCAATTTCGTTTATCAGATAAATTCATTGTTTGACTAAGTTCGTCTTCTGGTCACCGTTACAACCATCTACTAGAAAATAGCCTACAGGAATTTTCCACGATTAGTTTATGGCTGTTAGCATAAATACTAAAGCTTCTTTAGCAATTGCTACACTATCACCCTCTAATGCTTCCCCGAAGTTAACAAACCCTACGCATTTTTTCCCATCCCACTGACGTGTTTCGGATAGCCATTTCATCCATACTATACCATTATTTAATATAATATATATATATTTTGGTTATAATAGGATAGGATAGGATAGGATAGGATGGAAATAGGAATATATTTAGGTTTATTTCTGTATATATGGTATGGTATGGTATATTTTTTTATATTCATCACATTTCGGACTATTTTGTTCATCATGGAAAGTACCCTATTATTATTCGCTGAACTCATCGATATTTAAATATCGATAGTGTGAAGCACTAGCGTAGTTTGAAAAATTACATTTGTCGTACACTACAGACTGTTTCCTATGTGTGTTTGTACATTTGCGCGTATACTTTATGTTGTTTGTGTTTGAGATTATTTTCGTTGCGTGCGTAACGACGTGATTTAAAATGCATTAGTGTGAAATCAGTATTTGTTGCGTTCCTCGTTCCCCCGCAGAAAGTGGCAGACTTTTTTGAATAGAAATTAGCTGTCATTTCATCTCCGTTTGGTTGGGTGCTACTAAGAACATACCGCTGCCAATAGGGATGTTGCCTAGTGTGGAACATAACATTTTTATGTATTAAATTTTAAAATGGTTTATTAAATATATATAAAACTAAAAGAAAGAGGTATTTAGATTGACGCGATTAAAAATTATAAGCAAATAAAAATATCGCCCATCTCTTTCTCGCAAAACGATTTGTTATGTATACATTTTGTAATGATTAATGTATGGCGGGTGCAACTCGTGACGTCACAGGTCGATATAGCGCTCTTTCATATATCTTCCGTAATTTTTGAGATATACGAAAATGGGTTGTAGATTATTTTTTATTAATATGTTGTATAACATTGAATACACAAAAAAAACATACCTATGGCATAATATATAAAAGCTATCGGCATTGCAAGAAAGTAAGAAAAAATAAAGCTATCAATGTCAAATGTTTGTCAATCTTACAAATTGAATGAGGCGCCATAATTTTTATAGAAATATTTTTCGCGATTATTTAAAATACAGCACACTAATCGTCCCGATATCAACGTTATTCAAAAACTAATATTAATTTCATTTTGTGGTGTTAGCTTCGTTATATTTTATAAGGTTTTCGTTGCGAAACAGTGCACAAAGTGAAGGAACAATTTGTTTTTAACTGTGGCGTCAAACTAAATCTTAAAATGGCGGCCTCATTTGAAAACTATATTTCTTAGACTTAAAACTTTGTTCTATAGTGCTATAATAAATAACAAGCAATAGTGAAACTTTGTAAATGCAATAAAAATGGACCAAAATATAGAAGAATCTTTATGTCTCGAGAGTTCCATGGGGGTGAGCAGAATCATCAATTTCAAATCCTTTAGTTAAAAAAATATTTAATAAGATTTTTAAAACATTGTTTGTGTATTTTTTTATAGTACTATCATAAATTACTTAAATGTCACTTGTTTCAATAGTACTATCAAAACAACACAACTATTTTATAGGTTGACTTTGAACATTCCGGAGATGTAGTAATTCAAGCTGATATAGGCCTCCAAGAATCTTCCCAAGAAATTCCAATGGACTACGAAACCACTGAAGAACAATCTATATTAATGGATACTGAAAATGAAGAAATAATAGGTATTTTAAAATGAACATTAAATAGGATTCCTATAGCAATTTAATAAATATAAATAATAATTTTAAATATTTAAAGTTACGAAATTTTTGTTTAAAAATAGGCTTTACTTCTTTTACTTATATAACTTTAATTTAGTTTCAGATTTCATGGGTGAGTCTTTGACCCTACCTGAATATACATTGTCAAATGAACGCAGTAATGATATGGCTACGCTTAATCCAACTGTAAGTGTATCTTTACCATTAATCATTTTAATAGTTAATTTGCAGCTTTTGTAAATAAAATTATTTGTTACAGAGTACAAGCTTGTCATCACAGTCGGATACAATAGTGGACTTACAATACAATCAGCAGGCAACACTCGCAGAGATCAAGAGTGATCCACAACCCAGGATTGTTACGCTCAAGGTATGGAGACTAGAGTTAAGGAGTACCATCTCCATACATGAAAAAGTGTCCCTTAAAAGCGTTAAATACCTCTTCCAATCTAACATTTTTATTATGGATTGTGCTACTGTCGCAAAGGTGTAAAGTGGCAAAATTTCAATGAAGATTTAAGTATTAGAATCTGCTTTGGTTATATTTATAAAAATATTTATGAATATGTGAGTAATTAGAATTTTCATGAATTAATTACTAAAATCAAAAAATCTAAATAACTAAACTTAACTCACTTCTCTCTATCTCTTATTACTAACTTCAATCGCACACCCTTTTCTAGTGCAAAAGTGTCTGACACTTTTTAGCTTTTCTGTCTTTCAGAGATGGTGCTCCTTTACTCTCATGTCCATGGCTCAAGTTTTATAATTTTTTTCAAAATAGATTTGTTAGTACAAAGATTTCAAAACTCAAGATAGGCTATGATGTACATTTGACAGAACAAAACTTCATCCATTAAAATGTTACACCATCTTGGTTTTCATCATACTTCAAATGTCAGCCATCTTGTTTTCACCATACATCAAACATCAAAATGGCCCCAAAAATCTCAAAAGTGGGGCCATTTAACTGGAGATACTTTTTGCTTCAACATGCCTCGTCTATAATATATATGTCTATGTATTTGTAACATAAAAAAATATTATCAGATGGGGTAAGATGATCTAAGAGGGAAGAGGTTCAGTGACTTAGTAAAATATGTTCCTCTTACAGAGACAAGAATGTTGCTATATAGAGAAAAATGTTGTTGCCATAGCCTCATCTGACATTAGTAAATAGAAGAAGCAATAAAATGTAAATCGTAAAAAAAAATGCAATAATATGGCAATATACAAATACAATTCAATTTTTGTTTTCAGACCCTAACTTCCTTACCATCAAGCGTAAAAAAATCAGATTGTGGGGTGTTGAAAACGGTCCCTCGTCAAGTTGCCATAGCACCCAAGCCCATGGTATCTTTTGGTGCTAAACCAAATCAAAAGTCGAACAAGTCGATGGGGCATGTGGCTATAGCTCCGAAACCTACAGTCATGACGAGCAAACCTGTCACATTTGTTACTAGTAAAAATCCCCTTGGTGGGACACTAAAAAAGGTGTCTATCGCTGGAGTCACTCAAGCTACAAGCAAGGGAAATTCTGTACTAGGTAAAAATTTTGATTTATGGACTTGATTTAAATGTATTATTCATAATGTGATGCTACAAGTCGCTACATTTTTACCCAACTATGGTGAAGCCAAAAGGAATGGTAATGATTTTGGCAGTCTATGTATGTATGTTTGTTCCATAAAGCGTCTAAACTACTTGTCAGATTTTCATAAATGAGGTGTCAATAGATTCGTAATAATGCCGCGGGTAACATAGACTATATAATTTTTTTTTTCAAAATTTTGTATTTAAAAAATTAGACCTCAGATTGTAACATCTAAAAAAATTATAGCGAGATAATCATAACGTGTTTGGTATCAAAAGAAAGGTCTTAGTATATTAAATATATATTGTTTAAGTCATAATATATGTTTAAAATGAGTCAATTATAGAATTATATAAATAGAAAAATAAAATACAAATTGTACAATTTTTGAACATTACGTAATATAAGACGATAAATATATAAGTTATATAATAATATTATATATTATTATACCTTCATAAAAAATAATAATAATCCTAATATAAAATTTATTGTATTCCACAAAGTACATAATAAAACATATAAAAACAGAAAAACCAATACTGTATATGTATTAATAATATAATAAATAAACATTAGTGTACATTGATTTTGGTCAGATAGTAACTTTTGAGATGCCATTTAAGAGATTGTCATATGTTATTTGGTAAAGAGTTTCATAATTTTACTGTGGCAGAATTTTACTGTTTAAATGGCAGAAAAAGAGTTCCAATAATATTTATATTCTGTCTTCTGTCTTCTGAATAGGGACATTTAATGTAAAAGCATGACGCGCGCACGTCACTATTAGACGAAAAGGTAAACATTTGTTTAAGATAAGGGGGAGCCATGGGGCCAACGAGCACATTGTATAAAAGGTGCCCGTAAGTATTCCTACGAAGGCAAATTGGTAGGCCCTTAAGAGTCGATCTGTATTCCGAGACATGGTCAAACTTACGTACACCATCGGTTTTAACTGTATTCATTTTTTTAGTTATTATTGAATATAATTTCAGCTCAAATAGGCAAGCAGTTGATTATGGTTCCATCAGGAGGGCAGAAGATTAAACTGGTGTCGTCAAATTCCCTTGGTGGTGTCCAGTACATAACTGGAGACTCGGGCCAGGTGTGTTGGTGAAATACACAAACTTTTACTTTTTAATTTATGTTACCCTTGTCTGCTTGTCCTATCAAATTCGTAAATATTATTTATGTTTAATCAAACATAGAAACCATAATATTTTTATTTTTTATTTTCAGACACAAATAATATCTAACAAGAGTGTAGATGGGCAAAACAAACCAATTTTGCCGAAAATGATAACTGTGCAAGGTAGATATTGTATTTTTAAAGATTTGTCTGAGTCAAGACCAAATATTGTTTAATAAATTACACATTATGTGAGGTCAGATGGGGTATGAGAGTTATGTAACTCACTAGCCCTTTTTCCCCATTGAACATCTTACCCCATTTGACAATTTGCAGAATATGTTGTCTACACTAATCCCATCAAAACATTTTCATGTAAAATGTTACCAAGGCGAGAGCACTAGCTAGCACTGTCAAAAAGTTGTTAGATCTTATGTAGAGCCAAGCTTCCGACTTTACACATCCTAATTCTATCAGGCCTAACTTCACAAACTCTACACCTTAGTCAAAATATGTGGCTTGCCCATTTCACTACATTCATAAGCGTAATTTGAATAATTTATTCACTGTTCATTACTTTTCTATTGTACAATAATTCTTGCACTAACGAAAACGGCCTAGTCACATATTTGACTACATAACGCTCTACAATATAGCGGTTTTACTGCGCTGCTTGTACCGCGCGCTGCGAGCGCTCAGCATGTTATCTGTTCATATTGATGTATTTTCATATACTCATATACATACACATATAGTGAATTCACAGGAGCCGCATTTTGTTTTTTTATATTAGAGTTTTATACCCAGAGTTTAATGTTTAAGGTTTTATGTTTATATCGTGTGTTTTTTAAAATTATTATTGTAATTTTCATTTATCTATTGTTTTAGGTTACCTGTAATGATAAATAGTTGTGTGTTAATAAATAAATAAATAAATAACTTTTTGAAAGTTCTAGCCATTGGTCTCTCGTCTTGGCATTTATTTACTATTATTCGTAAATAACGTAGGATTTCATTTCTTTTTGTAAGTTGCAGCCAATGTTTATTTTAATGTATTATTTATCTTATGAAATGTTTAAACTAGGGAAAAAATGAATAACTAGCTGTCCCGACACACATTGTTCTGTCTTAACTATGGACTTGAATATATTAATATCTACACATACAACCTACACATACACCATCACATACATACGTCATACACATACAACTACACCATCACATACATACGTCATACACATACAACCTACACCATCACATACATACGTCATACACATACAACTACACCATCACATACATACGTCATACGCATACAACTACACCATCACATACATACGTCACACACATACAACCTCACCATCACATACATACGTCATACACATACAACTACACCATCACATACATACGTCATACACATACAACTACACCATCACATACATACGTCATACACATACAACTACACCATCACATACATACGTCATACACATACAACCTACACCATCACATACATACGTCATACACATACAACTACACCTTACCGACTGAGGCCGGGCGATTTTTAAATAAACCAAACAGGTAAACTGAACACACCTATAAATGTTTGACACTCGAATGTCGAATTGAACACAGTGAACAGTAATGAAGTCATTCCTTTTGGCTTCGTCGTAGTCGGGTGATAAGGTATGACACATAATTTTTTGGTCTTCCAGGACAACAAGACGACAACCAACCTGTGGTAATCACAAAACTGATGCAGGAGGGCTCCGGCAAGATTGCCCAGGCTAGGTTTGTGACAGTTCAACAGAAGACCGCACCCTCTCAGCTTACTCAGCATCTTGCTAATAAGGTATTGCAGTAGCAATATTGTAAAATATAAACTCTAATGTGAAATATTGCACAGAAGCCTGTAATTTTATACAAGTAAAGAGTAATGCCATAAAGTTTTTGCCTAAATTACACATACTACTATGGCTATGTGGCCATATACTAATATGGCTACTCTTTTGATTCCGCAAAAATAAACATTGATCGCGCCTATATTATTTAATTTAACTAATAATGTAAACTTTACTTCAGTTATAACAATAATATCTGTATTATTTGTAGGTTTTGCTAAAATCACCTGCGAAAGCTGTCCCAGCTGGTACTAAAAAACATGAGATAATCGCCATACATGCGCCCTCTCCAATAGCCCCCCCAGCTTTAACACCAGGTAATAAACAAACTGCCAAGTGCGAGTCGGACGAGCGCATGAAGTGTTCCGTACAGAGCGGCAAAAAATCACGTTTGTTGTGTTTTTTTTCCGTTAATTATTTTATTCTGTTTTTAATATGGTTAACGGAAAGTGAAATGTGAATGAAAATTGTACAATCTAATGGTATTTTGGTTTGCGGTCGCGACTTATTTAAAAAGCGATAAAAACGCCCAATGTCTTAAAATAAAGATTGTATGTGTATTGTGTATATTAAAATAATTTGGGTACTAATTAGACAGACTTCTTCTTAATAGCATTATTTGCCTCTGAAAATCTAAGTCGCCTTCTATATTACTAAGTCAGCCACAATCAACAAGCGTCTAAATAATATTATCTTAGCCACTAGTTATCTTCTATCTAAGCCACTCTAAATATAACTCAGCATGGTGGTTATTTTTTAGCGTCTAAATTTTTCTACTAAAAACTTCTAAAATATCAATTAGTTTAAAGTTGATCTATGAAAAGTAATGATTTATCGCCTTCTGTTTTTTTTCATAATATTTAAAGACGTTTTTAATGTAATAAAATTTCTAACTTAACCTAACCCATTTTTAAGAGTTCCGTAGTAACTAAAAGGCGTTCTTATAGTTTCCAAGTTGATTTCTTAAAAGTAATGATTTATCACCCTCTGTTTTTTTTTCATATTTAAAGTAAATAAATAAATACTTTATATAAATAAAAAATAATTATTATTAATAAAGACATTTTGATCGTAACAAAAATGTTCTAACATAACTTAACCATTTTTTAAATTCCGCAGTAACTAAAGGAAACTTATAGTTTCAAGTTGATCTATGTAAAATACACGATTTATCACCTTCTGTTTTTTTTTCATAGTTAAAGACGTTATGGATGTAATAAAAATTTTCAAACCTAACCCATTCAGCGTCAGCGTTCCCGACATTTCGCATGTAGTAATTTGCAGTTGTATAAAATTATAAAATCTTTATTCCTCATGAAGTAACAATTGTTCTGGTATAAATTTTGCCTAGTAATATTATCGTAGATAGGAGTAATTCATAGTTAACTTAAAGCTATTTTCAAAGTTTTTTTGGCTTAGAATAAGATTTTTTTCTATATTCAATCCAAGATATTTCAAAATTCTAAGGCCGCTACGAACTATACGACTAGAGGAGATAACATTCTCATTTTATTGTTTCATATGCTTAGAACAGTAGTTCAATCCAGGAGCTCAAAAAAGTGCCTTCGCGCATTTCATGAAAATATTTCTCTGCAATTTTGGGTTTAATTAAAAAGTTAAGCAAAATTTACAAAAAGCGAGGCGGCTACGAACTAGGCCAATAGCTATTCTGCACTATTCAATATGTAAAAATTATTAATGTTTCTTTGTTTCCGAGATCAAGAACGCCATAATTGGCCATTTTACGCAAAAATCACAGTCGAGATTTAATATGCCTCTAAAGAGTTCCGTAAACTAAAAGTAATCCTTATAGTTTCAAGTAGATTGATTAAAAGTAATGATTTATCACACTGGGTTCTTTTTTTTATTTAAAGTCGTTTTGAACGTAATAAAAATAACTTAACCTAATCCATTTTTTGAATCCGCAGAAACTAGAAGGAACCCTTATAATTTCAAGTTGATCTATGATAAGTAATCATTTATCGCCTTCTGTTTTGAGAGCTTGTATTGAAATACGTTAAATGGTGATGAGTTGTAAAATCCGTGGCTGAGTTACCAAATTACGTGGCAATGTTTAAATCAGCCTTCAAGTAAAAATAATTGTTGATCTTTAGTTGATGCTTTCCTTAAAATATTTAGTTAGCGTTGTAAAAAAGAGTAACTAATTTATTAGAGGCTATCTCATTTTCCCGTTTTCGTTATAAAATGAGAAGTTTGACGTGAGAAGTGTGACGTGGTCAAAACAAAATTCTGTGGCTGTATTTATAATTTCTCAAATAATTTTAGTTTCAGGATCGAGTAGTGTACCAGAAAACAAGGTACTTATTTCCGCTAACCCCAAGAAAGTGGTCGTGAAACCAGTATCGTCACAAAACATTGCACAGGTCAGTTGAAAATACATAAAAAAATATTATACATACCTTACCCTTATATACCCTTCCTATACCCTTCCTTTTTGCTTCACAGTAGTCGGGCTAAAATGAATTATAATGTTATTAATTTTAGATAGCGAAGAAGGCAAATTTATCAGACGGATCACACACTCAGCTACATCAAATAAATGTACCAGGCAAGGGGGTGAGTAAATAGTTTAGGTTAGCTGTGTATAGGTACTCATAATATTTTTTTTGTAGCATTCAATGTATCTATAGATATTATAGTCACAAGTGCCACATAATATTACGAAAATGTAAAAACAAAACAATCTAGTGTATTTATTCAGGTTAAAACTGACGCAAAATTATATCCGGTCCTGAATTAAATGAAAAAAAAAACAAATACAGATTCAATTTACATATAAATGTATACTGTGTTTTATTACATTTCATAAAAATTAGGCTCTTAAAAATTCCAGTTTGCATATTAAATTAAGTTAAAATCGTAATAAAAATAAGCATGCAATTGTCTCCAGGTTCAGTATATCCGTCTGATAACGAACCCTGCTTCTGCCGCGGCCAAGCCCGTCACTGTCAAGCCGCAGACCGCGGCCGCGCCCACCAAAACATTCGTGCTCACCGATAGTAAAGGTAAAGTTATTATAAAATATGTTTTAAACAAATTCATAATCTAACAATACTCTTTTCCTTGGAAATACTGAATAGATTTAAAAATACTCATAAAATATCGTTAAACTATTTGACATTTAACGATATTTTATAAGTACTACATTTGGATGATTGATGTTTGCTACTCCTTTTAAAATTAATACGCTTTAATAGATATATAATAAATTAATACGCTAGCAGTAGCAAGCTCTTTCTGATCCTGGTAAAATGAACAATTTCTGCAGGATACAATAAATTAATACCGTTAAAAATTATATTCATTTGGGTGAGTAAATTTCAAATGTTAAATTGCAGGTAATTTAATCCATATGACCGCTGAGAAGATGTCGCCCGCACAGCCGCCCTCTCTTATCATTACAAACAATGCGCTTCCGAAATGTGAGTACTCAAACCTATAATATGCTCTTAATTATTGCTACAAGTAAAGACTACAAAGTATACAACTATTTTGTAACAAAAATATTTTTTGCAGTGGCGAAAATACCGCAAAAGCTAGTGAGAATAGCACCTATCCCACCGAAAACATCGCAGGCTCCTACGGTAAGAAATTTATACATACATACATAATTTAAATATATTTAGAGTAATTAATAAAAAAAAAAAAAAAAAAAGACTTTTAATGTGATATTGGATGTTTTATACAGTATTCTCCAAGAAAAGCAACCACACAAAACTAGTAATTGGGAAACCATTATAAGGCCATTGTGTTTGAGCCAGTGGCCTAAAGTTAAAAAAATTTAGTTCTTTTTCAACAATTAATTATTTATTTGTTCTTCTTTGTTTGCAATCCTTTCTAGCAACCACGTCCAGCCCAGAGTCTGCTAGCGCCGATGTCCTCTGTGGAAGTACCGCTGGCCAAGCAGGCGGTGACCGTGGAACAGCCTAAAGAGGAGCAGATGGAAGAGATCAAAGTTCAAGTTGAATCGAAGGAATCCCTTCAGCAACTGATCGAGGATGCTACTGTCGACGTGCAGAATGATATCACAATGGTGAGTCTTTCACCGTAGGAGAGTTTGCATGGGCCAGCTCGACCACAGTAATACAATGTCTTGTAGAAATGAGGGTCAGCTATTCCGTTATGCTTCGTCCTGTGTAAGTAGAGGAGGCATTGCAATGTAGCAAGCAAACTTATAACCTTACTACATTTTATGAAGGATAAGATATTATGTTAAGAAAACATAACATATTTTAATTTAAATTAATAGGATACAGGGGCTTATACAAAAAAACTTAGGCCTTTTCATCCGTTATTGAATGACTTATACAGTATTCTCCGACGACATTTAAATACACCAACTGTCCCAGGCACTACAGTATTTCAAGAGTGGTTACTTCGCTTGGACAATACTGTATAAATCATCCAATAATGGATGAAAAGGCCTAAGTTTTTTTTTTTCACCGTTAGAGCGTCCATATAATGTAAAATCTGAAAAAGTCTCATTGGTACGAGCCACAACCTGGCCTACCCATTAGGCCACGGAGCTCTAGGGGATTATACTAATGACAAGAATAATATACATGCACTAAATTTGTAATGGGATTGTCACATTTGTCTCAGTACCCATCATTGTAAAGATTGAATTTAATCATGTAGTACGTAGGTATGTGCTTAGTATTGGATTCGAATAACAGAAACCTTCAGATAACAGTAATGCGTATATTAAATAGCTTGGCTTATTCAAAGCTTATTTTACTGAGAGAGCCATTTCCCCGCTTCCTGTGAGTGTTTCCGTTTCCGTTCTTACTTTTGGCGGGATTTGGAAGGGGTAACCTTTATGTAACCACATTCCCGCCTTCTTAAGTATCCCTACCACCAACAGCAAGCTGCTTCGATTTTGGAGGCAGATTTCAGCTTCATTGGCGTTTTGTTTACCTAACAAACCCGACCTAGACAGTCGAGTAGTTAAATTTAAACGTTTCCCATGTAAGTAATTTTCTTGTTAATTATTATTAATTATGTTTCATACTTTTGTGCTCGAGTTGTTCATAAATAAATTATTTTAGAATAACTTTTTCAGTTCGATTGTTTATCTACGTCAGTTTTAACAGTTTAAAAAGTAGGTAAACTATAAAGTTTATAATACGTATATTCTAGAGCTTATTGATACTTTTATTTTCTATAATATATATCATATAATAAACTTTTAGATATCAAATCATATTAGATGGAACATTCTGAAGATAATGTACTCGAAACAGCGGCCACGTCCGCGCCTGGACCATCTAGACCTCGGCGAAGGTCACGCAGCTCATCTACGTCCAGTTCCTCTTCCGGATCTAGTTCGAGTACGGTATTGTACTATTACACTACAGAGTACTATTCTAAACGATTCAGTAGAAAGCGCAAACATGGTCGGCGCCATCACATACGAGGTAAACGCTCCCGCAACACAACTCAACTGGACTTATTAACAAAGCAAGTAAGTGAACTTTCTAAACGTCTTCTCCCATCTGGTCAAGTTAGCCCTCCAGACGATGACGTTCTTTCTTTGGATCCATATGAAATTAATACAGAGTTTAATTCTCTCCAAGATTGTGAGTCCAGTGTTAACTGTAATGAATCCAGCCCCGATAAGACTTTTTCTTTTGAAATCAATACGAAAGTAAAGGAACCTGCAGTTCCACAAACGCCTGACAACTATTTGAAACTTCTTAACGATTATCAACATTTTGATACTCGAGAATGGATCGAAGTTCGCTATGCGGACACACAAAAACAATATTGCCACAGCCCGGGCTTTACAAACCAATTTTGCAACAAATGACGAATTTAAAGCTTACGATTTTTTACGCCATCTTGATTATACAGACAAAGCCTATGCCGCTCTAACCTGTTTACTTAATCAACAAGAAATTTTCCAAACCACATCTAATAATTTCTTAAGTTGGATCAGATCACAGAATACAATTGATAATGATGAAATTAGTCGGAAATTTTCTGAATTATTTTATAAAGGTGAATTTAACAAAACTTCTTCTGATTTACTATAATTAATTTGCGGTCATAGATCCGAAGTTATTGAAATGCGGAGGGATGGTATCACCAATTTTATCAAGGATCCACTTGTAAAGTCGGCAATACGCAAAATTCCGCCATCTTGTAATTATTTGTTTAATGCAGAACAGCTATCATCGACTTTAGATAAATATGGTGGCACGCATAAAATATCTATGGCTGTAAATGAACCTACTACGCAAGTAGGACATGTTAAGGCAAGGTCTCATCCCTCGCAGGGATTTAAAAGCAAACCTTTCGAAAAAGACCTCAACAAAACCGACAAAACCCTCACAATAGAGCAAACCTTCATCAAAACGGATCTACTAACAAGCCTGAAACTGACAGAAAACGCAAATTCTGACTATTTTCAGCCGAACAAGTAGTTCAGGGCCGGTCAACTTGTAAATTATTACAATCACTGGCAGGAGTTGGGTGCCCCAGAGCACATTCTGACACTTATAAAAGGGTATCGCATACCGTTTCTCCAAAAACCTCCATTGATTGTACCAAGTGTAAACAAACCAATTCTCGAAACCCCTGTCTCATTACCAATGACAAACCTCATTGTGCAGATGAATAAACAAGGGATCCTTCAAACTGTACAAAAACCAACCCCAAGTTTTTTGTCCACCATGTTCCTTGTCACAAAATCGGATAAAACGTTTCGTCCGGTATTCAACATGAAGGCCCTAAATCGATATACTATCACGGATAATTTCAAACTGATAAGCATGTTTCGCATTCCAGATTTCATATAAGCAAACGATTGGCTATGCAAAATCGACATTTCGCAAGCCTACTTCCACCTAGGAGTAAAAACCAATCATCGTCGCTTTCTGAGACTGATTTACAATACAGAATTACTCGAAATGACATGCCTACCATTCGGGTTGAGCACAGCCCCATAAGTTTTTGCTCCAATTACCAATTGGATAGCTCAAATACTAAGACAAAGAGGAGTACCCATAATTGTATTCCTAGACGATTTTTTAATTGCAAATCAGAACGAATTTGTACTAGAATCCCAAGTTCAACTTGTCGTGAACACCCTTCAATATTTAGGTTGGCAAATAAACTTGTCGAAGTGCCAATTACGAGGGTGGGTCAATAAGTCCGTGACTTTTGGAATAAAACAGATTTTTTGATAAATAAATCATTTTATTTTTCAACGTAGTCCCCCTTGAGCTCTATACACTTTGTCCAACGCTTCTCCAATTTTTTTATCCCTTCCAAAAAATATGATTTGTCGAGGTCCTCAAAATAGGCCTTTGTTTGCGAGATGACTTCATCATTGGAGTCAAATCTTTTTCCACCGAGCCATTTTTTCAGGTTTGGGAACAAGAAGTAGTCACTCAGAGCCAAATCTTGAGAATAGGGTGGATGTGGGAGCAATTCATAGCCCAATTCATGGATTTTTGCCATGGCAACTGCACATGTGTGCACCCTTGCATTGTCTTGGTGAAAAAGAACTTTTTTCTTGGCCAAATGAGGTCGGTTTTTTTTCAAATCCTCATTGAAGCGGTCCAATAAGTTGGCATAATATTCCCCATTAATTGTTCTTCCCTTTTGAAGATAGTCAATGTGGATTATCCCACGTGCATCCCAAAAAACAGTCGCCATAACTTTATTGACTGACAAACCCACCTTGGCCTTCTTTGGCGCCGATTCACCCTTAGAAACACACTGTTTTGACTGTTGTTTGGTCTCTGGTGTGTTGTGATGGATCCATGTTTCGTCCACGGTTAAAAAACTCCTCCATATTGTGATTAAACAACGCCAAACCTTCCTGTGAAGTTGTTACACGATTGCGTTTGTGGTCGACTGTGAGCAAACGCGGCACCCATCTTGCGGAAAGCTTTCTCATGCCCAAGTGATCATTCAAAATTGAAACCACTGAGCCATGCGAGATGCCTATGGCTTCCACAATCTCTTGCACTTTCAATCTTCGGTCGGCCAACACCATATCGTGAATTTTTTCGATTGTTTCGGGTGTAGAGACCTCAACTGGGCGTCCAGGACGTTCGGCATCTTCAGTGCTTGTACGGCCACAACGAAATTCAGTAAACCACTTTTTTACCATTGAAATCGATGGTGCAGAGTCCCCATAGTATTTATCAAGTCTTAGCCTTGGTCTCGGTAATGGTATTTTTTCGCAAAAAGAGTCGCACAAAGAGTCTTCCCATAGAGAAGCAAAAAAGTATGGAAGCAAATTTGTTATTATTCTACAAAAAAATACAATAACTCTCAATTTTGCGAGTTTTGTCGTACTAAATGGGAGGCTCAATTTTCGGAATCTTCTAAACCTACTTAATTTAAATCTAAAAACAGATACAGTAATTCAACTTTCAAATACGGCAGTAAAAAATTAAAAATGGTGGCTACAAAATTATCACCGTCATTCTCTACTGCACTTTCCTACGCCGAGTCACTTTTTTACAACAGATGCATCCGACTTAGCGTGGGGTGCACTTTTGGACAATTGCCCACTGGCGGGAGTTTGGTCGGACCAAGAATCGCATCTTCATTCCAACCAGAAAGAAATGTTGGCAGTATTAAAGGGTTTAGAAAGTCGTGGTCAGAGTCTCCAAAATTCAACTGTTTTAATACAGTGCGACAACCGCAAAAGCCACAATAACATATCTGCGTAAGAAAGGAGGCACTCGTTCGGAAATGCTTATGAATTTGACTTTTCAAATTTATCATATTCTAAACGAATACAATATTCATATAATACCCCAGTACCTTCCGGGCAAGTTCAATGTTCAGGTAGACCATCTGTCTCGTCTCAAAGCAGTCAAAGAATGGCACCTTTTGCCTCATTGTACGGATCGGATTTTCAGACATTTCGGCATATCTATTACATACATACATATAGACCTATTTGCATCTCCAACCGCTCATGTCGTTGCAAATGATGTATCACAAAATCTCAACGACAAATTTGCGCTATACCACGACACTTTCTCACAAACGTGGAATTACCATCTGGCGTGGATTTTCCCACCCCCTTGCCTGATTCCCCGCATAAATGAGCTAGCATTTAAAGCTAGCAACGGGGACCTACATTCTAGTCGTACCACGTTGGGAGAGAGTATTTTGGCGGAGCGATTTGAAGCGACGAGCAATTGCACCCCCCTTCACAATTCGCAACCTTCAAATTGCTTAATCGACACGTCGACCAATTTGCCTCCACCAAAAGTCCACGAAATGGTACTGGAGGTGTGGAAGTGTGGGGCTGGTACAAAGATCTTAAAGACTGGAGTCCAGAACAATTAGAACTTTTGCAGTCTTCTTGGCATACTTCAACTCTAAGAACCCATAAAGCACCATGGGCTCGTTGGGTAGAATGGACTAAATCTAATATTTTGGACCCATTTTATCCAAATGGATCGGGGGTTGCAAGATTCCTGGCTGATTTACTATTAAGCCAAAAGTATTCGTACAACACAATCGTTTTACACATCGTTAGGGGAATTTGTTTAATGCTGATTCATCCGGACAAATAAGCAACCATGCTCTGGTTAAATATATTCTGAAATCCATAGCTCTCAAACAATCGAGACCAAGTAATCCACTTCATATTTGGAACATAGATATACTTGTGTTAAATTTTACAAATAAATCTATAGATAAGGATAACTTATTTATCACATCTAGACATACGGCAGCATTGTTACTTGACCTGACACTACTATGTGTTGACCCTAATAATATGATTTAATCTGAAAACACTATAACATTTTGGCCTAATTACGGTTCAAAGACCGATTCATCCGATTTTAGACAGTCTGGTTGGAAGCTAATTGAAAATAAAGCCCACAGAAATTTGGATCCAGTTTATTGGATAAATCAAACAGTTTCATTATTACAAGAAAGGCGAACTAAAGCTAATTGTCATAATATTTTATTTATAAATATTAAAGATCCACCAAAACCCGCATCACGAACAGTGATAGCAGGTTGGATTATATCTCTTCTTTTGGAAGCAGGTATAGTTGCATCCCCAGGTAGTTTCAGATCCGCCGTATCATCTAAAAGTTTTTCACATAATCATTCCATCGAAGAAATACTGGCTAGAGGAAATTGGAGATCTGAAAATACATTACAAAAATTTTATAAACGTGAAGTCAAACCAGTTACATAAATAATAATATAATCATAATTTAGTGGGTTCATAATCAATAACAATGACTTAATTATAATGGTTCTATTTATTATACCTAGTAAATAGTAATTTATGATAATTGAATTATTACACATCTAATGTAATGGTCAATCATAGTTACTTATTATTTGTCATAAATATATCACATTTATTCTTATGTATGTAAACAATTGATTATTGTAAATTAATTAGTAGTAAAATAAAATAAGTTAAAATCATACTTGCGGATTTTATTTCTTCACCATTTTTATTTTCTTTTATATTATAGCACATGCACTTAAGTATCCTGTTTTTAAAGAACATTCTGTTATCACTACATTTACACTCACATTGGCGTTTCTTAACCACCAACCAGGCGATAACAAACAACTCTCAGTAAAATAAGTTTTGAATAAGTCAAGCTATTTAATAGCAGCGTTTTACCGTGAAATAAAACGCTTATTAAATACTTACCTTATTCAAAGCTTATGATTAATTCCTTCCTGGTTATTTTACTGAAGCTCAATGAAGCTAAAATCTGCCTCCAAAATCGAGGCAGCTTGCTGTTGGTGGTAGGGATACTTAAGAAGGCGGGAATGTGGAAAGGTTACCCCTTCCAAATCCCGCCAAAAGTAAGAACGGAAACGGAACACTCACAGGAAGCGGGGAAATGCCTCTCTCAGTAAAATAAGCTTTGAATAAGGTAAGTATTTAATAAGCGTTTTATTTCAGGATAAAACGCTGCTATTATCTTCCATTTATTTACAATTGAAATGTCTTGATGAAATTTTCTTAGCGATCTATCAATTGCGTAGGCCATGGCTGTCATTGATGTGAAAGAGATGGCAATATTTTTAGTGAAGAAAGAGCGAGACAGATGACGTGTATGAACAGTATGCAATAAATACATTTTGGTGGTAACAATTTCAGAGTTCGGAACAGGACAGCGCGGGCGACGTGAGCGCGGCCCACAGCGAGCAGTCCGAAGACTTGGAGCAGGATCTAATAGTTATACCCTCCTTCGGCAACGTCGACTACACGCTACAGGATAAATTTAAACAGGTCAGTGATTTTAGACTTTAACTTTCAACTATGTATTTAATTTTTAAATTAAAATGGTATAGAACAGAAATTACCTATGTATAATTACATATATTAATACGTGAAGCAAAATCTTTCAGTATAGTTTTTTGAGAATTGTGCGGCCGGAGTATGATACTTGGCACATTTAAAGTTTATGTGGATGAAAAAGTAATGCTTAGAAATTTTCATTAATTTTATGTAAATTAATGAAGATAATAACAAGACACACTACCTCAGATTATTAACACACTACCGTGCATTTGATACATATGATTTTGTTACGCGTTGACGTCATGACGTGTGTCAATCTGTCACAATTTTTTTTTTATATATCTAAGAGGCAAAAGACGCCTTTATGGCTTATAGACGAATTTCGACCACAGGGCGACTTCTAGTATAAATTTTAAAATTGATAATTTAAAGGTTTTCGTCTGATAAAGAATGACGATGAATGTGTGATCTAATATAGGTAGAATGTATTCATATAAAGTAAATCTGCAATATTTAATTTACTAAATAAAAAATAAACTGTAGGCCGCAAGTTTTATAAATAAAAATGAATTACCGAAATGTTTGTACAAACATTTCGGTTGAAAGTTTGTTTCAAACGACTGCACCAAATTGGGTAAAATCTTTCTTTAATTTGTTCGTTATTGTCAGGAGAAGATTTCTATGAAAAAAAAAAGGATTAAATAAATGATAGCAAATATTTAAAATCTCCGAAATGTGAGTGTGCGAATGAGACAGAAGATGTCTTCAATATATGACAAAACTCTGACAGAGTGACGTTCAGTTGTTTAGCCAGTGTATCTTCAAAAATATTGACAATATTATGATGTAGCATTAAAACTCGAGAACGGCTGGACCGATTTGGCTAATTTTGGTCTTAAAATAATCGTATCAGTTCAGGGAAGGTTTAAACGGTGAGATATTTTTGAAAAATTGCAGGGAAAATATTAACATTATAGATTTTATAGGTGCGACAGAACAACGTGTGCCGGGACAGCTATAAATATACAAATTATACTCATAATTGGGCACATCTTCAAATAATCTGATATCAACTTGTAGTACCGCAATCGGTAATCCTCCTCTAATTGAGAAAATAGCCCAGTAGTGAGAATGTGAGAGGTCGGTTATAATGATGTTTGAATAAAGAGATGTTTGTTACAGAGCGAGCCGCGCAGCGACCTGCTGACAGTGAATGTCGAGTGTGAGCGGGAGGCGCTCAACTCATACTCGCCGCCGCCGCAGCTGCCCGACGGTATGTAAAGTCGATTATACATGGTCCAGTGTATGCCAATGCGGGCGGCCAATGTAGACGAGTGTTTTACGAACGAATGTCTTAGGTTACCGTTTAAAAAGTAGGTCAGTTTCCGTTAGTTCTACGCAAACAAAGTTGCGGCCAGCAGCTAGTAATTAATTTAATGACATAAAAAAGTACTCGTAACTAATTCAATCAAAAAATATGAATAATAAAAAACTTACTACTAACTACCTAACTAACTTATACTATATTTATATCATTCATAAAGAGATATATTCAACGAACCGTTTCTTTGGTTGCACTCGGCAAATGCAAGGCTATAAACATTTCGCGTGTAGTGCACACAATTCTAGACATTAGAATCATCCTTATATTAAAAACTTATTTCTTTTACCTTAATAAGTACATCAATTAATAAATTAAATCTCGTTTCAGAGTTGATAATGCGGCCCCGCAAGGCGTGCAACTGCACCAAGTCGCAGTGCCTCAAATTATACTGCGACTGCTTCGCGAACGGCGAGTTCTGCAACCAGTGCAACTGCAACAACTGCCACAACAACCTGGAGAACGAGGAGCTCCGACAGAAGGCCATACGCGGCTGCCTCGACCGCAACCCGCACGCGTTCAGGTGATCCTACTGTCTGTGTAGATCTGTAGTTCGGCAACCAGTCCAACTGCCACAACAACCTGGAGAACGAGGCGCTCCGACAGAAGGCCATACGCGGCTGGCTGCCTCGACCGCAACACGCAAGCGTCCAGGCGGAAGAATTAGATGACAAAAAATGTCATAATATGTGTGTCAATGTAAATGGAGTCATTTTCTAAGCGGCAATATAGTGTATGTCGTGCATTTGTCGCAATCTCTGTTTTGATAGTATTATTTTGAACATTCAGGCTGCCTTCACATCTAAGCAACAACAGTCGCGCGGTTACCATGAATTCTCGCCACTAGTGTTAAGGGATTCTAAATTTAATCGGTGTTACTAGTCTCGAAAATGATTCATCGTGATTGAAATTCACGTTTAAATTTCAGGCCGAAAATAGGAAAAACTAAGAGCGGGGGACCGGAAATAGTAAGGCGTCATAATAAAGGGTGCAATTGTAAAAGGAGCGGATGTCTTAAGAACTACTGCGAATGTTACGAGGTAAGTTTTAGTAAACATATTTCATGATCTGTGGAACTCTCATACATACATTTGTATTAGCAATATGAATCTCGCACGGCAAGACACAATATGTTGATCTTAAATATCTTGTCAAAAGTTGGCGGCCAATTTTAATTGATTTGCATTGAGCGTTCGTATTGAGCGACATACGTTTGTGTTACCAATATGAAACTCGCACGGCAAGTGGATCACACAACACGTTATGTTGATCAATATCCTGTTAAAAATTAACGGGCAACTTTAATTTATTTGCAACATTGGCGTACGAGTATTGAGCGGCTAATATTGCGCGTTCGCGCTTTGTTTAGGCATATTTTCTCGCCCAATGGTTACTAACTCTTCCTTCCCTAGGCGAAGATCGCGTGCACAGGGATGTGCAAGTGCATCGGCTGCCGGAACGTGGAGGAGACGCTGGAGCGCGGGCGGTACAACACGTCGCTCCGCCGCATCGCGCCGCGACCGACGCCGCAGCAGCCCGCGTTAGCGGCCGCGCTCGAAAAGTGGGTAGCAGTGTAGGACATCAAGAGGGAACATGCATTTGTTTTGAATCATCAAAATTCTTATATTTTCCGAAAGGCCGAAATGGGCCGAAAAATGCAAAAAAGTACAGTAATCAGTTGCCAAATTATAAAATTACATGACTAAAGAGGACTAAAAAAATATTTTTTATTGCTTTGATTGAAAAAAGAAAATTATTGTTTAAATTTTTGTTATGACAATGATATACATATCAATTTTATATTTATCTTCATACAATTACATTACATTTCAACTGCTGTTACGTGTGTTTTTAATGCTTTCCAACGATCTCACTTTTGTGATGACTGTATTTCATCAACGGATCAAGCGTAGATATGCCGTTGCAAAGACAATATTATATCCTGGCTTATTATGTACTTTTCAAAAAGTCGATAAAAAAATTACATGTGCATGTTCCCCATTGTCAAAATACGAAAAAGTCCTGAAATAGCCTCTTTTTTTATGCTGCGTATTGAACTATTAAGCTTTTAATTAAGTATTACTCTTAAGTTATATACGTATTCACGTAAGATAATCGAATGTGTGCATGACGCAGCCACATCTCGGCGCGATACGATTAGCTTACGTACAGAAGGACTACTACCTCTATGTCTTTCGGCAATGGTTCATTTCGCGTTCACATCGTGTCATTTGCATAGAAAAACGAAGATTGTCTGGGGCCATTAAGCCACATGGTTTTACTGTACAGTTGCTTGACATGAATATTCGTTTCCAGACAACCGTGCACCTTCATGACGGACGAGGTGATAGACGCGGTGTGCCAGTGCCTCATCGCGGTAGCCGTCGACAGGGAGGAGCCTGCGGACCCCTTGCGTGAAGTCATCGACGAGTTCGCGCGCTGCCTCCGTGACGTCATCGGCGCTGCGAACCACACGCCCGCCGCGCCCGAGGTGAGATACCCCGGCTTCGCAGATAACCGGCGTGGAAATAGCGCAGGCGTTTTTCGCCGAGTAAGCTTACACAATTAGGGTAGGGGTTGAAAAGGACAACTACGACGCTTTTGAAAAACGGTTTCTGAGGTCAATTTGTCGGTAGTTTATCTGTTCATTAGCGCTTTTAGTTCGATTACTTGTGTATGTATTATTGTGCACAAGGAAGGGGTCATCATAAAATCCATGTTGCTGTCTTTGTCTGTCAAGTGACTTTTTCAACGTATCAGACAAAGACGGCAACCAGTGGCGTTTTATATTTATGTACTTAGTACATTTTGTTTTTACTTTTTAGGCATTTAGTTCGGTTTGGAACGATTCGGAGTAGTTGAGGTAGAGTTGTCTATTTCTTAATCTTGAAATTGCTTAATCACCATTTTTATCATCATAAACAATGGTTCAAAAACTTCTAAAAGTTACATTGATATATATCTCGCCATTATACCTTCTTTACGAGACTACAAATTAACTGCGCACTGTTTGATAACGCGAGACTTGAGAATTCTGCTGATTTAGCGCGGATGATTGTTCTAGAAGTTTTTTGTTAAAGAAGCAATTTAAAAAAAGGTTTATATTAATAATAATAAATACTGGTACTATACGTTACATAAGCAAAACTCTCAAGAGTCCGGGCGAACTAACTCAGGCCGAGGGGTTTTCAAACTCCCCTTCGAATCGATTTAGAACAAGATAAATTACTCAAAATAAGTAATAATTTCGTGTTAAAGAGGTAGGTGACGACCACCGAGACCAAATAGGGTCAGTTTCAAGTCCTTTACTTAGGCCTTTTTGATCCGTTACTGGATAATTTATACAGTATTCTCCGAACGAAGTAACCACTCTTGAAATACTGTAGTGCCTGGGACAGTTGGTTTTTAAATGTCGTATGGTTGACCAAGCACACACGGCATTCTCACAACACAGTCAGCCTAGTCCAGACGAATGACTGGTCAATACGTCTGGGGCCAACCATGTGCGGGTTTCCTCACAATGTTTTCCTTCACTGTTTTAAGTCCTATAGGGATAGTAAGGCCTGTATTAATAAACCGTTCTCAAACTCGTTTTCAAGACCTTCTTTGGCTGAGACAGTCTCAAGTATCGATTAGCTTCTCAAGATGGTCTTTAATTCATAGTATGATCTCAAGACCGTCTCAGTTGATAACGTTATTGAGATCACTTACTCAACTTTTAAGCATCATCTACACGACAAAGAACGAATAAAATAACGTTTAATTTACACTTCTACAAAGAACGGATTTATTGATTATACATTCCTTCCATATTTCTTTTTAAAAATCTAATATTTAATAATATAAATACCAAAAAAAGTTTAGTCCTATTTTTATATTGAAAAAACTGATTTTCATTAATTTTCACGTAGATATTAATATTTAGTCTAGCATATTAATATCCATATATTTTTAACAACTACGTAAAACGGAATGCGGATCATTGCCATTTGAAAAAAGTTCTTTAAAGTGGCTCTTTAGTAATTCGCCAATGTGTTGTGTTGATGAAAACTCTGACTTATGAGTTGGTTTTATGAATAAACAAGGGCACGGTGTACAGGAGGATGTCTGTTGAATAATCTAAAACCTAGAACAAACACAAACATTTAGGGTCAGTACCACAGCGAAAAAAAAGTTCTGCTGTCAAGTGTCAAATCAAGTCACTTTTGTTTTGACTTTTATCTTTGGTACTGAGTGCTATTAATATAAATTAAATACGTAATTTGTTTAATGTAAATAAATAAATAAAATCGAAAATATTTCTATAAATACTCGACAGAGTAATATTCGACTGGCAGAATGGTGCAAAACCTTTGCAACCGCGATTGCAAAAAAAAGAAGAAGAATAAGTATCAACTGGAAATTCTGAGTTTGTTTAATTCATAAGTATTTAGATTTTAATTTACATAATTGTAACACAACCAAAAACACAACAAATAATATTGTACTGTATCCCAAGCCGTACTCAAGTCAAGGTTTGACTGTACCCACGAAACCGCGTCTCAAGTAATTCTCTCAAGTTTGACAGCAATGACAGCGTACTTGAGTAACGAGTCTCGTTTATTAATACGTTCGCACTCACTTGATACGCCGTACATACAGCTGTACTTAAGTACGGTCTATTAATTAAAACAACATCTTAAGTTCTTTCTTGAGAATTGTCTTAGAGAACAGAACGCTTTATTAATACGTGCCTTAATCTGTCTTATTCTCACCTATGTGTGAACTCCTTAGCAAACTGTTCTGAACTCTTTACTACAACGTATTAATTGTAAAAATTCAATTATCATTCTATATCAGTATCATTTTATTATAAAAGTTACCTGTATAGAGTAACTTGTTTTGTCATAATATTTTACGACGCCACTTTTAGAATAAAATTTCAAGTTTTATTTTGAATACAAACTAAAATACGTTTTAATAGCATATTATGTACTTTGGTTCCTTAATTTCTAATATTACAAATCAATATATGAGATATTTACAATATCTCGTGTTTTTATTTTTTCGTCAAAAATAACAACTTGCCATAATAAAATGCAGGAAGATTCGAAACTGGTCTTATAATATTACTCTTAATTGAGCAATGCAACAAATAATATAATCAAAAGTGCCACAATCAATGGTCCAATAAAAATACCTTTCGAGTAAGAGTATCGAAACGGGTACATTCGATAGTATTGTTGTAGATATTGTCATAGAATACTGACGAAACTGGTACATACGATAAAAAAGTATTCAGTGGAAACCAAATAAAGTATCGAATGTGAAATATTTACTTACAGTTACACTTACAGTTGTTATATTGAACATATTAATTTAAAAAAAAAATCAAAATCGCAATTGAAACTTAAAATCGCTCTCCTGTAAAGTAGTGGATTTGCAGTTACGATATTGTTTATAGCTGCAGTCGAAATGTGGAATAATATAGAATTTTACCTTCCAATAAAATTGCTATTATGTTCCAAGACGTCCAAAGTCCTTTATGAGAGTACATCGGCTTCTTTCTGCATTACAGCCGCTAGATGTCGTTTACCGTTACAGATCAGCTCCCCGCGCCCCTTCTGGTAAGTCTGTGAAGTAGATGAGACGCCACAAGCCGCCATATTTGATATAACTGATCATTGTTAGTGTCTCATAATGACGAGGCTGAACACCAAAAAGCCCTTACCAGGACTTTGGACGTCTTGGAACATAATAGCAATTTTATTGGAAGGTAAAATTCTATTTTTTTTTTCCGTTTGACGTCCAAAGTCCTTTACGAGATGTTACGGGTAATTTAAATAAACGAGGAATAATTACCAACGTGACAAATATATTTTAAATTAAGAGGTCGTGGGCAGAAGGCCGTACGATCTGGTTTAGCCTCTTGTGTCTTTAGGGATTGTTGGGGCTTTTAAGCTACACGGCACTTAGCTGGAACTGTAGACGGTAAAGTGTGACAACACGTGGCGCGGGAACCCAACTTCCGGTGGCGCTTTCGGGTTTTGTGTTCGGGTCAGGAACTCGTCACGACGTTGGTCGTCTAGGAGCGGGCAGTCCGTGGCAGAGGCCAGAGAGTCCTCCGTCCATAGCGTAGGACTCAGAGGGCGAAGTGAAAGCCAAGCAGTGCAGTAACCAGGATGTAGCTAGCGGTGCGTTGGACTCGTACCGTATTTTCCTAGAAATATTCCATACCAGCGTGTGAAAGTGTGGACCACAGCTGCCATGGTTCTAGCCTCTAACGATCCAAACCATGGGCTGTGTGACCATCACAAAATAAAGGGTAAGCAAAATAAAAGATGATATACAAGAATAATTAAAGCATGGATACAAACATCCTAATATTTTAACAATGCAAATACGGAAAGATGAACACGTGGTTTGGCCAATCAAATTTCTGACAACTAATTTTACAATGTGATAATTTACATGAAAGAATAATGCGTTTTAATACAAGCGTGATTTACCAAATATTCACAACACAGATAAAAAAAAACTCACCGTACAACGGGATTAAGAAATATAACGACTACATCTTGAGTCTATAAAAAAATTTTATTCTAAAAGGAAACGTCATACGACGAAGTGCGTTATATACCCTTCACCGTCCTCTTTTTTTAAACTTTTGACAACTATAAACTAAAGCGTAAAGAGAAAAAATCCACAGATCAAAATAAAATATATTATATTAATAATCAATATATTATGTAATATAATAATAATACTCACATAACACAAATCAACTGTATTTTCATTATTAATCAAAATTAAATGATTATTTTTTAAGATTTAAGACGGAAATATCGATCTACGAACCAAATGTCAAAGCAAGGCTAACGCCGTTTTAGTAAGGACGTGCGCCGATAGATGGCGCTAAACCCTCGGAATGAATAAAATAATTAAGTATACAAATCATAGATGACGCAAGTAACGCCGAAATAATTGATTATACGGGGAAGAAATGTTACTACGTTACAGAGAGACTTGCTTGTAAATAATGCAACAATGTGATAATGTTTTTAAGTAACAAAATAATCACAAAAACGACTCAAGTAGTTATGAGTGTACTAGATTATCTATCAGATGTGATAAGACTGTTCGAGCTTTAATTTTTTTTTAAGATGAAATTTTGTTCATGTAATCCGTCTTAGCCCTTGATAAAGTTTACAAACATGACTGCTGATTTAAAGCTGCCAAGGCGTAGCGTCTAAACCACAAGTGTGCGGTTCTCGCCAGACAGGTGTCAACAACTCAACACTTATTATAAGAATCCTGGTATATTGTAATCCGTGCAAGCTAAAATGTTTGAAATACAATTACTTACAACGGGTCATCCGTTTCTTGAGAGGCACACTCATACCTCAGGAGTTCACCAAGAAACAAATATTCTTCCTGTAGCGTGTTGTGGTTTAGATTAAATTCCCTGCCACTTCCATCGTGAAAGATGACCACCGTGGGTATTGTACGCGCCCGGCTAGTGATGACGGCTAAATAAAACGTTCGAAACGTCTCGAGAGAGTTAAAAAGTTACTTCCGATTCGTTGCGATCGTGTGCCACGTTCGATTCTATGAACAAATAACAGCTCAATAATACAGGTACTATGGACTATACTAGGGTAAATAGTCAAACCCAGCAACTCTGGACCAACTCCTGAGAACTAAAGAGAAGAAATTCCATGGTTATATTACCGACCGTACCCTTTCCAAGAGTGTGATAAGAGGTTGCAAAGATGATATACCGAAGGTGCTGGATCTGGTTCAGTGACCAACCGGTAACTGCGGAATAGATGTCCATAATAATGAATGAATATATATGATGATAATGATGATGAAATAATAAAAATGTCCATAAATAATGTCTGCATTACGGCTTCAGTATCTTAATTTTTGACAGGAAACTCGTATTGCGATGTGTGTTCACTTTCTCTGGAGCTTCAGCGTGCGAGCGTTGCGCAAGCAATCTTCCCTGAAGGGTGGGTGATGAAGGTTGCGAAGTTGATAAACCCTAAGAGGCAAGACCTGCTTGAGGGACCAACTACCAGCTGCACAGGAGACTCACATAAGCTCTAGCACGTATACAGTGCATTATGCACGTATAAACGTGCATAATGCCTATAACCTATAACAATAATATAATTATAATCTCATATACCTATAACCCTAAGAGGCAAGACCTGCTTGAGGGACCAACCGCCGGCTGCACAGGAGACTCCATTAGCTCTAGCACATTTTACTTTTCTTCTTACTTTTCAATAGCCTAATAATAAATGCATAAGCTGCATAATGCATTGCGTTTTCAGTAGGTATCTTTTTGATATGAACCTTGTATTGCGATGAGTGTTCTCTTTCTCTGAAGCTGTAGTGTGCGAGCGGCCGAGTTACCTAAAGAGTCTGGGCCTGCTTTTGGTGCCAACTGCCGACTACAGAGAGAGTATATCTAGCACGTCTTCGATATCTTGGTTTTCAATAGGTAATTCAGAATAGGATGTGTGCCATAAACCTCCTTACTTCGTATTATGCAAGCGTCGGTAATGTTATCATTCCCAAAGTGAAATGACTGTTGCGCAGTTGAAGTATAACTATGAGGCTGGACCAGTTTAAGCGGCCCTAGTAAATCTACACTGTCTTTCGGATGGTAATGTAATGTCAATATAATAACGCGCTTTTCGTCCGCGTCTTCGATACTCGCGATGAGAGAAATGACACATAACGTACTTCTATCATATCTTTTTATTGTTTTGTTTCTGTCTTATGTAAATTGAGAGGAAACCAAATAGCGCGAAAGCCTGGCCTTGTAGTCTACGGCAATGCTACTATACCCGGAGGGTAATGATAGTTGCGAAGCTGATATTATACTTCAAGAGGCGTAAGACCTGCTTGAAGAACCTGCTGCTGACTAAAGATTCTATAAATTGTAATGAATTTTCCGTACTTATTCGACTTTCAACAGGGAATTTGTATAGAGTAATGTATCCCATAAAATTGCCTTCTGGGCTTGTGAGTGTGCGGCGATACAACAAGGGCATCGACTGTAATTATTCTAACTTTCTTTAACAAAGAACGAGATTGCTAGAGAAAAAGAGAGGGCGTCGACTGTACAATAGTATTCTACCTCTTTAAAAAGAGCGAGATTGGTCATTATCGTGAGGGCGTTGACTGTACAATAGTAATCTACCTCTTTAAAAAGAGCGAGATTGGTCATTATCGTGAGGGCGTTGACTGTACAATACCAGTACCAGTAAACCTACCTCTTTAAAAAGAGTGAGATTGGTAATTATCGTGAGGGCGTTGACTGTACAATAGTAATCTACCTCTCTTTAAAATGAACTAGATTGGTAAATATAGGGTATCTAAAGATATGTGTCTAAAGATCGGATCTTTTGATACATAATATCTTTAGATCGGACCTTTAGATTATATTATAGAGCTTCATTATAATACAATGAGTAATAATTCTAATAAAATCATAGTAAAAATCTGTAGTTTTGATCTCCTGGACAAGTCTTCATATCCATTTTATTTCACCCCCTCTCCCTCGTCTCTGAGGATGATTCGAAATTTCTTAATCTCTTGGATCGCTACTTTTATTCGAATATCCGCGTTTTATTTTATGAAGTCGAAAGGTTCCATATAATGTGTATGTAACAATAGTAACGTAACTTGATTCTCTGTGTTGTCCACAATCCAGTCCGGCTACTTTTTATCTACCCAACAAGCTTGTTAAGTGTTAGATATCTACGACCAACATGTATTTTAGAGCTTTCATTTGCGTTTTGTATAAGTAGTAAAATATTTCCAGGCATATTTAGTAATAATAATTATACAATAGTAAGAATTGAACAGTTAAGACGTATAATGTATTCAAGGTGTCTGGAAAAGTTGTACCTCGAATGCAAACATCGATCTAATTTTTGATCAAAAATTTTATAAGTATATTGTATTTTGAATTAAATATCAGCAGAACTGTACGTATAGGTTCATTTGCAGTAGAAAAGAGTTAGACAACTCCTACATATTAAGTTTTAATTTTTAACTACCTTCTCCGCATAGTATGCGTCTGCGCACATCAGTCTATGTATCGGACGAAAATCCGATTTAGGAATGAAATCGCTTTACAAATACATTACATGACCATTCGAAATGTATAAAGACAGCGGTTACTTCAATATATATATTTAAATTTAAAGAACACGTCTCCGTTCCAAAAATTGGCGGTAGCCGTAAAAAGTTTAAAAATAGTACTTTTAATAATTTACTTATATACCATTCGGATATCATGCAATGTGATAGGAGGTCACAAAATTAGGCACGGTCCCATGTAGTTGATCATTATTACCTGCCACGCATAATCATGACATGACATGTCATGACTCACCAAATGCTGCGGCAAACCTTTGCTTCGGTCCAAATCCTCTAATAAACCATTTCTTACGACGAACGCGTCTTCTCTCGTCATCTTCTGAAGCAACCGCCCGAATTCAAACAATGAACTTTTTACCCGATCGCGTGATTTTCGTCTACCCGATACTGCGAACGCAGTAAAAAACTATAAATGAACTCTAATGACGAAATGTAATGGTGTTACGATTTTATACGACTCAAAAAGAAAAATATTTTTAAAATTACTAACTTTTCACAATGGACACATATGCTCATACTGTTGACTAGAGTCAAAAATAAAACAGAATGAATTTTTATTTTATCCAAACATTGTCATAACAATAATTATACTTTATACATAAAGGTACCAGTAAACGTTCCATTTCAAAACAATTAACGAATATACAGTGATTAGATGTACTTGCAGCACGTTTGTACACAGAAGACATAATTTTTGGTTTGTCGTAATTGAGGAGTATGATAGTTTAATTGAGGAAGAGGAGGCGGCTAAGGTATATTGAGATCTGCACTTGATCCAGCACCTGTCAAAATACCTCTTGACAGACCAGGGCGATTGGAGTCTTGCTCATCATGACGTCACACTTCTCTTGTAGCTGACCTCCAGCAAGCAGCACAAACTCTTTCCAATCTTGAAATCTAAAAATTGATATGTAATATAATATAACTAGTAACACAAAATAACTAGTAACACTCTATTGTATTAGGTTTAAACCTGTAATGATAGAAGTTGTAAGTTGGAAATAAATAAATAAATAATATATTCATTGTATGTTAAATCTTACAAATAATAGTGACAACAAATAAAAATATTTTATGAAATTATTTGTGAATCCAACTGGACTAAAAATAAAAAATATCAATAAGATAATTTAATATAAAAAAAAATAATTACAAAGTGCAGCGGAACTAGTCTAATTATAATGTTTCTCTCATGTCGATCTTATCTTACAGGATATGTTCTTATAGTAGGTAGAATAGACTAGGCCACAAGAAAAACATACTATTCTATGACCAAAAGCAGGCAAAGACAAACTTCCTTCACTGGTTGTGTTTGCTCTATCTTAAAGCAGTATCAAACACTCTGTACAGAGCACAGAATCTGAAGTCAGCTGTAATAAAACACATGAATTAAATAGTGTTTGTAATATATTCATATAAGTAACACCTATACTCTAAATGGTTTGACTGCTAGAACAATAATTGTGAAATTAAAGACTAAGTCTTTTAAGCCTTTAATGTTTTTTCTGTTTTGATATTTTCAGGTGCTAGTTTAAAATATTTCTTTGGAATGATAGAGATTTCTCTATAATTCTTAGAAAAATATTTGGCAGGAAATACATAGAAGGTGCCTTCTTAGACTTTAATATACTTTACTTATTCAGAAAATAAAATAAGGTCTGCTTACCTGAGTAGGAGTTATCCACGATTGTAATAAGTTAATCATTGGAGTAGACACTTGTTCTAAAGTGTGTGTATTTTGATTTCTGGGTATCAAAAATGAACAATTGATACATCTTTTTTACCGGCTGACACTACGACTCGCCATTTTTGCTCAATCAAATATATACGCAGAAAAAGTTCACAAAATATAAACAAGTCCTGTTTATTTATATTTTGTGAAATTAATCTGAAAAATAAAACACAGACGGACCGCGGACGTATTCGCAAATGTCGCAATGTCAGATGTTAGAAAATATGCGACGGTTATGATTTAGGGATGCGGTCGATAAATCGAAGTCTATGAAAGAAATCGATTTTATGTCTAATAGCAGCACTGAATTACTTAATTTTACTGTTATTTTACACACATAATATAGAAAAGCTAATACACAATATCAATAAATAATATTATCATTCGAAAATTGTTATTAAAGCAAGTAATATTTATTAAAATTGGAATAACGATTGCAATAACTGTTTTAGTCCAATGACTCGATATTGTTACAATATATTGTTTGATGTTTCTAATAATGCACTACATCTCTATAACCGAATGCGGAGGGAGTCATTTAATAATTTTTATTCTTTAATTTAAATTCCCGGTTTAAAAATTGTATTCCTGGCGTGTAATTACGTAAAAAATTCGAAAAATAATTACTATAAATTTTTTATCTTGATGCATGAGACTTTCTGGTACCACTTTTGGGCATTCTCCTTTAAGTTATAATTTGAACTTAAATAAGTCTGTTTTTAACGACTGCATGGTTGCAAAAACGACGCAACAATGATCAGTTATATCAAATATGGCGGCTTGTGGCCTTTCATCTAGTTCACAGACTTACCAGAAGAGGGCGCAGGGAGCTGCTCTGTAACGGTAAACGACATCTAGCGGCTGTAATGCGGAAAGAAGACGATGTACTCTCATAAACTACTTTGGACGTCAAACAGAACCATAATAAATGTTGGGAATTGGGATTCTCCCCTTCCGGCTGGGGGCCCGTGGCATTTTGCCGACTTGCCACCCTCTAGTTACGCCACTGACAGCAACATTGAATAACTTACCCGTTGTGTAAATATTTTTAGTAGTAAACAGGTTATTGATTTGTTTCAGGGAGCCGCGTGACGAAGTCGCCTTCTTGCCACGGTGTCAACATAACACATCTAGTTCTTCCAATACAACGATTACAGTGCAATTATTACTACTTCGGTTGCCAGAGGTAATTGGCAACTCACTCGGCCTTATTTCAAAACGAAGTAGATCAAGTCTAAAGAAAAACTTTCTAGAAAGACCAAGTCTAAAAAATAAGTTTATAAGTTGATGTCTTTGGCACATCAACTAATAAACTTTTTTAAAATAGTTTAGGTTTGTAGTCGGCCTTATTATAAAATACTTTTATAATAAGGCCGACTACAACCTATCCAATAAAGACAGTATCCTCGCATTTTTATAAAAACGTATTTTTAGGGTCATCATATTTGTAAAACGACAATATTACTTCTGATTAGTTTCTATTTTAATTTATATAACAATGATTTAGTATTTGATTCTAATAATATTAAAAAATATATTAGTAAGTAACTGTATTGTACGCGCCAAAAGTGTTTTTGAAGTAAAACTTCTTTACGCACGCTTGACTTAAAATGTGTGACGAAAAGTGTGATCAGGCGAGGCGAACGGAAGTTCAAAGAAAAATATAAGTTGGTAAAGATGAAAAGAGAGAGAGTTACGTTTCTTACATTACTATAGGAGCAAGAGAGAGCAGTGCGCTCGCACATTTTCTCTTTCTCTTATTGCTCTATATATATTCAGTCAGTAGCTCGTTTGCGAGTTTTTTCTCACACTCGTTTTTTTTTAAGTGTGATCTGTAGAGTATGACCATAAATTGTGAAGGTTGTCTATTGTTGAAGCAATAAAAATATGCAATTTAGTGCTAAAAGCGCGGATACCTCTTTGTTGGTGCATTCTAATGTCAGTTTTTACAACTGCTGTAAGTAATAGAATTTTAATAAACTTGTAGTACTTAAAGCGTAAATAAACAAAGTTTTTTTTTTCGGTGTTAAAATTTAGGTATATAAAATTTAGGCTTTATAAGTTCTCCAATTATTCGTCAAATAAAAATAACAACTGATAACAGCAGTTTATATACCTTGCTAAAATATTTGTCAGCAATATAGATACAATTTAAAGGGAAATTATATTTAGCAGAATGGCAAACTTCGCGCGATAAACGCGAATTGGTCCAGACATTTCATCGTTTTAATTTCACATTGTAATCTAACAATTTATGTGGACGATCAAACTGCTAAACATGCATTTTCTTGAATATATAATATATTGAAGCATAACGAAGTTGGGTAAAAAATGCCTTAATCGTTTCTTTTGACTGATAATATAGATAGAGTATGATATAAGATGAGCTAGCGAATTGTATATAGTTGTATTGTGCTTGTGTCGCGCGTATATCTTGTAAATATTTAACTCTATAACAGTACAATACGCTTTGTATGAAATGTATATAGGTTAAAAATGTATTTCCAAATTATTATATGTGTTTTATTTATATAATAAATTTTTGAATAGCTTACTTAATAGTTTGTTTCAATTCCGGGACCCTTAAAAAGCTTGTAATGAGTTCAATTTTTTATTTTGACTTTAAATTCCTACAGAGGGCTTTGAATGCATTTGAAATTTTTGATTTGAAATTTGAAATTAACTAAAGTACTTACTCGCCGCACCGCGGGGGACAGAAGGTACCTAGCTCGCGAGCGGCGGGTGACGAATATTTATACCCTATTTTTCTTCAGACGGCAGTTTGTATACATAATTATTAATGGATATGTATACATTTTTTTAACAAAAGCTTTTGATGCTGCGATATTATGCCGTGTAGTTTTCTGTAAAAATTAGCACTTCTCTATGTTAGTGCTCGCTCGTACATTTATTAATAGCATTTCTTCAGCCGTAAAGTTGCGACTATAAATACACAGATACAGTTTCACGCGTCTACTGTGCACGCGTGTTCTATTGAAGTATTCATCAATAATTTAAAATGAGTTTAAAATATGAAGTTAAAACTTCGGAGAAATTAGGAAGGTGTGTATACATATAATTCCAGAAATTATTAAGTATTACATTATTTTTGTTGTGTTCCGGATATAACTAAGCAGTAGGCCGACATATAACCGGTAAGTTATAGTATATCAGTAATACTCAAATAAACTATTAAAAATGTGCCCTATGTAGCCCGCGACTTGTGCGCGCAAAAGTTAATCTCGCGGAAACCGAACATTTTTCCGCGATGAAAATTAACCTAATGTATGTCCTTCTCCGTGGCTTACTCGATATCTCTGGCTATCTATCTATATAAATATCATCAAAATCGGTTCAGTAGGCTCGGAGCCTATCCAATGCAAACAACTCTTTCCCTTTATAATATTAGTATAGAAAAAAATAGATCAAATAACATCTACGTTCATATATATTTTAATAGCTAGTTGACTGATTTTTTTATTGCATAAATGATTAGTACTCTTAAATATGAAACAGTTCATAAAAAATGAATATTTCAAAAAAAAGAGCGATTCGTAATACATAATTTCGCAAGTATCGTTAAAACATTGATAAAAGAATACCTTTCTTAATCAATCCGTGAAAACGCTCCATACAAAAGTCTAACATCACGCATTCTTGCAGTTGTATGAAATATATAGAACATATTTGCTAATTTCTCCGAAACTATTGCGTTGAAGTTTATTATTTCTGTAATGAATGTACCCGTTTGTATTTCATGTAAGTAAATTGTAAGGTTTGTACAAACTTTTTTGTTTGATAATATTTCAACATTTTTGAGATGCATCTAATTACAAAACTACACATAACATTTGTATGTTTTTACATTTATCATTTAATAATAGTTCAGAATAAAGTTCAGACTATAAGGCCTCCCTCACATTAGGCGTGCGCGTTCCTCGGGCGTGTCAGCGATGCGGGCGCTGCTCGCGCCACTTTCACGCCCGAGGACCACCAAGTAGTCTACGACCCTATTGGATAGTATTCCGCGTTTGATTTCTATCTTTGAGTGTTTTGTTACCCGACTACGATGAAGCCAAAAGGTGATGATTTTGACAGGCTGTGTTTATTGTATGTATGTATGTTTGTTTGTTCCACCGTGGCGCCCAAACTACTGGTCCGATTTTAATAAATGAGGTGTCAATATATTCGAAATATAGGCCCGGGTAACATAGGATAATTTACGTAGTCGGGTTATAGGTTTTCAAAAAAAAATTAGTTATTTTATGTCTTTTTCAAGGGCCACTATTGTTTTTCGTTGATCAGTCATTTGGATTGCTCGTTTACCCATACCATAAAAAGTAATTGTTTTCTTAATCCCAAGATACCTAGTAGCAGCCAAGGACCTGAAGGCTGGTGAGCGCATACTGTCGGACCGGCCGTTCGCGTTGGGCCCGGCCGGCGACGCGCTAGTGTGCCACAACTGTTACTTGCCGCTCATCAGCAAGTTCCTCACGTGCAAACTCTGTGGTGTGGCCCCCTTCTGTCCCGGGGACGGCTGTCCGGAGGACTTGATGAGTTAGTACTGTATTTAGTAACGTAACGTAAGCCTGCCTCCTTTATGAACAAGTTATATAATATTTAGGTGAATACTTATGTGCGTTACTTAAACTCGGATTTGCAGTATCTACCTGCTATCCTGGTAGAGACTATAGAATACACTATACTTTTTAGTTTTTAGTGCATTTTAAGAATGCTATTGCGTTTACTTTGGAAGTTGTTATATATTTCTTTGTTTAAAAGTAAGCAATTAATTATTTTCCTCTTTTTATTGATATTGCATTATTTAAATAAATAAAAGAAAGTTATTACAAGCGTTCGAATGCATACGCGAACACTGCCATGCTTCCATTGTCTTTTTGAAGAGGATACAAGATAATCTAATATATAAATAAACCTCCTCCTTTTTGGAAGTCGTTTAAAAAAATTACACACACATATACAAAGAAACTGCATAAATAACACGCTCGTGTTGAGGTATACTAGGGTTGCCAACCGTCCTGTTTTCCCAGGACATGTCCTAGTATTTGCAGTGTCCTGGGGTGTCCTTGATAGTTTTAAAGCAGCGTCCTGGCTTTTGAAGCACCATGTTATGGTCTTGTATTTTAAAACTCGCGTACCATCCTTACAATTTTTCTTTCTAATTTAATTTTATTCAAATACTTTTATGAAAATTAAATGCATATTAGCATTAAATGTATTTCATTGAACCTATTTTCACTACAGACTGATTTAATGGTTGCAACTTTTTCACTGCGTCCTGTTTTTAAACTGGATTGTCCTGGTATTTGTAACTTCAAGTCCTAGTTTTTTAAATTTGGGGTTGGCAACCCTCTGGTATACCAAACGTTTGATGTACATGAAATAAAATAAACCTACAACGTATTCCATGGCTCACCTTATTGTATCTTTTTAGAATGGCACAATCGTGAGGAATGCGAAGTCTTCCGCTCCCTGAAGATAACCAGGGGATTGCACCCGATGACCATGGTGCAGAACGTCAACTCCCTTTTAGCCCTCAGGGCTCTGCTCCAGAAGGACGTCAACCCCGAGGGCTGGAGACTGTTCATGGAGCTGGAGACACACCTGGACAGGCGCAGGGACTCCAGCGTGTGGCAGCTGTATGATAACACTGTCAAAGTATGTTAGTCACGTCAATTTCCTATAGATAGATGTTTTATTTGTCTTCCTCCACGTGTAGGCATAGTAAATAAAGTAGCAGCGGACTTAGCATGGCGAGCCGAAGAAATATTTTTAAAGAAGAAATATTCTATCTGAAACAGTTCGTTGCAAAATAGTTCTTAATCCATGGTAACAAGTTCGTCAATAAAATTCAACATTTCTAAATAGCCATATTTTTAAAATGGCTGCCCGGAAATCTTCTGTCAAAAATGATCAAATTTTCAATTAAATGATTGAACGTAAAGAAACTATTTGTCTTGATCCGCCATGATGTGGAGTAGTTGAGATTATTGTAAGACTATTTGACATTGAATTAAGAAAACAATTCTACTTTAGCAGTCAGTGCTCGGGAAGAAATGAAATGTTGTTTCTCATAACGACGATGCATCGACCTTGCTGCCTTAGAATAAGAACTATTTTGCACAGAATGGTATTAATGTTTCTTTAATTCGTCATTTTGTCGGTTCTTCGGTGTTTCTAGGGTGCGCATGCTAAGCATGCAGGTGGTGTGAGTAGGGACTTACGGAGAAGTAATTAAACTCCGTTCCGATTTAATGTAATATAAATGGAAACATTTTTTTTTCTTCGAACAAAAATATGTCTATGCATTTTTTATAGCGCGGTGAAAAAGTAACATTTAAATTGGAAGCAATATAGCCACCCGTATTGAGGTTTGTTTACATTTACATTGAACCGTGACAATGCTATGCGTAGCGATCCGAAGGCTGGGACCATATTAAAAACCGGAATCCGGAAAGAATAAAAAATAGAACACTCTGCGCTAAAAAATAGAGTTAAAAATCGAGCTGTCATAATATATATAGCATATAGACATTTGACTCTACACATGTGTGTTCGATTTTCGGCTCCATTGTATTAGCGCAGAGTTCTATGTTCAGTGCTCTGAATTTTACCGGTTACATATAGTTCCAGCCTAACAAAATCATAATTCTATAAAGATACGCTTGCTACTACCGGACTTTTAAAGGACGTACAAAAATTGCGTGACCACCGTGGTCACCGTAGTTTTAAATAAAATTCATAAAAGTTATTCCTTTGCAATAAGTATTCATTATTCGCTTAGTGTAAGCAATATGTATAATACATTGAAAATCAATTTAGATATTAATAAGTAGTTAATTTAAATATTAACATAATAAGTAATTATTATTTTCAGTTCATCCAATCACTGGGTCTTCTTGACAACGGGCACAACCAGGATGTAGTGCAGAAGGTCTGCGCGGCGATCGACGTGAACAGTTTCGAAATCCGCGGGCCGGCTATACCTGCTATTGACTGCGCTGAGGTACGGCATATCGCCTATTCCCGATGTCGACCATTATGTGTCCACCACTATGTGTCCACCACTGGTGGACATCAGGAAAAAAGTTTTGTTTTCCCGATGGTGGACAAATAGTGGGGTCCCCCACTCGGAAATAGACGGGCATTTTCTACTTCAAGGGGATTTCAAGGGGACTTCATCAATTCACATTCATTTGTATTCCCTCTATTCACGTTCTAAAGTGCGGTCGCGGAGCACGTAGAATTTCGTATATTGACTCATCGCTACGTGCCATATTGCTATCGTGTAAACGCGATACAAATATATTCGTACGTGCGTACGAAATTCGCCGACCGCACTTATATTAGTTCAATTTATAATATTATATCATATTATAAAATTGTAGAACGTATATAATATTATGTTTACCATTAATTTAATATTCTCGGAGTGAGCTGGCCCTAAGCCGTCTTGACTGGGGGCTTAGAGCCAGCTTATACCAAGACACAACGTGACGCAATGCGGCGTACTATTTTTAAGCTAGCGATTCAAAATTGAACTTTATTCACTACACAAAAAGTCACACATTTAGTTGTTGTCTAACTTCTTTATCGTTTTTATATTAAGTATTAGCTTTTTCTCGCGTCTCCTCCCGCGTAAATATAGTATCGGGTAAAAAGTAGCCTATGTTTTAATCCAGACTCTAAACTACTACCATTGCAAATTTAATTGAAATCCGTTCAGTAGTTTTAGCGTGAAAGAGTAACAAACATCCATCTATCCGTCCTCCCAAACTTTCACATTTATAATAGTAGTAGTCGTATTGTTACTTTGGCTAAGCTTCCTGAATTTTGTAACCGCAGGTGCTTCGCGGTGTGTACCTGCAGGCGGCGCTGCTGGCGCACGACTGCGTGGCGAACACACACGTCGCCATTACCGACCGCCACGAGCTCGTGTGCCACGCCAGCACAGACATCAGGAGGGGGGAGATTATTTGCTACAACTACACCGATCCATTACAGGTGGAGTTGTTTTGCGTTTACTTAGATAGTAGTAAGAGAGTCCAAGAGGGGATATTTAAAGCAACTCGCGCGTCAAATTAATATAATATTGGTGTCCCACATGTCTCTGGGAATCAAGGTATGAAAATCAGTTTACTTGGTTGGCGAATCAAAATTTAATCGAGCGCGAGAGATTTAAAATAGACCTCAAAGAAGCTCCAACTTAAAGTACCTACTGACGATTTAAAAGTAAGGTATTAAGCCCGTAGGTACTTTTAAAAATAAATCACCATATTTAGATAATAATTGAGCTTCTCAGATATTTTTTATATAGACTCGGATAAAGGGAGGATTCCTGCTTGTCCAAAATCAGATGAAAAATTACCTATATGAGCTACTTCTTATGACATTTTCTTTTTTATAAGTTAAAAAATAAAAAAAGCTTTCATAATCTTTTACCAAACCTACAAAACCTACTAGGTCTCCACAACTAGTAGCTACACAATTAGCATCATGGGCTCCTCCCTAGCTATAACAAAAATCTTTTCATTAAAACGGCATTGGCCGGTCAGTGGACTAAAATATTCAATGAGTCAATCACAAAATTATAATCTGACCAAGCCTTATTGTTTACTAAATTTATTTTCTGTTGCTGTTTATTTAATGATTGGTATCCCTTTTTGTTCAGGGCACAGCTCTAAGACAACAGCATTTACAAGTAGGCAAATATTTTACGTGTACATGCAAACGGTGCACAGACGCCACGGAATTGGGGACATTCATGAGTTCGGCCAGATGTGCCACGTGCAAGACTGGATATGTTACCAGAACTGAGAAGGCTTGGGTGTGCGGGAACTGCGCAAAGGAATATGACTTGGATGACCTAAATCATAAGGTCCAATGTTGCTCGGACAAGTTGGATGTAATAAGTAAGTTTGTTATGGTTGAAGATATTGGATTGCTATGACGCGGACGTTAATTTTATTACTATAATAATTTAACGATCCATTGACATACAAAACTCCGTTTAAACCTCAGATTAACAACTATAGCTTTATATATTATTTATATATTAGTTATTTAAAGCATGCTATTAGTAAGAGAAGAAATCGTTCGCTATCCCACATGGAACACTTATTATGAGTTCCGTGAAGTCGTATTTCTAACGCCGTAAAAAGGAAGACCGAAAAGATCACCAAGTCCGGACAATCTTCGAAAAAAGCGAAAAGATATGGATTTACTTTTCCTTTCACTCTTATGGGTTTTTGCCTTTGATGTTTTGTGAGATAGATATTAGATAGCTACGATTTTAGTGCTCCCTCCATGTATATTCTTCTTCGAAGATTTCAACCTTAAAGTTAGTGTCGCCATCTATAGAATTAGTTTCATTACAATTTTTTTTTTTATTATTTGATATAACTTTCTTTTCAGATAAAAAAGACGAGAAAGAACTAGAGGAATATATAAAATACGTATCGCTAGTGCTAGCGCCCAACCACCATCTACTGCTAGATGCGAAACAACGGTTAGCCGGCGTTCTGAGGGACGCGATCAACAGGGAACCGAGGCCTACCAAGAAAATGCTGCGGCGAAAAGTGGACCTGTGCCATGAAATACTTCCCGTACTCGAAAAACTTAGCCCGGGCATCTGTCGCACTAAAGGTTTCTTGAAACAATGGGCCTTTTGGCTTAAATTCATTGACAAATACATAGCTGAATTCCTTTTCTATTGGTATATATTACTTATATGAGTTTGATAATGTTGCGGCTACACTGCAGGAGCGCGCGGGGTTTGCGTGTGCGCATTATTCGCCAGCGCGCACTGCGCGGCGATTGTTGTACGTTCGTCTTTATTCGTTCCGTTTCTTTTTTTCTGATTCTGTTAACGTAGGCAACCAGTACAACATTTATGTAAAATACAGGCAACAATACAGTAATTTATTATACCAAGTCTTTTCATTTCACAAGTGGACGCCTACAGATAGATTATTTAATTACTCAGCAAGTTAATAAGGTTTTGTAAAATAAATTTTATTTGCATTAATTAATTAAACCAAGTCCATTCATTTCACAAGTGGGGGCCTACAGATACGTAATTTAATTACTTATTAAGGTTTTGTAAAATAAATTTTATTTGCAGCTATCACAATGTATGAACTCCACTTGGCAAAGATTCAACTCGCAAAAAAATTACTGGACAGTCGAGAGATAACAGGATCAGCATACATGGTAATTCATTAACCACATTTTATTTACTCTCATAAGCCACTCTCTCTCTCTCTTTTGATTGAACCGGTAATACGTTCCTACTTCCTACAGCATTGTTATACAACATATTTTGCATTAGCGATATTCTGAGTAGGCCTCAAGTATAATCTATCCAAATTTACTTAAGCAATTTGCTTAGTAGTCAATTGGGTATTTGACAACATGTAAAAATTTAGTTTTTTTTTAAATAAATTAAGAAATAATTATGTTTACTTGATAAAAGTAAAAAGAATTAGGATTTTATGTGTTGTTTTGTAATTATATGCATTTCCAAGTCACAAAAAAGTTGAAATATTTTTTTTAAACATGAGTGTATAAAACCTACATAATTAGTTTACTTACATCAAATACAAAAAGATTTACTATGGTGTGTATCAACATAAACGCGCAAAATTGCGAGATATCAGAAATTTTGTGCATATGGCCATACATTTCGTAGCAACTTACTAGCCTGTGACGTCACCTACTAGTACGACTTTTTAAGGGGCGTTTTCACGAGACTCACAAAAGTGCATCAAACAATCCGCAATAGCTTTTAAAATTTTGATTTTTAGTATACTATTTTGTAAACTGTCTTATTTTTCAGAGCACTATTCATTTATATAATAAAAAAATACAGGAAAATACCGTATTAGGGTACGGTTATGCAATTCTAATGTAGTTTTTGTTACTATTTTCAGGAAGAACTACTAAGTGCTGAAAAATATTTGAAACAAGCTCTAGAAATGCTAGTCATTGAACCTGGAAATTCGCCAGAGGGTGAGCTGTGTGCGAAGGCCCTAGAAGAGTACAGGTCGTTAAAAAATACCATCGCTAAAGTCCTAGACAGCTTACATGCTGAAGGAAAATCTATAGACACATTAAATTCCAAGAAAATAGAAGAAGAGGCCCAACCATCTATAGAGTAATACTTATCTTTTATGTGGTTTGAGATATAAAATAAATAAGTAAATCATATAATATTATCTTTTTTTGGATTAGAGTACGTTACACAATATAAAGCTCCATTCGTGGTAAAATTTTAGTAATATAAAGTGCCATACTAATCGTCCAGCCTGCAAATCCAAGGCTGCGGTCTTGTAACAGACTTCAAATGTTATAAATGATTGTCACTATTGACACTAATGACGTCCATTAGTACCGGTGTTGGATTTGCAGGCTGGACTGTGAGTAAGGCTCTTAATATTTAAAATTATTTTAAATATTAAGAGCTTTTTTATTTAAATTATTAAAAATAAAATGTCAACTGTCAAACCGAGTGTTGCCGGGAACTCAATGGGTAACGTTGTGGATTTTGTTTTAAATATATTCGTTAACGTGCACGTGGGCAAGTGATACAACTTCAAAAAACGTGCTATTTTGTGTCCCTCCAAAACTGCCTAGAAACTTTCAGTAAAGCTTCTACCACTTTACTGAATCGACTGACTTGACTCACTGACTGCACTAACTATCTATTTGGACTTTGACTAGACTTTAGACTTGACAATTTAGGATTACGGTGTTGAAAATTGAAACGAAAATTTCCCGCCTTTTTAACTTGACGCTGGCAAATAGTTTTAAGCTGACGCTGAATATTTAAAACTAAAACTGTCAAACCTTCAAATCCAAAGAAGAAGTAGAAAAATTGTCAAAAAGTAGTGCAATTTGTGATTGGAGTTTGTTCCTTTTGATTAAGCTTTTTGTCGATATTGTGTTTGTTTTCACGTTAAATTATTTACAGTAAACTGTTCTATGTGCTTAACTTATTTCTTCTCGGTAACTAAGACCGAAATCGATAAGCACAATACCGCTCATAGTAAATGTTCATCTTTGGAGGTAAATACTGAAAACAACTATTTAGTCATGAATATAGCTCACGAAAAGCTTTTGCCCACGACTCTGCCTGTGTCAAGTTGGGTTTTGCACATTCAAGTATCATATATTTCCTTTCACTTAAATCACTCTTTGTCTATTGATGAAAACCGCAAAATTATTTGCAGTTTTTTTATTATTAGACCAGAAACACGTAGAGGGATCTGAAACACTAGAGGAGTTACACTTGTATTTCCTCTGGTGTTGCGCACTTGCATTTCTGGTCCTTAGAATCTACAACGAAACACAATACCACCATTATTTCACGCAGGGTATCTGTGAGGCCGTGGTATTTATCCGGTCGAGCTGGTCCATTCGGCGAAACTACATTCACAGCTGTTATAATCAAAACTCTGTCTCTAGAAATTCCAGTACATACTTAAATAGTATTGTCGCCTTCATGGTCCAGTGGCTTAGAGCTTGGCTCTCAACTCCAGAAATCATGGGTTCAATCCCTGCACCGGTACAACAAAAAATGTTGGTTTCAAGTCTGGTTAGGAACAAGATGATCCATTAGTTGGATAGACATGTAAAAAATCAGTCATCTGTTTCACTGGGTTATGAGAGTAAAGGAAGAGAGAGTGCTCTTGTGTATTAGGCACACCCTAGGACGCTATAAAATTACTCCAGCATAGTGGGCCCAGTGACACTGTCACTGAAATCTGTGTGGGATGCATCATTAATAGTTTAATAAACTATAATTAATTTACCATCTGGTTATTTTCATAAATATTATGATGATAATAACTTTCTTATTTTAGCCCAGCTATGGCAGACCAAACTTCGATACTAGCAGTTGTAATATTAGCAGTGGGTGTGACTGTGCACTTCTCTTTACATAAAGTAGAGGAGGGATATGTGGGAGTTTACTACAGAGTAAGTAAATAAAAGTAAGCAAATTATAGTACAGAAAAAGTTTGTTGGAAAACAAAATAGTACAAAGAGATAAGGAAACAATGATAAATAGAAATAATTTAGCACATATTTGTATATTTATAAAAATTGCTTAAAAAAGCTCTTAAAAAGCTCTTTAAAGCTTACTTGACAATAATAATAATTATTAGAATATGTAGGTATGTAAAATATAGAATCAGAACATTTCATGAAAACATGAAATCATGAGATCTATTGAAATTTTTATATTAATTTCAGGGAGGAGCTCTGCTGCCAATAACCAGTCAGCCAGGCTTTCACATGATGATACCACTCTTAACATCATACAAAGCAATTCAGGTATAGTAATGATGAACCATAAAATTCGGCAATCTTCGTTATTCTATGGAAACAACAGACGATGACGATTGCCTGTACTTAATTTTTGTAAATTGTTGTATTATGTGTTTTTGTTGATAAACCTAATAAAATAAAAAGAAATGTGTCAAAAGAGTTAGACAACATGTCACGCCCTAAATGTTGCTTAGTGGATACGAGGCTTTATTTTTTGCTTCTTGACGCACAACAGGAGATGCTCAATGTGATTAGCAACATTGCAATCTGGCGCGCGACATGATTAGTAGTAATATCCGTCACAACTTTTTAAACAAAAGTGCCGCACAAACTTTCTACACGTTAGACAACATATTGCGCCCCAAATGCCTAGTGGATTTCCGAGGCTTTACCTAAAAGATTCTTGTTGCAGGCTTTTAAAGGAGTGTGCGTATTGGCAACAAAATTGTCTCCTTCCTCCACCATTGCATTTGAAGATCCTAAAAATTGTTAGGAAGATGGCGAAATTTTATCTCCGAATCAAATAATCCATTTTTTTTCAATTTTCTAATTATCCTACGACATATTATATAAGACTGTTTAACTATAATATTGTTTTTATGCTTCCGTATTAGACCACACTACAAACAGATGAGGTGAAGAATGTACCGTGTGGCACAAGCGGAGGTGTCATGATATATTTTGAGAGGATTGAGGTGGTCAACAAGCTAGAATCTACCAGTGGTAACTATCAAGTTCAAATATTTTGTGCCTATTTGTAGAATATGAATGTTGCCAGTAAGTACTATAAAAATGCAACATATATAATAATATCTGCAATATCTATGGACGCTACCTCACCACGTCCACGTCAATCTGGTCCTGTAGAAGTATCTGAAGAACTTGTATCATAGGTACCAGACAACTGAAATATATTTAATACTGTTAAACTTTACACATATTTAAGATTTTTAGTATACTATAGATATATTTATTCCAAGACCCAGGAACACAGAAAAACTTTTGTCCCTTCAGCGTGATTCGAACCCGCGACCTCCGAATCCCTTTAGCGGGATTCGAACCCGCGACCTCCGATTTAAGCGCCGACGCGTTAAACACTGAGCACAAAGGTCGTCTCATAATACAACATATAAAGAAATGATATTGTGTTTAATTAAAATGGGCCTGTTTCACAATCTACTCGACCTATGCATAGAAGAAAGTTACATGAGACTGTTTTCAATAGATGTTAGACAGTTTAATTAAAATATTTGTGTAAAAAATAAGTACAAATATTAAATAAAATAAAATCAAGAAACTGATAAATTAAGTAAGTAAAACAAAGTTATATTTATATATAGGACTGAAACTTTTCCCAAGAGTAATGTTACATCTAGACATATGACGTATGGTTTTCCGCTGTATATGGTTACGTACAACCCAGACACACCTAATTATAACAATGTATATTAACGTAAAAATGTTTTATTTGTAACTAAACATCACTTAAAACCTATTTACAAGATTATGTAAATATTCATCTGGTTAGGCCAATCAGGAAAAAAGTTAGATCAAGAATTGACCAAGTCAACCTTCTTTATATCGGATTTTGCATGTGACGTTCTATGCATAGGTCGTTCTGATAAGACGTGTCAAATAGCTTAGTTGAGTTTTGTCTATGTCGCTCAATATAAAGTAAACAGCCACATAACTTCAGAATAATCTATTCAACACTTTAGAATGGGAAATTTTGATTGGCTTCTTTAGTATTTTCTTTGCAATTTTGAAATGAGCCAAATTGGTATTTTATTTTTATTCATTATTTAATTCTGATTTCCTTTTTCAGTGTTAGATGTTGTAAGAAACTTCACAGCCGAATATGATAAGACTTTGATATACAATAAGGTTCATCATGAGCTAAATCAGTTCTGCAGCGCTCACACCTTACACGAAGTATACATTGATTTGTTTGACCAGATAGATGAAAATCTTAGCACTGTAAGTATCCTTTTAGTTCTCTAAGGCCCATTTGTGCAGATCTGGGTTAAAGGGAATGAAGAATATCATATTTATGAAAGATAAGGCATGCAATTTTAACCCAGGGTTAACTTTAACCCAGATCTGCGCAAGTAGGCCTAAAAGTGTTAGTGTTATTATAAATAAAGTTATTGGATTATAAAACACTGGCTCTAATTTACTCAATACTACTCAAAAGTTAAATAACATTGAATAATGTAAATAAAACAGTATCATATTTTTTAAAACTACTTACTAACATAAACTTTATATTTTAGGCCCTACAAAACGATTTGAACCAAATGGCCCCTGGGTTGATGGTGAATGGTGTTCGAGTGACGAAACCTAAAATACCTGAATCAATCAGGAAAAACTATGAACTGATGGAGGCCGAAAAATCCAAATTCCTAATTGCTGAACAACATCAGAAGGTAAATTTTATTGATTTATGTAAAATTTATATAGAACTACATAAATACAATTCACATGATTGTATTGTAAATAATGTAAAAGAACTGGCAATAATGTTTAGTTCTGTAGAAAATACATTAATTTGTAATAGTAATTTTATTCTTTAATTCAAGGTTGTTGAAAAAGAAGCAGAGACTGCTCGCAGGAAGGCAGTCATTGAAGCAGAAAAGGAAGCTCATGTAGCCAAGATCCAGTATGAACAGAAAATCATGGAGAAAGAGTCATTGCAGAAAATTGAACTTATTGAAGACAGCATACATAAAGCCAAGCAGCAGACGAAAGCCGAGGCAGAGTTCTATCATCTGAAGAAGCAAGCAGAGGCAAACAAGGGTCTTCTTACAAAAGAATACTTGGAATTAAAGAAATATGAGGCTTTATCTAATAACAATAAGATCTATTTCGGTAATGACATTCCAAATATGTTTCTGCAGGCTACCGTTGGTGACTTACCAAATAGTGTAAAAGTTGAATGAGTAATAATTACTTTTTCCCCGAGAAAGGTACTAGTCATTAATCAGTTCGGGTTTAGGGAGGTCGAAATTTAATTTGTTGTTGTATGCTGCACACAATATTAGATATTAACAAAATCTATGTTATCCAAAATGTGTCTGTTTGTAATATTTTATGAATAGTCCGCGCGCGAATTAAAAGCAGAACTGAATGCAATAACTATTAAGGACTAACAGGCACGTGAAGCGTGGTGTACGGGCGGCGGGCAGAGCCTCAGGCACCGCGCCGCCTGCATTCGACTCGCGCGCAGACAAGTAGCATATTTAGTTGGCAGTGATTTCAATGAGTACATGTAAGATGGTAATGGGTGTAATGTGTTGTGATCAAAATAGTTTGGTAAGAAACTAGTATACTGATATTTTTTAAATTTGATCTTTCTTGAACTTATCAATATAAAAATTGAATGTTTTAGTCTTAAGAGGTATGTAGTAATACAACAAAAACTGACTGATATTGTTTGTTATCCTAATTAAGTCGTTACTTCACAATATTCTGTTACCAATTTAATTCATTATTTTATAGTATGGCATAATAAATATTTCTCGTAATAATATTTATTTAATATGATAAGAGTGTTTGATGTATGCAACAATTTAAACAAATAACAATAATCACAAAAGTTCCTCATGAAATTTTTTTAACCAGGGACAGGTTTTTAAAACAATACTTACAACTTGACAAAAAAGAGTATGATGAGGTGACAGGAGGAACTAAAAACATTTTCGATTAAATCATCTTTTACCCTTGTTAGATTGGAATGACGTATTTAATTAAAATATATTAATATTAAATTATAGTAAATAAATAAAATATTCCAATCTAAAAAGGATATAAGATGATACAGTGGTAAATGTTTTTAGTTCTGCTGTCACCGCATTACATTACTATTTAGTTTTACCATGCCAGGTCTCCCTATGCTGTCAACCTAATCCTATTGTAACAAATAGTAACTATAATCAAAGTAGCTAATAGAGACTTGGTCTCTGGATGTCCAAAAAGTACTACATATTTATGACAATTCATAATTATTAATTTATAATATTATATTCTATTATTATAGTCTAAAACTTAAATTAGGTATCAAAATTTTATATGATGTATGTATTAAAAGACTAGAATAATGAAATGATTTTATTATTGCAAAAAAAAAAGAATTATGGCATTTGTTTAGATCTTGTTGAATGCAGCGATGTCGACAGATTGTATATATTCTTCGAATTCTTGGATCTTTTCAGTCAGAAGGTCGACAGATACTTTGTCATCCTCAATGACGCACATGATCTGTAACTTGTTTATACCGTAGCCCACTGGAACGAGTTTAGAAGCTCCCCACAGAAGACCATCCATTTCAATTGTTCGGACTTGTCTCTCCATTTCTTTCATGTCTGTCTCGTCATCCCAAGGTTTCACATCCAAGAGGATAGAAGACTTAGCAATTAAAGTGGGTTTCTTTGACTTCTTGTCTGCATAGGCCTTAAGACGCTCCTCACGAACTCTGGCAGCTTCTGCGTCCTGCATTAGGAATATTAGGAAAATTACATAAAAATAGAGAAAAAAATTATTTATCTAATTTAAAATATTAATTACCTCTTCCTCATCTCCGGAGCCAAATAGGTCGACATCATCATCATCATCTTCATCCACCTTCTTTGCTGGAGCAGCTGTGGTTGGTTTGCCCCCGGCGCTCAGAGGGCTGACTCCCGCAGCCCATGACTTGCGCTCGGCCGGTGTGTAAGACGCGATGTGGTTGTACCAACGAGACGCGTGAGGCAGGCTTCCAGCAATAGATTTTCCTACTGCCTCGAACACTTGTACATCAGCTTGAGATGGAGTATATCTACAAATGAAAATAATATAAAAATACACGCTTGCTCTTGAACTTTCGAGTCATTATCTCTAAGATTTGAATAAACTATCTTTACTCTATTTTAAAGAGGTTAAGGTTGACGTGGTGAACTTTTGAAATTTATTCTTATAATACAACTTACCCATTGATGTAACTCTTATCCGCTAAATATTCGTTCAATTCTTTAAGACCCTGTGGGGTTTTTACGTCTCCGAAAGCCATATTTTCTGAAATAATAAAATAACCTGCCTCAAAAACTCACACTCCAAGTTGGAATTTATAAAAAGAAAGGTAATTTTTTTATTGTAGTTACTTTAAGTGAGTAGAATTGTTTTCGCTAAATGACAACATTTAAACAGCCAAACTTTTTGATGATTTTAATTTTTTTGGACTTTGTGGCAAGAATAAATTGATCAGTTTTTTTAAATGAAACAAAAGATTCATATTATTATAATATTTTAAGCAACTAATTTTGGTAAATATAAATTTATTAAATTGTAGGCTGATGAAATAAAGTTATTGCCTTCTAAAATTAAAAGCGTTAAAAATCAATACCTTTGACTAGTTGACATTGACATTATACATTTGTTGATGACAACTCTGTTAACTGACATTTTCACGAAAAAATATTGTGATCCAATTATATGTTTCATTTATTAAATTAGGACGTAGTTAACTGTAAGATATTTTTCATTTATTTGCCTTTATGTGTACAGAATATTATCCCCGTAGATCTGTAAAATTCATAATTAAAGTTAGGTTATAGGAGCATACTTATGTAACATCAACATAGCCAATTTTTACTTATTTCGCAGTGATATTTGTGATCCTCAGTATATTTTTAGTATTGTAAAACGTAATTCATTAGTTCCTGTACAAGACATAACATTTTGATAGTAGTAGGTCAGTGTTAAATACTTATATTGAGGTGTTGTGTTTACTGCAGAAAATGCTTCGCCAGCCGCTGTCCCGGGCTCTGTCGTTGAGTTCCCCAAGTCGGGTAGCTCCGGCGGCGATTCGCAAATATGCAGATCAGGTACAGCCGAAGCCAGAGAACATAGAATTGTTCATCGACGACAAACCAGTGTATGTTCCACCGGGGACAACAGTTTTACAGGTAAGAAGTTATGTAGAAAGTAGTTTATTAAGAAGTTTATCTAACGAAATAGATTAGTAGTATACCAAAATTTATACAGCAAAACTGAATTTACTTCCTATTTTATATTTTCTTTTTTTAGTTTATAATTTTGTTAAGTTAGGGAAATAATAATAATAGAAAAAGATTTTAAACATTATTTTAACTTTACATGCTAATATGGCTATAATATGCTACAATAGCATATTATAGCCATATTTAGAATTTCAAATAGTTTTTTTATCTGTTTTAAATAAAGTTTTCACATCTTATTAAAATGTACTTGTATATTATGTATTTCTTACAATCTGCTAAGTTTATACATTAAAAAATTAACTTTTAGGCGGCAGCGACAATAGGAGTAGAAATACCCAGATTCTGTTACCATGAGAGACTTGCAGTCGCAGGTAACTGTAGGATGTGTTTGGTGGAAGTGGAGAAGTCTCCAAAACCAGTGGCAGCTTGTGCCATGCCAGTTATGAAGGGTATGAGGGTAAAAACCACCTCAGATCTCACAAGGAAGGCCAGGGAAGGTGTCATGGAGTTCCTGCTCGTAAACCATCCATTGGACTGTCCAATTTGTGATCAGGGAGGTGAATGTGATCTCCAGGACCAGTCCATGGCTTTTGGTTCCGATAAGAGCAGATTTACTGATATTCATTTTTCAGGAAAAAGGTTAGTTAGTAGTATATGCTTTTTGCTCATTAGTCTTTTTAATATTTTGTTACCAATTATATTAAGTTACTACCTAGTCTTGCCATAAATACTGAAACAAAGAAATAAAAAAATTCTTTTGCAAATAACATTTATTACTTTTACAGTGTGTTAGTTTAATACATAAATATAAAACAATCTAAAATATAAAAAGCTTGTTCGAAGTGGTCTCCTGTAGCTGTAATACGGACTGTATTTTATTTATATTTAAACATTGAGGCCAGTTATCAATAGAAGCATGCACTCTTTCCATGGGAAAATTCTTCACTGCCAATCGTACAGATTGTTTTAGGGACTCCAAATTATCATGGCGCTTACAGTAAGCCGTACTCTCTAAAACTGACCATAAATCATAATCCAGCAGATTAAAATCAGGACTAGACGACGGCCAGTCGTTTGTTAAAATGTTGCTCAATTGTAAAAATTTTCTCATCCGTAAACAAAATTTTTCTGTGCTCCTCCCTTTGCGTACCGCTTCAGTAGTTGTTTCGATTTTACCACCCTATTCTTTTTTAAATTATCAGTTAAGAAATGACCAGTACGTCTCTTATAGGCTGCAAGTCATCTTTTAAAATACGCGACATGGTTCTAGGTGCTATCTTCATCTCCAGAGATAAAATCTTTTGGTTTCAGACAGGATTTCTTCGAATTCTTTCCCTTACTGCTTTGACCACCTTTTTCGTACGAACACTACGTGGGCGGCCAGATCTTTTTCTGTCAACAAACAGAGAAGGTCTCATTGTACCTATTAATAGCCCGTTATACAAATATTTTACTAATACCAATTGTATGGAGAGTTTTAAAAATTGCATTTTGCTTCATACCTACTTTGTGTAATGCAATCACAGCGATTCGGTTCTCTTTATCACCCCACTCCATTTTAATATCGCAAGATATTGTACAATGAATTGGCACCAAAATGAGGAAACACAATGAACAATCATATTATAAAAATGACAGATTTCAAATTCAAATGTAATATTTTGTTTATTTTTAATTGTAACAGTATTTATGGCCAGACTAAGTACGTTGAAAAAATGTTAACAGTTAGCATAACCTTTATTACATTTATTGCAAATTAACATTTGATGCCTGATAAATTATAAACTATTTTTGTTTTGAATATTTTGGTAGAAAACTAATTAGCAATCATAAAAAATATTATCAACATTGAAGTTATTAACGAATTTATTTGCTGTTTTAGGGCTGTAGAGGACAAAGATGTGGGTCCCCTCATCAAAACAATAATGACCCGCTGCATTCACTGCACAAGATGCATCAGATTTGCCTCTGAAGTGGCTGGAGTTGATGATTTTGGTACAACAGGAAGGGGTACTGACATGCAGGTAATGTAAAAAATAATTTAGAGAAGAGCTCTTAAAAATAATCTGAAGAATAGGGATGTTGCCTAGTGTGGAATATCACATTTTAACTAATTAAATTGGTTGGGTTCTAAATTGTTTATTAACATATTGTCTAACATCTAATAGACGAAAAAAATTTTTTAGGCAACATTACTATTGAATGATATTAGATTTATATATAAGATTATAAATAAATAAAAATACTTTAATAAAGAAAAGTAATACATTAAATATGTTTTATGTTTTATTAATCAAGTAATAATATTTCAAATATATTTAATACTTTTATGAAATTTATTCAAATATAATATTCATATCATTGCCTCCGGTTTATTATATTACGTCATAAAACTACGTCTGTGTGTTATTTAATAATTATCTAATCCTTCTGAACTTGTAGGTTGGAACGTACGTGGAGAAAATGTTCCTTTCAGAGTTGTCAGGCAACATCATTGATCTGTGCCCTGTTGGTGCATTGACATCCAAGCCCTACAGCTTTGCTGCCAGACCCTGGGAGACAAGGAGGGTGAGTTTATGTGGTCTTAATTTGCCAGTCTTAACCCTTTGACTGTCACGTAAATGAAATTCAATGTTTTTTTTAAATAAAAATATATATGGATCACCTGATGGAAAGAAATTACCATCGCCCATGGACACACCAGGGGAGTATCAAGTGCGTTGCCGGCCTTTTAGAAAGGAGTACGCTTTTTGAAGGCTTAAAGGTCGTAATGGTTTTAAATACACTATGCTAAAAGCAAATTAATTTATTACTTTTACCTATAAAGTTTTGCACTGTTTACAGCCAAGGTAAAGTTTTTTTAAAGTTTGTTAAACAATTTTATAAGTTACACATTCAAAGATAATGTTAGAAAACCTGGACAAACATCGCCGACTAAAACTTAGCGAAAGGCATGTCCACAAAGTAACATTCTTAATGAAGCGATCACGTAAATGGCAAAACAGTCTCGGTACTATATTTGACGCTATTGAAAATCAACCTTACTCATTACTCTAAAGCTCTGGTATTATATGCACTTATACATACAATCAACTTCACGCAAGGCAAAGGTACAGTTGCGTCCTCGCCACACGCCCATTTGATTTGGCCGTTTACTTTAAATAGCATTTTTAATCAAGTTTTAATACATATTTGGCTAAAAACGCATTAAGATAAAATTTAATAATAAATAAATAATAATAAATATCTATGGACGAATCACGCCACGTCAATCTGGCCCCGTGCTAAGTATCCGAAGAGCTTGTGTTACAGGTACCAGAAAACGGGATAGTATATTTCAAAATTTAAAATCTTATTTTTTAAAATCTTAAATATACTATACATATATTTAAGATTTTATTATAATTTACACGTATTTAATACACATCCATGACCCAGGAACACAGAAAAATTTTTGTTCCTTCGGCGGGATTCGAACCCTCGCCGGCCGTCCCCCGGCTTGAGCCGCAACGCGCTGAACCACTGAGCCACAGAGGTCGCCAATTAATAAATACTTACTGAAAATATTATTGTATATTCAATCGATTTTCAAAAGTCTTTTTTTGATGTATAGGGTATAATCCCAACTTGGTCCTCCCGTTTTAATTTTAGCCGAATTTAAAAAGGGAATTATTTAGAAAATAAGTTTTATTTCATACTTTTTTTGCGTATTTTTACTTTGGAAGTCGGTTTCAATTTTTTGTCTAATAATAATTTAGAATGGTTAAAGTATTATTTTTACACTTCTTTACCGAGCACTTTGGCATGTTGCCGGTCGGATAGCTCGCGCGCGACTGCGAGTACAAATTTTTTATTTTTTGGGTCGTCCCTCTCCCCTTCCGCGTACGGTCGGGATGACTCGCGCGCGTAAGTCCTAATGTCGATGAGGTTCGCGGTATTGGTGGAGCTCTCTATATCAATATCGCGGTCGCGTTCACTATTATGTAGTGTACCTAGGCTACTAGGATGCGAACTCGAACTCGGGTTCGGGTTCAGTCCCGTGTTAGGGACGGTCTGTACGTCTGTGCGTGTGATCGTGTCGGATGTGGGTGGGGTGGGGTAGACGCCGGCGTCGACCCCGGTGCGATACTAGCTTCGCGGGTGCGTGTGTGTGTTGCGTGTTTACGTAACTGTACATAGTACGTTAGTGCGCATAAGTGAGTATCGTTCTTATACATAATTATATATATTATATAATATAAGCTTATGTCTTAGGGACATTTTGCTTCGCGAATTAAGTAGCGGATATAATTTGTAGAGTAAAAATGTCGCTTTTCGTAACGTGTTACTGATGTGACTAGAAAACAACGTCATCGACTTGTTTAGAACTACGCCTAAGTATTGGACATGAGCGACCTCTGGACGGATGTGCGCTTCTTTACGTAAGATTTTTCGTCAAATTGAATGGCGTGACTTTTGTCGGGATTTACTTCGATTCTCCATTTGGAGAACCATTTACCGAGTTCGATAACTGACTCCTGGAGGGCTTTAGAAGCGGTACAGGGTCGGATGTGTGAATAATATAGGGCTGTATCATCCGCGAACATTGCTAATTGCACTGTAGCGTGTTTGGGGATGTCGCAAGTGTACAGGTTATATAGGGAGGGCGAGAGGACGGAGCCCTGCGGTACTCCCGCCTCTATTTGTCTTGGCGACGACAGTGCGCCTTCTATGCGGAAATGAAATTGCGATTTTTAAGGAAGTTACTGATTAATAAAACAAGATTATCGGGTATGCCCATTTGATAAAGTTTGTATAACAATCCGTTATGCCAAATTTTGTCAAAAGCTTTTGCTATATCAAAGAATACGGCGCATGTCGTCTTCCTGTCGTTTTTGCTAGCAATTATGTATTCCGTTAAGCAGTGTATTTGAGCGGGACAGCTGTGCATTTTGTGGAAGGCATATTGCTCGTCTGGAAGGAGTTTTTTATCGGTTATGACGTCATTGAGGCGCCTTTTTATTACTCTTTTATAGACTTTTACAAGGGAGCTAATGATACTAATTGGTCGGTGGCTACCAGGTGCCTTCCGGGGTTTCCCCGGTTTGTGTGTATACCTATGACAATAGCTACTTTCCAAATGTCTGGGAATGAACATCCTACTAAAAGGGCGTTAAAGATGTTCACTAGGAGTTGAATTAGCTAGGACGGTAACATTTTAAGTGTTTTGTTTGAAATACCGTCTTGATCTGGGGCCTTTTTGGCGAGCCCAAGTCTGCTTATTCGCATTTTAAGCAGTCTTTATTCTGGATACGTTTCCAGCGAGCATCTTTGGTTAAATACATTGAAATAAGAATGTTTCCATGCTGAAACTGGTCGTTGTTGTTTTAGATTGATTCAGTAGACGTTTTGGACCCACTTGGCAGCAACATCGTGGTCGCCACACGAACAAATGAAGTTCTACGTATTCTGCCTAGAACCAACGAGGTAAATATCATTTGACTAATCTATACTCCTGCTTTGCTTTGTCTAATGCTTTTCTGACTTTACATTTCTGTAACAGGGATAATACTGTTCTCAAGTCCCTCAGTGGGCCCAGCAGGAACATTTGACAGCAGCGTAAACGTAATGTTATGGAATGACAATTGTATGAAAATCTATCAAAATCATGACAGCGCCCATACATGTTTCATTCGTTAACGTTACGTTAACGCCGCTGTCAAATGTTCCTACTAGGCCCCCTAGATCTGACGATAGTTACTCGTGTTTAGTCTATCAACTTCTCTCTCACCAACAGGAGATCAACGAAGAGTGGCTATCGGACAAGTCGCGGTTCGCGTGCGATGGCCTCAAGCGACAGCGACTAGTGACGCCGATGGTCGCTGACAGCCGCGGCAACCTGACCGAGGTGGACTGGGAGGATGCCGTGCTGGTCGCCGCGCGAGCCCTTCGCGACTGCCCGCCGGACAAGGTGAGAGATACTGCGCGAGCGGGACAGAGCGACAGCGGCCGTGACGCCGATTGCAGCCGACAGCCGCGAAGACCTGACCAAGGTGGACTGGGAGGACGCCGTGTTGGTCGCCGCGCGGGCCCTTCGAGACTGCCCGTCGGACACTGCGCGAGCGGGACAGAGCGACAGCGGCCGTGATGCCGACGGCAACGTGGCTGACATAGACTGCGACTGCTTGCCGACAAGGTAGTACACAGCAGTATCTCGCTATTCCGCGCGCTCCGCTTCCGCTATATGACACAGTCCTTACTTAGCGTAATTCATTCTTTGAACCCCAGATTTAAAGACATATCCAATAGTTCTTACCCGACTTCGGCGAAGCCATAAAGGAAGGTTAATGAGGGTTTGTTTATTCCATTATTAATTAGGTGTCAAAAGTTACGTAATATCAGCCCGTGTAACATTGGCTATATATTTACGTAGTCGTGTAATAGTCTTTATATGATATATAAAAAAAATGTTATTTTACCTTCAATAATATGTACTATTATAACTTCCAGTTAGTGGCCGTAGCGGGCGACTTAGTCGACGCGGAGTCTTTAGTCGCGCTCAAGGACATGGTGACCCGTCTCGGCTCTGAGCACGTGTACACTGAGCACTGGTTCCCGCTGGAGGGCGCGGGAACCGATCTGCGCTCGTCGTACCTGCTTAATACTAAGATCGCCAGTGAGTATACACACTTAATTCTTACTATTGTTAGAGATGCCAGAGTTTGTGAGTATGTGTGTTTGTTAGTCTTTGACAGGAAAAATCACTGACAAAATGGATTTGTAAGAAAGGTGATGAAGGAGGTGATATTTTTCCGATATACGCTGATCATAGTAATTATGAGCAAAAATAAAATCTAAAATCAATCAGTTTTTCTATGGAAATTACAGACTTAAAAAAAAGATGATTCCAGAAAGACTTGAAGAACGTGGTCATAATGCATCACATACTACTACTATTATAAATGTGAAAGTTTGCGAGGATAGATGGATGGATAGATCTTTGTTACTTTTTCACGCAAAAAATACTAAAAGGATTTTGATGAAATTTAGTATGGTTACTACCATGGCAGTAGTTTAAGCTCTTGATTAACACATAGGCTACTTCTTATCCCGAAAAAGTACAGTGTTCCCGCGGGATACTGCATTAACGCGGGAGGAGGCCCGGAGGCCGAGGGCATAAGCTAGTAATATATATGTTGGTCGGTGTTGGTAGTAAGGTGTAGGTGTCGTTTTTGGTGCTGAAACATATGTCTACTATTTCAATGTACTGGAGGTACGATTTCTTGAGGAAGTTCCACAATTACGAGGGCGGAAACGAAGATCCTTTACAACTCTAATTTATACCTACACATACCTTGAACAGCAACCAACTACAAACTCCTACAGTTCCTACACCAACAAATACATCTACAGCTATATCTCCCCCTACGTTGATTTTGGATTTTGTACATGCTCGTAAGTTCTATATCCGGCGTATTTCAGAGTTTCCCCTTTGGTGACATCAGAACATATATTTTAAAATAAGCCCATTTCAGTTCCCTTGACTCTGGGTTGTTTAAGTATGGATTTTTGATCATGTCCTTTGAGACACAGCTATGCACACAAATTATGCTACTATTATTCCGCATAAAATGTATGGATATATACTGGATAGAGATTTTATTTTTGTGTTAACGCTGTTTATCATATCATTACTTTTAGACGTGGAAGATGCCGACTTTGTTCTGCTGATTGGTACGAATGTGCGTTTCGAGGCGCCGCTGCTCAACGCCCGCATCCGCAAGGCGTTTATACACAAGGAGACGGACATCGCCATGGTCGGCCCCAAAGTTGATCTCACCTACGAGTACACGGTGAGTGACAGTGTGAGTGTGATTGAGTGTGAGTGTTAGTGTGAAAGAGATAAAAGTAAATTTATTTTTAATTTTAAATGTGCATAAAACATCAATGATCTTTGTTGCGGTCGTGTTAGCGTGTATGTGCGCATACTGTAGGATTGGAGTGGGTAACAGAAACACTTCTAAATTGCTTTGTAACAGACTCACTCGCTCGGGGGTCGGTATTCGAATAGTAGTGGGTGCTTGAGCTCCCCACCTAAAGCGTACCAGTTACCACCACTTCGTCACCGCACCGCGCCCCACGAATGTGCGTGTTTATATTTATTATAAGTCTATATACTACACATACGAGCAGAGCATATACGCGGACGCAGGCCTGCATACACATATGCAGTCTTGCGTACGCGATTGTGTACGTACGTACTTACAAGCGTGTGAGCGTGCGTGCGTGTATACTGCAGTGTTCAGGCTTGTGGGAGTCCTATTAATGATTTTTAGTTCGCGACGTACGTTTATTAACTAGCTATTAATTACGATTACATTATAATATGTAGGCAGGTACGACACACGCTAAAAACGTGTTCCCGAATAAACACATTAATTCACTAATTTATTAATTTCAGCACGTGGGCGATTCGGCGTCCATCGTCAAAGATCTAGCTTCGGGCACGTCCTCGCATGAGGTCCTCAAACGTCTGGAGAACGCCAAACGACCAGTGGTAGTTATCGGCGCGGACGCACTGCGCGGTGCGGACGGAGCGGCGCTACTGGCTAATACCATGGAGCTGGCGCTGAGACTGCAAGATAAGTTGCAGGATAAGGAGTGGAAGGTGGGTCGTCATGTTTATTTAATTTACACTCGATGGACAAATTGACTTGTGATTTTCGCCTTCTATTAATAGTTTATGGATTTATGCCAAGAAAAGTTGCAAAAATATTAATTCGAAAAAACTATTTATTAATAGTTGCACAAAGCACAGATGAAGCTTAGTACTCCGTAACACATTTACGTAATCCCACATAGAAATAGCTTGTACGTAAACATAGTTTTTATTTCTACATTCCAAATAAACATATTTACATGCAATATGTTCGAATTGTAAAAAATTATGATTTTATATTTGAAATAGGAAAATCTAATATACCGACCGGGTGTTTTTCAGTCAGTGTCCAAACTTTTTCAGGAGTGAATATAGTCTTGAATATAAGCAACTTTTACTATGGTATTTTATTAAGTTGATCACTTTCCTACTTGAAAAAAAAAACCAGCCGTTTCTTACAAAAGGTCTAGGGCATAGATAAATTTAAATATTTTGGCACCTTCGCCCTCGCACTCACGAGATTTGACAACTCTACACGATTTTCATATTATATTGCATTAACGCAGAGTTCTATTCAGAATGCAGCCTTTTCTTTCGCGACCACTAAAAAGATTCAATTTCATTGTACAGTATGATAAATGTTTTGTTTGTCCTGTCAATATTTTGCCGAAACCAATTTTTAATAAGACATTTTATATGCAAACCTTCACTTAAAAAGTATCGTTTTGACAAGTGATCGTCATTAACTTTCAAATTAAAAAAAATATGTATCACGCTGTATTTGTAAACTAAGCTGAAGCAAAAACAAAACTATATTTGTCTCCTTCATACTCAAAAGCTTATACGCGCACGAGAGTGTGGCAGAGTTTTTCACGATGTACTCATCACGGCGCACGCTCACGGCCGGCTTAACCAAGACGAGGCCCAAGGCCCGTTTCATCCTCGGTGCCAACCTATCGAAGTAATCTTTATTCTTTTTAATGTGCTTGTAAAGTATGACCTAACTCTAGATTAACTCCTTAATATATTGGGGAGACACCCGAAAATATAAAATTGTTTGGACAAAGTTGCTTGAGTTAAGTTATTTGTCAACCACATATTTCTAATACAGCTACTTAGATGGAATACGGAAGAATTCGTACGTATTACACTTTAAACGAGACAATCTTGTATACAGAGGGGCCTCGCTAATCCGGCGAGGGAAAAAACAAGGCCGAAATTCCGAATCATTGAATCGTCCGTATTATAGTATACAATATTTTGTCAACCTTACTACTTGGCAATGAGGTTGAAAAGTAATACACCTGATCTTAGAATATTTACGCGGCGATGCCATTTATTTTGTCAGCAAACGCGCAAGTAACTAACACTGCAAGGTGATAAATAAAATACTGTTGAGTACGAATATTGACACGTGACCTGCATGAAGGGGTAGCCGTTATCCCCGCAAACGTCCTCCCGCGCGATCATCTCGTCTGTCCGGATTACAGCGTGCACCGAAGTAACGCGGGTCCGGGTTAGCGAGGCTCTACTGTATATATAATCGGTTTCTTAAAAATGGCTGCAAGTATTACCATGAATTTAGTATGTATGGAGTTTCGGAGGATAAAAATCGATCTAACTAGGTCTGCCCTGCGAAACTACGCATTTTTAAGCTATATAATATGTTTTTTATTTCATTGTGCTGTTGCATTAATTTCGACTCTGTTATGTCATGTCAGTCCGATTGGCAGTTTGGTATGCGTGTGTATAATTTTTGCTTTGTTAAAAAATTCGGAATGTGGTGGGTTCGAATCCCGCGGTCAGATAAATATTTTTGCGATACTTTATTTTATTTTATTTCTCAGAACTCCGAAACAACTCGTTACCCAGGTATAAAATACTACAATTGACAACTTCATTTAAACAACGATTGTCAATTCTCTTTAGGAAAAAAAGAAAAGACGTCTCATGAGCTTCTTAAGCTTTACGCGGTTCGTCTCGGCAATGCTAGCGAATCGGCCGTAAATAGACAGATTTTTCATATTGTATAACGTATAACAGGTACGCTCCTAATAAAACAGTTTACATTTTATAAGTAACATAATATTGTTTTTATTTATTCCCAACTAAGTATGTTTTTACACGGTTTTAATTAAAACATTTGACTCATTGCTAATATTTTACGGCCTCTATGACTAAGTGGTTGAGCGTTTCGGTATTTCAACAAAAGGAACAAAACATTTTTCTGTATTCCTGGGTTATGGATGTGTATAATACGAGTACTTAGAGCATTAAATGTATATAGTAATAAAAATCTTAAATATATGTATAGATAGTATAAAAGTATTAATAATATTGAACATTTCCGTTGTCTAGTACCCGTAACACAAGTTCCTCGAGAACTTAGCACAAGGCCAGATTGACTTTGTGTGAAACCATCCATAGATATTATTACTATTTCCTTTAAAGGCAAAATTATAATCTATAGCAATCTTTAATTACACCTATGCATTTACATCCATGATTGCGGAAGTTAGCAGAAGTGGACAAACAGACAAATGAACGAATAGAAGGACGGACGGAGCAAAACTGTAAGGGTTGTTTGTAGTAGTACGGAACCGTGTGATGAGTTCGCTATTTGTACAAAACACCAAGCATGTAGAAGCGAATTTGTAGCGAAAGCCATTGTGATTGTGATGAAATGCTATCCATCTGTTTTTCCATTTGAAAAGTACTTAACCACTTAAGAATTTTGCATATACCTATTACTGTTAAAATGCACGGGCCCTAAGGTCAAAGACCTTAGGATTAATCCGGCCCTGCACACGTTTATACACATATACACACACACACGTAAACTATCTATGTGTAGACCTGCCAAGAAAACTAAATTTATCTATAGCATTTTGTAGGAAACAGCGGATCAGCTATAAATAAAAATAAATAAAAATTTGCTTATTACAAAAAGTAATTATTAAACTACATTCCTATGGTATATGATACCGTCATTTGAAATAGTTTTTCTAGCTACTTTAAGGGTTAACGTCTCATATGATTTGTTTGTAACATAAATGAAAAGGTTTTTATTAATATACTTTTAGGTGCTAAACGTACTGCAACGCACGGCGTCCGCAGTGGCGGCGCTAGACGTGGGCTACCGCTCGGGCGTGGGCGCGGCGCTGAAGGACGCGCGAGTCGTGTACCTTCTGGGCGCTGACAGTGGCGTAGTCACCCGCGACCAGCTGCCCAAGAACTGCGTGGTCATATACCAGGGTAATGTATAACATAGGACAATTACGAAGGTTGTTATCAACCTTCGTGGTCCAATGGTTTAGAAGGCTCTCGACTCGGGGGTCGTAGGTTCGATTCCCGCGTTGGAACATCAAAAAATGTTGTTTCCAAGTTTGGTTAGGACAATGATCACCTGATTATCTGCCGCGCCGATAATCAGGTGATCAGCCTGCCGTACAAGCGTGCCGCGATCGGGGCAGCTCATACCTGTTTCGATAAGATGGTCGGTCTGGTATATTGAAACAAAAAATCATGAAAATTGACTTTTATTAATTAGTTTGATTATGACACAAAACAAATATATTATATATATATATATATATATATATATATATATATATATATATATATATATATATATATATATATATATATATATATATATATATATATATATATATATATATATGAAATTCTTTTTCCAAAAGTAGTCATTTGTTTATTGATTAGTGATAGATTAGCATTTCAATCTTTTTCGTCATTATGGATACGTTTAAAATTCGAGTAATTATGGAATATGAGTACCGTCGTGGCAGCAACGCGGCATAAGCGGCACGCAACATCAACGATGTTTACGGAGCTAACACTACAAACCAACGCACCATCTGTTATTGGTTTGTTCGCTTCCGTTCTGGAAATTTCGACCTGAAAAATGAACCTCGCGGTCGTTCGAAGACTTTGGTCGACAATGACGAATTAAAGACGATTGTGGAAGCTGATGATACACAATCTACGGCTGAATTAGCAGCAGCTTTCGACGTTAGCGTCAAAACAATATTGGTCCATTTGCGTCAAATTGGCAAGGTAAAAAAGCTTGACAGCAGCTTTAGCCCCACGAACTCAATGATCGCCAGCGCGAAGTACGCGTTGAGACGTGCCTTGCACTGCTCAACAGACACACAAATGAATCAATTTTGAACCGCATTGTTACCTGCGATGAAAAATGGATTCTGTTTGATAGCCGCAAGCGCTCAGCAAGTTGGTTGGATTTTGGTTCAGCACCTAAACAATGCCCTAAACGAAAACTTACCCCTAGAAAAGTGATGGTCACTGTTTGGTGGTCTAGCGCCGGTGTGATTTATCACAGCTTCTTACCAAACGCGGTGAGCATTACTGCAGATGTGTACTGTGAAGAACTGAACACAATGATGGAGAAGCTGGCACATCTCCAACCAGCATTGGTCAATCGCTCGTCTCCGCTGCTCCTGCACGACAACGCGCGACCTCATACTGCACAGCAGACGGTCTCCAAGTTGCAAGAACTGGGGTTGGAAGCTCTCCGTCATCCGCCCTACACACCAGACCTTGCGCCAACACTACTACTACTTTTTCCAGAATTTGGATAACTTCTTGGCGGGAATAAAATTCAATACCCGAGAGGCAGTACAAAATGCCTTTAAATAATTTGTTGCCTCCCGTCCAGCTGATTTCTTTAAGAAGGGCATCAATAAACTGCCATTGCGTTGGCAAAGATGCATTGATTGCATGGGTGATTACTTCGATTAATACAAATAAAAAATACATGAAAAAAATTCGTTTAATTTGTTTCATACAAAACGGCAATTTCATAGGTAAAGACCTAATATATATATAAATTTCATATTATATTAAGATATATTAATTTAAATATATATTTGTCTGTGACAGTCTTTTCAATAAATTCACTGTTTTCTTTTAAATAATTGCGATGTACGCTAAATACCCGTAAGCCTTTCTTCACCCTTTCTGCCTTTGCCTTTCTGACAGCAGGGTAAAAAATGTTGGCTTCGTTGAACAGATCAACTACTTCTATGTCCCTTCTTCACCCATAAATTATGCCAAAGGTTCAGTTCTCCGGTGATATCCATGCTATGAAATTCTTGTAATGATTCTGCGTTCTTGTGTAAGTCTGTAATGCTGGTTTTGGTCATATACTTAAAGCAAACGCCGGAGTATTTTCTTGGGAGAATCGAATATTCAACGCTGAAATGAGTGAATCAATGTATGGTATTATCAGGGAACGCCGCCACTATTCGTTATCATTGTCTGATGGCGGATTACTTCTGTGTGTTTGCTTGTGAGCAAGACGTGGAACCGAAATTTCCATGTTCAAATCCATTGCAACATCTCGCGCTTTTTGAAGCATTTCATTACTTATTCTATCAGGAAACTCGCGGTCATTTCTGAGAATGTCCTTGATATTTTTGATGTGTCACCGAAGATCATGTCGATGGATTTAGCTTGCAGTTGTTGCAGTGTTAACTACTGGTTTTAAAACTGAATATTTGGCTACTGTTTGTAGAGCAACAATAAACACTGGTTTTGTAACGGTTGAATGCAACTGATATGCAGATTTTCTGGTGGCATAATTTCCCTCTACGGATAACGTTTCTAGAGATTTCACAAGCTCTGGGAAATGTTGAGAAAACTTTCTGATTGATTCATATTTTTCGGACCATCTCGTCTCACACAATCGTGATTTGGAGCGAGGTTTGGAGCGTAGTTTCGACGTGTAGTCGATTCTCTGAAAAACGTTATAACATCCTTTACAGTGGCGACAGTATTTCTAATTTCTGGCACTGTGTTCGCATCATTCACAACAAGGTTGAGTTTGTGACTTGAGCAATGAAATTAATATAAAGCACGAGGATATTTTTTTCTCAAGATGGCTAGTACGCCACCCTCTTTCCCTGCCATTGTAGAACAGCCATCGAATCCAAATCCTACGCAATCTTCGATTGGGAGGTAAGAACTAATCAAGAAATTGTCAATTGCTTCGACAATTGCTGAATCATTTTGTGCTTTTAGTTCAACGAACCCTACAAATTCTTGTCTGATTTTCCTTTTGCTTTCATCGTAGAACCGCACGCCTATTGACAGCTGTTCTTTCCCAGCTACGTCTGCTGTTTCATCAGCTAAGACTGCGTAAGCCAGGGTCTTCTGAAACTCACTTATTATATTCTCCTTAGTATCTTCGCCACATAAATTTATCAATTCGTTTTGTATTATGGCGATGTGTAAACTGCATTGCGACGGCTCTTTTCTAGGTGATTCTTAATTTTTGATTGATTCTCAACTTCAATAAATCTAATAAAACACCCTCATCTGATTGTTTTCCCCTAAGAGGCATATCATATGTACCGCAAAATACTATACAAGAAATAATTGATGACAATATTTGTCTGTTTTCATTGATTGCTTTTTGGTGTCCACTTTGCAGTTGGATGTTTACAGGAACATTTTCAAGAATTTTTTTTGCAGCATTTGTCGCTGTTAGGTGAAGGTTGGTCGTTGCATGCTTTCGACAATCTTCATGCATATTTTTGAACTTTATATATGGCCTGACCATAAATGATCCCAAAATTCCTCTCACAGTGCTTATGGGCGGAGGGAACAAAACACAATGCTTACAAAAAGCGCCTTTTAGTCGCTTGGAATATACTAGCCATGGTGCATATTGATCCAACCAAGCATTATTAAATTTTCTTTTCAAATGGCTTGCATCACTTTCAAAATCGTATATTACTGGGCGGTATCCAAGGATTTTGTAACAACTCCCTCTTCTTTTCCGTCGATAGCTGGGTAGCCAACCCAACATAACGACCCAGATCATTTTCATGATAGCCATCGTCCACTATAATTTCAGGATCTACGTTGACGTCATAAGTTTGTTGGGATGTCGATGGAGAAGAATAGTCGGCAACAGATATATTTACAGGTTTTGCTGGAGAATGTGACGCTTGTCCAATGTTAGCATGCAATGATCTTGGCATTACATGAGTAGTTTTATCATGGTTGTCATTTTCATCGCTTCCACTGCTACTTTCCCGAACTTTTTTTCTTTTGTCGCGTGTTGTCCCTAAAAAATGGATACACAAACAAAATTACTCTTACAGTGTTTAGGCATAGGACGAAAATAAAGATTAAGATATCTATAAAAACATCACATTCAAATATCATTTACTTCCTATCAGTAAAAGTAAAATTGCGATATTCAAAATTCGTTAACTTTGTGGTTTGAACGCCAAATAATCAAAACTAGGTAATTTGAAACAATACTTGATAAATGAAATGATAATGTTTGATAAATGAAAGAGCATAGAACATAGTCATATTAGGTACATATGTGTTTTATTTTGACTCGCCTCTTTCAAAAAATTTCCTGATATCCATTTGACAGAGTAATATTTCCACTTGTTGCGCGGGAATTTTCTGATATCCATTTGACAGAGTAATATTTCCAGTTGTTGCGCGGTAAACGTAAATCTCGTGTCGCCGCAACTAAACCATAAGACACTATGGCGCATGAAATATTCGCTCGTATTAAACTCCGAACTGAATTGAATTGTATTTGAACTAAATTGCCTTGCTCTGCCTCACGATCCCGCTTATATATTCAAATATTCTGGCTCCCGAAATACGTAGAAAATACTCGACTCTATTTCCATCCTTGTCTGATACTTGCTATCACTGTCATTCCTTTCCAGAATAGTCCATGCTAGAACGTTCTTCGTGGTATTGCTATTCAATACTAGATGTCGCTATTGACCGTATAAATTGTCCTATTCTCCTATAAATCCTATTTCTCTTTACTGGAAAAAGTACTGTCGTCCGTAACTAGATAGCGCTATCAGCTAGATGTTGTTGTCTCCAAATTATATTCGGCTTTAATCCTAGCTGACTCTGATTGTCTCGTCGGGAGCGGAAACTACGAGATGCGACGGTTTCGCGGGAGATTTAAATTATATTGCGTCGCTAACAGTATACTATATCGAATGTTGTAGAATATTTAATTATAGATAAAAAATATATTAAATCAAAATATCTGACTGAAAAGATATTTTGTTTCCAACACATCATTTTGCGCAGACGAACGTGTTACCTACACACGTTTTTAATTCCCACTTGTCAGGAAAATTGACGTTTATTTTATCTCCTGCCCCTACCTGGGTATGCCCATGTTTGTATCTGTGCCAAATTTCATGATAATCGGTTAAGTAGTTTTTACGTGAAAGCGCAACAACCAAACAAACAGACTTACATTCACGTTTATAATATAAGACGACCTCTGTGGCTACTGAGCCAATGAGATCGCTTATATATTTAATGCTTTTCATACTATATACATATATTTAAGATTTTTATTATATTATACATATATTCAATACACATCCATGACCCAGGAACACAGAAAACTTTTTGTTCCTTCGGCGGGATTCGAACCCGCGACCTTCGGCTTGAGCAACACAGAGCTAACCACTGGGTTAGCTCGTCGTCGTTGTTATTCCTGGGTCATGGATGTGTATTGAATATATGTATAATAAAATATATGTATAATAAAACTCGTAACACTGTTACACTGTACAAGTTCTTCGAGAACTTACCACGGGACCAGATTAACGTGGTGTGAAAGCGTCCATAGAAATTATTATTAATATTAGTAAGGATTTTTCTGTTTAAACCAGTTATCATGTCATGTTACCAGGTCACCACGGCGACTGCGGCGCGGCGATGGCGGACGTGGTCTTACCCGGCGCGGCGTACACGGAGAAGCGCGGCACGTACGTCAACGCCGAGGGCCGCGCGCAGCAGACCCTGCCCGCCGTCACGCCGCCCGGCCGCGCCAGAGAGGACTGGAAGATACTCAGGTACGTGCGTGCGAGAGGGACGGACTTAGGCTAAGAACTCACGGAGCGATTATAAGTCGCGCCCGTCGCGATTGCGGGCCCACAGCTTCTGTAGAATGCAAATATATATTATGTAAAAAATTAAATCAAAACTCACGACGCGATTCACGTCCGCGGCGTGCGCGATTGTTTGCGGGTGTCGCTACACCGGCAGGCGCGACCGAAAATCGCTCCGTGAGTTCTCAGCCGTAGAATCGCGCGAGCCGCGGTCGCCCGCGCGCCTTGCGATCGATTGGCGGGCGAAATTCTTATATTTTTGGTTTGTCCATTTTGCAGTCGCCCGTCTTGCGATAATCACAACCGTGGCGACTTGTAATCGCAAATAAGCGGTCTCTTGAGTTTTGAAATAAAATCGCAGTTCCATGATTGTGGCGGACGCGACTGAAAGTAGCTCCGTGAGTTCTTGGCCGTAGTGTGTAGTTGACACGCCGCCGCCTGACCGCGCAAGAGAGGACTGACGGATATCGGACTCATGTTAGCTGTGTCTCTCGTAACTTATACGTTTTAAAGAGACGAACATATAAGCCCTTGTAGGGCTTCTAGCTATAACCTGCAGAGTCCTAAACTGTTTTTTGGATAAATATATGATAAAAAAAATATCAAACTGAAAATTTTCACACAGTTGATACTCATAGTACTTTATTTGACGTTTATAATTGCGAAAGAGACGGATATATTTTTGTTACAATTTAATTTTGTTGTGTATTTTTCAGGGCGCTATCGGAAGTTGTGGGCGTGCGGCTGCCGTACGACAAGCTGGACGAGGTGCGCGAGCGCATGGCGCAGCTGAGCCCCGCGCTCGTCGCGTACGGCGAAGTCAACGACAACAACTACTTCGCTCAGGCGCGTGCGCTGGCGCAGGTATATTATAACTATTCATAAAAATAATTACGGTAACTTCGAGCACATGATTTACTGATTATGCAAGACCTTTACGCAGAAATGTAATTATGAAACATGAAGAAAATATACAAAATAATATTACCTAGCAAGAAAAAGTAATTAGTATGAATCTTCCGTGCAAATCAGCTGTGTGAGGTCAATGACCTCAGTGTTACAGAGTATGTATTGCTATTTATCTTTTCACACAGTTGTTCTTGTTATGCGAGGACGATTGGTAGATAGAAAATTTCTTATTTATAATATTAGTAAGATGAAAATCTTTTATCAAAATTTGTTTTCAAAATTCTTTGCCACTTTTCCTCTATTCCCTATAATTACTGATTGGGCCTAACGCGTGCTCGAAAAATAACCGTACCGTATAAATGTTATGCGTACTTTGATAATGTAAATTGTCCTTTCCTGTCTTTACTCAGAGCCTGCAGCAGAAACCCGTGTCCGGCAAGCTGGACGTCCAAATGAAGCAGCTGGAAGACTTCTTCATGACGGACGCGATCAGTCGCGCCTCCCCCACCATGGCCAAGTGCGTACAGGCCGTCATCAAGCAGAAACAATCACCGTACTGAACGACCATAGACAAGCGGATTTGTTTTTAAATGTATAGATCACATAGAATCAAAATAATTTTAAATAAAGAACAGAATAGGAAATACAGGTTAACTTTTTTATTTCTTAGCTGTGTATGACTTAAGGCCGAATACTGAAACGTTACTTAAAATTAGAGGCTCCCTAAATGGCAGGCTGTCTCTGTCTCTTCTAGGCTGAATAACAAGTACCACATGTGATTTGAGGGTCATTTAATTTTAGTAGAGTTCCACTATTCGCTGTATTCGGCCTTTAGACCTTCGCACGTGACTTAAAAATAAATACGCTACACATTTAAACCAAAGTCAACACACTACAGCTAGAAAAAAAAATTGAAAATCAAATTTATAATATTGTTATGTACCTACTTAAATGTTTCACAGTTGAAACTCAGTAGATGTGTGTTGATATTTATTACTTTATTTTAGTTAATATGTAATTCCTCGCGATTTCTTTTATTTAATTTTTAGATTTTAAATAAAAGAAATGGCGCATTAACTAGTTTTAAACTAAAAATTAAAAAACTACAATCATTTTCAAAGTAATGTATACTCGATACAGTCATCAACACATTCCTGTGTCATTAAATCCTTTATCAATTCGATTCAATATTATCATGTTCGACTGTACATGTGTATATTTTTGGTTTTTCGCTTAGTACTTTCAATCACTGATATTATTAAATCCTTATAAGTATACATTTTTGTAAATAGGTGCTTGTATAATAAACGAAAATCCAATGATTGTCGAAATGTCGTTTTTTTTTACCTTAAACGCAGTTTTTTAGTACTAAAATCTACCTACCTCAAGAGTCAATATCACCAACGTCTTTGTTATTCGTTCGTCTAAGCTTGTGTTCCTAATCTATCTCGGTAGCTGTCATACTATTATCGTGTTCCAAAACGCAATGTATACTGGCCACTCTCCGGTACAATGGCCGCAGCCCGCATGCGAGTACAAGACGGCATCTTGTGACGTCTCACGTCACACCTGGCCACTATACTTAGGGGGCGTTCCACTAAGCGCTCTCAACGATCAAAATGCTCCTTTAGTCGTTCCACATAACGACCGCAGTCGTTGTGGTCGCGGCGTAAACGTCACTTATGAAGTCATGACTTACGCTCACGCGAAGCTCACGACGACCCATCTAAAATGGTGGGTCGAAGTGATCGTTGAGAAAATTGCGGCGTTTTCAAAACTCAAAGCATCAAAAATGGCGACCGTTAAGCTTCTCCATTCTTCATCTGAACTGGATGAACTAGTACAACTGTACTTTCTGGTGCATTATTGCGATCTCTTACCAAATATCCAAGTGCCGCCGCAAAATACATATTAATTACATTTGAACGTAAACTAATTAAATACACCACTAATTTTAAATATAAAAAATTAATTATATTTTTATTTTAATATAAATCGATTTAAACAATAATTAAGTTTATTTTCAAGGCTTACAGATTATAACCTAACCAAGAGGTTAGGTTATAATCTGAAGTCTGAAGTCTGAAGATAGTCTGAAGATTTAAGAAAATCCTTTGCATTCTTTTTACTAACTCGCCGTATGTATTATTTACCTCCACGCTCAAAACGCTCTATTATCCATTCCACTTGAGATTACGACAGTAACGCTCACAAGCAAGTGGAACGGGAAAAACTGCGGTCGTAAGCGTGATCGTTGTGAATGCTTAGTGGAACGCAGCCTTAGAGTTTAGGAACACAAGCTAAATATCATGCCTTCTCTTTGATAAATACGAAGAAAAAGAGAGATAACATGACAGTTAATGCGTTGGTAAAATTGGCACAGGTACTAAATTCACGATTCCTAAGAAGTTTAAAGTAAGTAGTGAATTTTTTTTGACGCTTAAAATTTACGTATAAATCCTTTTTATAACCTTTATTTCACTAATCACTATATATATTCATATTTTAAAAGAAGTATCAAACGTTTCAAAATCTCTGTTTACAAAATGGAAAACTTGAAATATCGTATTATTTTCGAGTACGAGCTCCACCGTGGCACCAGTGCTGCAGAAACGGCTCGAAGGATTAATGATTATGGCGGAGGTGTCGCAAATAAAAACACAGTGCGTTTTTGGTTCCAACATTTTCGTTCTGGAATATTCGACCTGCAGAACAAGCCCCGTGGACGGCCGGATACCAAAGTTCATAATGAAGAATTGAAGGCTATTGTGGAAGCGTATCCATCGCAAACCACGTCCGAGATAGCTGCAGGCTGCGGTGTTAGTGATAAAACTGTTTTAATCCACTTGAATCAAATTGGGAAGGTGAAAAAGCTTAAAAGGTGGGTACCTCATTAATTGAGTGCAGCAAAACGACAAACGCGCGTCGACTGCTGCTTTACATTACTCAACCGGCACAATCATGAAGGGATTTTAAATCGAATCATTACCTGTGATGAAAACTGGATCCTGTACGATAATCGGAAACGCTCATCGCAATGGCTGGCGATGGCGAACCAGCCAAAGCCTGCCCCAAGCGAAAATTGTCTAAAAAAAAGTTACTTGTGAGCGTTTGGTGGATTAGTGCCGGTGTCGTTCACTACAACCTTCTTAAATCTGGCCAGACGATTACGGCAGATGTCTATTGCCAGCAACTGCAAATCATGATGGAAAAGCTAGCTGCTAAACAACCGAGGTTGGTCATTCGCTCTAGGCCACTGCTGTTTCAGGACAACGCTAGACCACACACTGCATAACAGACGGCTACCAAATTAGAGGAGCTTCAATTGGAATGTCTAAGACATCCACCGTACTCCCCGGACCTTGATCCAACAGATCACCATTGTTTTCGAAATTTGGATAACTTCTTGCAAGGGAAAAAATTTAACTCCGATGGGGCAATCCAAAGCGCCTTCAAATATTTTATTGATTCCTGTCCGAATGGTTTTATTAGTAAAGGAATGAATGAACTACCTATGAGATAGCAAAAGTGCATAGATAGCAATGGTATGTATTTTGATTAAATAAATATATTGTGTTTAAAAAAAACGACTTTATGTTCCTCCTTTATAAAATGCCAATTTCATAATATGTAATGACCTAATATTATTCACCATTACCTACTTTACGTCATAAGTCGCGCAAAATGGTGAACAGGATACAACAAATCAAAACCACAAAATTAACGGACCAAGGGTAAAAATTGTTCACAATTTTGGAACTTGTGAACGTTGATCTCCATAGAAACATTAAAACATCCCTAAAGTGTACTTTGTGCTGCAAAATAGGTAACAACAACTCCAATAATCTGCATTGTGCTGATTATTGAAGTCTTTGATTGCGCCTTCAAATATTTTATTGATTCCTGTCCGAACGGTTTTTTTTAGTAAAGGAATCAATGAACTACCTATGAGATGGCAAAAGTGCATAGATAGCAATGATATATACTTTGATTAAATAAATAAATCATGTTTAAAAAAAACGACTTTATGTTCCTCCTTTACAAAACGCCAATTTCATATGTAATGACCTAATATAATACATAGTAAAAGTAACTACCCTCATATTATACTATTTATAAATACATTATATAATATGAGGGTAGCACGTAAGGACCTTCGTCCTTATTACAGTGCCGCCTTCATCCATCAATGTCGCGCCGTGAACGTATATTTTTACATAACTATTTTGATTTTCAAGATGGATCATGGGCGCCACGGGAAATTACTTTTTCATGGTACCGATACAGGTTCTAGTGAAATGACCTGTATTGTAATGTATTATGTACCCATGCCAGAAAACTCAGCAAAAGACGGAATACCTACGGATGACGGAAAACTGAAGGCGGATGACCGATAACGAAAGACGGATGACGAATTATTGAAGACAGGTAACGGATTACGATTTACGGATACTTAAGTCAGTAAATGTGTATTACGAGTAAAAAAGTGTAGGCAAGTAGGTAAAGTTATTTTAGGTTATCAGCGGTTTTCGTGACGTAAACACCTCGTCACGTAGTCACACTAATCGTGCTAAAAATAATCTAATTAATTATTATTTAAAACCTGATACTACTATGTTCATAATAGTTTAATCTACACTAATATTTTTCATGCAAACTAATTATATAACTAACTACCTTTCATAGTCAATAAAATCTGCTCGAATTCATAAATCTTTACTTTTAATTTGGCTGTATGCAAATATTTTCCGTCAACAATATCAAATTGGCTGCACTTGGATGTAAAATTCAGTTAGATCCGAATCCAACAGTAAACTACACGGGAGTCGGGACTGATAAAAATTTATACATGAAACTACTGTGTATGCATTGCCGTGTCCAACAGCTAGATACAATTAAACTTACTGAATTGTATGTAGGTACGATTGTGTGCCGAAAATTTTGAAAAGCATTTTCAAGATTGAACTACTTAAATTATTTTATTACTCCACTGTTACTCTTACAGTTACTCCACTAACTTAAATTATTTTATTTCATACTAGATGTTTCCTTCGACGTCGTACGCGCAAAACAAAGTCCCGTGGGTACCATACATTTTGCTGCGATAAAAAGTAGCCTTTGTCCTTCTCCGTTATCTAATCTATAGGTTACTGTGTGACCAAATTTCATCAAAATCGGTTCTGTAATTTCGGTGCCAATAAATAATAATCGCGGAAAGATACAAACAATCCAATCCTTCCTATTTATAATAGGTCTATCATTTATATTTCATATTATGGTAAACATAATGCATGCTGTAAAACCATTATTATATTGTAATAAAAGTACCTAATACTAAGCACATCAAGCACATGCTCCGTACAAAAAGTTGTGCAAAAAACATACGTCTGTCGTTTACATTACCCACTCTATTCTCAAGTGCTTCTCCAAATTAAAAAAACGTTGCTTACAGCCAATTTCGCAAAACATTCGTTTTTAATTTCACCATACTTGACGGGGCACCGAAATTGAATTTCATCATTCAATTATGCTTCTTATTGTGTAAGGTACAAGGGTTTTTGTCGTGCAATCCACGGTCACTTGACTCGTCGAGGGTGCCACTTGATCGTCCGACAGCACTTACGTAGGTAGTCGCTAACAAGGGGCGCAAAAATATTAATTCATAATCAGACTTTTATTGTTTCTTCAGCTGAAACGGACCGTAAACAACGTTAATGGGAACGCACTTGTAACTTCTCTTGTATTGTCTAACGTTAAGCGATATATTTTGCCTCCTCTTATCTACCATAAAATAACGTAATGGATAAGATACTCTAACACTGTACTTTTTTGAGATAAAAAGGCGCTTGTCCAGAGGTAAATCTACTTACTAACATACCTAATTTCATTAAAATCTGTTTAGTAGTTTTTGCGTGCAAAGGCAACAAACATCCATCCATCCTCAAAAACTCACATTCATAACAGTAGTAGGATTTTATATTTTTCCTTTTTTTACCTCCCCTCACCCTCCTAGGTAACCAATCGTAGTTTATACCGATAAACTCCCCCGCCCTTTATTTTTTATCCCCTACTTATCACGTAACTATTCGATTTGAAATATTTTTACCAATCAGAAAAAAGTTAATAAAAATTATTTGGCTCATAGTCAAAGCTTCAGATCCAAAAAGTAACTATATGGTAATCGTGAGAGATTTTCCTAGAAGTTTATGAACCCGGGGAAAATACCAAGCGTATACTTTTAAGAAAGACCTAACCTGACCTGACCTAACCTAACGTCACGACTCTCATTTCCCTAATGTGTACTTTTCTACTTTCTGAATATAATAATTAGGCCATTATAATAGCACACATTTTCGCAACGATAAAATCGATTCAGTGACAATAAAATATAAGTCTCAATATTCAATCCATGGAGTACCTATTCTAAGTTTCATTCATTTAAAGCTATAAATTCACTGTCCGCTATCCGAGAGATATCTTAGATCCTAGCTCGTAAATTTCAGTTTGCCAAAGAAAACTTTCGCCCCCGCCCCCTGAAGATCGATGTTGGATCAGACTGTTTCGTATTACTTTTCTTGAAAAGGAAAACTTTCGTCCTGTTACACGTCGCCATAACATTTATTTTCGCCATGAAAGGTCGGGGGTTGAATCTTTAGAACTCGTATTTCATTCCAATCGTAAAATATCGTTTTAGATTGCCATCTTGATGAATTGACAATCGAAAGGAGAGCCTGATTAATATAGAGTTTGTGAAGTTAGGCTAGTAGAGGTAGATGCGTAGAGTTAGTTAAGCTTCGTTCTACATGACTACTTCAACTAACATCAAAATGTTTTTAGTAGGTTCATAAAATGAAAAAAGGAAAATGTTTTATTTCTAAATAGGTTAGAAACTAAGGGCCTGTTTTGCAATCTTCTATTATGTGTCAGATAGCTTGACTGCATGTTTTGTCTCTGTCGCTCGATATAAAGTAAGCAGCAACAAAACTTCCGGATAAGCTACCACCACGTAGTATACAGTAGATTATGATTTATGAAACAGGCCCATACTCTTTTAGAATTGTCCTACATGATGACCTACCACCGGTTCGGGAACTAGCCCGGCGAGAAGACCCGGCGCGGCTTAAGAAACTCGCGCGAAAAAAATATTGAAAGTTAAATTAGCATAATTAAGCCGGCCCAAATAAAATAACAGTACCTAATAATATTATTATCATAATATATTCCGTTTTTAAACAGTCACACAAAAGTTTAATAAAGAATAAATTCTCACGCAAGGTTTACACTACACAGTCGATTTAAGTTTTTTCAGCCTTGTATTTTCAGAGACCCCACATGCACAGTCATTTATCGTCCGTCAGAATATTTACACTTGCACAGGACGGATCTTATCGTATCGCTTAAATTAAAAGTAATTTTCTTATGCAGAACTAATTAATGACTAACGAGCTCAATAGGGTTCATCAAGCGGAAGCGAGAGAAAGAGACAAAAATATACGAGGCGCTAAAGCGGGAAGAGCGCGACAAGTGTTGCCGGGAGTTGAATGAATTTATGTCGGTCTATTTAGTATCGCGTCAATTTGGCGCGAGAATGGTCGTGGAGTGGATACTCTAAAAGCGCGGGAACGACAATCGAACTTTTTGAATTTAACTTTTTTAATTTTTTAATGTGAAAGCCAAAGAACAAACTAAGTAAGTCATTTTGAATAATTTTCACGTTTTCTTCGTAAAGTTAAGTTTTTGAATAAATTTGTAAAGAGGGAGATAAGAAGTGTCTGAGATTCTTTTGGAATTGATTAATGAGTTTATATATGAGATCAGTTTAAAATAAACTATGTGCGTACACAAAAAAGTGCTCTGAAAGTTTTTAATTAGCAGATAATATGCGTAAGTGGATGCGTATAAAGGAAATATTTTTCCAGTCGACTTTAAATATTACGTTGGTGAGTACTCAGTTTACATATTTATTTTATGAACCGAAGCTTAATTAATTACTACGAAATGTGTAGATAAATGTTATAATGTTTCTTCCTACATAGTTATCAGAATGTGCAATTCATAGTAAGAAATCTATCATCACCACATCATCATAGGGTTCCGAAGTCAACTAATTATTTCGTTATTGTTGTACATAGTTTTCCACGTAAGCGCATTTTACAAGTGACTAGTACTATGACTCCAAAACTAACAAAATTATCTATCTTTTGGAGGGGGCTTGGCCTGTTTTAACAAATTACGGAAACCAAAATCTAAAAAGTCTTAGCAACCGCGCAATGTTTTTAAAAGGCTTATTAATGATACAACATCCCCACTTTACGTGTAGGGGAGATTCGAGTTCCCCACTTCGAGTCCGAGACATGAACTACGGAACCCTAAAAAGGTAATTATGATCAGACTGTTTCTGCATAAATGTAGAGCAATTAAAATAAATATTTTGTGCAAATATTAGTTGAGCGATAATATTATTTCTCTGCTGATGTTGAATAAATAAATCTCTTTCAGAAAATGGTACATATTCCAAGTTAGAGTTTGTTAAAACAATTTAACATAATCTAAATCTTGTGTATTTAACTTAAAATTAGTATCTCTTGAGTTTTGGTGCCAAATACAAAAAAAAAACTTAGATATACCTAAGTGGAAGCCAAATGGAAAATTTACTTCTTTTTATCTAGGAACTACCTACTTTCTGAATAAAAGGTATGAATTAACTTCGTAAAGCTATGCACTAACATCTACCTATACAAAGGTACGTCAATATAATGTTATGTTTACCATTACTCATAATGTCTACACGGAAGTCCAGTAATTTATAAATTACTACCCTCGTTCTTCTATCTTTCGTTATCTTTTTGTTGAAATTATTTATTGCAGTATATGACTTATGCCCTGTGAGTTGTGACTAATGGCAATCAAATTGATATTTATAATTTTTACTTTCGAAATCTGTTTGCTCTACATCAGCACTAACATATTTTTCATTCATTTTTTTTCCAATCGTTATTGGTCGAATTGATTTTATTTTAAAATATTGAATCGTATTCATAAATACAAAGAGGAAAGTGGCGTATTTACCCCAGGACCAATGGGGCCTTTGCCTGGGGCGGCGCGGCAGGGATTTTTTTTGGCGCCCCGCCGTATAAGTTCGCCCCGCTGAGTTTTTGGGCGATATTATAGTCAAGTTTTTATTTTAATTGTCAATTAAATTAATAACTGTTAACGAAGAAACACTAGTAGGTACCTAAATATTCTTTTCAAATGCGCCGACATTCAAATATGATTTTTTCAAATTTCAACTGCTATAATAAGCAAACATTTTTGTCCTTGCTCCGTTCCCCTCTGTTGATATCTTTGAACCGAAATGTTTTCGTTTAATGTGCGCAGTCTTTTAGGGTTTAAAGCTTTAAAACCTGTATAACAGGTAAAAAAATCTAGCTTGCTGCGCTCGCTCACGCTTAACTTATAGAATATTTTATTCTATTATATTAATTTATCACCGATCATCTATTTTTGCCTGTTGATATTATGATTGAATTTTTCCGAAGTTCATAGTCTTACAGGGCTTAAAGTTTGAACAGATTCTGACCTGAAAAATATAAAAAAAAAAATTGCTCGCTCGCTCAACTCGCTCGCGTTTAACATAAAGAACATTTTGTATTATTTAGTACCGACGATCAGTTTTAGGCATTTGGCGTTATTGTATATTTCTGAAGTACACGGTCATATATGGTTTAAAGTTCACACAGATTTTAACAGGGAACATTTAAACTTAAGGTTGGAACAACATATTGGATCATAATCCGGAATCCGGAAGGCCGTAGAAAGGTCAGAGCATTGGAAATAGAACTCTACGCTAATACAATAAAGTTGAAAATCGAACACATAAGTGTCGAGTTAAACGTCAATGTCATTTATGACAGCTCGACACTCGACACTTCGATTTTCAATTCTATTGTATTAGCGTCGAGTTCTAATTTTTCTGTTCTGAATTTTCACCGGCGTTCCGGATTTCGGAGAATATAGTCCCAGCCTTAGAGCTTATATTACAAATTATCGACGTTTCGTTTAGGCTTTTGATTTCATTGTTTTTTTTGTAGTGAACGGGTATCATAAGATTTTAACCTGTCAAAAACTTTTGATATTTAAAAAATCTGCTACAGCTTAATAGGGCGGCAAAATTAATTGGCCCGAGGTGACATATCTTTAAATACGCCTCTGAGAGAGGAGGATTTAAAGCAACTATATTCTGTGATTTCAACACTTTATTTGTCAGGCCCTCCAATCTATTTAGTAGTTTGTATTAGCCCGGGATCATATCAGGGTCTGGACAGCCATGTTCAGTGCTCTATATAATGTAGATTGTAGAGTGGTGACTAGTCTTGGTTATTGATGTTTATAGTATAGAATCAACCAAGTTGGTTTATTATTATGACACTGGTAAAATTAAATTTGTGCGATTAAAAATCACTTTCTATCTCCGTTATCTAATAGTTTACCAGTTATAAAAAACAACTTAAAGGACATTGCGATTTTTACTATGGAACCCACGGCGAGCGAACAGAAAATTTGGTTAGATCATAGAATATGTAAGCTCGATTGTACCTGGACTACAAAACAACGGTCGCAATAACAGGTCGCATATCTGCAGAAGGTAGGGTTATACTATAAATAATCTTATTTTATCGTATATTAATATAAGTTATGATTAACAATTTATAGATTATGTCCGCTTCTCTTTAGATTTTATTAAAATAATTACGGAAATTAGAATGTGAACGACATTGTACATTCTAAACTCATGTTTAATAATAATTAATAGATTCTAAAGGTACTTTGATTGTGTTCGTGGCTTTTTTTTTTAAAAGCGGGTAAAAAACGATCAATAACTTCTCATCCGTTATGTTTTCTTGCACAAATATGGGATTGATGCTTTAAGTTACATCCTTGTCTGTGACAATTGTAAGTTGTTTATGTGAAAAGTTGGCGAGATAAAACGCAATCTACAAATTTCACGGCACCGGCATCGGCGAGCGCTCTCAAAACTTCCCCCTTTGTGATTTGTTTGTAAAGTTTTTTTTATAATTAAAAAAAAAACGTATTCCAAATTCAATTACTTTTGGGTTCGAATTTTAAATATTCTCAACGTTTGAACAATTAGTGTTCTATGATTGATCTCAGGTGTATTATGTAATTTGATCTCTTACGAGAGACGAAATATTTTTTGTATTTCGATTCTATTATTCTCGATTTCCCAGATCAGATTACAAAATAGAGACTGATTATCGACAAATATTTTCATAAAATAGTTTTTTAAAATATTACTGTAATGGCACATCAAAACCGTACCATCCGTTTTTCAGATTATCCAAAAGAAATCCAAATAATATCAATAATTTTACGATAGTCTTTTTTACTGTCGAAAGTCGATTTAAGCACTCTCTATTCCTATAATTTCAATATTGCTTATTGTAATTTAATAATCAAAAGTTAAGAACTATAACCCGACTATTCAAATTATATAGCCTTAGATGTTACTCGGGACATTATTACGCATCTATGGACAAAATATAAATAATGTAAATAAAATAAAAAATAAAATAATATAGTAAAATAAATAAAATAAATAAATAATATAAATATAATTAATGTTTATATGTTTATGGACAACTCATTCATCAAAATTGGATTAGTAGTTTAGGCGCTATGATGGAACAAACATACATATGTTTTAACCCAAACCGTCATATAAATGTATCCCAGACTAATGTGTAATTCTTCAGCACTTTGCCACTGTCCTATTCATAAGGATTTGCTTTTGTTTACGCTGGCGCGGGTTGAAATTTATTGTCGCCAGAAAACTCTTATTTATTGCCCACCAGATAAAATATCATCGAAACGGCTAATGGTTATCCCATTAAGGTTTTACCCTGGGTTATGGCTTTTTAAAAGCTATATTATTTTGCGGTATATCTTTTCGTATAATCCCGAAATGTTTTGCTTTACAATTCAAGATTTTTTATGCGGCATTTTTTAGCTTTCTTACCAAGTTTTAATGAGCAAATTAAGAAGTATATTCTACGAGGATTCGCGTGATCTACGAATGAAGGTCATAACAAAAATGTACCGCTTTAATACACATCGAAACGAAACGATATGTGACATGGCGCTACATTTTTAAGACAGCTATTCAAAATTGAACTTTATTCATTACACAAGAAGATGCACGTTTCGTCGTAAGAGTTCGAATGTCAAGTTGCACCGGGTATGACTGATATCATATTATAAAACTTGTGTCTTTTTGTGTAGTGAATAAATTTCAATTTTGAATAGCTATTTTAAAAATACAGCGCCGCGTATCGTCGCGGTGTGAACTGACCTTTTGGATTGCCTTACATTTATTTGCCAACAACATAAAGTTAATTTCCAATAATTGATCATTGCAGATGGCTGAGTTAGCTTGATGACGTCATAATGGCTACGGAATGCAGACGGAAGTCGAGCAGCAAGCTGAAAAGATGGAGGAAAAGTATTTTCCTTTTCACGGCGCTGGTGCTCTCTTTTGCTCGCTCTCAAGGTAAAATATACAATCTTATACAAAATGGATGGGTCAAATATCTCATTTTTAATGAATGTGAAAAATAATCTAGTAGTGATTGCATCTGGATTACAACGGCACAGGTCGCATAACTTTTTTTTTTATTTATTAAATAAGGGGGCAAACGAGCAAACGGGTCACCTGATGGTAAGCAACTACCGTCGCCCATGGACACTCGCAACATTAGAAGAGCTGCAGGTGCGTTGCCGGCCTTTTAAGAGGAAAGACGCTCTCTTCTTGAAGGTTTGCAGGTCGTATAGGTCCGGAAATACTGCTGGTGACAGTTCGTTCCAGAGTTTTACAGTGCGCGGCAGAAAGGTACGCGAAAAGCGCACGGTGGAAGACTGCCACTCATCAAGGTGATGAGGATGGCAGGAGGTGGGATAAATACTGTGATATTTGAACTCATTCACCGAATAGTCATTTAAAATATGATCAAAGAATTAATGATTATCTTCACTTCACCATAGATGTGAATTAAAATAATTACGGAAAATGAGGTTACGTAATTTGTGCTTGTAACTTTTTTAATCAGTGGATAAAAATGTCCAATGTCTTTAGTCGTAAATATTATGCTTGTGTTCGTAACTGTTAAGGGCGATACAGATGGCGAAGATACTATTATATTTATTATTTTACATTAATCTGCCTGGATATATTTGATGAGATGTTGCCCACGACTATGTGCGCACAAAAGTAACATACATATACATACACATATACATTTTGCCGCAATAAACAGTGGCCTATATCCTTCCCCGTGGTCTAATTTATATCTGTATTTCATCAAAATCAGTCCAGTATTTTCGGAGCCTATTCAATTCAAACAAGCAAATCTTTCCTCTTTATAATATTAGTATCGACTATAGACTACAGTAGTTTAGTTTCGGAGCCTATTTAATACAAACAAACAAACAAACAAACAAATCTTACTTCTTTATAATTTTAGAACACACTATAAACTACACAGTAAGTAATATAAAAATATACAATATCTTAGTAGGCGATATTTTATCTTAACATCAAATATTATACTTACTATCTTCGCCGTCTGTGATACCCCTTAGATACGTACTGGCAAATCTCTTGTTTTTATATAGGATCAAGTAAACATCCCTCGTGTGTAGCAAACATGGATTAATGTCTTAAGACAAGCCGGTGACATTTCTGAGCATTTGCAATGCAAAGTGGGATCCTTCCTGAGATTTATGTGACAATGTATCTTATGATATTGTTTCATATGTACCATATTACAGTGCTTACAGCTGGTTACAATCTACAATAAACGCTTTAAGAAAATAATTATATGCGACTTGACTGAAATTATAATAAACATCTTAGACTCAACCATCTCTACATTATTGAAAAAATAGTTTAAGTATTTAAATCTTTTTGTAAGGAGTAAAAGGGGTACTAGTGCTCACACTAGGAAAGTAATTACTCTATTGCTATTTACCCTATATAAGAATAGGCAAAGATTTCAAAACTAAGGATCGGCTATGACGTATATTTGACAGAAACAATGTTGATACAAGAAAAAGTTACGCCATCTTGGTTTCAGAAGACTAGTGGTATATTGCAGAAGGCAAATGTCAAAATGTTAAGATGACTAATGTCAAACCTAAATAGACCCAAACAGCCCCATGTTTGGTGCCATTTAGGTGTAGACACGTTTTTCACGTCTATGAGAATATAGGGCAATAAATAAGATTCTAGACTGAATTCTGAAATTTTCCGCTGAAAATCTCTTTATCGCTGCGTATAATTAATGTGTACAATTAACGCGACGCTTCTTTTAAGGCGATCTTAATTGTTAAGATAAATCAAAAACTAAAAAATAAAAATACTTTTTTCCTTTTGAACTTAATATTGCCCACGCGACTTCGTACACGCTAAAAAAATCTGTGCATTTTTTCAGGTTACAAAATAATTGAAATTGTAAATATGATGAAAAACTTTCCTACATGAACAAACAATATTTATCAGCGACCGGTAGCCTTCGCAAAATAATTGTCATACATTTTGATACCGCGGCCCGCGACCCGCGTCCGGCGCGGCGCGGCGAGGCACACAATATGTGGGACACAATGTATGAAGCGTCGCGGTTGCTTGTAGCTCGTCTGCGCATTACATAAACTGACAGTGAATAGAGATAGATACATTTCGGAAGTTGTTATGAAAATGACCTGTTTTTTTCTGTAAATAGATCAAAGGGTTTCGGTGAAATGAAATCGCAGCGAATATTGGATCAAACGACTGAACTCGTTTCGACTAATGTTATCACGTTGATGTGCTAAATACACAGTTTCCAAATCATTGAAATTATATTCGTGGTTAATTTTGGATTCAAAAACAAAAAGGCTACTAGGTAGTGTCACTCACTACTCACTCAGAGCGAGTAAGTAGTAGCTACATCTAGTTTCTAGAGTCTCCTGAAATATTAATCAATTCGTTTTTCTGCAAATTACGAAAATCTTATGTTAGGTAAAATAGATCATTCGAATAAAACAACACCTTAGTAGACTTTTGAACCGACTTCCAAAAAAGGAGGCGGTTATACAAGATGTTTTTCGAGTCAGTGTCCAAACTTTCAGGAGTGAATACACTCTTAAATATAAGCAACTTTTACTAGGGGATCAACTTTCCTACTTGAAAAAAAAAATCAGCTCATCAGATCGATGGACACTGACTGAAATACGAAACCCTAAAAACACTGTATATTATCTGTATATATACGGCTGTATATATTTTTTTTACTCCATCTTTTTTTGTGAAAAAAATCTAGTATCGAATGCAGCTAAAGTTGTTTATACGATATGATTATCCATTGAAAGTCAACATCGCAACTCTATAGATTGTAATAAACCAGTAAGCTCGATAGATTGTAATGAATTTCAAGGAAGTCAAGCACTAACAATATATATTTATCATCTAGTTTAATTAGGTACTAAGGCGGGTCAATAAGTCCGTGACTTTTTGAATTTCTAACCTCCTTACTGAAAAAGCAACACTACTCCTGTCAACAGGCATCTCTCAGTTGACTCCTATCAAAATTTGAACTTGCTGCGTCAGTTAGTTTGTGTTTTACAGCTATCTTTATCAGACTATCCAGTAACTTAAGGAAACAATGGAAAAAAGTGAATTTCGTGTGCTTATTAAGCATTATTTTTTGCGAAAAAAAACCATTACCGAGACCAAGGCTAAGCTTGATAAATACTATGGGGACTCTGCACCATCGATTTCAATGGTAAAAAAGTGGTTACTGAATTTCGTTGTGGCCGTACAAGCACTGAAGATGCCGAACGTCCTGGACGCCCAGTTGAGGTCTACACCCGAAACAATCGAAAAAATTCACGATATGGTGTTGGCCGACCGAAGATTAAAAGTGCAAGAGATTGTGGAAGCCATAGGCATCTCGCATGGCTCAGTGGTTTCAATTTTGAATGATCACTTGGGCATGAGAAAGCTTTCCGCAAGATGGGTGCCGCGTTTGCTCACAGTCGACCACAAACGCAATCGTGTAACAACTTCACAGGAAGGTTTGGCGTTGTTTAATCACAATATGGAGGAGTTTTTGCGCCGTTTTGTAACCGTGGACGAAACATGGATCCATCACAACACACCAGAGACCAAACAACAGTCAAAACAGTGGGTTTCTAAGGGTGAATCGGCGCCAAAGAAGGCCAAGGTGGGTCTGTCAGCCAATAAAGTTATGGCGACTGTTTTTTGGGATGCACGTGGGATAATCCACATTGACTATCTTCAAAAGGGAAGAACAATTAATGGCGAATATTATGCCAACTTATTGGACTGCTTCAATGAGGATTTGAAATCAAAACCGACCTCATTTGGCCAAGAAAAAAGTTCTTTTTCACCAAGACAATGCAAGGGTGCACACATGTGCAGTTGCCATAGCAAAATTCCATGAATTGGGCTATGAATTGCTCCCAAATCCACCCTATTCTCAAGATTTGGCTTCGAGTGACTACTTCTTGTTCCCAAACCTGAAAAAATGGCTCGGTGGAAAAAGATTTGACTCCAATGATGAAGTCATCTCGCAAACAATGGCCTATTTTGAGGACCTCGACAAATCATATTAATTTGGAAGGGATAAAAAAATTGGAGAAGCGTTGGATAAAGTGTATAGAGCTCAAGGGGGACTACGTTGAAAAATAAAATGATTTATTTATCAAAAAATCTGTGTTTTATTCCAAAAGTCACGGACTTATTGACCCGCCCTCGTATATAGGTAACTCGCGTCTGTATCAAAACATTCGAAGTTGTTAGAAACATATAAGTTTCGCAATTATCTCCATATAATATTCTACTCCCGTCTCCGTCGTGATAATTAAGTCTGTTTCGGCCCGTTTTATAGATTTATATCATAATTTAAGCAGTAAGTTAATTGCCATAAGCTTTAATTATGCTAATTAATTAATGTTATGACACGTGTTAGGTCTAAGGTGCAGCTTATCTGTATATATGCTACAATTTATTCTAGATTTTGTGGAAATTACTGTTAATAAATAATGATTTAAAATGTTAGTAGGTACCTAAATAAGAAGTGTATGAAATATTTTACTATACTTAATTATAAATAACTTTGGTATAACAAGGACAAGTGAAATTTAGCTAGGGTCGGAACCACAAAGTACTTTGTATCGGAACTGATAATTTTAACACTTCAGCAGTTTTGATAACCTTTTAAATGAATAATTTTCATAAAAAACCGTCTTGAAATAATGTGTTTAAAGATAATAGCGCACTCTATAGGATACAGTGCGGAACGCGCATCTGAGAAGTGCGTTCTGTGCGTACTGTTCCGACCGCGGGTGGATCTGATAGGTTTGGACTGCGGATAGAATTGTCGTGCTAATAACCATTAAAAATGCGCCCACGGTTTGAGCTGCGCACGGATCTGAAATATTTAGGCGAACGCTCTAAACTGTACGTGTAAATGTGAATTCAAAATTATAATGTGAACGTTATAATTTTTACAAGTTTTGCTGTTAGTAATAAGTCGGCGGTCCAAATCGGCATGTTTTATTTTGCGTTCACACGTGATGCGCGGATAAATTTGTGGAAAATTCGCTCGCATCGACATGGCAGATCGGACTGTTCGCTCCGCGCATCTACATGCTCGTTTCGGAGCGAGGGTTGGAACGGCGCGTGCTGTATCCCGCGCGCGCACTGTTGTCCGAACTTTACGTGTGAAGGGCGTTATTGGGCGTTGAGGCCGGTTGGCAGAAGATGGTAGTCATGAGCGCTAATCATACTGCTAACTGCTGACATACCAGCATAGCATAGCAATGAGATGAAATATATAAGCAAACCTTCAAAATTATATATTTTATCTCATTCTGACGCACTCTTATTTTCTATAGAATCTAGAGGATTTAGAGGTTCGACAGTGTGGACTGTGGACCTACTATTACTACTATTATAAATGTGAATGTTTCTGAGAGTGGATGGATGGATGCATGGATGTTATTCTTTCACGCAATAACTACTGAAAGGATTTTGATGAAAGAAGAAGGGGCAAAACGTCTCCACCCTTATAGCTTGAAAAGTGTGTAACTTTATTGTATGATGAAAAATCTCTAAACTATGGGAGAAATAAGCCAATGAGGGTTAAAGGCTAAAAAAAAGTTAAACTAATCATTCTGTATTATTGCACTATTTCATGGTGTTGTTAGTAAGGAATAATTTTTGGAAAGTAATGGTTATATTTTGATAAACTGCTTCATATTTTGAAGAAATTTATAGAAGAATAATAAGATGCTAAAAATAAGCTCTTTTCACAATTTTTTCGCACAATATTACTTTATAGAAAGTTTCATACTAGTGACGCTATCGAATGGTGCAATAATCTGCGGATTCGTATCCTGGCCTGGAATATTGGTTTATGTAAAATCGAATGATGCAGATAAAACAATTACATTAAAATACATACAATTAAATAGCAAAAATAACTTTAAAACGATTATGTAGGTATAGAAAAAAAAAAATATATAGTACATGGTGAGTTATTTTTCTGGGCGTTGTAAGAGAAGTCTAAAACAAATTAGGAATATCAATTTAGCCCAACGGAATGTCGTGTTCGACTTGATGAAAACTTGAACTGCATCATTAGATTTTTGATAACTCAATTTTCCTAGCCAGGATTCGAACCCATAGATTGTGAAAAAAATACAGCCTGTTTTATTGCACCATTCGATAGTATCGCTAGTAAGAAACAATTTCTGGGAAGTAATTGTGAGCGAAAAACTTGAGAATAGATTTTATTTTTAGCATTTTATTATTTTTCCATACATTTCTTCAAAAATATGAGGCATTCTATGAAAATACAACATTTTCCTGAAGTTTGCCGTATAGTGTATACAATTACTTCCCAGGTATTGTTCCTTAACAGCAACACTATGAAATGGTGCAATAATACAGGATTTTTAAACTTTTCTTAAATCTTTAACCCTCATTAACTTTTTCTCCCATGGCTTAGATATTTTTGTCATACAATAAATGACACACTTTTCAAGCCCTTTTCAAGGCATTTCATTTGATATATTATGTCTTGTAGTGCTACAGTGGTGGGGACGGGCTCCATACAAAAATGCCCCTTCTTCTTTGGTGTGGAAGTAGTTTAATCTAAATACACATATAAATATACATATACATCTAAAATCATCTAAATCTACAATCATATAAATCTAGATCTAAATATACATACACAATAAACACAGAAGCTAATTTTTATCCTGGACAATTACCTACACTGTTCCTGTGGGACACTGCATTTACGCGGGCGGAGGCGCGGGCGAAAGCTAGTTGCAATATAAAATTACAGTAGATATTTTGAAATAAAATGCCTAATATTTTTGCGCTGTATTTCTCTACTGGCATCGACACTTATATAATAGATCGTTACTGTCTATGGACAGGCCGAAATACTTTATCTTGCGGTGTTGTTTGATTGTCTTTGAATATTCAACACCACGTGTCTCACGAAAATGGCAGCACATTGTAATATTATTGGTCAAGATAAATTGTCCTCACTCTGAATGGACCGGATAAATACCACGGCCTCACAGAAAAGGGGCGTGAAATAACGCTTGCGTTGTGTTTGTTTCCCCGAGTGCGTAAGTGCGACGCTGAAGGTGGGGTTGGGTATTTTAAGGACCAGGAACGCAAGTGTGCACCATCAGAGGAGTTACAAGTGTAGCTCCTCTGGTGTAGCGAGTGTCCATGGGCGCCGGTAATCGCTTACAATTAAAGGTAAAAAATTCGATAGCATTGCTTACTGTCAAATTTAGAAAAATCATCTGTCAAGCTTGCGGGAACTGTGCAATTTGTTCTAAGTAGCTGTGGTATTCTTATTCGTTCGTACGCAAGTTGATATTTCTAGTTGATGCACTTAATAAGTGTACCATATAGGATTGAAGAGCTCCTGGTGTATAGCGATTGTAGGTAGGTTATAACAATAGCTCCCCGTCCCCACACCGATTTCGGTGAGGGTGACCGGTTTCAATGAAACCAGATCAGCTACGCGGGAGTTATTTTATAGTGCCCAACTGTGTGCGCAGTACACAAGAGCACACTCTCTCTTCCTTTACCCTTGTAACCCAGTGGGACGGATGACCAACACGACTGGTGAGAGATGAGGCGCAGGGCCGACTTTTTACATGCCCATCCGACGCATGGATAATCTTTCTTGTCAGACAATCAGGTGATCAGCCTGCATTGTCCTAACCAAACTTCGAAACAACATTTTTTGTAGTTTCAATGCGGGAATCGAACCCACGATCTCCGAGTTGAGAGCCAAGCTCTAAACCACTGGACCACGGAGGATGTTGTATGTTGTACCTATTACATTATATTGCATACCTATTAACGTATGTAGTTTACTGCACACCGATATCAGCCACGCAGTAAGCACTTAAGCAACTATGCGGAATCGGAGATACAACATCAAAGGATATAATCACTTGATAGGGCTATATTTCGCCACCGAAGCGCGGCGCCGTACCTGAACATCAATAGGCTAATTGGATACATAGGCGTCTAGTCTTTTGCTGTCTCCGTTATGTAGAGATTTAGACGTGACTGCGAAACCAATATTGATGTAAAAAAATTAGTTAGGTTACCCCCGAATCGTGCGAGCAGTGAGCGAGCTGAAGATGATAAAATATAGCTACGAACACTCGATCATGTTAGCTTTCAAACAAAAAAAAAAGATTTAAATCGATTCATCCGTTTAGGAGTTACGGAGGACAGACACACGCATTAACAAACTTGTAATACCCCTCTATTTTCGTCGGGGTTAAAAAGGGCTGAACCGCCGCTGGTTACAAACCAACCTGTAGGTTTACTGTAGTAAACAGTTACTGTAGTACCTGTAGGTAACAAAAGATATGGGTAGGGTCGTTGCATTTTTAACATACACAATAATACAGTTTCGCTACAGTCTCGATGTCATTTAACACCAAAATGTTATTCTCATGAACGACAAACAGACGTCAAACATAAAACGTGTGACGTGATATCAAGAGAATCATCAAACCCCTTCGGTTTAAATGAGACAACCTGTGACAAAGGCGAAAAAAAAGGGTTTACAAAATCCTAGAATTCTTCTGACATAATAATATATGTAAGTATATAGTATACTTTATGCATTGTTCTCGTAATTAACTTTCAATGAATTATAAATGCACAATCTTGTTAACATAAACTGACCCAAAGTCGATTAACTACACGTTTGACATTTGTGCTTACAAATGGGGGTTTGATGATTCTCTTGATATCACGTCACACATTTTATGCGTGACGTCAAAAAGCTTTTGAACGCCCCCCACTCATTGTCACACAATGTCACATTCGGGTGATGATACCCTCCCACACCCCCATTAACGTGTGACGTACCTTATATATGACCCCATAGTATCCGAAGAATAGAAAATCACGCTAGTAACATACTTTTGAATATACTAGTGAAAAGAGGTACGATAATGATGAGCTGGAGCGTATGTGGCTCACGAACGGTCTGTAATCAGTTCACAAGAGCTAGGCACTACATAATAATTTGATTTCATTCAAATGTGAGAGGGGACCGTGTAATTTCGTTTGACAGCGGTCTGGTCCCCGTAGAATTGAATTAGTATTGATTAGGGCTCAATTTAAATTGTCTTTGACTTAGGTCGTTGAGATAGACTTCGATTGGCTCGACTGACATGACTGATGATGACGACATTTCTTTTGTAATGCTTTGTAAAATAAATCCAGGTGGTGACCAATATTTTTTTTTTGTTTTTTAACATTTTTATAGACAATGAAGTGCTCTATTTGTGACAATTGTTAGTTTGTAGGATTTGGATTCATTTAGATTTTGGTCGAAAAGTCGACCGAAAAACAGCCAATTTATCACCTATATATTATATATTATACGTACCTATATATAATAGACGAGGGATGTTGAGGTAAAAAGTGTCTCCAGTATATGGCCCCACTTTTGAGATTTTTGGGGCCATTTTGACATTTGAAGTATGGTGAAAACAAGATGGCTGACATTTGAAGTATGGTGAAAACCAAGATGGCGTAACTTTTTATTGTATGAATATTTGTTCTGACAAATGTACGTCATAGCCTGTGTTGAGTTTTGAGATCTTTGCAATTTATGTCAAACTTATAAACGCGGCCTTAAATACTAATCAGTGATATGTGGTCAAAATTATGAAGCTATAAATATTATGGCATTCTAAACTGAGTATTATGGCTATGAATCTTCAAATATTTGTAGCTCTCAGTTCGCCCTCATATTTTAATTGCCGTGACTGTCTTCAAATTGGGACAACGATTTTGTAGGGGGCCATCTGGCATAAATCTTATACACGACTGTCACAGATTAATAGGCAACATGCATTCAATGTAAATTAGCAAAATCCTTATACTTTCCGAAAGGCAACATAATTATGTACCGAAAAATGCAAAAAGTACAGCTGTTGCTAAATTAAAAAGTTGTAGGACTATAAATGCTATAGCCATTACTCTGAGCAAAAAGAACTAATAATCGACAATTTCTTTTTACAATGGTTGAAATACGAAAATTGCTCTTCAAATTCTTATGTGATTTGTGACAATGTGTGTGTAATTATGAATGTAAATGGATAAGATTTGGTACCTATAATTATAGATTGTGTATAAATCTCGGTTTTGACATCATATAATAATATGGAGTGGGGATGAAAAATATTTTTGGAGCTTATTGGAGTTTACTCCTTAAGAATCGATTTTCATATAAGGCCCCCGGTATGAAAAAAATATGACTAGTAAAATCTACTGAACGAATGACCTCGATACGTTTTCGTACGCAACCTATTCTGCGCACCTTTTACTTTTTTTCACATGGCGCGAATTTTTGAACTCAAATCGATCGCTAGTCGCTTTGCATTGCACACAAATTTTTACTTTTTAGAGTAAACTCCAGTCGTGCGTCGGAGCTGATACACACTTTTTTTTCATCCTACTTTCAACCTATCTAGGTGGTAATATAATGTAATCTAGTATTACATTAAACATATTACCACCATTCAAACTCGCACGGCAATAAACGATACGATTTGTTGCAGATATCTCCTCCTGCTGCGCCAAAGCCTCCGGGACCTGCCGCAGTGTCTGCGAAAAGGTAAACTTCCCGCAGTTTTGGAAATGAATTCCCAAATTACGGGAACTTCTCACCTTGGGGAGAGAACGTGTCAAAACTTGTAACGGTTCATATATCATGTTTTTCACGACGTCATCTTTATTGTGCTATTTACACATATCGGCGTTTGGGGAAATTAAAAAACCGGCGAAGCGCGAGTCGGACTCGCGCATGTTGGAATCCGAACAAAACGACAAAAAAAAATATCACGGTTGTTGTATGGGAGCTCTCCTTAAATAATTATTTTATTGTGTATTTAGTATTTGTTGTTATATCGGCAACAGAAACTCATCATCTGTGAAAATTTCATTTGTCTAGCTATCACGGTTCACGAGATACTGGTGATAGACGGACGCACAGAAAGACAGATAGCGAAGTCTCAGTAATAGGGTCCCGTTTTTGGATACGGAACACTAAACACGAGTAGTCATCATCATCCCCACGTATGCACTTGTTGCAAGGTAATCTAGTACCTATCTTTTAATTCTGACTGTGATGTCAGGAGAAAAATTAAAAAGAATAATTTATAATAACAACACCAAAGATTTCAAAACTAAAGATATTAAGATAGGCTATGAGGTATGACATACATTTGACAGAACAAATCTTCATACAAGAAAAAGTTACGCCATCTTGATTTCACCATACCTCAAATGTCAATGGCCCCAAACAACCCCAAAATTGGGGCTATATAAGTGGGGACAATTTTTGTCTCGACATGCCTTGTCCATAATATATTACACGTCTATGAATAACACAGCCTCACTAACACGCTACCCTGCTACGCGCTTGGATACTTTTGGGAACGTAACGTACCCATATTACGTGACGGTGACCGTCCGTCATGGAGCAGATATCCATCCGTAGTATAATATTATGCCGGTACCCCCCTTCATCCTTTTCACGTAGTATTAATGGCCATCGCGCAAGATTTTCCTAGATGTTGACTACGTGACATAAACCTAAACCCCCTCCCCCACCCGGTGACCAAGCGTAGTATTTTGTCGACCTCCTCCCCCCATAAACAGGGCACGTAATATGGGTATACTTCTATGGCTATCCCTTAAGCGCTACATTGCTAATGATAGCGTTTGGGTGTCCGCACACACTTTGACGCGACGCGGAGCGCACTTTTATAGCGATTCAAAATTGAACTTTATTCACTACACAAAAAGATACACGTTTCATTACAAGAGCGCCGCCGCGCTGCGCAGCGGTGCATCTAGGATTTCGAACTCTTGCAATGAAACGTGTATCTTCCTGTGTAGTTAATAAAGTTCAATTTTGAATTGCTATCATCAAAATGCAGCACTGCGTCGAGTCGCGTCTTGGTGTGAACTGACGCTTACTACTTATACAACTCATGACATTGAGTCTATTGTTTTTCATTCTACTCCAATTATATTGCAACTCGAATAACATTGTTACGTAGTCTGCTAATAACTGTTTCCTCTTTGATTGTCATTGTCACAACATCAGTTCGAACAAAGCAATTAGTAATGACGATTTTCCAATACACTGTACTTCCACAGGTAAGGGGCCCCATATACGGTCCGGTTTTCCTTCAGTTCGGCCTGAACGGATGCAAAATCGTATCGTCGGTGTGCAATTTTGAAATCGCATCAGACTGACGGATAGACTGAAGCGATTCGTTCCAGTGTTGCCAGCTCTTTTCTTGCGAAACTACTAAACTCCCGATTCCTACTAAAAGAATGCTGAAAACTATAAAAACTGAAAGCTACTCAACTTAGGAATCCCTAAAACCCCCAAAAAACCACTGCATTTTAGGTTTTGTTATATTAAAATTTTATTCTTTATTAAATTATAATATACATTTTCTCGTTAAATTAAAATATACTAGGAAATATAACGCACATAGTAATTAAACGGGTAGTTTTAATAAAATTACGGACGAATGCTAGGATGTATTATTATGATAAGGTGTTTTTTGTTTTTGTTTTTTTATTGTGCCTAACCTAGGCCATTTTGTATATGATTACTGTCTGGCTCATTCCTACTAAAACACTACTAACAACTAAATTCCTAATAAGGAGGGATAAAATACTTAATTTAGTAGTACCTAAAACTTTGTAAAATAACTAAGTTTGCAATATTAATTTTTGACTGAACGGACCATGTGTGACAAATCGCTTCTACTACAAGCGTAGTGAGTTTACAATTAATAAACACGACCGTAGCTCGCGGAAAACCAGAACGAACTGATGCGATTGTTCCGTGTGTATGCTCGAATCCGTTCAGGCCAAACTGACGTCAGTGACGACTGAGGCCGATCGTTTTTGTGGAGCCTTTAAAGTTATGTTGGGTCAATATTTAAATAATAACATTCAGGTACTTCACTGACACTGAAAGTTATGTTCCAGCAATTTTTTAATGCCCTTATTATGTTCATCCGCCTTCAATTTCATTTGCTTTAATGTAATGATTAGGTGTTTAAGGGCATGGTCACTCGGTATCATGAGTCTCCAGACCCACGGTGAGTCGTCCGTCTCGTGGGAAGTCTCTGCGAGGAAAAGGAATATTTTGGGAAAAACTTTACGGAAACTTTTACTAGAGGCAAACACGTCAATATTTACCAATAGCTCTATCACGGGCCACGGCTTTATCACGCTGCTAAATAATTCAACACAATTTCAAAATGGACAGCGAAATTGCCAACATCAACATCAAACGGAATGTCGCAACTCGCAATCAAATAATTTCAGTTTAGCCACTAACAAAAACCCCTATGCGGTATGCCATTTACTACAGAAATAAGTAGCTATATCTATTTTCTTAATAAAGCATTTTATGTATTGACAAAGTGTATTAATAATATAATTTCTCATTTAGATATTATGTTATATCTCATTTAGTTCGATCACTTAAATACAACGTATTAAAACGTTAATATAAAACGAAAACCTCTCATCATTTTTATTACATTCACGTGTATTTATTACATTCATGTTTGCGTAAAAGTGTGGAAAATAAACAAATGCTAATATAATGACAAGTTCTATGAGCTACACTTTATATTAAATGCCGGGTGCGCGCTAGCCGCATGTCTGTCATAATATTAGTAAGTAGATACATGTACTTCGTACGCGCAAAAGAAAATCCCACGGGAACCGTGCATTTTGCCGCCATAAAAAGTAGTCAATGTCCTCCCCCGTGGTCTACTCTATATTTATACTAATTTTCATCAAAATCGGTCCAGTAGTTTCGGATTCGGTTCAAACAAACAAAGAAACCTTCCCTCTTTATATGATAAGTTAATACTTATCATATAAAGAGGAGGAGAGAGTGCTCTTGTGTACTGCGCACACACTTGGGCACTATAACATAACTCCTGCGTAGCTGGCCTGGTTTCAATGAAACAGGCCACCGTCACCGAAATCGGTGTGGGGAGCTATTCTTATCAGAATCACGGCGAGAAGTCGCGAGAATTCTTTTATGTGTATCGGGGCTTCTCGGCGAGAGACTGGATGGGCCTGTTAAGTATTCACTGTCAGCCTCACGTATCTACCAGTAACCAAATGTGAAGGGAGCCTAAAGGCTTCGTTTCTAGTTTATGGTGATTCATCTAATTAGTAATCAATCCCTTCCCCCGACTTGATCGGATCGTTATTTATCTAACATTTTTATGCACTCCTGGTACATTGTTCACGCATTCGATGGCTTATCATTCATCTTGAATTCCGTAGGAGAATCACGTAGGACGAGGTAGGGGCATCAGGTAGGATCATCACGTAGGACAGAAGTGCTGAATGCAGGCAAGCACCACGACCACAAGCGATTAAAGTTTACCAGGAACGCTTTAAATTATAAAGGTATTTGAACCTACGTAGAGTATTAAAGGCGTCACAGACGAAGATACTTTAGGTAATATTTTTAACCGACTTCCAAAAAAAGGAGGTAATGCATTTGGTTGTATATATTTACCTTTTTATCTTATGATGCTTGGATATATTTCAATTACAGTACGTAATATGAAAATTATTGAAAGTATCTTAGCCTTCTGTGGTCATTCATACAAAATGTATTACAAGCGGTATTTTAACTAAAATATTAAAGTAAAAATATTATAGTATCTGCGCTGTCTGTGATACGGGATGCCCCTTAGGTTATTTAGTCGATAGTCAAAAAACCCAGCAGATACGATTAACGATCCACAAGCATTTCTTAACCGACTTCCAAAAAAACGAGGCGGATATTCGTTCGGCTGTATATATTGTTGTATGTTCAACGATAACTCCGCCTTCTGTTGACAGATTTTCAAAATGTTTTTTTTTATGTAAAGGGTAAAATTTCAAGTTGGTCCCGTTATTATCAAAGTGGTGACCTGATGATGGGATCCATGAGGAATAGAGGGAACTCCTCGAAACTTGTATGGACACATATAGTGATTTTGACTTTTTCTGAAGTAACCCTAGCGTATGCTATTAAAAAGTAAGATTTTGTACCAAGGTATACCCTGGACCCAAAAGTACTGAACATAACTCCTGACTCCTTATAAATAGATGTTTTGGATTTCGGTGTTGTTTAAAGAACTGCAAGCATATGCATAGCATAGCATAACATAGCATAGCATAAGCACTGTGTCAATTAGAGTAATCATCATAATCACTATCATCACATTATCATGATATAAAACGTAGTTCTTATATTATTTTACACCGACACGGATATCTTTGAACATTACTCTACCGTTTATGGACCTATTTCCAAAATTTGGAAAAAAAACCAGAATTCCTCAGTCTTTAAAGAAACACGTTTGGAAATTTCGGCATTGTTTAAAAAATAAATCTTATTTTCTAAATAATTTCCCTTTTAAATTCCGTTAGACTTTTAACTATTTCTCTTTAATTTTAAAAGGGGAATTATTTATAAAATAAGATTATGAAATAAATATTTTTCTGTATTTTTATTTAAACGGACATAAAGCTTTTTCAGTTGAAAGAGAATGTTCTAGATACTGTAATCACAGGCTAAAAGCGATTGAAAAAGCCGCAAACCTACAGACCACACTGTAATAAACTAAAGTCTAAACTAAAACCACAGACATCGAAACTTTAAGCTTGTGAAAGCTGTTTTAGGAATTTCTTCGACAACATTGAAATATTTAATAACTACTTAGGTGTTGTGACTTGTCGCAAAAAGAGCATTTTTTCAGAATAAAAAAGTAAGATCAAGTTTATGAATAATGAACTTCAAATAAATGGCTATAAACTTTCGCATTAATTCGTCCCACGGCAACGTTGTACTTTTTGCGTGAAAGAGTAACAAACATCCATCCATCCTCACCAACATTTGTAATAGTCGTAGGATGTTTAGTCAGAATTAAGATTGTCAAAGAAATTCGGCGTCAAGCTTTAAGCTACTCCTCTTTGTGGCATGAGTTTTACAAACAGTATTAAATTATTTGACGATTTTGAACCACAATAATCAATATTGAACTTAAACTTACTAATGTTATTGTAAACAGCACCGTCCTAGATACCCACAGTCGCACATATTAAGAGGATAAACTGAATCTCCGGGAAGCATTTCAAATCATGTTCAGTAAACAACGAAGATACACCATTACCATTAAACTAGTATACGTCATGTTTAAATAATATTATTATTAAAGTAATAATTCTGTTAGAAGATTAAATATTATGTTTATGGTTTCAATCAAATAATATTTGACCGAATGTTAAAGGCTTGTTCCTCTTTAATATTTAGTTTGCAGACAATAACCCGAAATTTTTAATTTCATTGGTAGGTATATACTATCTGCAGAACGTCTATAACTGACCTTTAATTCAGTTAATAAAGATATGTACCTAATAATAGTGACGACTGACGAACATACCGACACGGCGGCGCTTCACCGAACACTCGGTATGCCGGCTGCCGCACGTCCAGTGCCAGACGCTTCACACCACGACAATCTGACCCCGTAGTTAGTATTCCGTAGGTAGATACTGAAACGAAGCAATTTGTGCATAGGTAGCTACAACTTGTGGTAATTAAGTATACCTGTTACTAGTGGTGTCAGATGCGAATTGATTAAAATCGGGACAGAAGGCAAAATAAATCGGGATTTGAGAGTGAGGGATTGGGAATGCCAAATAACTGCACTTATCCATTTTTAACTCAAAACGGAACGTATGTAAAATATAATTTTTCTGATTGGTAGGTAGCTCTTTGCGTGTAGAATATATTTTAATTAAATGCGAGCAGCGCGAGCGAGCAATTTCTTATTCTTATTTTAATGGTTAAATTTTGGTAAGAAAATCCCAATCTGAAAGAACACAAATATGTATACTTGTAAAAATGAACAATGGCGCAAAACAGAATATAGGTACAAAATATATTGAGTATGTTAAAAGCGAGCAGGCGGAAAGAGCGAGCAAAATTTTTCCGATTTTGCTGGTTAAAATTTGATTAATTCTATGACTTTGCATCTTAAAAAACAAGAGTAAAACAGGAGGTGGTTACGAAATGTTAAATAATAATGTTCTGCACATAAAAACTTAAAAGCGCGTGAGCAACATTTTTATCATATTAATCTGTAAAAAACCATATAGAAAAAAATGAATTAATGATTAGAAAGCTGCTGTAAGCATGCTGTAACTGTAGATTACTACAACTATAAGGTACAGGTTACATGGCCTCCACCTAAATTACTGCTACTGCTATTTTGTAGTTTTCATATTCAACATTTCCTCCTGTTCAAGACACACAGTGTCGTCTTCGTCGGACCAAATTTAGATAGTTGGCCTCGGAAAATACTATTTCTATAATTATCGCATTTGCATTTTTTTTATTATTATGATTTATCGGGACATTTAGCGTCGCGATAAGGTGTAAATCGGGACGCATCATCGGATCCCTGAAAATCGGGACGTCCCGCGCATGGCCTCGGAAAATACTATTTCTTTAATTGTCGCATTTGCTATTTTTTTTATTATTATGATTTACCGGGAAATTTAGCGTCCCCATCAGGTGTAAATCGGGAGGCATCATCAGACCCCTGAAAATCGGGACGTCCCGCGCAAACCTGTTACCTACCTGAAACACTGAAATCTATAAAGTACATTAATTTAGGGTTTATATTTAATGTTATATCTGAAAAATGATGATAATTATATTTGACTATTGCTATATTCATATTAACCCTTTCTTCTTTATGGGCTTCGAACCCGAGACCAAGGGAACGTAGCGTAGAAAGCACAGAAAGTTAGTCATGAAATATCTCCAGTTTCAGTGTTCAGTTTCATTTAAATTGACTAATTAATGATATTTATTGCTTCCACGAATATTTTTATTGTGGCCATTTAACTTTGGTTCTTTAGAGGTTTTTATTTATTGTGAGTCTTTGATGATTCTCTCAGTTTGGTAGAGTGTCATCAAAGACACACGAGTTAACAGCCTCCTTGGTCTAGTGATTGGTAGCTTGGCTCTCGACTCGGAGGTCGTGGGACCGATTCCCGCATTGGAACAACAAAAAATGTTGCTTCCATATTTGGTTAGGTTAGGTTAGGTTACAATGCAGGCTGATCACCTGATTATTTGACAAGAATGATGATCCATGCGTAGGGTGGGCATGTAAAAAGTCGGATCTGCGCCTGATCTCTCGCCAGTCGTGTCGGTTATCCGTTCCACTGGGTTATGAGAGTAAAGGAAGAGAGAGTACTCTTGTGTATTGCGCATACACTTGGGCACTATAAAAATTACTATTGCGTAACTGGCCTAGTTTCAATGAAACCGGCCACCGTCACCGAAATCAATGTGGGGAGTTACTACTTGGCAGAGTATGGGTAGAGTCGAACTTCGAACACTTTTTTTGAGGTTTGTCTATGTTTTATACTTGGACTTCTACCATGGACTTCTCGACATGGTGTGTATAAATCATAGAAAAACATAGACCAGCGTGTATAATATTATTATGTTTTTACTCTGTGGTATCAGGTAAGACCGGCCACGCAATTTTTACTCCTCTGGTGGTAATGCGCAGCTTACGATGAAGCGAACCGACTACTCATTTGCTTAGAATTATTCTACTACTATTATAAATGTGAAAGTGTGTAAGGATGGATGGATGGGTGGATGTTTGTTACTCTTTAATGCTAAAACTACTAAAAGGAATTCTGTGAAATTTGTTGTGGTAGTAGTTTAAGCTCTGGATTAAAACAGGATACTTTTTATCCCGAAAAAGTACAGTGTTCCCGTGGGATACTGTATTTATGGCAACAGCTAAAAGCAATATGGCTGACAATTTCAAATTTCGAATTTCTCTTTTCTCGAATGTCTTTATTGTAAATGTCATTCCTAATCGGAAAGCTCGTCACAAGTAAGCGGAGCCGCGACTCAAGAGTCGTATTTAATTTCGTCCTCACTTCCTGCCGCAGACGCCGTCGGAATGACAACATTTTGTCAAAACTCCATTGATTTAATGAACTTTTTATGAACACAACTTATAAGAGAGACTTTTTGGTGTTGGATTGGTTAGTTGTGTTACTTTATGTGTTTCATAATTCGTACGTGCAGTTTGTCACCACAGGCCTATTACTCGAAAATGGTTGATTTTGTTAAAAGTCATGTATAAAACTTTACCCTTATTTAAAAAGAGCTATTCGACGATACCCACACGATGGGGTAGACTAAAAAATATTTTTCATCCCCACTTCACATGTATGTAGGGGTGGCTCACCCCTACAATA